>CM061139.1:4871547-5471547 GCA_030789695.1 Scilla litardierei
ATATAAGTAGTGACCTATACCTATGTTATTACACTATGTTAACTTATCATTATCAATATTTTATAAATCTAGTGTATCATTATTAAACTGTCAAAAGGGCTGAGGTACTAACTATGAAAGTTATGAGGTATTAACTAACCTAACTTACTAACATATATGTATTAATATAGCTTACACATAATTTTGTATAAATAAAAGTGCACTGTTTATTAATATAGTAAGACTAATATATATATATCCACAAACTTATACTAACAGTCAGTACTAACTTATGTTTAAAACTAACTGATATAATACCATGTATCATCTTATTAAGGTCTTCTGATAAAGTTAATAACTTAAAAGATATTGCATTCATTTGAACTGAGATCTAATACATCACCCACCAACCTATATACTGAAACGGATGTAATAATAATTAATGTTTAACATGTGCATACTGATGTTGGGTAAGAAGCTACAGGGCATTGTTATAATTAGATAACATATAATGTTTTAAAACCCAACCTATGGACTAACATTAGGTTCTGTTATATGCTAACATTATATGCTAACATTACCTTATGAACTAATTATACTAACATAATACTGGTTTATATACCTATATATTTATATTAGCAAACTAAATAACATGCAGAAACTAATAGAATGTAAACTATGTATCACCTACTTACGTGTGCATGCAGGAGGAACGTCGGGCGGCTAGTGTAACGGCTGGTTTTTGTATGATGATATTTTTAATAATATATATATATATATTTTGTTCTCCTTTCCTTTTTTTTCTTTTCCGTATATCCTTTCCCCTATCTGGAGCTGAGTGTGCTTCGTGACGCTCTTATCTTAGAGCCAGACTCATCTTAGAAACCCTAGAACCCATTCCGAAGCTTCACGCTTCATTTGGAGACTTTGTGTGCAATTTAGTCAGTTCAAGAAGAAGAACCGACCGACTAGATGCCAATCTAGTCGGTCAGAAACTCTTTGTGGACCGACTAGTTTCCCTTTGTTTTTTCCACTGATTTACTGTTTACACTTAGTCGGTCTAAGTTCATCCACTGACCGACTAGTTGTGAAACTAGTCGGTCAACACTTCTTCGCAGACCGACTAAGACAGAGACCATTTTTCCGCAACCAAGTTACTGTTTCCCATTAGTCGGTCAAAGAACGAATACCGACCGACTAGTTGACGAACTAGTCGGTTAGGCTTCTTTCTCAAACCGACTAATTTTCAAAATTTCTTGTCGACCACTTTTATCCTTTAGTTGGTCAATGAACACTGGTCGACCGACTAGGTTGCAAACTTGTCGGTCGAAGAGCCTTCATAGACCGACTAAATCTGTCAACCCTGTACCGATATTGTTCTCTGTTTGTTTTTAGTCGGTCTCAGTTTGACGACCGACCGACTAGTTCTCAAACTAGTCGGTCGACCGCCTTCCACTGACCGACTAATTGACCCTGAAACCCTAGATTTTGACCAAGCCGTCGTTTGTTTTCTTATTTAAACGCGTGGCGTTTCTTCTTTTCTCCTCATTACTTTTAGCCATCTTCTTCCCCAACCTATCTCTTTCTCTTTCCCTGCCTCTTCTTCATCCTCCTTTGCGCCCTCCATCTTCTCCAAGGTTCTTCTCCCCTTTCCATTCTCCATTCTCCTTCTCCTTTCTCTTCTTTCTCCTGTTTCTTCTTCTCCTTCTTATTTTCCCCACAAACATCCGACCACCCTCATCTCCCCCTCAGATCTGAAACCCCACGGCCAAGCCCCGGCCGCCATCTCGTTTCCTTTTCCGAGATCCATATCCTCTTAGCCCCTCTTCTCGCGTGGCGATCCAATCTTAGATCTAGCGACGACGAACCCGGGAGATGCCGAGATCTTCACCACCACCTGCGGAGGCCGGCGACACCACCAACGATCAACGTTCCTTGCTACGCTACCCGCGGCCTAGGAACTTTCGGACGACGCAAAGCTTTCGCCTTTTCAGATCCGACGCCGGACCTCCGTTCGATCATCAAATCAGGTTGGTTCCCTAAACGCATAGAAATCCACACTATAGATAATCAAAACCCTAATTAAAATCAGCAACTAAATAAATTAAATTTATTTTCTGTTGATCCGTAAAACGTTGTACAACCGTAGATAAATCGACGAATGAACTTTATGCATGTGCACATAGGATAGATCGTCGATTAGGTTAAATGCATTAAAAATGGGATTTTTGATGAATAGGATAGTCCCGATAACCTAGAAACAACCCTAATAGGAATTATTGAATTGCGATCTGACACCGTCGCCATGTCACGACTTTCAGACGTTCCTCCGTCGATTAGACGTTTGGACGAGGCGCTCCAGGAAGACGACGCACTCGCCACCGCAGGCAAGTGTACCACTTGTGTTCTTGGCCATGTTTAGGCCTTAGTCTTGCTAGAAATTTTATTTTTGGAACCATGAGATTCGGACGCGAAATGATAGCGTCCGGGACGCCCTTGATGGCTCAGACTTGACAACGAAGTCTGAGTCCAACAACAACAATTTTGACATCATAGGATTGACATGCGTGTGTGTGAGTTGTGGACACCCTAGTACAACCCCTACTGTTTTGTCGTGTCATGTCCTTTTCGTCTTGCCATGTCCGTCCCATCATGCATAGCCCGCTGGGCAATAGGGCACTCGCCAAGCCAGAGCGAGTGATCCCTTGTACTGATTCACAGCCCGATGGGCAATAGGGCACCTGTCAAGCTAGAGCAGGTGATCCCTTGTACTGATACACAGCTTAGAGAGCAATAAGGCACTTGTCAAGCTAGAGCAAGTGATCCCTTGTCCTGTCACGATTCTTGGGGTTTTGGGGTTTTGGGGTTGAGAGTGCACGCGGCAAGAGGGTCTGATCCCCCTCGAACCGTAAAGGCGTGAATCCTTTCGTGTTACTCTTGTCTTGTCTTGTCTGGCTTCTCCTTGTTCCGTCATGTCTTGACACCTGTAGGCTAGTCCCGTAGTCGGTAGCACTCGCTACGTCTACTACTTGTCGTGTTTACTTTCCTGCTGCGTGTACTTTCGTTTGTTCGTCTGTTATAACCTCAGCATGTTAATCAGCCAGTGAAACGTTGTTAAATAATTGGTGCACTTGCAGTTTGGTCTAACCCCTTCTTGTAGACCTTACCTGACGTACAGTTCCTTCTTTTTGTGCTGTACGTCAGGAATTGAGCCAGAGTTCGTCGAGGAGGCGGACTTGCCAGTTGACGTGGAGCCAGAGAGTGCTGATCCTGAGTACGATCCTGAGGAGGACCAGAGGTAGAGACTTCTCATCGTAGTTTCCAGAGATATCCATTTTCTTATAGTTGGATGCATAGCACCTTTTGTTTCCTTGTTTAGGTCGGGTGCTTGCACCGTTAGATTTTCCTTTCTGCAGTTGTAGCCCTTCGGGCGTTGGGACTCTGTACTTTTGATATGTTGGAATAAAATGATTTGTCACTTCCTTTTTGATACTCTTATTGTTCTGTACTAACATGCATGGACCTGTACCTTCGTCTTGGTACCACACAAACGCTTATTGGGTCAGGGCTCCTTAGCTCTGGCCTAAGCGGGCCTTAGTCATGCTTCGCCTCCACTGTTTTAGGAAGCGGGGCGTGACAGCTAGTGACGGTCAGAGCCTGTGCCGGCGATGGGTCTGAGGTTGTGCGGCGGATGGCGGCTTCCGGTCAGTGGGGCGGCAACGAGGTGGTGGCATTGTAGCAGGTGCCCGAAGGTTGCAGCTTGCAGTGCTGGGAGGAGGAAGCTGTGCGGCTTGTAATATGAGATCGTCGAAGGGTTGGGGGGTGTAGGTCAGCGAGTGAGTCGGAGGAGTAAGGAGGTCAGAGCGGCGAAGTGGCTGGGTGGTGGGTCGAAGATCGGAGGATGGCGAGGGGTTCGCCGGGGTCAGATGGGCGTGCTGGCGGGAGGTTGCTCGGAGGCTGGAGGGGAGGGCGGTGTGTGGCCTAGGTGGCTTACAGGGCGCTGCGGGGTTCCGGGCTCGCCGGCGACTCAAGGGGAGGCACGGGGAGAGGGGCCGAGAGCTGAGGAGGGGGACTGGGCGAGGGTGATCGAAGAGCCGGTCGGGGTCTTGAGGTTGAGGTGGTCGGGGACTAACGGAGAGAGGAGGGTGGTGCGTCGGAGTGCTGTGGTGGGTCGAGGTGGTGGACTGGTCGGAGAAAGGCTAGGGTCGAGCTTGAGATAAGGGAGAGGGCTATGTGGCGTTGGGTTTTTAGCGACGTGGGGTCGCTGGGCATTGCAGGTGGAAGGGTGGTGGAGACGGCGACTGGGGCGATCGAAGTAGGGCTCTGGGGAATGAGGTCGTCGGATTGGGGTTGCGGTGAACAGGAAGGAAGATGAGGGAGGTGGCGGACTGTGAGGGGGGTTCAGCACCTGGCTTCTGCTGGGGGTTGTCGAACGTCAGAAAGGTGGGTTGCATTCGAACGGAGAGCGAATGGAGGATGTGTGTTGGGTTTTTAAGGAGAAGAGAAGGAGAAGAGGCGGACTGCATGGGGGAGGTTGTTGGATCTGGATCGTAGCCTAGAGGGGGGTGAATAGGCTAATAAAAATTCTCGTGCAACCCACGAGAAATCCCACGCAGTTATAGACACAGACAGGGCAATAAAATAGCAATCACAGGATACGCACAGATATACCCTGGTTCGGTCGTCCCCACGACCTACTCCAGCCCCCGAAAGCAACTACTAGATAGATATGTAATCAAGTACAGCTACAATGAGTCAAGATCCCAAATCTACTCTCACCTAGCTCGTACGCACCCCACGTGCTCTACACTATCAATCTAGTCAGATGCTCTCCCTCCGTGACGACTCCCAAAGTCGTCAGGTCCCTAAAAGTAATACAAAAGGTAAAGTTTCCCCTAACAGAGATCGCTACACCAATACAAAGATAAATAAATAGAGTTTTAGAAATGCTCAGTAATGGTGTGTCGTCTCTGTCGTTCAGCGCGACGTCAGATCTAGTTTGACGTAGATGTAGATGTCCTGTATCTCGTCTCCTCAGCAACTCAGGTTGCGGCAATCTCTGATGTTGCACCCTCTCTCCTTCAATAATAGAAACTTGCGGCAGACTTTTTCCCAACTCAACTTGTGCAAGCACACATCAGAGACAGGCAATTGATCTATGTGTTTAGCATGAGGAAAATACTTTGGGACTTGTGTGCATGCGTTGTCTGGGATCTTTGATGATCGCCTGCAAAACAAAAATTACAAGAGACACAAGATTTAATTAATTAATAAAGTAACTTGCATTTCCAACAACTCCACTTTCTCTCTCTATTAGTTTCAATGCAGGCAGTCCTTGGTGCATGCGTGAGTTTCCAGTAGCCAAGGTCAATCAAGAAACTAGGGAGTAACAATTTGTTTATATAAAAAAAATGCAAACCTCCCTTTGAATTGTTTCGGCTGTCCCTAAGAATTGCGGCTTGTAGGCATGATTTATTTTTCTCGGCTGTCCTCAAGAAAAAATGCAACCAAACAATGTATCCCCAAGAAGTCTGTGCGGAAGATGGGAGATCTCTCCAGAGCTTCGGCTACAAAGGACTTTGTTGCATCCGGCTGAACTTTTCTTTCATGAACTTTCAATCAAAGAGGATTCGGCATCAAGGATAAAATTCTCTCTCTTGTGATCAAGTTTCGACTGCCCCTTGCTCCCCAAAAAAAATTGCGCGTAACCTATTTTTTTGGTTGCGGCTGTGTCTTTTTGGATGGGAGAGAGTCTTTTTGAAGCCCTGTTTTTTAAAATATATATAGGACAAATTCGGGTTACTTTTTAAATAGGCCGGCCTGTGTTTGTTTTGAAGTGTGGAAAAAAAAATAAATATTGTTCATGGGCCGTTCACATACAAGAGCACTCAGATAATGGGTTTTTTAAAAGATAGAATTGTTTAAAAACAATGTTACTTAGTGCTGGGAGACTATGTGAAGAAGACAGAAAACTTCTTACGGCCGTGCCCTTGTTTTTTTTATTGAAAGGGAGATTGAATTCTTTTTAAGGGAATATGAAAAATTGATGCGCCTCTTGCTATTGATTTACGACCTCGTTTGTATTATTTACATCCTCGTCATTCCTGTAAATACTTAATACACACATCAGATCGTTCACAACTGTTTGTCATCATCAAACCATAAATCCTAGATCGTTGTTTCCAACAGAGGTTGCATGAACAGGGGAAGTGCGACGTGGACGGGCTGAGGGGTTTGCAACTACAAGCATGGGGACGTGGCGAGAGGAGAGACGTGGGGGGAAGGTTAGTTAGGATCTTATTAGTCAATAGTTAGGATTTAAAATAATTAATAGTTATTAAGTTTTGTTTCAAAACTCAGTGGAGTTCGAAAGGTTTGTTTTTAAAAAATTTGTTTTAAAATATAAACCAATACAAAACAGACATATAATGCCGTTGTTGCTATAAACGGTTATAAATTTCGAACGATCCCATTTCGTTTTTATTTAAAAGTTTGAATTTTTAAACATTTAGTTAAAAAGCTTAATAATATCAATAATAAGATAATACAACTTTACCCCTTGACATCCAAAAATTATAAAGAAAATACCGAAGCGATCGCGCCTCCGAGAGGGTCGTGAATCCAAGGTCAGGTCTCGAGTCCGAACTATGGAATCTAATAACTAAAATCAAATGCAGAAATACACACATAATAACAGAATACGTACCAAATATGCATGACTGAAAAGTGGCCGTTACATCCGGCCCACCTTAAGAAAAATTTTGTCCTCGGAATTTCTACCAATAGGGTGCGGGGAATAAATAAGGATGTCGTTCATGTATTTCCTCTCATCGATACACGCACACCACACTCTCTACTATATGCACACACCCTACTAATAAATAACGACTACACAATCATGTGTGAACGCTCAATCAATATTACTAACACTAATTATAATAACAATAGTAGTATCACTACTAGTCATACTAACTAACCACCATGCTAGTAATAATAATAACACTCATACAGACATTATTAATTCATATCAACATCATTACTAATATACCATAGCTATAACACAACACAATTAATACAAAGCCATCATACAATACATTCATAATTAAGGCAAACACTTTAATACACACACATCAACTCACTAACTGCAAGTGTGCCATCACCTTGCACACCCACATTATTATTAATACACCATACATCACCATATGTATACAATCATGATCTTCAATCATAAAGTACTACATGTCATATAACCACTCTACTCGATACTAATACATAAGTATAGTCATATTTAGTCAAATAACACCTCAATAGTACAATCACTTTACACACTACGTAAATACACTATATACATTACATGTACCATATAAATAACATGTCATACTTATATGGCACTAGGCCACTACAATCTACCCACATTAAAATCAATTCCGTCCTCAGACTTCCTTGAATAGGGTCAACTTAGGGGTGGGCGGACTAAGGTCACTATACACAAGACATACATACACTAAAAGTAATGTACATCCATATGCATTCACTTACACATATATCTATACTGACACTATCACACACCTACCTCATATATATACAAAACATAGCTAAACATACCATATGTTCACATAAGTATATACAACTATAGTAATTTACATAAAGCTAGTATACTACTACATATACACATCCATACATAGTTACAAGTATACAATAATGTATACCTCCTAGTATACATCAAAAACACACTCACATACAATCATCCCGTAGGGGCAAGCGATACCATACAATATTATAACCCTGCTACTATACGTAAGACTTACACATTCATACTATATCATAAGTAGAGATACATATAACTACGCACATACTTAACCAGGTATGAGCACACACACATACGCACTAACATATATAGATCATACAATAGATATGTATACTCAACTATTAAGTACGCCTATTATCATGGACATTCCACCCCACATGTACATAATCTTACTAGCATACAATTACAAATATTGACAAGTACATCCAAAATACATACACATCTAGTAGATAGTCAAACACCAATTCTAATACACACAGATATTCTATAGTGATATAGCTATGCACACGTAGGTATAAATATGACGTTTACCACCATATGTATAACTATAAATGCAACACATATAATAGCGCATACGCATATATAGTACATCAGTCAAACATAATATACTAGTATACTAAGGGTATGCACACTCCAAAATCTATTACGGTCCGAGTGAACGACTAAAAGAAACTTCAGAATCTAATATGGTCAGGGCTGGGTGAGGAACCACTAAGGTGACTTCGAAGATGATAATACTTGGCAATGGTGTCTAACTAACACGCATTAGTGTCTAACTAAATCTTCCTATAATCCTGGTGTTGGGTCTCCCTACTATGCTGAAACAATGAACTCGGGTATATTTTGTGTACGAGGAAATTCTATATGTTTTGGCTAATGACAGTATTTCTATTGTTCTGAAGTTTGCAAATGAAGACATGCATGAGCCACCACTAAAACCTATAATGCACTGCTTCCCAAAGTACGATGGAAGCGAGAACGCTACGAAGGTCTGCATGAACTGGAGCGGTGAAGCTTGAGTTCACTAAGCGTCTGTGATAACAACATAGCAGGTTTTTGCATGCATTCAGAGCAATAAAAACATTCATATATTTAAAGCCACATCCAGAAGTTCATACACGAAATAAAATCGACAAGGTCCCAGCATGACCGAAAGAAACTACTGAAGGGTTTTGGCGGACCCTCAGAGCTCAGATCTGTGTCCGTCCTAAGCCGGACGGACCACAGAGGCATAAAAAGCACAGCGGAAAATAAAACATGCTAGCTAAACATTTTAGCTAGGCCCAGAGAGAGGCAGAACCTAACCCGATCTATGCCAACTTGGGGTGGATTTGACCACCTCAAGAGGGATCTATCCTACTGTGACGAAATTAAATTACACTAAAAAACTTTAAAGAACATACCTAGAATCTCAAACCCTGGGGCGAGCAAGATGTACCGCACCGGCTTCTAACGCTCCTCTAGCCGAACTGCCTTGACTCGATCCACCCGAACCGCCTTACACCTTCGAACCGATCCACCCGAGCCGTCACCCGCCTTCGAGCCGATCACTTGCGGTAGAAGGTTTCACTTGAGCAGACTCGCGTCTTAGACGTCTGGATCCGAATCCAAAACCCCCTTCGTAGTCTTGCTAGGACTCGTCGGGAGAATATGAAGAAGAGAGGAAGAATAGTTGAAGTCGTAGATCGAGCTTGCTCAAAATTCAGAGCTACTCGATCGAAGACTTGGTGTGTTTTTCAACGAAGAGGGGACACCCCTATTAATATAGGGAGTCGGCCCATCCCTTTTCGTTGCGAGCAATGTGGGACAAAGATTAAAGAAGAGGGATTTAATTTGGCTAATTGAAGTTTAGTAAGCCTTTCACAAAGGCTAAATTCAACGAATTAAATCTCTTCATCCATTAAACTTTAGACGCCAAACAAGCTGTCATTTTAAAGGGCTTCGAATGGTAAACGCATAGGAACGAACGACGACGAATTTCGACTTCATTTGACCCCTCAAACAATTGACCAAAGATGGGCAAAAAGTCAATTTTCATAGCCGACAAAAGGGTTTCAAAAAATCCTAATTAACTTAAGTTGCGGGCGCTCCCGCTAGGCTTAGCGGGTGGACCCGTTAGCCCAAGTGGGTTTAACCCACTTTTGCCTTTGACTGTTTTTACGTTTTCGGGCTCGTTTGAGCTCCGTTTTGGACGCGGTTTGAACCTGTGTTTAGACCGGGATGATCACGTCAACCAGGTAACCCTTTCCAATGCCTTTGTTCCTATAAATATTGTCGTAACCAATTTTACGACACGTTTAATCTTGTTTGCATCGAATGCAACATATCCCCATCTACGACTTAGTCTCACAACTAGCTTTTGAACTTAACTATTCCATTTCATCGAATGAATTCCTCTTATATATATCTTCCTATTACTAAGACACGAATACTACTCGATGTGAGACCCTACAGCCAGACCTTACTACATGTTGGGGCTCGAAACCCCTAGATGACAGTCACCATGAGCAGCAGTTGTCGTCCCTGTTTCAGAATCATCATAACATGATCGATCCATTGACAAATGTATCGTTGGGTTCACTTTGGCTGTGTTAGTGATGAATACCGTTAGCTATGGTCCCTTCGTCAAGACTGTATCTCTGTTGGCCTAGGGTACGTTTTACTATCAACCCCATTAGACAACGTTGGTCAGTATACGTCGGTCTTCGTTGTATTCACGTTGTACATCTTACAACGTACCCCGGCCGAGGATTAACACAAAGATCGTACTGAGCCTGTGACACTAACTTCCCTTTAACGGAAGAGACTAATCCCATCTTAGTTATCTACTCTCCTCGAGAGCTTCAGGTGTAACCCAACCTAAGATCTTTTAGCAGGCCTAGCCTCGAAGCTAGATCATAGGTCTAAGCGATACTGTTCACTCACTGGTTCGTACAAATGACTTTAGGTATTAAGGACCAGCATACCTATCATCACCCTAGAGTTATTATAGACAGTTTAGTTAAAGTTAACCATTTAATAACTCTAAGTTGGTCGTTCAGTGAACTCATTCTCCAATGAGCACCTGTGTCTTGTCTCCGATTTCACCAAGTCGAATGACTATGAGATCATCATTACCCTAAGGTAAGGTAAAGACACAGTGGTCTGTCCGATGTGCCGATATCCAATCCTCAACACATCTATGACCACGAACCGTTTAAGACTTAAGTTTTTATTCGGTCACTTACTACTCATAATCGAGATTTTATGGGGATACGTAAGGACCTAACTATAAGTCTATGGATGTTAACTAAGTATATTATTCATTCGAATTTATACTTAGGATAATGGATACCATATTATATCTTAGCAAGACGTATACTTAGGATAAATTGCCTTATGTGCATATATCCTCCTACATCTCCCACTTGCACTTAGGCTATTTATCTCGGCATCTCATACCGTTATAGCATATCAATCACATTGGACATTCATATGTCAAACCTAAGAGTGGATTTACTAACAAGTATCTATAATTCATTTTAATGGATTTTTATTTATACATCACTTGATCACACAAGGTTGATCCTTGAAAAATGATTTGGATCAATTTTCTTTTCTTTGTATAGCTAACAATTAGCTCATACAATCTTGATGTACGGTCTAACAATTCTATAAGTCGGTCTTGGCTCATTCCAATTATTTTGTGTCAATATGTCAAGTACATAAATGACACCTTAAGTCTCTATATATTCGATTAAATCAAAACTATTTTGATTCATTGTCTTATATAGATGATTCAAATTAGTTGGAAACATTTTTACTTAGTCCGAGAAACCGAAGCTAAATATATAAGCTAGCTCCCACTGACTTTAAGAATTATCTTGTTAAATACTTCTACTATATATCTAAATCATATTTAGAATATACTTTAAGTATAACCAATTTAGAAGTGCTTAGATGGAACGTACCAGTGTCAGGTTCGGTTTGACGAATGAGTCATATCAAGATCGGTTTAAGGAATCTTGATGTTGACTTACTTAGTCAAACGTTCTACTTAGTACCTTTCCCTTAACTACATTTAATAATAACTCTTAAGAATCAAATGTAGTTTGAATTAAGAATAAATCTTAATATGCGTATATTTGTGATCAAATATAATTATACGCTCCTGGAACTTGTATTTACCTATAGACTGGCTATAAAATTAAATCAGCTCCAAATATTCATATTATTTAGATGCTCTGCTTGTTAGTTCGAGAATTAATGCAACTAGCTCAGACGGCCACATTCACAGAAATTTAAGTCATTTGCAACAAATCACAATTTCAAATGGAAGCACATTTCCCGAGACATTTTATAAAAGTAATGGATTCATAAAAATGAATCATAATGTGTTTATCATAATAAACCTTGAGCATTAAACACTCAATCATTATTTTAACTTAAGGAACGATACATTTTATTCATAAAAGGAAATAAGTATCAGTTCCTTCTTCTTCACGTCTCTTGAAGTCCTCGCACGGCCCCAGCAGCAACGATTGCTCAGATGCCGACCGTCCTCGGAAATTCTTCCATCATCTGCTTCATATCAGTCACCTGTATACATTACACAGATGTCTTAGTATCTCGTACTACGTAAAGTATTTATGGAAATAATTATGCTTTATTAAATTGAATTTGTTGTACCTGAGGTAGAGGCATTAGTATGCCCCTTCTTCTTTTCTGCAAGGTAAACCTTGCAGTTTCTCTTCCAATGGCCTATCTTATGGCAATGAAAGCACTCGGATTTCAACAGGGCTCCTTTCTTCTTCTTCCCTTTCTTCACCTTGGCTGGTTGTGGGACCTGCCTCTTCTTACTCTTACCTTTCGGCTGGTCTTAAGAAGCAGAGCCAACAACCAACACAGTCGGTTTCTTCTCGATTTCCTCAAACTGCCTAAGCATGTTGAGGAGATCAGGAAGATCTGTTTTAATACTGTTCATAATGAAACCAGTAATGAATTTCTTGAACGCTGGGGTTAAAGACTTAAGGATGATGTCCACGGACATCTCATTGTCCAGGACAAAACCCAACTGGGCGGCATCTTCCACGTACCCGATCATCTTAATCACATGATCTTGTATGGGCCCTGTCTCCATCTTAGTGCCTCAGAGGTTGCTCATGGCTTCAAACTTGGCAGCTCTAGACCGCTTGCCGTATAACCCCTCTGCATTCAGAAGCATGCTTTGAACATCCAAATGTTTGTACTTCCTTTACAGGTCGTTATTCATTGAAGCCAGAGTAAGGCACCTGGCCTTCTTGGCATCTCTCTGGTACTCCTTGTAGGCTTTCTTCTCCTCAGGTGTTGCATCTTTGTCCGGCTTTTCCAGAGGGTCCTCGAACAACACGTATCCAATCCCGGCTAGAGAAAAGGCTAACTTAATTTTCTAAGCCAATCCTTATAGTTGGTTCCATCAAGCACATTCTTCTCTATCATATACCTTTAGACCTGAATCCATTCTACAATTTAGTAGATACTTAGTCAGTATATGTTCGTTGTATAGTTTCAATGGTTTTAAATAAAACTATATTCTCCCACTAAATTTATTAAAGCCATAATAATAAACAGTTTATTATACAATAACATTTGTGGGAGAGGGATCCGACTACCCTGAGTCTGACAACCTTGAGTGTGTCTCAACAAGATGTCTGACTCTGCAGTCGGTAGACGAACTCATCGTCAATCATATTAAATATGATTCCCTTTCGATTTTTACCCCTAGTCATTTGTGATCATGAGTGTGCTCATCCAAATCACAATGGCTAGCCTAGTCGGATCCTTATTTTCGTGTCTAGCCTGACTTGCCCCGGCGCTCGGTGTATGCACGACACGTCGGTTTGTGTCAGGTCTTAGACTACATCTTTGGTTAGACTTACACCGACGCTCGGTGTATGCACGACATAACGGTTTGGGTCAAGCTAATATGTTATCAAGAAATCAGTTTCTATAAGGTTGTCATGTCACAGCTAAGTGTAGCTCAACAACCATAACACGGGCCTTACAGTTGCCAACTCCTAAAACAAGGAGGGCTACGATTTATCTTGAACAGGATTATTATTGTATTTGACTTAGGTATAGTCGATGGACTTACACAGTCATGATTTGACTCCTTGTGGTCTAGCAGACGCGGCCAGGGAATTGACTAAGTCAGGACCACTTAACCTCTAGTCTAGCTAGGGTGGTCCAGCAAACTTAGACAAGCACATTGACCGACATCATGATCCATTGAAGGAGGTTCATCAATTCTATGTTCGTCCATCAACTAAATAGCTTTTAATTAATGCTAGTTAATCCTTATCAACTAGTTGATCCTTAAAATTCGAAATTTTTATGGATTTGTTTGATGACTTTTATTAGATCCTTATCAAATATAAGGTTCTTTTTGTTCATCGTGCTACCCCAATTATTATTAGGATTTTAATAAAACAATTACAACATTCTACAAAATTAGTCATTTAATGATAATCATTATTTAAACAATTTATGATAATGATTGTCAATTAAAATAACTACCCTAATCGGGAATTAGGTTTTGATGTTGTATTTGTTCATTTAAAACGTAGCATGTCACTTGTCATTAAAAATTTATCTTATAAACTTTTAATCAATTAATGGCTAATCTAAAAGGTTCATGAATAATTAATTCATCATGTCCATTAAACATTAATCAACTAATTTAATCACATTAGAATTAGAGTTCAATCATGTGACATATTATGAGAACATGCAAGTTAAAATAATCTACAACATAAATGAATAACTTGCATACCAAAAATTTAACGCATAAATTTAAAGATCCACAATTTTAAAACTTCAACTATTTTATCACATAAAATTTGGTTTATAAAAATTATCAAATAATTTTAAATACGACCCTAAGCTTTGAAATTAACGAAACATTTTAAGATTAAATTATCTCATAAAATAATCTTTAAAACTTTATGAAACTAAAAGAAATGAATTTTTTAATTCCATCTCACGAAATTTTTTCCCCTTTATGTTACATATACTACAAAATAGTTTTAAAATATTTTTAAAATCGTTGAAATCAAATTTAAAACTTTCAGATAAAGTTAAAAAATCTTTCAAACTTTATTTAACTAAAAGAAATTAATTTTTTAATTCCATCTCATGAATTTTTTTTCATTTATGTTACATATACTACAAAATAATTTTAAAACATTTTTAAAATCGTTGAAATCAATTTTAAAACTTTCAGATAAAGTTAAAAAATCTTTCAAACTTTGTGTAACTAAAAGAAATTAATTTTTTAATATCATCTCATGAAATAAAATTTTTCTTAATGCTACATATACTTTAAAACATTTTTAAATGCTTACTAAAAGTATTTTATCTTATAAAATAAATTTTTAAAAGCATTTTTAATCATTAGAGGCTCATTGAACTTTATCATATAAAATTTAAAAATCTCCAAAAATTCTTTCATGTCATAAAAACAATTTTTAAAACATTTAAAAGAAAGGTACAAAATAATTTTAACATTATGAAATAACGTTAAAATCTATATGTTCAAAACAAGCAATTTAATAATTTAAAATCGTCGCACATCAAGATCTAAAAAGCATAACCGTGGCTCTGATACCACTGAAGGGTTTTGGTGGACCCTGAGAGCTCAGATCTGTGCCCGTCCTAATTCGGACGGACCACAGAGGCATAAAAACGCAGTGGAAAATAAAACATGCTAGCTAAACATTTTAGCTAGGCCCTGAGAGAGCCAGAACCTAACCCGATATATGCCAACTTGGGGTGGATATGACCACCCCAAGAGGGATCTATCCTACTGCGAAGAAATTAAATTACACTAAAAAGCTTTAAAGAACATACCCGGAATCTCAACCTTAGGGCAGGCAAGATGTACCGCACCGGCTTTTTACGCTCCTCGTAGCCGAACCGCCTTGACTTGATCCACCCGAACCGCCTTGCACCTTCGAACTGATCCACCCGAGCCGTCACCTGCCTCTGAGCCGATCACTTACAGTAGAAGGTTTCACTTGAGCAGACCCGCGTCTTAAACGTCTGGATCCGAATCCAAAACCCCCTTCGTAGTCTTGTTAGGACTCGTCGGGAGAATAGAAAGAAGAGAGGAAGAATAGTTTAAGTCGTAGATCAAGCTTGCTCAGAATTCAGCGTTGCTCGATTGAAGACTTGGTGTGTTTTTCAACGAAGAGGGGGCACCCGTATTTGTATAGGGAGTCGGCCCATCCCTTTTCGTTGCGAGCAATGTGGGACAAAGATTAAAGAAGAGGATTTAATTTGGCTAATTGAAGTTTAGTAAGCCTTTTACAAAGGCTAACTTCAACAAATTAAATCTCTTCATCCATTAAAGTTTAGACACCAAACAAGTATCATTTCGAAGGGCTTCGAATGGTGAACGCGTAGGAATGAACGGCGACGAATTCCAACTTCATTTGACCCCTCAAACATTTCCCAAAGATGGGCAAAAAGGGTTTCAAAAAACCCTAATTAACTTAAGTTGCGGGCGCACCCGCTAGGCTTAGCGGGTGGACCCGCTATTTTTGCGTTTTCGGGCTCGTTTGAGCTCCGTTTTGGACACGGTTTGAACTTGTGTTTAGACGGGGACGATCCCGTCAACCAAGTAACCCTTTCCAATGCGTTTGTTCCTACAAATATTGTCGTAACCAATTTACGACACGTTTAATCTTGTTTGCATCGAATGCAACAGTCCCCATCTACGACTTAGTCTCACAACTAGCTTGTGAACTTAACTATTCCATTTCATCGAATGAATTCCTCTTATATATATCTTCATATTACTAAGACATGAATACTACTCGGTGTGAGACCCTACAGCCTGACCTTACTACAGGTTGGGGCTCGAAACCCCTAGACGACGGTCACCACGAGCAGCAGTTGTCGACCCTGTTTCAGAATCATCATAACATGATCGACCCATTGACAAAAGTATCGTTGGGTTCACTTTGGCTGTGTCAGTGATGAATACCATTAGCTATGGTCCCTTCGTGAAGACTGTCTCCCTGTTGGCCTAGGGTACAGTTTACTGTCAACGCCATTAGACAACATTGGTCAGTATACGGCGGTCTTTATTGTATTCACGTTGTATAATGTACCCCGGTCGAGGATTAACACAAAGACCGTACTGAGCCCGTGATACTAACTTTCCTTTAACGGAAGAGACGAATCCCATCTTAGTCATCTACTCGCCTCGAGAGCTTCAGGTGTAACCCAACCTGAGATCTTTCAGCAGGCCTAGCCTCGAAGCTAGATCATAAGTCTAAGTGTTGGTCGTTCAGTGAACTCATTCTCCAATGAGCACCTGTGTCTTGTCTCCGACTTCACCAAGTCGAATGACTATGAGATCATCATTACCCTAAGGTAAGACAAAGACACAGTGGTCTGTCCAATGTACCGATATCCAGTCATCGACACATCTATGACCACGAACCGTTTAAGACTTAAGTTTCTATTCGGTCACTTACTACTCATAATCAAGATCTTATGTGGATACGTAAGGACCTAACTATAAGTCTATGGACATTATCTAAGTATATTATTCATTCGAATTTATACTTAGGATAATGGATACCATATTATATCTTAACAAGACGTATACTTAGGATAAATCGCCTTATGGGCATATATCCTCTTACAACTACAACATAGAAAGCATACCTACTACAAGTACTAAAGAAAATCAAAAAGAAGCAACAGAAACCGGTCTCTAGTTCGCAGGGAGTGACTCCTTGTCAACTAACTCCCGGCTCACTGGGTCAGCCGTCTCAACAACTCCTGGTCCTGGTACTCTGTCTCGTAATCTGACATACATTCAAAAAACATGAGTGAATGTCAGCAAGGGTCTGGCAAGTAAGAGGTAAGTCGACCTAAGGCAAGGTGTACGATTACTAAACAATTTATGAAATATTAACAGTTCTAATCAGAGTTATACAATTAATCAGCAGCAAAGTTATAAACATGGCGATTCTAAAGATTTAAAAGTCAGGTACTTCTAAGTATGACAGTTCTAAAGATTTAAAACAAACACTGATGGACATGGCATTTCTAAAATAGTGTGACAATTCTAGTGTGCAACAATGGTAACAATAATTGGTTCAAGTTTTCCATGCATGTGTTTTCTACTATGTCTAGGGTTCTTGCCTTTAAGTTGCGGAGAGTAGGTCGATCCTTCTCACTCGGGTATAATCGTGATTGACGCCACCCACCGCCTAGGTGGTGCTCCTGAAGGGGGCCTCTACACGCACGCTTAGCGGCCGCTCAACCCTAACCGCACCCAAAAGTTGTGCTGGAACACGAGCTAGCCTAATCAATGTGTACGAGTTTAGGAATTCAAGGTTTTACCTTCGAGGGCACGAGTTCACGAATTCAAGACGTTCAATGTGTTTCGTACGAATTCAAGACGTTCAATGTGTTCCGTCAATGTCCATACTACTAAGCAATTTAATTTATCAAAAGAGCAATTTCTAACAAGTGTGTGTACAGTATGATGTGAAGCATGGTGACATATTAATAATCAGTGTTGTATATGACAAAATGCAATTAAAACATTAAAACTCCAATACTTTATATAAATTCTTACACTTGCCTGATTGGAGCGTTTTCGGGTGTCCGGGTGATCGCGGTGAGACGCGGTTTATTTGTGTCATTAGATTCAATGTCAGGTTACTATGAAATTAACTTATTAAAGTTATAACTACATATGAGTTATGTATATATATAAGTACTGACCTATTACCTACGTTGTTACACTATGTTAACTTATCATTATCAATATTTTATAAATCTAGTGTATCATTATTAAACCGTCAAAAGGGCTGAGGTACTAACTGTGAAAGTTATTAGGTATTAACTAACCTAACTTACTAACATATATGTATTAATATAGCTTACACATAATTATGTATAAATAAAAGTGTACTGTTTATTAATATAATAAGACTAATATATACATCCACTAACTTATACTAACAGTCAGTACTAACTTATGTTTAAAACTAACTGATATAATACCATGTAGCATCTTAGTAAGGTCTTCTGATAATGTTAATATCTTAAAAGATACTGCATTCATTTGAACTGAGATCTAATACATCACCCACCAACCTATAAACTGAACCGTATGTAATATTAATTAACGTTTAACATGTGCATACTTGTATTGGGTAACAAGCTGCAAGGCATTGTTATAATTAAATAACATATAATGTTTTAAAACCCAACCTATGGACTAACATTAGGTTCTGTTATATGCTAACATTACCTTATGAACTAATTATACTAACTTAATACTGGTTTATATACCTATATATTTATATTAGATACTAAATAACATGCAGAAACTAATAGAATGTAAACTACGTATCACCTACTTACGTGTGCACGCAGGAGGAAGGACTGTGCCAACGATGGGTCTGAGGCTGTGTGGCAGACGGCGGCTTCCGATCAGTGGGGCGGAAATGAGGCGGTGTCGTTGTTGCGGGTGCCCGGAGGTTGCGGCTTGTGACGCTGGGTGGAGGCAGCTGTGCAGCTTGCGGTGAGAGATCATCGGAGGGGCGGAGGGCGCAGGTCTGCGAGTGAGTCAGAGGAGTATGGAGGTCGGAGCGACGAAGTGGCTGGGCGGTGGGTTGACGATTGGAGGATGGCGAGGGGTTCACCGGGGTGAGCTGTGCGTGCTGGCAGAAGGTTGCTCGAAGGCTGGATAGGAGGGCAGTGTATGGCCTGGGTGGCTGATGGGGCACTTTGGGGTTTCGGGCTCGTCGGCGACTCGAGGGAGGCATGGGGAGAGGGGCCGAGAGCCGAGGATAGGGACCGGGCTGAAGGATTTTGGCGGACCCTCAGGGCTAAAATCTGTGTCCGTCCTAAGTCGAACGGAACACGGAAGCAAAAATATGCAGCGAAAAAATAAACAGGTTAATCTAATTAGTTAAACATTTTAACTTAGCCCTAAGGTACAAGACCCTTAGCCAAGATCTTTGCCTACTCGGGATGGATTTGACCATCCCAAGAAGGATCTAACATGCTGCGATTAAATTAAACTAATGCTTATAAAACACATACCATGAATCTTGCCCTGGGGCAGGCAAGGTGTACCGTACCGTCTTTCGAGCCGCTCCCCGTCCCACGCCGAGCCGCTCCTCGAACCGCTCCGCTTCCCGAGGCGAGCAATCCTCGTGTCGCCGAGCCAACCACACGCCGAAGAAAGTTTCACGCGAGTGAAAGCCTTCTCCAAGATTTCAGATCCGAATCCGAACTCTTTCATGGCTTTGCTAGAGCCCCCTTAGGAGTAAGGCAGAAATATATGGAGAAGAAGAATAAATTTAAGCTTCGATCCGAGCGTGCTCCAACATTTTAAGGAGACGCTCAGATCTTGAGCTTGGGATGTGTTTGGAGGAAGGGGGATGCCCCTATTTATATAGGCGGCTGACTCTCCCCTTTTCTCCACAACCGATGTAGGACTATTAAATTTGAGTTAATTAATCGAGTTAGTTTGCCTTTCACAAAGGGCAAACTTCCGTGAATTTTAAATCCCATACTGTTGAGCTTCATGATTGATACAGCCTATCAATTCGAAAGGCGTTCAACGGTGAATGCATAGGAAAAACGGTGAGTCAATCGGAGTTCGTTTGACCCTCCAATTGATCACCCAAAGATCAGCCCAAGGCTTGATTTTCGTCCAAAATCAGCCGTCAAAACTGCAAACTTCCCCTAGGGTTCTGCACCCAGATGTGGGGCCCAGCATGTGGGCCCAATTGTTTAAAAACATGCTGACTGGGTGCTGCCCAGCGCCTGGGCCTGGGCCTAGGCCGGGCACCCAGGGGCAGGCGCCCAGGTCCAGGCGGGCTGGGCACCCAGGCCAGACCTGAGTGGTCTAGCCTGGTTCAGCCCTGGTCTGACCTGGACTGACCCATGTCCAGATTTGGGCATGGGTAAGACCCCTTTGAGCTGTTTTGTCCGTAACTTGGGCATCTGGCGTCCGATTTGGACGCCGTTCGAACCTGTGTTCAGAGCGGGGCATTCCTGTCTTACATGTAACCTTTTCCATGCGTTAATTTAATTAAATATAGTCTTAAACTATTTAAGACATATTTAATCTGGTTTGCATCAAATGCAAAATAGTCCTTATCTAGGCTTAAATTATCATTTGCATCAAATACAAATGATCTGAGTGTACATCCCTCTACATCTCCCACTTACACTCAGGATCATTTATCCCGAATGCATGAGATAATTGCAAACATCTTTTGCAATATTTTATCCCTTGCATCAAATGCATATTCTCCCTAATGATTCTACATATTACTAGACGAAGGTCACACTCTGTGTGAGACCCTACAACCTGACTCTTACTACAGGTTGGGCTCGAAGCCCTATACGACAGTGACCACTAGCAGTAGTTGTCATCCCTGTTTCAGAATTATAATTATGTGGTTGACTCATCGACATGAGTATTATCGGGACCACCCTGACTGTATCCGTGATGAGTTCCGCAGTTTTAGTCTCTTCGTCTAAACTATGTCGTGTATATCAAGTCTAGGGTACGGTCAAACTGTCACACCCAATAACTTGAATCGGGTTAGTTTCTATCGATCTTTAGTCAACTAATGTTGGACTTCTTCTAACATACTCTGATCAGAGATTTTACTAAATACCAAACTAACTTTACGACGCTAACTCCCATTGACCGGGAGAGACAAATCCTCTCTTGGTCATTACTCTCCTTGCATGCTTCAAGTGACACCCAATCAAAGACCTTTCGACGGGCCTAGCCTCGAAGCTAGGTCACTGATCTTAGTAGCACCTTTCACGCACAGGTTCGTAAAATGACCTCAAGTCAAAAGACCAACTTGCATATCATCACTAAGAGTTATCATTGACAGATTGGTCAATATAACCATATGATAACTCTTGTGGATCGTTCAGTGAACTCATTCGCTAATGAGCACATGTGTCTCGTCTTCGACTTCGCCAAGTCAAAACGACTATGAGATCATCGTCACCGCTATACGGTGAAGACTAAGACACAATGATCTATCCGATGTTTCGATATCCTTGTCTCGAAACATCTACGACCACGAACCCTTTTAGACTTAAGCTACAGATGGTCAAACATTTCTCTATGATCGAGATACTCATCTCGATACATGTTTGACCTTGCATAAAGTCTCAGGATTTTACCTAAGTTAATATCTAATGTTTACTGCATTATAATATAACTTAGATAAATTATTATCAATCAGCTTATTGTTATTTCGAACAAGACGTTTGTATTGTTTACACAGAGATGTATGCCTCGAGGGCATACATCTCTCAACATCTCCCACTTGCACTCAAGCCCATTTAGCTCGGTATCTTATACCGTTTTTACACATAAGTCTTTCTAAACTTCATATGGTAGAGCCTTCGTGAGTGGATCTGCTAAACCGTCTAGTCTATAGACTTAATGGGTTTCTATGTTCATGTTGGACCAACCATTTGAATCTTATTCAAATAATTCACTTGGTCTTTCGGAATCCATAATATTTTATTTCCTTGGATCTTATCCAGCTCATCGTAGATTACGATAACAATTTTAAATTAGTTATTGGTTAATTTAAGATGGTTCATAATCATTTTTGATGAATTCTCAAACTCTTTGATTACTTTGTCAAAACATATGTTCCATCCTGTTGATGCCTCGCATGTTATTTGTTTGCTCCCACTGACCTTGAAAACTTTCTGGCTAATTCATATAAGTTGGTTCTTCTAAATCATATTTAGAAAAATGAGCATATAAGTGAATGCTCCAGTTTTTATGGTCAACATGAGCGTTTACATCGAGTTTGGTCCGAGTAGATCAGTACACATCTGCTGGCAAAAACGGTTTCATCATAATCCGTTTATAGGAATTAGGATGAAAACAGTTCTCGACCAACATGATTGTACTTCACTATTTTCTTTCTGCACCAATCTTTTAACTTAAAGATTTACTTGCAGAAAGTGAGGAAACATTTTCCTTTGGCACGTAAACTAAATTCCAAAATTTATTTAGGCACACGGACCTATTCTGATTGCATCAAGTTATAAATCGGAGTTACTACTCCGAATTTCATCCTAGAAGTTAACTAAGTCATCATCAATTATGATGTCTAACTCGACACTTCATCTCACAAGATTCGAGTAATTATACAACTTCCTAATGATCGATTTAATGAATATCTTATTGATAATGTCCTCATAGAACATTATCAAAACCTAAGCGTTACTATCTGGGACTCAACCCAGAGGGAGGACTTAACTCAGAGTCACTTGCTATGGATCACACCAAGTCTAACTAAGTGTGATTCATACCTTTTAACACACCGATGTATTAACAGACTTGACCTGAGAGAAAATCATATTTTCTTTTAATTATGCAAGATTTTATATAGCTAAGTATTTGACCATTCGATCTAATCGAATCAGTTTAAATACTTTTGTCATTTCGCTCTTTATTTTAGCAGACTTGTGTTTCATCAAGAACACATGTCTTAATAAAATATAAGAATAACTTATTTTGGTTAATCTAGACTTGGGTACATCAGTATGTACGAGACTGAGTTCGACAACTCATTCTCCCAATGTCTTACAGATGAGTTTCGGCCATTATATCTAAGAGGATAAGATTCACAAGTGTCCGTAGACTTCATAATACGAGAGGTCAGACCCCTCTTTATGTGACTTATGAATCTTAGTCTCTCGATACAGCCTAGTCTCTTTTGCCGTATAAGTTTTCTACTATCTTGTGTATTTATATATTAACATTTAATATATATTATCGTTATACATATTACTCATTGCTTCAGAAGCAATGTGAAGACATTTTTCACAATGTGTTAACATTTGTATAATAATAATTATGAAATCGTGACATCAAAATATGTCACATTTTCATTCCCTCCTACTTATGCCTTTACTAATGATAAATTAAACTATTTAACTCGATTGACTTTCCAGAGTGCCTTCTTCTTTTTCTAAATCACATTTAGATATTAAATAGCCCAACATAAATGAATAGCTAAGCAAGCATCTTATGTATCCAAACGCTTGAGCTTTGCAACCTTAAGTGTAGCTCAACAAGTTGCTCGTCTCAAGATCCGGTCGGGATGCATAGTCTTGCACTGCTCATGCACTCATATTCGACTCAAATAGTTTGATCGAATTCTCGAACTTTGCGGATCAAAATTGTTTTTACATACAACCTTGAGTGTAGCTCAACAAGTTGTAGGGAGAAACATACTTTGAATATCCTATATGTTCAAGCTGCCCCATATAGAGGCGAGTGACTTGTAGCGTGAATTTATTTGTTGGACCCAGAACTTAATGAAATCATATTTCTTAAGTCTGTTCTTTAGAACGTCATTTTAATGTCAACGAGAATATAGTTTAATTCTATCAATTAGAATTTAACTTGATATTCAATTAATCAACCTATTTGACCAGTTAACTTATTTCATTAAAATACTTTATGTTGATTCCATTTGTAAACTTAGAACTTACACTGTTTAGCATATGTTCAATATTAAATATAGGTAGATTGGCTTTTATCTATCTATACCCTCCCACTAATTTTGCAATCATTCTAAGCTTTAATAATGAACGATTTAATCAAACTAAATTAATGGGTAAGAGGTCCAATCACCTGAGCCTAATAACCTCGGTGTATGCACGACAAATTGCTTGACTCTGTAATCGGAAGATGCCTCTTCATCGATCATATCAGATATGATTCTCTTATCGGTTTTTACCCCTAGCCATTTGTGATCATGAGTGTGCTCATCCAAATCACAATGACCAGTCTAGTCGGACCCTTGTTTTCGCGTCTAGCCTGACTTGCCCCGGCGCTCGGTGTATTCACGACACGTCGGTTTGGGTCAGGTCTTAGACTACATCTATTTCTCAACTTACTCCGGCGCTCGTTGTCACGACACGACGGGTTGGGTTAAGTCTAGCCAAACTACATCATTGACTTAACTTACGTCGGCGCTCGGTGTATTCACGACACGACGGTTTGAGTCAAGTCATGATTTCATCTTATGTATGGAGAAGTTGGTTTCTACAAGGTTGCCATGTCACAGTTTGAGTGTAGCTCAACAACTGGAACACGGGTCCTATAGTTGCCAACCCCTAAAACAAGGAGGGCTACGGCTAATCTTGAAGAAGATTATTAACGTATTTGACTTAGATATAGTCCAGGGTGTCAATAATCATGATTCGCATTATTACGGTCCAGCGGAACACAGCCAGGGAATTGAGTAAGCCAAGATCACTTATCCTTTAGACTAGCTAGGGTGATCCAACAAACTTAGCCAAGCACATTGACTGGATCATGGTCCATTGAATGAAGCTTGTCACTTTTATATGCGTGCCATAGACTAAAAAGCTTTTATTAACAACTAATTAATCATATCAACTAGTTGAATCCTTAAATTCAAAATTTTAGGATTTTTAATAACTTTTATTAAATCCTTATTAACTATAAGGTTCACGTGCTATTCTGATCGTTATTAGGATTTTAATAAATTTATTAACAACGCTAAAAGCTAAGTCCTTTAATGAGAATTAATTACTTAATAATTAGAATTAACATATTCATTAAAGGGACTACCCTAATCAGGAATTAGGTCTTAAAGTGATGTTAATGTTTTATTGAAACATAGCATGTCATTAGAATTTATCTCATAAATTTTAACGAGTTCTTAATGGCTAACCTAAGAGGGTTGTCTTGTGTAATCAAATAAGTGACAACATATGCATAGCCATTACCATAAAGTTACACTAATTTTATCGCATAAAAGAGTGTACAACTATTTAACAATTAAATAGAATAATGTTTATCAAATAAACAATTTTGCCATGTATACTTAAATTTAACATTTAAATTTAAAAATATGATTTTTAAAACATTTTATTTTATCTCATAAAAATAAATAACTTGTTTTAAAAGATCACAAAATTTTCATGCTACTTAAAATAGTTATCGCATAAAAATTTTAGGCTTTTAAAATTATCTTTAAAAAATATCACATAAATTTTTAAAACATTTTAAAGGGCATCTAAAACATTTTAAAAAATTATCTCATAACTTTAAAACATTTTAAAAGTATTTTAAAAGAATTTCAATGTTTAATAAAATCACAGTGCTAGATCGTTACGCAAACCTAAGCTCTGATACCACTGAAGGGTTTTGGCGGACCCTCAGGGCTAAAATCCGTGCCCGTACTAAGTCGGACGGAACACATAAGCAAAAATATGCAGCTGAAAAATAAACAGGTTAATCTAATTAACATGCAGTTAAACATTTTAACTTAGCCCTACGGTACAAGACCCTTAGCCAAGACTTTGCCGACTCGGGATGGATTTGACCATCCCAAGAAGGATCTAACCTACTGCGATTAAATTAAACTAATGCTTATAAAACACATACCCGGAACCTTGCCCTGGGGCAGGCAAGGTGTACCGCACCGTCTTCCGAGCCGCTCCTTGTCCCATGTCGAGCCACTCCTCGAACCGCTCCTCAAACTGCTACGCATCCCGAGGCGAGCAATCCTCGTGTCGCCGAGCCAACCACACGTCGAAGAAAGTTTCACGCGAGTAAAAGCCTTCCCCAAGATTTTGGATCCAAATCCGAACTCCTTCGTGGCTTTGCTAGAGCCCTTCAGGAGTAAGGCAAAAATATAGGGAGAAGAAGAATTAATTTAATCTTCGAACCGAGCGTGCTCCAACGTTTTTGGGAGACGCTCAGATCTTGAGCTTAGGACGGGTTTGGAGGAAGGGGAGGCCCCTATTTATATAGGGGACTGAATCTCCCCTTTTCTCCACAACCAATGTGGGACTATTAAATTTGAGTTAATTAAATCAAGTTAGTTTGCCTTTCACAAAGCGCA
Organism: Scilla litardierei; assembly: GCA_030789695.1. Taxonomy (NCBI): domain Eukaryota; kingdom Viridiplantae; phylum Streptophyta; class Magnoliopsida; order Asparagales; family Asparagaceae; genus Scilla; species Scilla litardierei. The sequence goes on from CM061139.1 coordinate 4,898,053, forward strand.
AACTTCCGTGAATTATAACTCCCTTATCGTTGAGCTTCATGAATGATGCAACCTATCAATTTGAAGGGCGTTCAACGGTGAACGTATAGGAAAAAAACGGCGAGTTAATCGGAGTCTGTTTAACCCTCCAATTGATCACCCAAAAATCAGCCCAAGGCTTGATTTTTGTCCAAAATCAGTCGTAAAACTGCAAACTGCCCTTGGGGTTCTGCACCCAGATGTGGGGCCCAGCATGTGGGCCCCATCGATCAAAAAACCTGCCGACTGGGTGCTGCATATGCCTGGACCTGGGCATAGCCTGACGCACCCGGAACCTACACCTAAATTCCACCTAGCGGTGTCACGGTCGCTAGGCGTAGTATGGCTTCTAGGTGTGAATTCCGGGCTCTATCTGCAAGCGACGGTGTCAAATTATAGTATAAAAGATGTCGGATCCCATAGGAAAGATGACAGTGTATTTGAGTTCTCAGATTATTTTTATATCTCGAAGTGAGATAGCTATCGGGTTGAAAGGATTGGTTGTGGTGTTGTTGTTGATTCAATAATAAAAGGAACTAGGGTTTTAGGGATCACCGCTAAGACTACCGGAGATCGATGTTGGAATAGGATCCTTACGTTGCATTAGGTTTAGGGGATTAATCTCTCAATTCATACCACTCTCGTGGGTTAGAATTGCGAGGTATTTCGGTGGCTCTCATTGACGCACTGGCGGTAGCCATCAATGTAGCGATATAGTTTGTCGGTGGATCCCCTCAAGGCACGAGCCGGGAATGGTCACGATACTTGGTTGGATCCACCGATTTCCCTATTCAAATCGCTAGGATACCCCTTAAGCTCATCAATTCCACAGACCGTGAACATGATCTCAGTGCGAGTTATCCTAAGGATCCAGTAGGATCGACCAAAATACTCCCCTTTTTTCCTAATTCAACCTAGAGATCCAGATCTACATCTCTCCCCTAAGATCTTAGGGCTAACCCATCAACCCTAGAAGAGACTACTCGCCTATGGTGATTTTCACGAATAAAAATGCAGTTTTTATAAGAGAAAACAACGTATCAGATTAATCGAATAATGATTGAATAGCTTACGTGCCGAAGACGAAGAAGAATAGCAGCAAACAATGATCCGAAGAAATCCCAATGATTTCAAAACACAAATCACAATAGAGCTCCAAACATAACTCAATAATCTTCCCAAAAACTAGGCTTAGATCTAACAAAATATTTCTAATCTCCTCCTCTCACAAAAATTAATTCAAAAACTACAAATGAATCGACTCCCCCATTCACACAACCCAGATCCACACTTCAATCCCAAGCGCACATCAGACGGCCACTCGAACTTTCGAAAATAGCCTTCATTATCACCGACCGAGTCAGTGACTCGGTCGAGAAGAGGCTTGCTCGGTCGGGCTACTCGGTAGAGCACGTCAGTGAGTCAAGCTTCTCCAAAAATTTCCACTCTATCTGCTCGGCCTGAGTCAGCTCTGCTCGATCGAGTAGCTAACTGACTCAGAGCAGCCCTCCTGCTCGGTAGAGCACGTCAGTGAGTCACACTTCTCCAAAAATTTCCACTCTGTCTACTCGGCCTGAGTCAGCTCTGCTCGATCGAGCAGCTAACTGACTCGGTTGCCATGAGCCTTGCTCGGCTCGAGTAGGATGTCGCTTTAGGTTCAGAGATTGGAGCTGCTCGATCGAGTTATTATACTGCTCGGTCCGAGCAGCATGCGTATCAGCCTGCTTCTTTGTCTTGCATCTGCTCGACCGAGCAGCTGCTCTGCTCGGTCGAGTCGCCTGGGAAAATATTAGCTGAAGCTCCTGATAACTTCTCCTCTCTTCATGCACTCTCCTCCACTCCTCCCATGGCTCCCAAAACTCGGCGAACTCCTGTAGAGATTCGCCAACGGGCTCACTGGCATGTCAGAAGTGTCCATATCCAAAATGGGTACCGAATCGCTCCAAAATCCCTGAAAATACATAAAACACTACGAAACTCGAATATAACGTTAGAATTGCAATATCGTAGGAAAATATGGGATTTGGATGCGAAAATGGCATGAAATGCAATGTCATGATGCAATGAAAAGATGTAAAATATGGACACATCAAAATCCCCTAAGCTTACCTTTTACTCGTCCTCGAGGAAGACGAATACCAGGTACGCCGGGAGAAAAAACAAAAGGAAATAAAAAATTAAAAACAAAAGCGAGTAGAGATGGATGGAGGGTGCTAAGATTGTTCAATCAGATCTCAAGCCCCAGCAGTATGTCACGATGCTTCGAGTGGTAAAAACGCTTGCTAATGGTATTTTCAGGTTTTACTAATCATATGTCTAGCATGCGATAGAGACAAAAACAGGGATCTTCTAAAATAATGCCATCAACGCATATCAATCTCATGAAATCTATAGAGTCTAGTATAAAAAGAGTTGGTAATGCACTTTTTAATCAATAGATACAAATGGAGCATATAGAAATCTTAAAGAATGGAAAGAAATCATGCTATTCAAATATCCATTTCAAATCGTGAAAAATCTCCAAAACTAAAGTATTACGTAAAGTTCAAGCATTATCTAATCTCTCTGCTGTGCACAGTCTCCACTATAATTTCATACTCACTCATATGATCAATTGGTTCATCCCCAAGCTTAGCTCGAGGCGTCGCATCTAGGAATAGGATATGAAAGTTTTTTGTACTTTCCCAAGTAATTGTGATAGCTTCTAATAAAGGAATATGAAACAATTTTATTTCTTTCTTTTCTTTCTTTTTCTTTTCTTTCACATTTTTTTCTTTTTTTCATTTTGTTTGGAAGCTATATTTTTTTCTTTTGGGATTTTTGGGAAGTAAGATGCGGTAAGGGTAGCTGCGGGGGTGAAACCAACTGATATATAGAGAATCATAAAGATATGTGGAGAAGGAAAATAATGAATCACTCGGTTCACTCATCAGAGGTGCACAACGGTTCAATATGACAATACTCTAACTAAACTCATAACTAGCTTGGATATTTTCATTCATCTAGATGAATACTAAAAAGCACACAGTAATAAACACAATAACATCAAGCATACAAATAGAAGTGAATGAGATAGCAAGCAGATGCTTTAAGTGTTCTAATGATGCGTGAACCTAGGTGCATTATCCAACATAGCGCATACTAGATACTATTTCATGCATTTGATTTTCAATTCATAACAGGCATTAAATCGGATAGATCAACAACAGAATATGCACACATATAGAAAGTAAACCTGAAACAACCCTAAATAGCATGTCATCAAATAATAAGCACCGTGAAAAGCTACTGAGGGCAACGAGAAGTATCATCATGCAGAACCATCTCAGCAGAAAGAGAAAAAGGGTGGAGAAAATAAAAGAATGAAAAAAAGACATGCATGCATGGCAAAAAGAAAAAACGTGATGTCGAATGAGAAAAAAATATAAAAAGGTGGAAAATGGGTGGAAAAGTAAACTAAAAGCTGAAAAAGGAAGAAAAATAAAAAGGAAAATAAAAATAAAGCGATAGCGCTCACCCCCAAGCTAAACCCAGCAGTGTCCTCACTGCTGAGAAAACGCTAGTATGCGGGAGATGATGCTAGAGAGGGTGGGTGGGTGGGGGGATAGACAAATGAATGAAAAATATAACTGTACAGAAGAAAATAAGATGTGATATGATGAAATGCTGAAAAGATGATGCATATGCAAGACATGATGCATGGTGGGTCCTCCCCCAAGCTATGTACGACCAGGGCCCAAAAAGATAGATGTGCACATAAATATGAGGGATGTAAAGGGTGGGTAGGGACAGAATCAAGCAGGTGTATGGTTTTGGCGGACCCTTAGGGCACAAAAAACTCTATTTCCGTCCTAAATCGGACGGAACATAGACATAATATACGCAGCGGAAAAATATGTTAATCTAATTAACATGCAACCCTAAGGAACCAGACCCTCTTAGCCAGGATCTCTGCCAACTCGGAGTGGATCTGACCACCCCAACAGGGATCTAAACTACTGCGAATAATTAAAACGAAAGCTTATGAAACACATACCTGGAATCTCAACCCTGGGACGGGCAAGATGTTCCGCACCGTCTTCTGAGCCGCTCCCAGTCCCACGCTGAGCCGCTCCTCGAACCGATCTGCATCCCGAGGTGAGCAATCCTCTTGTCGCCGAGCCAACCACGCGTCGAAGAAAGTTTCACGCGATTGAAAGCCTTCGCCAAGATTTCGGTTCCGAATCCAAACTCCTTCATGGCTTTGCTAGAGCCCTTCAGGAGTAAGGCAGAAATATATGGAGAAGAAGAATTAATTTAAGGTTTGATCCGAGCGTGCTCCAACATTTACGGGAGCCGCTCAGATCTTGAGCTTGGGACAAGTTTGGAGGAAGGGAGCAGACCCCTATTTATATAGGCGACTGACTCTCCCCTTTTCTGCACAACCGATGTGGGACTATTAAATGGAGTTAATAAATTCAATTTAGTTTGTCTTTCAAAAAGGCCAAACTTCCGTGAATTTTAACTCCATCACCGTTGAGCTTCATGATTGATACAACCTATCAAGTTCAACGATGAAGGCATATGAAAAAACGGCAAGTCAATCGGAGTCCGTTTGACCCTTTAATTAATCGCCCAAAGTTCAGCCCACGGCTTGATTTTCGTCCAAAATCAGCCGTCACAAAACAGCTCTCTGCTTAGGTTTCTGCACCAAGTTGTGGGGCCCGCATGTGGGCCCCACTGCCCAAAAGGGCTGACTGGGCACCTGGCCCAGACCAGGGCACAGGTGCCTAGGCCTGGGCACAGGCGCCCAGGCGCCTGGTGGGTGCCTGGGCCGGGTGCCCGGGGGCCCGACCTAGGGCGCCCGCCCTGGGTGCCTAGGCAGGCGCCCAGGCGCCAGGGCCTGGGCACGAGCCCAGGCACAGGCCGCCTGGTGCCCTGTGTGCCTAGGCCCATGGCTGGCCTTAGGCTGGCCAGGTGCCCAGGCCAGACCCAGTCTGGTCTGGGTCAACCTGGTCTGATCTGGTCTGATCCATTGAGCTGTTTTGTGCATAAATGGAGCATTTGGCATCCAATTTGGACATCGTGCGAACCTGGGTTTAGACCGGGACATTTTTGTCTTACCCGTGAACTTTTTCTTGCGTTTATACCGTTAAATATTGTCATAAACTATTTACGACACTTTTAATCCGGTTTGCATTAAATGCAAAATAGTCCCTATCTAAGCTTAAATTATTATATTGCATCAAATGCAATTATTCCATCCCTTGCATCAAAACGCAAAATATTCTCTCTCACTAATTTCTACCTATTACTAGACGAAGGTCGCACTTTGTGTGTGACCCTACGGCCTGACGCTACTACAGGTTGGGATCGAAGCCCTATACGGTAGTGACCACGAGCACTGGCTGTCATCCCTGTTTCAGAATCATAATAATGTGGTTAGCTCATCAACGTGAGAATTGTCGGGACCACCCTGACCGTGTCTGTGATGAGTTCTGCAGTTATAGTCTCTTCGTCTAAACTATGTCGTGTAGATCAAGTCTAGGGTACGGTCAAACTGTCAATCCCAATAACTTGACTTCGGTTAGTTTCTATCAATCTTTAGTGTAATGTTGGACTTCTTCCAACATACTCTGCGCAGAGATTTTACTAAAGACCGAACTAACTCTACGGCATTAACTCACATTGACCAAGAGAGACAAATCCTCTCTTGGTCATTACTCTCCTCGTAGGCTTCAAGTGACACTCAATCAAAGACCTTTTGACAGGCCTAGTCTCGAAGCTAGGTCAGTGATTTAAGTGGCACCGTTCACGCACAGGTTTGTAAAATGACATCAAGTCAAAAGACCAACTTGCATATCATCACTAAGAGTTATCATTGACAGATTGGTCAATATAACCATATGATAACTCTTGTGGATTGTTCAGTGAACTCATTCTCTAATGAGCACCTGTGTCTCGTCTTCGACTTCGCTAAGTCGAACGATCATGAGATCATCGTCACCGCTAAATGGTGAAGACTAAGACACAATGATCTATCCGATGTATCGATATCTTTGTCTCGAAACATCTACGACCATGAACCTTTTTATACTTATGCTATAGATGGTCAAACATTTCTCCATAATCGAGATACTCATCTCGATACATGTTTGACCTTGTATAAAGTGTCAGGACTTTACCTAAGTTAATATCTAATGTTTACTACATTATAACTTAGATAAATTAGTACCAAATAGCTTACTGTTATTTTGAACAAGATGTTTATGCTATTCACACAGAGATAAATAGCCTCGAGGGCATCATCTCTCTACAGCAGGGACACCACCCTCTGGAGGTGGTGATGGGTCCCGCTGCTGTGACCAGAAGATGTGGGGGGCTGTGGCTCAACGGATGGGTCAGCTCGCCAGTGCCTAATGATGTTGCGAAGGAAAGGGAGGTCCTGCTCGACTGACTGTTGAGTAGTGATGCCTCCATGACCTAAGAGTAGAAGCATGGCAATGAACTGGTCGCCCTGGTCAGTGTCTCGGAAGGTAACGTCATATGATGCGTCGTAGATATAAAGACGCTCGGGAGGGATTGGAGCGTTGTTTGGCTGGGGTGAAGTGATGAATGATTCGCCAACAGTGTGGTCCTGTGTGGGTGAAAGTGTACAACGGGTACGCCGAGTAGGCCTAGGGTTTGGTGTGCCGGTGTTGGTGTTTGTGGGTCCAGTACGGCGTGGAGGCATCTTGCAAGAAGTATAAAAGTGTGTGGTAGCACAAAAAGTATATAGGGAAAAGAATGTACCGACAATAATGGGGCGGTGATGAGATCGGTCACGTGACTGCTGCTGATCAGAAGTATCCCCAAGCTGCTCCTAGGATCGCCCTTCTATGTAGACGCCATGTACTGGCGTTGGAGGAAGGAGGGGTGGTTGGATGCGACGGCTGTGGGTGACTTGGGAAGAGGCGACGGCGGATGTAAATTGCCGACTGGATCGAGTAGGTGGGGGGGTACCTCGGGAGATGATTAGGGTAGGATCGCTTAGAGTAGGCGTCATATGACGATTTAGGTTAAGTAAATAGCTCGGACCCTGCTTAAAATGAGACCCGTAGTCGATCAGCATGCGACTCGGCCCGAGCAATCTGATTGCTCAGCCGAGCTAGAAATTTAGAAAAATTAAGATACAATTTAAATATTCCCTTCAGCCTGCTCGATCGAGCAGAAGGTTACTCGGTCAAGTAGGTGACTGCTCGGACCGAGCTGATTCTGCTCAGCCCGTGTAGATAGAATGACGTTTTTGAGCTTCTTTCTCGAGCCTGCGCTACTCGATCGAGTAGAGTGGCTGCTTGGTTGAGTTGGTGTCTGCTCAGACCGAGCAAAGGCTGATTGGGCCGTGTAGACAGTGCGATGTTTTTGAGCTTTTCTCTTGTGCTTGCACTGCTCGACCGAGCAGAGTGGCTGCTCTGTCGAGTCACCTGTATCCCCTTTTTGCTCTTCTCCTTTGGTCTTTTCTTCAAATCTGCTGCTCTCCTCTATCTTTCTTCCATCTAAAACGTCGATTTGTGTGCCCCTTCATGTTCAACCTGTAAAAAGGAAGAAGCCATCAAATTCTTATGATTTTTGTATTTTTAAGAAGAATAAACAATGTTTTTATTTGGTTTTCTTAAATGGATAAAGAAAAAATAAGAAATTGAAAAATAAAATCCAAGGTATAATAGATTGAGTTGCCTCCCAATAAGCGCTCGTTTTGAGTCATGAGCTCGACTCCCTCAAGTTCTTCAACAATTAGTGGGGGGTTCCTCGAGGAAGTATGTCTCCTCTTGCCCAATTGGTTCTCCTGCTCTGTACGGCTTAATCCTTTGGCCATTTACCTTGAATTGCCGTTTTCCCTTCGAGCTCAACGGCACCCCCAGGGATAAACTTACTATCTTGTAAGGGCCGGACCATCTCGAATTTAATTTTCCAGGGAAAAGGAGTAGTCTTGAATTGTAGAGGAGTACCTGGTCACGACATCATGGTGAACCACTGTGATGTTCCTATTCTGATAAGCCTTGGTTCTCTCCTTATATATCTTTACATTCTCATAGGCGTGTCGTCGAATTTCGTAGAGCTCGTTGCTGTGCAAGGCTCGTCTCCTGGCTGCACTCTGGTAGTCAAAGTTCATTTTCTTTACTGTCCAATATGCCCCGTGTTCCAATTCTACTGGAAGGTGGCAAGCTTTTCCATACACTAGTCTATAGGGGGGTTGTCCCTATGGGAGTTTTGAAGGCGGTGCAATATGCCCAAAGGGTGTCGCCCAACTTGTGTGACCAATCCTTCCTCGAGGCGCTAACTATCTTCTCCAGGATGCTTTTGATTTCCTTATTGGATACCTTTACTTGACCACTAGTTTGAGGGTGATAAGCAAGAGTGACCTTGTGATGAACTCCATATTTTTTTAGCATTGTCTCGAACTTTTTCTCGATGAAATGGCTACCTGTATCACTTATGATTGTCCAGGGGACTCCAAAACGAGGAAATATCGTATTATTGAAGAATTTGGCTACTACCCTCGTGTCGTTTGTCGGTGTGGCCATATCCTCCACCCACTTCGAGACGTAATCAATGGCGACCAAGATGTACTTATTACAGTTACTCGATGGAAAGGGCCCGATGAAGTCAACGCCCCAACATTCAAATAGTTCTATCTCTAAGATGCCCTGAAGGGATGTTTCATTCCTCTTCGTGATATTTTCTGTCCTATGGCATCTATTGAATTTCCTGATATATTCATTCGTATCTCTAAATATAGTGGGCCAATAGAAACCACTTTGGAGGATTTTTGACGTGGTTTTGGTGACAGCTACGTGTCCCCACATGGTTGACATGGCAATGCGATATGATGGAGGTCGCCTCTTCCTTTGTGATACATCGTCTGATGATCCCACTAGCGCATGTTCTGAACAGGTACGGGTCATCCCAAAAGTAGCTCTTGGCGTCATGTAGGAACTTCCTCCTCGAGTAAGTCGCCAACCCTTGCGAGACTATGCCGCTTACCAGGTAGCTCACTATATCTACGTACCAGGGGGCTTCAGAGGGGTTCGCTGCAAATAACTGTTTGCTGGTAAAGGAATCATCAATTGGCAAACTGTCATCCCCGTGCTTTTGAATTAACCGCGACAGGTAGTCTGCTACTACATTCTCTGCTCCTTTCTTGTCTTTGATCTCAATATCAAATTCTTGGAGGAGGAGGATCCACCGTATCAACCGCTGTTTAGCATCCTTCTTGCTCAATAGGTATTTTAGTGCCGCGTGGTCCGTGTGGATAATCACTTTAGACCCCAAGAGGTATGATCTGAACTTCTAGATAGAATAAACCACGGCTAGCAGCTCCTTCTCCATAGTGATGTACTTCTTTTAAGCATCATCCAGAGTCTTGCTAGCGTAATATATAGCATGAATCTTTCCTTCTTTCCTTTGGCCAAGAACGACCCCCCACTGCTTGGTCACTAGCATCACACATCAGCTTAAACGACAGATTCCAATCTGGCGGCTGTATAATTGGGGCTGAGATGAGAGCTTCCTTTAACATGTTAAAGGCTAGAAAACAGGCGTCAGTAAACAAAAAAGGAGCGTCCTTGGCGAGGAGCTCCGTAAGGGGGCGAGAAATATTGAAGAAATCCTTTATGAAGTGACGGTAGAAACCCGCATGCCCTAGGAAACCACGGATACCCTTGAGGTTAGTGGGAGGCTGTAAACTCTTAATAACTTCGACCTTGGCTTTATCGACCTCAATTCCCTTAGAGGTGATGACATGGCCAAGCACAACCCATTCTGTCACCATGAAATGACACTTTCCCAATTTAGGGTCAGATTATTGTCATGACACCGGTCTAAAACTTTGGATAAATTGGCTAGATAATCATTGAATTCGGTGCCATAAACAGAAAAATCGTCCATGAAGACTTCCATAATATTTTCGATGAAATTCGAGAAAATAGACGTCATGCACCTTTGGAATGTGGCAGGTGCATTACATAGCCCAAACGGCATTCTTCGGTAAGCAAATGTGCCATATGGACATGTGCACGTTGTCTTTTCTTGGTCTTCCCGATGCAACGGGATTTGGAAGAACCCGGAGTATCCATCTAGGTAACAGAAATATTTGTGTTTGGCTAAACGCTCAAGCATTTGGTCAATGAAGGGTAGATGATAATGGTCCTTTCTGGTGGATTTATTGAGTCTCCTATAGTCGATACACATACGCCAACCAGTGACAGTCCTAGTGGATATTAGCTCATTTTTTTGTTTCTAACGACTGTGCCCCCTTTCTTGGGGACCACATGCACAGGGCTAACCCATTTACTGTCGGAAATGGGATAAATAATGTCGGTCTCTAATAGCTTCAAGACCTCCTCCTTCACTACCTCCTTTATGTTGGGATTTAATCGCCTTTGAGGCTCAATGGAAGTGGCGTCCTTATCCTCAAGATGAATCCTATGGGTGCATATGGTTTCACGGATGCCCTTTAGGTCAGCAATATTATATCCTATTACCTTTCTATGGGATCTAAGGATTTTAGGAGGCTTTCTAGTTGGGGACCGGTGAGGGCTGCATTGACGATAACGGGGTATGTGGATTTCTAACCCAATAAAGCGTATTTCAAATTAGCAGGAAGATGTTTTAGTTCTACCTGAGGGGGCATTGTACTCCCGTCATCGCTCACCTATGAGAAGGATGTGTCCTCAATTGCCGATTCAGAAGATGGAAACTCTTCTTTGGCAGAATTATAGGATGAGCAAGGAGATGATGTATGTCATGGCAGACGCCTGCAGATTCCGTTTCCATAGCGCACCTGTCAACAGAAGTAAAGTATTCAGGAACGCATTTTCTATCGAGCATAGAGTTGGGAGGACTTCCCTGATCAATGTCATTTTGTGCTGGTTTGGAAACCGTGTATCCCTCGTAGACGTGTTCTTCATATGTCGTAGTCTATTGGATGCTATCGTTAGGGTGTCCCCTTCGTATCGCACATAGACTCCATCAGTGACGGGGACACCATCTAAGGTGTCTACATTGTGGAATGTGTTCGCGATAAAGACTGAGAGTTCTTATGTAACCGGGTCGTCTATAGGTAACTCCACTGGACTATGGGCCTATTCATCAGCTACCACACTTTCCATTATATCCAATGGCTGGGAATTGTTCAATGGCTCCAACTGACGAGTCTCTCTCCAGCTCGCGTCAATAGGTAGGGCTTTAATAGTCTGGAGGAACATCACTTCCGCTTCGAAGCTTATGTGAATGTCACCCTCAAGGATACATGCATCAGAAACATTGCTCATTATATAATCCATGACCAATTGCTGATTAATGTTACCTGAAACATAGGTTTCTGATCTGACAAACCGAACTGCAGCAATATATTCTTTAGCAGCACATTCAATCATGGATTTGTCCATGCGCGAATCCTGAAGACCATGTATATGATAAGGAGAAAAGCTAAACTCATCTGAGTCACTGTTAGACTCATTGGTCCATTGTACTTGCATCACCATCTCCATCGCGTCTGATTTCTTAAGAATGAACACTAGCTGGAGGGAGGTGTTAGTAGAAAGGTAACAGTATAGAGAGAATAAAAAGAGTGGAAAGATAAAGAATGGAAAGATTTGCTAGCAAACTCTTCAAAACAAAAATAAACTGAGATATACTATAGCCGTCCCCGGCAACGGTGCCAAAAACTTGACGCACCCGGAACCTACACCTAAAATCCACCTAGCGGTGTCACGGTTGCTAGGCGTGGTATGGTTTCTAGGTGTCAATTCCAGGATCTATCCGTAAGCGGTGGTGTTAAATTCTAGTATAAAAGATGCCAGATCCCTCAGGGATGGTGACAGTGTATTTGAGTTCTCAGATTATTTTTATATCTCGAAGTGAGATAGCTGTCGGGTTGAAAGGATTGCTTGTCGTATTGTTGTTGATTCAATAATAAAAGGAACTAGGGTTTAGGGATCATCGCTAAGACTATCAGAGATCGATGTTGGAATAGGATCCTTACGTTGCATTAGGTTTAGGGGATTAATCTCTCAATTCATACCACTCTCGTGGGTTAGAATTGCAAGGTATTTCGGTGGCTCTCATTGATGCATTGGCGGTAGCCGTCAATGTAGCGATATAGTTCGTCGGTGGATCCCCTCAAGGCATGAGCTGGGCATGGACATGAGCCATGGTTGGATCCACCGATTTCCCTATTCAAATCCCTAGGATACCCCTTAAGCTCATCAATTCTACAGACCGTGGGCATGATCTCAGTGCGAGTTATCCTAGGGATCCAGTAGGATGGACCAAAATACTCCCCTTTATTCCTAATTCAACCTAGAGATCCAGATCTACATCTCCCTTCTAAGATCTTAGGGCTAACCCATCACCCTAGAAGAGACTAGTCACTCATGGCGATTTTCACGAATAAAAATGCGGTTTTTATAAGAGAAAACATTGTAACAGATTAATCGAATAAAGATTGAATAGCTTACGTGCCGAAGACGAAGAAGAATAGCAGAAAACAATGATTCGAAGAAATCCCAATGATGTCAAAATGCAAATCACAATAGAGCTCCAAAAATAATTCAATAATCTTCCCAAAAACTAGGTTTAGATCTAACAAAATATTTCTAATCTCCTCCTCTCCCAAAAAGTAATTCAAAAACTACAAAATAATCGACTGCCCCATTCGCACATCCCAGATCCACACTTCACTCCCAAGCGCGCATCAGACGACCACGCACACTTTCAAAAATAGCCTTCATTGTCGCCGACCGAGTCAGTGACTCGGTCGAGCAGAGGCTTGCTCGGTCGGGCTGCTCGGTCGAGCATCCCTCCTGCTCGGTCGAGCACGTCAATGAGTCGCACTTATCCAAAAATTTCCACTCTGTCTGCTCGGCCCGAGTCAGCTCTGCTCGGTCGAGCAGCTAACTGACTCGGTTTCCACGAGCCTTGCTCGGCTCGAGTAAGATGTCGCTTGAGGTTCGGAGATTGGAGCTGCTCGACCGAGTCATTGTATTGCTCGGTCTGAGCAGTATGCGTATCAGCCTGTTTCTTTGTCTTGCATCTGCTCGACCGAGCAGCTGCTCTACTCGGTCGAGTCGCCTAGGAAAATATTAGCTGAAGCTCCTGATAGCTTCTCCTCTCTTCCTGCACTCTCCTCCACTCCTCCCATGGCTCTCAAAACTCGACGAACTCCTGTAAAGCTTTGCCAACGGGCTCACTGGCATGTCAGATGTGTCCATATCCAAAATTGGTCCTGAATCGCTCCAAAATCCCTGAAAATACTTAAAACACTACGAAACTCGAATATAACATTAGAATTGCAATATCGTAGGAAAATATGGGATTTGGATGCGAAAATGTCATGAAATGCAATGGCATGATGTTATGAAAAGATGTAAAATATGGACACATCACAGCCCAGGCCTGGCCTGGGCGCCTGCATGCCCGGGCGCCCAGGCCAGACCTGGGTGGTCTGGCATGGTTCGGCCCTGGTCTGACCTGGACTTACCTATGTCCTGTTTTGGGCATGGGTAAGACCCCTTTGAGCTGTTTTGGCCGTAACTTGGGCATCTGGCGTTCGATTTGGACACCGTTCAAACCCGTGTTTAGAGCGGGGCATTTCCGTCTTACAGGTAACCTTTTCCATGCGTTAATTTAATTAAATATAGTCTTAAACTATTTAAGACATATTTAATCCGGTTTGCATCAAATGCAAAATAGTCCATATCTAGGCTTAAATTATCATTTGCATCAAACACAAATGATCTGAGGGCACATCCCTCTACATGGGTGAGGGTGATCGGAGAGCTGGTCAGGGTCTTGAGGTCGAGGTGATTGGGGTCTAATGGAGGGAGGATGGTGGCGCGTCGGAGTGCTGCGGTGGGTCGAGGTAGCGGACTGGTCAGAGAAAGGTAGGGGTCGGGCTTGAGGCAAGGTGGAGGGATGTACGGCATTGGGTTTGTGGCGACGTGGGGTCGCTGGGCATTGCAGGTGGAAGGGTGGCAGAGAAGGTGTCTGGGGTGATCAGAGTAGGGTTCTGGGGGTTGGAGGTCGCCGGACTGGGGTTGCGGCGAACAGGAAGGAAGATGAGGGAGATGGCAGACTGTGAGGGGGGTTCGACACATGGCTTCTGCTGGGGGTTGTCGAACATCGGAAAGCTGGGTTGCATTCGAACGGAGAGTGAAGGAAGGATGCGTGTTGGGGTTTTAAGGAGAAGAGAAGGAGAAGAGGCAGACGGCATGGGGGAGGTTGCGTGAACAAGGGAAGTGCGACATGGACGGGCAGAGGGGTTTGCAACCACATGCATGTGGACGTGGCGAGAGGAGAGACGTGGGGAAGGTTAGTTTGGATCTTATTAGTTAATAGTTAGGATTTAAAATAATTAATAGTTATTAAGTTTTGTTTCAAAACTCAGTGGAGTTCAGAAGGTCTGTTTTTAAAAATTTTGTTTTAAAATATAAACCAATACGGAACAGATTTATAATGCAGTTGTTGCTATAAACAGTTATAATTTTGAACGATCCCATTTCATTTTTGTTCATTTTTAAACATTTATTTAAAAAGCTTAATAATATTAATAATAAGATAATACAACTTTACCCCTTGACATCCAAAAATTATAAAGAAAATACCGGAGTGGTAGTGCCTCCGAGAGGGTCGTGAATCAGGGGTCAGGTCTCGAGTCCGAGCTATGGAATCTAACTAAAATCAAACGCAGAAATACACACATAATAACAGAATACGTACTAAATATGCGCGAACCAAAAGTGGTCGTTACAAATATGGATTACAATAATATAGAAGGAAGAGGGAGACCTTACGGCCCTTACAACATGAAATACACAAATATGATACAATGGAAATTACAAGGAGGGGCAGCCTAAGAGTATCCTCTAGGAAAAGTCATATCTCTAGTGGATCCCCTACGCTGGAACGAAGATATGCAAAAATGCCCTCAAAACCGGACGAACATTGCATTAAAACACAAATACAATGCCCGTCAGTGAGGGTTACTCATGTAGGTTCCCAAGCATCAATCTCATTTAAATAATTAAAAGAATATAGCAGGGCAATAACATTGTCTACTAACTGGATAAAAGCATGTGAGCATAGTAAGGTGTAGTGCACAATGTAAAGCGTCGTGAGCATAGCAATTACACATGAGCATGGCAAGTGTGGTGTGCAAAGTAGTGAGAATGGCAAGTGTAGTGTGCAAAGTAGTGAGAATGGCAAGTGTAGTGTGCAAAGTAGTAAGGTGTAAAGTAGTGGCAAGGTGTAATGTACATAGCAAAACATGGTAAGAGCTTAGCTAGCAGCTTATACATTTCATGATAGCAAAAAGTAAAAAGAGTGTCATTCAATAACTTAATCTAGTGACAAGCCCAGTGTCTGAGGGCGGAGGACACTGCAATTTCACCAAACCTTTGGGA
This sequence comes from Scilla litardierei, assembly GCA_030789695.1. Classification (NCBI taxonomy): domain Eukaryota; kingdom Viridiplantae; phylum Streptophyta; class Magnoliopsida; order Asparagales; family Asparagaceae; genus Scilla; species Scilla litardierei. The sequence goes on from CM061139.1 coordinate 4,913,493, forward strand.
GCTACCCAGTGGTTCTGTACTCACCGATCCCATCCGGGCGACGGTCGAATTTACCAATATGGTGAAATCTAGCATTCCGGCCTTTACTACAGTGGACTACACCACCCAAAAGTGTCAATATGTGTATCCGTATAGCTCAATCTTTGCCGTGTGGCCAACATTCTGTAATGCCCCAAGGGCCTAATGTTTCGTAAATGCCCGCAGGCCCAATATCCGTAAATGCCCCAATGTTTGTCCTTACAACATGGAATACACAAATCTGATACAATGGAAATTACAAGGAGGGGCAACCTAAGAGTATCCTCCTGGAAGAGTCATATCTCAAGTGGATCCTGCTACGCTGGAGCTAAGATCTGCAAAAATGCCCTCAGAACCTGACGAACATTGCATTAAAGCACAAATACAATGCCCGTCAGTGAGTGTTACTCATGTAGGTTCCGAAGCATCAATCTCATTTAAATACTTAAAAGAATATAGCAGGGCAATAACATTGTCTACTAACTGATAGAAGCATGTGAGCATAGTAAGGTGTAGTGAGCATAGTTTGGTGTAGTGCACAAGGTAAAGCGTAGTGAGCATGGCAATTATACATGAGCATGGCAAGTGTAGTGTGCAAAGTAATGATAATGGCAAGTGTAGTGTGCAAAGTAGTGATCATGGCAAGGTGTAGTGTACATAGCAAAACGTGGTAAGAGCTTAGCTAGCAGCTTATACATTTCATGATAGCAATATCAGAAAGTAAAAAGAGTGTCATTCAATAACTTAATCTACTGACAAGCCCAGTGTCTGAGGGCGGAGGAGACTACAATTTCACCAAACCTTTGGGAGCTACCCAGTGGTTCTGTACTCACCGATCCCATCCGGGCGACGGTCGAATTTACCAATAGGGTGAAACCTAGCATTCTGGCCTCTACTACAGTGGACTACCCCACCCAAAAGTGTCAATATGTATATCTGCATAGTTCAATGTTAGCAGTGTGGCCAACATTCCGTAAATGCCCCAAGGGCCCAATGTTCTGTAAATGCCCGAATGCCCAATATCCATAAATGCCCGAGGGCCCAATATAACATTTCCTTTGGAGCAGACCACCCCAAAGATGGTGTGGCACAAATAATGGTACAATATTCAAAAAGAGTATATTATGTACGTTTAGGGAAGATTAATATGAACATTACGCTATTACCACTAACAACAAGCCATTAATAACATGAATCATACTTTTGTGGAAAATTACAAATTAGCAACATTATCCTCATGGCTTTAATAACATATTAATACATACTGCGCATGGGAAAATTAAATGATCCAGCATTTGTTAATATACTAATATGATGCTAATATGGTAATATGATGTTAATTTTATTGACTAGCATTGATCACTAATTTGAGATGATGTTTCTTACATACAAATTACAAGATGTAGCAAAGCTTGTATCATTTTCCAGGAGTGAGTTATAAATGGTTACACTAACTTTATACTCAAGATATCTCATATGACATGTATTTGACAATATCATATTATAATCCAATGTAACAGGTTATAATGACATGTGTTAGTTAATGTAGTCTGGAAATGCCATAAGATGTGTATAACAGGCCCAATGAATTGAAATATTATGACCACAACCAAACCGTATTAATTTAACATGAACATGTATAATATGGTAACATTAACAACTACAGTGCCATGCAACTATTTGTTAACAATTACTTAAAATATAGAACATGCAATTTTAATTATTCAACAATTAGCATGTTCATAACTCACACATTATTTATTTATATGAAAGAGATGTGGGGAACGTACTTTAAGTTGCGTGGATCCGAGGAGGATGGCGAGCGTTGTGTTCACTGGCGATGGAACCAGGGTCATCGGAAGCTCTCCGGGGCTTGTGAAGTCATTCGAATCTCGTTGGGGAAATACATCGAAAACTTGGTAAGCGAAATTCGGCGAGGAAGGAAGATTTGGAACTCGCGTGTCTCGCCATCTTTCCAAGCAGCGAGGGAGATCAAGGGGAGACCCGAAAATCGCGTCGCGCGTCGAAAGTGGGCTATTGGCCTCCGGCGGTCGGCGACCGGACTCTGGCCAGCCGTCGGACTGTCATGCCCCGCTTCCCATTCTACCGGGAGCGAGGACGCGAGCGGGTACACGATGTGCTTATAACAAGGAGGAGTACTTTTTCTTTTCTTTTTAAAAATCTTTTTCTCTTCTTCCTCCATGGCTTAAACACACTAAGTGTCTGTGTATAAATTGCAGATCCTTGCATGCAAACTTAAGAAGCAGCTCAAACAACATTATTACATATCCAGCGTACAAGAATTTTGATTCACATTGGGCCAAGCATGGACAATACAAACAAGCTACACAAATTACATATTTCAAATATTTAAAAGTGCAGTCGCGAAGGTAAACTTCTAGTTTTCCATGGGTAGGCACTCCACGTAGTCTTCGAGCACTGGTTAGACTCATGTAGTAAAGTCTTCAGCGAACTCACTATCGATACCTGACGGACATTTCATAAAACAACAAAGTGAAATGTCCGTCAGCGAGGTTTACTCGGCAAGATAATCTTAAAATCAAAATGTTAGACATTTTAAAATAAACAAAGCTGAAAAGACAAGTAATAAGTTTAATAGAAAAGAGTTTAAGAAAAGCAATAAGTTTAATTTTAAAATAGTTTAAGACAAGCAATAAGTTTAATTTTAAAAGTGTTAAAGACAAGCAATAAGTTTAATTTTAAAAGAGTTAAGACAAGCAATAAGTTTAATTTTAAAAGAGTTATAGCAGTTAAACATTCGCAACAATTTGCAACCTGTAGTAATTTAATCATTTGATAGGAATTAGTAATACTATAGCAACCTGCAACAATTTAACATTTAATAATGAAACTGTAATGTTGTCAGCAACATGTAGAAAAAGAGGTTAGAACAATATTCATTAGCCAGTCTATTCTAGTGATAAGTCTATGTCCATGAGCACGAGAGATAACCAACTTGCGCGCTGCGACGGGAGCAACTCCGAGGCGGTACCCACCATCCCGATATGGCAACGGTCATGGATCTAACCCCCGTAATGTATATGAGGTAATTTAGTATGGGTGCATCCAGCCACTCTGTAACTCTTGTGAACATAGACTACCCCAATCCCACGGTCAAGTCAAGTGTCGGGTCAAAGGGACGTGTACTATCTATTTATATTGAAATTCCATCATCCATTCATTATTGTTGAAATTCCATCTTCCATTCATTATTGTTGAAGTTCCATCTTCCATTCAGCCAATTCAGTCTTGGTGTTTCAATAGTCCGTACAATAGTTTTGCAAAAGTTCACGACTTCACGACTTGATTTATCAATTAAACGAAAACGTAAAAATTACTTAAATAGATAGGAGAATGAGCAAGAAATGATTTTAACTAAGGAAAATGAGTTTAAATTAGTTTAAAATATTTTTCTAAGGCTAGTAGCAATTTTTCAAGATTGTTAGATAATATTTAAGCAATTTTAAATAATTTAAAAGAGCCAAAAACAATTTTTAATCAAGAAATCATTTTTAAGACATAAGTTCAAAGAATTGTTTAGAGCAAACCGTATGTCAGAATTCTTCCAACAAGGGGTCAAAATGATCGTATTTCCTAGCACTACAACATATATATTTCTCGTACGTCACTGTACGTGAAAATAGTAAGCTACGAATTTTAAAGTGATTTTAGCTTATTTAAGTTTTGCCTTTGAAAATTCACTGTGAGAAATATACTTGCCTTTTGGCGATGAAACTAGTGCCAATGAGTCCGTTTCGTCGTTTCTGATTTTCTGGGAATGGTCTCGTAATTTTCTGAGGCCTGTATGATTTATTGACAATTTATTACTATCAGAATATCTATACGTATTTCTATACGTATTGGAATACGTATTCAAAATGTATTTGCATTAAAATCCATACACGCATGCTTACCCCATGAGAGAGAGAGAGAGAGAGAGAGAGATCGACGCCGACGGCGGTGGCGGCGTCGTGGGGGCCGGCGGTTGGTGGCGCCGGGGTCGTGGTGCTGCGGCGAGGCGGGTGGCAATGTTAGGCGAGGCTCCTGATGGCAACATCAGCGACGAGGTGCAACGGGCTTTGTTGAAGGAGGACGGCACTTGGAGGGGAGATTAGGAGCGGGCGGGGGCAAGGGCTGTCGGGGCATCGGGGCATTGTGGCGGTCGTTGTCGGAGGGAAGGAGCGGCGCATGATGGCGTGCGATGGTGGCGAGTGCTTGGAGGTGGAGGCGACAAGCACTCGGAGGATGGAGCTCGGGGAGTGGGATGTCGGGCGACGTCGGAGCCCAGGCGGCGTGGGGCAGTGCTGGGGGAAGCAGAGGGGAGACTGCGGCGGTTCTCCGGGGAAGTGCGGCAGCGTGTGGAGCAAGGCGCTTCGAGCGACGGAGGAGGGTCTCCGATGGGGTCGAACGGCAGAGCTCGGGGCTGTGCGGCGGTTGTTGGACGACGTAGGAGCTCAGGGCGACGTCAAAGGTGGGTCGAAGGGAGGAGGAACTCGGAGAGGGGGAGACGGCGACGGGGCGGCGATACATCAGAGAGGGAGAGGAAACAGGAAGATGGCTCGTGGTTTAGCCTGGGTGTTTTTGTTTTTCCTGGGGATTTAGTATGAGGGAGAGAGATTAAGTGTGGGGGATTAAATAGGTTAATAATATTAGTTAAATATTAATGTAACTAATATTTAGTCAAATTGCAATTAATAAGAAAGTTAGCTTTTGACTAACTTTTCTAAAAGTTGTCGGTTTATCACATGGGCTGCCACAATTAGGGGTTGGTGGGGGTAATTAGGGTTAAAGGAAATAGTAATTAGTGATAGTAAAAAGTTATTAGTAAGGATGATTAGCGAGAAAAATGTAAAAATACCCAAAAATTACATATGACTCCAAAAAATTACGAAAACACAGCCACGGGTTCTTATCATCACGAGGATCGTGACTACAAGATTTATTTCGTAGTTTGAGCTACGGAGATACGAGTTTTGGGCCAAAATGTTTAGGATGCGGGTTAGATGGTTCTCTATTGATTTGACTTCAGAAAATTATGAAATTAATATGGGTAGCACCAAATGATCCTAGAAACTCATGGAAGAAGTTTGAAATCATTTTGATAACATTTATATAGATAAATAATTGTTACGGCTGAATTGTTAATAATTGAGTTTAAATAATTATAAAAATTATTTAGAGGTTTAGGATGGCACTCGTATTCCCTAAAATAGGCTTTAACTACATTGGTTCTATAAAATATTTTTTATAAATGATTTAGAAACCATTTTGATATAATACTCTTGATCAACCACTGTAAAATACTTTTGATTTATAAAAATACGTAGAATATGATTATACGCATACTGAAGAATACATGTCATCACATTCTACCCACCTTATAAAAATTCCGTCCTCGGAATTTCTCGAAACACTAAGAAACAGATAATTACTGTTATTAAGAAGCTCAAGCAAATAAATGATAAAATGGAATACTTGACGAATGATTACAATTTAGAAAATAAGTTGTTAATAGCATGAAATATAATGTGATATCATAGCATCAAAAAATAAGAGATATAAATATATACTATTAACATCGCCATAGCTTCCGTAATTAGTCCCGAGACCAGTATCATCATAATAATTATCCTGACTTTTCAATTAGCCACAAGTTAATATGGCGTTACATGAAAATGATGGTTATCATGATAACATCTGTTCGAACTTGGAATCTGAGGTGATAAGCTAGTAGCAAGATAATTAAACCTCATCAAAAGATAGATCATAGATTTTAAAATTCAACTTAGGCTAATGATGACTAATGGGGCTTATCCAAGTAAGTCATCAATATAGCATACAAAGACGTAATGACTAATCCATATGCATTCGTGCTGTTATACCTTAACCAGCCGTGCACAAATGACATCAACTCCCATAAGTACCAAAGACAAGTCATCGTCCAAAACAACACAAATAAACAAGTACAAGGACAACTACTGAAGACCATACTTATCACTATACTCATCACTACCACTCCTTGTATCAACTTCAATAACGCCCAATAACAAACCAACACCGAAACCATTATCCAAATCCAAACACAAGATCGACATCCAACTTCAGCACCTAAGGCCAAAAGCAAGCCAATACTCATCCCCAATGATACTCCTTGCCAACACCATTGGTTGACATCCATAGTTATCACCATCAATCCTAAGCAAGTCAACGACCAAGAACATACAGTCCAACAAACACGAATGATTGGGCCCAAGAAGGAACCAAAGCGGGGCACCTTTAGGGGCAAGACCTAGGACAAGGAGTTCGAAAGAAACCCAAGAATCGCAACTTGTCAAGATCTTAACCATACGGCGGCGGTGAGGGTGGCGATGAGGAGGATCGTCGCTAAACCCAAAAATCCTAAAACAGAACATCGGAGGGCCATCGGCGGTTGTCGATCCTCGTCGTGTTGTGACTGTAAATGCTCAGTGATGTCGAGTGGCATAGCAGAGCTCAATCGAGGCCAAGGGAGCTTAGGTGAGAGGGGTTGGACTCACGACGAATGGGTGGGAGTCGTCTCGGCGGAGAGGAAGCCACGGGATAGGTTTGGTGAGGGAGAAAGATGATGGGGTTTTAAAGGGGGGCACTGAAAGTCATTGATAAGGTAGGGTAGGATAGGTTAGGTTAGGCGGGACTAGGGCTCGAGGAGAGAATGAGGAAAAAAGGCAATAAAGAGGGGGAGAGATGGTAGGCGGGAAAAGGATTCAAACCATGGGAAGTCGGGCACAGGACGAAACTAGTGGGTAGAAGAGAAATACGAGTTCAAGAAAGATGAAGAAGTCGTAACAGCCTACACTTGTACGTCGTGGTTTGGCTCGTCTCAAATTCTCTATCACCATCCTCAAATACTTCTGAGTGTCTATCAATCTGCTTTCGTTGTTGAACTCGAACTTCGGATGGTCGAAAAATTCGAAAGCTACCCTCCTTATAAAAGAGTATAGCCAAAGTTTAGATGAACTAAACACGACTAGGAAGTATTCTCAGATTAAGTAGGACGATGGAAAGGCCATCACAAGAATGATGATGGTGATGCAATGAATGGACGTCCACTCTAGTTATTATAAAAAGAAGATTCTAGATTAAGATTCATCAAAATGAAATACGAGTTCTAAGTTGAGGGTTCAAAATGTTCAACGAAGGTAAAGAGGTTCAATGGAAATGGATCATTGCGACTTTTGTGATAATAAGCAATGGAAAACTTCTAAATCAAGAATGGGGTATGCTATGAAGAAAATATATATAGTATGATAAAGTAGGCTAGCAATGATAATAAAGGCGTTGGGCATCAAATTGACGTAAAGGGAAAAGGTTCAGATATACCAGTGATTATGGCTCTGCAGCCTCAGCTTCTCTGGTTGTCGTGATGGATGCTTGACACCTGGCCTGGTGCAGCTTGGCCTGATGAAAGACTTGCTGTTGTGGAGCTAGGGGTGGTTTACGCTGTGCTGATCCAGAAACTCCTGTTATCGTAGTCGCTTTCTTGTTAATGTGGCGGGGCAGTTCCTGAGAAAGTGCTCAGATGCTCCACAGGCCAAACATTGTTTCAGCAATAGGGGGCAGTTCTTCTTGATCTGTCCCTTCCATTTGCAATGGAAGCACACCATCGGGGATCGCTTGTAGACTGAAGATGCAAGCCTCTTGAGTGTAGTCTTCATCGGTCAGAGAGCGTTTCTTGGTGGTTCCATAGGATGCTTTCCTTGGGATGCTTCATAGAGTTTATCACCTGCCTCATAGAGAATTTGGCATTGAATTTTCAGTATTTCCTTTACGAATTTTAAGTATTTCCTTTACGATACCTAAGATGTCGTTGTTGGTGACGCCGTGAATATTTGATTGACCTGTCATACTTTAAAATAAACCGCAATGTAAGTTAGGTAAAAATCTAATCTAGTTGTACACTTTGATATTAATATCGTTTAAATCGATCTTAAAGTTTTTGCAAAAGCAAGACCTGCATGGGCGACCTCTAAAACCTGTCACGCCCCGCTTTCCATTCTACCGGGAGCGAGGATGCTACCGGGTCCGCGATGTGCTTAAAACAAGGAGAAGTACTTTTTTATCCTTTTCTTTTTAAAATCTTTTTCTTTTCTTCCTCCTTGGCTTAACACAGTAAGCGTCTGTATAGAAATTGCAGTTCCTTGTATGCAAACTTAAGAAACAGCTCAAACAACATTATTACATATCCAGCGTACAAGAATTTAAATACATCTTGGGCCAAGCATGGACAATACAAACAAGCTACACAAATTACATTATTTCAAATATTTAAAAGTGCAGTCGCGAAGGTAAACATCTAGTCTTCCGTGGGTAGGTACTCCACGTAGTCTTCGAGCACTGGTTAGACTCATGCAGTAAAGTCTTCAGTAAACTCACTAGCGATACCCGACAGACATTTCGTAAAAGAACAAATTGAAATGTTCCTCAGCGAGGTTTACTCGGCAAGATAATCTCAAAACCAAAACGTTAGACATTTTAAAATAAACAAATCTGAAAAGACAAGTCATAAGTTTAATAGGAAAGAGTTTAAGACAAGTAATAAGTTCAATTTTAAAAGAGTTAAAGACAAGCAATAAGTTTAACTTTAAAAGAGTTAAATACAAGCAATAAGTTTAATTTTAAAAGATTTAAAAACAAGCAATAAGTTTAATTTTAAAAGAGTTATAGCAGTTAAACATTCGCAGCACTTTGCAACCTGTAGCAATTTAATCATTTGATAGCAATTGGCAATACTATAGCAACCTGCAAAAATTTAACATTTAATAATAAAACTGTAAAGTTGTCAGCAACCTGTAGAAAAAGTGGTTAGAACAATATTCAATAGCCAATCTATTCTAGTGATAAGTCTATGTCCAATAGCAAGAGAGATAACCAACATGCGCCCTGCGATGGGAGCAACTCCGAGGCGGTACCCACCGTTCCGATATGGCAACGGTCAAGGATATAACCCCCGTAATGTGTTGGATGTAATTTAATATGGGTGCATCCAGCCACTCTGTAACACTTGTGATCATAGACTACCCCAATCCCCCGGTCAAGTCAAGTGTCGGGTCAAAAGGACATGTACTATCTATTTATATTGAAATTCCATCTTCCATTCATTATTGTTGAAATTCCATCTTCCACTCATTATTGTTGAAGTTCCATCTTCCATTCAGTCAATTCAGTCTTGGTGTTTCAATAGTCCGTACAATAGTTTTGCAAAAGTTCACGACTTCACGACTTGATTTATCAATTAAACGAAAACGTAAAAATTACTTAAATAAATAAGAGAATGAGCAAGAAATGATTTTAACTAAGCAAAATGAGTTTAAATTAGCTTAAAATATTTTTCTAAGGCTAGTAGCAAATTTTCAAGATTGTTAGATAATTTTTAAGCAATTTTAAATAATTTAAAAGAGCCAAAAACAATTTTTAAATCAAGAAATCATTTTAAGACATATGTTCAAAGAATTGTTTAGAGCAAACCGTACGTCAGAATTCTTCCAACAAGGGGTCAAAATGATCGTATTTACTAGTACTATAACATATATATTTCTCGTACGTCATTGTACGTGAAAATCGCAAGCTACGAATTTTAAAGTGATTTTAGCTTATTTAAGTTTTTCCTTTGAAAATTCACTGTAAGAAATATACTTGTCTTTTGGCGATGAAACTAGCACCAATGAGTTCGTTTCGTCGTTTCTGATTTTTTGGGACTGGTCTCGTAATTTTCTGAGGCCTGTACGATTTATTGACAATTTATTACTATCAAAATATCCTATACGTATTCAAAACGTATTTGCATTAAAATCCATACACGTACACTTACCCCATGCAAGAGAGAGAGAGAGAGAGAGAGAGAGAGAGAGAGAGAGAGAGAGAGAGAGAGAGAGCGGGGGAGGGAGATCGATGCCGACGGCGATGGCGACGTCGTGGGGGCCGGTGGTTGGTGGCGTCGGGGTCGTGGTGCTGCGGCGAGGCGGGTGGCGGTGTCAGGCGAGGCTCGCAGCTGTGAAAGCAGAGGCAAGGAGCGGCGGGCTTTGGGGAAGGGGGACAATGCTCGGAGGAGAGAGGAGGAGAGGGCAGGGGAGAGGAGGAGTGGGCAGGGGCGAGGGCTGTCGGGGCGTCGAGGCTTTGTGGCAGTCATCGTCGGAGGAAAGGAGCGGCGCACGATAGCGTGCGGTGGCTGCGAGCACTCGGAGGCGGAGGCGGCAAGTGCTCGGAGGAGGGAGCTCGGGGGCGGGTTGTCAGGCGACGTCGGAGCCCAGGCGTCGTAGGGCGATGCTGGGGGAAGGAGAGGGGAGACGGAGGTGGTTCTCCAAGGTAGTGCGGCAGCATGTGGAGCGGGGCGCTTCGGGCGACGGAGGAGGGTCTCCGATGGGGTCGAACTGCGGAGCTTAGGGCTGTGCGACGGTCGTTGGACGACGTCGGAGCTCAGGGTGACGTCGAAGGTGGGTCGAGGGGAGGAGGCACTCGGAGAGGGGGAGACGGCGACAGGGCGGTGATACTTGGAAAGGGAGAGGAAACGGAAAGTGGGCTCAGGGGTTAGCCTGGGTGTTTTTGTTTTGCCTGGAGATTTAGTCTGAGGGAGAGAGATTAAGGGTGGGGGATTAAATAGGTTAATACTATTAGTTAAATATTAATGTAATTAATATTTAATCAAATTGTAATTAATAACAAAGTTAGCTTTTGACTAACTTTTCTAAAAGTTGTCGGTTTAGCACATGGGCTGCCACAATTAGGGGTTGGTGGGGGTAATTATGGTTAAAGGAAATAGTAATTAATAATAGTAAAAAGTGATTAGTTAGGGTGATTAGCGTGAAAAATGTAAAAATACCCAAAAATTACATATGACTCCGAAAAACTACGAAAATATAGCCACAGGTTCGTATCGTCACGAGGATCGTGACTACGAGATCTATTTCGTAGTTTGAGCTAACGGAGATACAAGTTTTGGGCTAAAACGTTTAGGATGCGGGTTAACGGGTTCTCTATTGATTTGATTTCCGAAAATTATGAAATTAATATGGGAAGCAAGCACCAAATGATCCTAGAAACTCATGGTAGAAGTTTGAAATCATTTTGATAACGTTTATATAGAAAAATAATTGTTACGGCTGTATTGTTAATAATTGAGTTTAAATAATTAAAAAAATTATTTATAGGCTTAGGATGGCACTCGTATTCCCTAAAATAGGCTATAACTATATTGGTTATACAAAATATTTTTTTATAAATGATTTAGAAACCGTTTGATATAAAACTCCTGATCAACCACTATAAAATACTTTTGATTTATAAAAATACGTAGAATATGATTATACGCATACTGAAGAATACGGGTCATCACACGGACAGGGAGGTACGGCCCCCTGTTTTGGCCGGTCAGGATAGGGGTTCGGCCTCCCTTGTGGTGGCTGGAAATAGGAGAGGAAAGAGAAAGGGAGGAAGGAGAGGAAGAAGAAAGATGGGAAGAAGCTTTATTGGATTTATTTGGGTTGTGTTTTGAAATGAAGAGATGTTGGGAAACCCTCTCCCTGTGTGAGTGCGTTGCGAAAGAAATAGGTGAGAAAACGAGATGGTGGAGACTGGGTTTTGACGGCTAAGGGTTATGGTTTCTTTGTTGTGTGCTGCCAATTCAAGAGGGGATTTAATGAAAATAATGAAGGGTTAAATTAGGATAGTAAATGGGGCTCAAATTAGGTGTAGACCCACAAAATGTGGATCTACATTAATCGGGTGTGTGTGTATGTTTTAGGGTTGCTAATATGGTAGGGTTTAATTTCCATTTATTGTAAATTATTTCATTTTGACATTTGTTTTGTTAGGGATTAATGCAAAGAAAAGAAAGGAAAGAACAAGAATATAATTGCAATTTAAGAGTAGGGATTTATTGCCATTAGAATAGGGTAAAAGTCTCTTATATTTATATGGAAAGAAAATAGAAGGAAATATTTGAATTGATGCAAAAACGTGGAGGATATTCTGATAGGAGGGATTTGCGGGGCTGTTGGCGGAGTTGAGAGGGGAGAGATCGAGGGTCGAGGTGATGATCGTCGGAAGTTGATCGGAGGGTGGAGGGCATCGTCGCCAAGGGGTTGAGGGGAGACAGAGAGAGGTAGTGAGAGGATGCGGTCGTGTGTTTCTTTGATTTGTGATGAGCAGGGGATTGAAATGATGGCTGAGGGTAAGGGTTCCATTTGTTTGTTTTGTGAAGCAAGGGGGTTACGGCTGGGGCTATGGGTTTATGGAGAAAGTTTAATTAGAGGAGGGTAGGGTTTAGAGTTGTACAAATATAGTAGAGTTAATTGCTAAGGGAAAAAAAGGAAGGTTTTGAAATGGTAGGTGATAAAGCTAAGAATAAAAGGAATGAGTTCGAACTGATTTCATAATAGTCAAGGAGAGATTAATGGGATTTGATTAGAGAATATACCTAATTAGCTATAGGTTTTATTAGGATTAAATTAGGAATCTTATGAAAGTTTAAAATTTGAAATGGAATTTAAACATTTGAATTTGAAAGTTGTTGAAGTTTGAAATGAAAATTAAACATTTTGAAAATTTGAATTTAGAAAATAATTATAACATATTTATAGTTAGTTAACTTAATATAAGAATATATATCATAACGACGTAAATAATAACAATAATGATAGGAATAACATGATAACACTGGACTCCATTGTAGCTACAAACACCGGTAGTTACAGGTTATGGTCTATCGCCTCTATGAGAGGATCGGTTTTCCCGATAAGTGTGAGGTTGTGGTATATATCAAGACCTTCCTTCTCAGACTCTGCTTCCTCCTTCATCCTTTCATTCTTTATGTTCTCAATTTCATGTGCCCCTCTTAGTCAATTTACTTTGAATTCAATTGAAGCTTTGGTCGGCTTCATCGTGCTCTGCTTACTGAATAAGCTAGAGCCGACCTTAGCACTTTTTGTCACTTCTTTCAGGTGAAGCTCTCTTCTTCCGATGTGTGGTATTACATCACTGCTAGGAGGAAGCGGCACATCATATTGGAGCTCCCGAGCTCTACTCATGAGGGGAAGGAAAATTGTCTTTGTTACATTCTCTAGTGAGGCGACCATTCTTACCCACTCGAGTCATTTGGGATCCAGCCTTGGAAGAGGAGGCCCTCTCAGAGTTGAGATCTAAGCAACCAAGTTCTTATTAGGGTTGCCGACCCACAAGTGGTTTGTCTTAGCTTTGCTGTCAGACGAGGTGCTGAAAAGCACTGTATGGGCAGAAGGTAAAACCGACAATTAGATCATGCTTTCATGTCGCTCACCTAATATTCTTTGTATTTACAGATATGACTGGACAGGAATTTATGCTCAACCCTGAGATGGACGCCCTTCTTCACATTAGTCTAAGGAAATTTAGGGATAGCTCGTCAGCACAACCATTGACCCCTCCAGCAGAGGGGGCACTGAGCTCGGCCAAGGCTGCTAGGAGCTCAGTGAAATTGGGCACCACTCAGCAAGAGGCTAGAGAGCTAAAGAAGAGAGGGACCCTCCCTCAGCGGAACCTGAAAAGGCCAGGAAGAGAAAGAAGAAGGTGTTGAGTATTGGACTTCTCCCCACTTGGTTTTGATGATGAGAAAATATAAATACTTATGACTAATCCCCTTGCAGTTAATCCATTGCCTAAGCCTTTCATGAAGATCAATTAGCAATGGATGATACTCAAGGATCAATAAAAGCTCGTAAAGTCGATTGGATGATAAAAGATGAAGATAGAAGCCTCAAGAAGACTTCAAGATCTTTCAATAGAAAGAAGGGAGGAAAAAACAAATGTAATCTTTTTATTCTCTTTTCTTTCTCATTAGTATGTAGCTTAGAAGTAGAATTATGTTGGAGCATACTCACACCTTCCATTCTATCCTAGAAGAGCTTTAGAACTCATTTCCTAGGCCTTCATTTCATAATTCTCAAGCATGTGCATTTTGGACTTTCAACAGGCGACTGATGAACGAAATACAGGTACCTGTCTCCTTACAGGTGCCTGAGATTTGTTCTCTAGTCATCTGTTATGAACAAACATTTTAACTTGATTTTTGGGCTTTCTGTTCTTATCTTTCATCAGGTGACTGTTGTACAAATTATATGCGCCTGTCTAGTTACAGGCACATGTGACTTGTTAGTCAGTCGCATGTCTCCTCTTACCCAGAATCCCCTAGCTTTGAAAACTTTCACACTTGCACCTATAGGCTATGTAAGAAGGATTTACATGCGCCTGCCCATGGCATTGTCACCTGTATATGCCTCTACAGTCGCATGTTCCAGCTTGTCAAACTTCCCAAGTTTTGATAACTCTCGCACTTGCACCTGCAGACGATGTAAGAAGGATTTACAGGCGCATGCCCATGGCACAATCACATGTATATGCTTCTACAGTCGCATGTCCTGTCTTTCTAGAATTCCTGAGTTTTCGCCACTTACGCACTTAGGAATTCAGTCGCCTATAGAAGGTTTCTCAGTCGCCTGTTGGTTTACAGGTGCATGTCCGACCTTCATCAATCGACTGTCCTACGTGGTAAGTTACCGTTTGAATTCTCATCTACCCTCTGACAGAGTGCAGCAGTCGACTGTGAGTTCTTCCTCAGTCGACTATCTGGCACGTATTTTCTATCTGTTGGATTTTTCCACATTGATTTCAATGGGGTTTTGGGTATTTTTCTTGAGGGTTTTAGAGAACATATAAGAGGGTCTCTTACTGTTCCATTGAGCAACTCTTTGACGATCTTGCATTCATTCCTAAGCTCAATCTCTCAATCTCTCTCTTCCTCAACTCTCAAGCCCTAGAAATCTCAACTCTAATCTTGTCTTCCCACTTAAACCAAATCTATCCTTTAAGCTTTAGTGAAGACAAGTGCAAGGGCTTTCTCACACCTTGGAAGAGACATTAATACACACACACACACACACTTGTTCCTGCAAGTTCTACTTCAAGGCATATTTGTTTGTTTGTGTTTACATTTCGAATTTCATTATCTCGTATTTCGATTACACTCTCGGTTTGTGAGAGTGGGTTTGCTTGATCCTAAGTTTTGGGAGTCAAGGACATAGATTGTGCATCGATTACACTTATAGGGTTGCTACAAGTGGGGTAAAGGAAACCTCAAGTTAGGGTTCTAACTTGAGTATCCAGAGGTATCCGGGTGGAAGGGACGTAGGATTACCGAAAACAAGTCGGGATTGGACTTGGGTAATCTGAACCCTTGAAATATGTCTTTGTTAGTTTTTTTTCATTTTGTTAATTTATACTTCCGCACTTATTGTTGGTTAGGGATTTAAATTGGTATAACTATCGTTTAAATTTTATAAACACTATTCAACCCACCTTCTAGTGTTTTTCTTATAGCCAGGGTCCTTATAATTGGTATAAGAGCTCAACTTTATAGCTTTGACATCCGACAACAACAATGTTCCTCTACCTCCTTCGTTCAACAATCATGATCGTGATGGTGCTTCTACCGTATTCGAAGGTCAATCAACGGTTCGTCCTTCAAGCTTCAGTGGCACGAAGTTCGGCTATTGGAAGTGTCGGATGGAGACATTCCTAAGGAGTGCTTCTCTTTGGAGAACCCTCCATATAGATTACGTTGAACCAACTGAAGAAGATTTCGACAAATGGACTCCTGTCGAGAAGTCTGTCGAGGTGAACAATGCCAAAGCAATGAACGCTCTTCATTACGCATTGGATCCGGATGAGTTCAACAAGATATGCACATGTAAGAGTACATATCAAGTATGGAACCATCTTGTCGTCACCCACGAGGGGACGGACAAGCTACATACTACATAACTGGCTTTCAGCCACGGAAAAATCGTTGCTGAAAGCCGGGATTCCGTGGCTGAAAGGTTACGGCCACAGAAAAATTCTATGGCTGAAAATCCGTGGCCGATGCAGTAGTGGCTGATAACCCCCTTTACCCACGGAATATTCCCTAGCCGATAATCTGCCACAGAATAACGCCCACGGATGTCCATGGCCGATAATTTGAGTAAAACATTATATAAAACAAGCAGCCACAGACAAATCTATGGCTGGTAGTAATATACGGCCACGGTAACGGTCGTGGCCGATAGTTATCAGCCACAGATAATGTGAAAAAGTTGACTAAACCGTTCAAACAAAATGTGGGCGAAAACCTTCGGCCACGAACTTTTCTGTGGTAATACATATTCATCGACTACGGATTTGTCCGTGGCCGATACATTATTGGCCACGGTTTATGTGCACGAAATCGTCAAATTTGTGCACATAATCCGTGGTCGATAACTATCGGCCACTGACATTGCTGGGGCCATATATAACTATCAGCCACAGATTTGTCTGTGGCCGATAGTTTAAAATAATTTTTCTAAAAAATGCAGAATACATACAACAATATACATTTATAACAATAAAATGCATACATGTATACAACAAATTAAAGTAAACAACTAAATAAAATTAAATGCACAAAACTGCTGGAAAAAATTGATCGTATTAAGTATATAATATAAAACCACAGTTTAAACAAATAAACAACCAAAAATAAACATAATCTATGCAATTTATACAAATAATCATATAAAAACAAAAAAAATGCCCCCTATCGAATGCCATCATCGCCTTCGCCATCGCTACCAAGCCCGCTATCGACAGCCATCGCCACCATCGCCATCGTCACAATCGCCCCAAGCCCGCTATTGAACACCATCGCCACCATCGCCCTAAAGACTGCTCCCCTTGCCAAGACCACTACTACTGCCACCCTCAGGTCCTGAAGGACCTCCATCGCCAAGACCGCCCTCACCATATTGATCTTACCAAATAATAATAATAATTTAGACTGTAAAACAATAAATATAATAAACGAATAAACATGCCAAATTATATAGCATGATAAGAAATACTTATAATTTTGAGTTTGCCCAGAAACGCTTCAAAATTTGAGTTTGCCAGAAACTGCCCAGAAACTAGGTAGAGCCAAGTGTGCCAAGCATGAACTTGAGTGCACATGTGACCCGGTTGAAAACGAAGGGCGCACGCTCTGGGCAGAGATTGCCCAGAGCTCTGGCCAGTGTCTTCCCAGTTTACTGTGCAGACTACTGCCCAGAAACTGGGCAGACTGCCCAGTAATCTGGGCAGAATGCTGCCCAGTCATCTCGGCAGAAATCTTCCTAGTTCTAGGCAGATCACTCTGACCAGTTAATGGGCAGACTCTGCCCAGAGTGCACGTGCACCCTTCGTTTTTGCATTCAAAAGTGCACGCTTGGCACACATTCACAAGTGCACGCTTGGCACGCATTCACACGTGCATGCTTAGCACGAATCAAGGGGATACTCCACTATACTACTCATTCTAACCTTAACACTAACCCTAATCCTAGCGCTAAAGCGTAGCCCATCATGATATTTATGTGTGTGTTTTGACTTTGATCCATGTGCACTTTGTGCACGGGTAATTTCTAGTGATATATATATATATATATATATATATATATATATATATATATATATATATATATATATATATATATATATATATATATATATATGGAGAATATGCTTTGCGTCTTTATTGATATCATAAAAAGGTACAAGACTCTCACGAATGGAAGAAGGATGATTGTGAGGTAGTGTTAGGCACATGCGCCATCACGCTAACCAAAACAAAGCACCTCCCGATTCGTAGAGCCCAAAAGAATACAAAGTACAAGTATATACAAAGCTAATCCATAAGGCCCCAATTTGAGGGAGCTCCAGCATCATCCTGTGTCCAGTCCACATGCCTCAAGGCAATTTTAACATCCTCAGCAATATCCTCAAAGAGATGAGTCTGCATCTGGCTAGTGCCCTCAAATATCCTCCTATTACGCTCTCTCCAAATGTGCCAAATCAGTGCTGCGATGACTGTCCTGACCAGCCTACCCATGTTGTCTTTTAAATGGAACTGAGAAAGGATCATATCACCAATCCCCGCTAGAGAAGATGGCAAATTAGTAATGACTCCCAATTTCAGAAAACTCTTGCAAAGGAGGTAATTAGCGTAGCTACACTCAAAAAATATATGATTAATGTTTTCATGAATATTGTCAGAACATAAGACACAGTAGGGTGAAGTAGGCACTCCCCATTGCACGAGCTTATCACGGGTGAGGAGTTTCCCGTGGAAAGCTCGTAATAGAGTGATAGCCATCTTGGGAATGTGTCCCTGAAACCAAACCACTTTGTAATAAGGAAATAAAGGCCTAAGCATCCTCGAACCATCCCAGGCATTGTGAAGAGAGGGAGATTTTGAAACCCACGACCAACCATCGCTACCAGTAGTCAATGTCACCACCTCAATGAGATGACGAACGGGGATGAGGGATCTGCTATTAACCCAGCCCTCAGAAGACCAATAATCATTAACCATCTTCATCTCCTCACCAGAAGGGACCTCATAAGAATCACTAAGAGGGCCACAGGGTAACCAATTATCAAACCAAAAGAAGGTAGAAGCGCCATCCCTGATATCACGTTTGGTGAGCTTTTTAGTGAACTCACGACAATACAGAATGAACTTCCAGGTGCCAGACTGCATAGGGTGAGCCTTGGCTTGAAACAAACCCGTACAGCCCAAATATTGGCTCCTCATATGAGCCGCCCAAATACCCTTGTGAGTAAGCATACGCCATGTTAACTTGATACCATAAGCATTATTAAGCTCATCAAGTCTTCTGATCCCCACACCCCCTTCGTGCTTAGGGGCACACATATCATTCCAAGCCCAAAGGTGATTATTCCCCCAGATGAATTTTCTGCATATGGAAGTAAGCGAGCAAAGAAAAAATTTAGGCAACCGAAAGGCTTGCATCCAAAAGCTAACCATGCCATATATAACTGATCTGACAAGTTCAATGCGACCAGCTATGGAAAGAAGTGATGAGGACCATCCCTGCAATCTGTTTTTACATTTATCCAGCAGCCGACTATACATGGAAGCATTCGGGTATTTGGGGGATAGCGGGAGACCCAAATATGTGGAGAGAGATTGGACACGACGAATACCCAAGATATTGTTGGGGTTTTGGCGGACCCCCAGAGCTAAGATCCGTATCCGTCCTAAGTCGGACGGACCACGGAGGCACAAAATCGCAGCGGAAAAACAGAAATCAAAATTTCTAGACTAGCTAAACTATTTAGCTAGGCTCTGGGGAGCCAGAACCCAGCCCGATCTATGCCGACTTGGAGTGGGTCTGA
This sequence comes from Scilla litardierei, assembly GCA_030789695.1. Classification (NCBI taxonomy): domain Eukaryota; kingdom Viridiplantae; phylum Streptophyta; class Magnoliopsida; order Asparagales; family Asparagaceae; genus Scilla; species Scilla litardierei. The sequence goes on from CM061139.1 coordinate 4,932,789, forward strand.
CCACCCCAAGAAGGATCTACACTAAGCGGCTAATTAAAATTACGCTAAATCGCTTAACCACATACCCGGAATCTTGGCCCTGGAGCAGGCAAGATGTACCGCACCGTCTTGAGAAGCTCCTCGTAGCCGAGCCGCGTTGACCCGATCTCCCTGAGCCGCCTCGCACCCTCGCACCGATCCGCCCGAGCCGCTTTCGCCTCCGAGCCGATCACACGCGGTAGAAATTTTCACTTGAGAAGAAACCCGCGTCTTAGACGTCCGGATCGGATCCAAACCCCTTTCGTAGTCGTGCTAGGACTACTCCAGAGAATAGGAAATTAGAGAGAGAGATTTAGTCGCGGACCGAGCTTGCTCAATAATTTGGAGCTACCCGATCGTTGACTGGTGTGTGTTTCAACGAGGAGAGTGCACCCCTATTTATATAGGGAGTGAGCACTCACCCTCTCGTTGCGGGCAATGTGGGACAATCCACATGAAGAGAAAAATTGAATTAAGTCATTTGGCTTAATTTCAATCTTAAAGTTAGCCTTTCACAAAGTCAAACTTTAACTAATTAATTCTCCTCGCATACTAAACTTCAGACACCAAACTAGCTATCAATCAGAAAAGCTTGGAATGGTGAACGCGTAGGAACTGACGGTGATGAATTTCGACTTCGTTTGACCCCTCAAACAATTGCTCAAAGTTTAGCAATTTTCACAAAATTCGTAGCCGTCATTAGGGTTTTCAAAAACCCTAATTGACTTAAGTTGCGGGCGCGCCCGCTAGACTTAGCAGGTGCGCCCGCCCAAGGGGGAAGGGCGGGCCACCCGCCCGCTGCTGCAGCGGGCGGGCGCCCGCTGCAAGCAGCGGGCTGCGCAGCGGGCCGTGCCCGCTGCATCCGCGGGCGCCGGCCCGCTGCATCAGCGGGCCACGCCCGCTAATGCAGCGGGCGCCCGCCCGCTGCACACAGCGGGCCATGCCTGCTGCTGCAGCGGGCCGCGCCCGTTTTGACCTTGCACATGGGCCTCTTGGCCCGGTGGGTCTAACCCACTTCCCCTTGAACTCTTTCTGCGTTTCTGGGCTCGTTTGAGCTCCGATTTGGACACGGTTTGAACCTGTGTTTAGACCGGGACGATCCCGTCATCCAGGTAACCCTTTCCAACAAGTTTGTTCCTACTAAATTCATCGTAACTAATTTACAACACGTTTAGTTAGCATCTAATGCAACGTTATGTCCCTATTGCTATTGCGACTAACTTTCACAACTTAACTTGTGAATATCATCAAATGACATTTCTCTCTATTCTATATTCCTATTACTAAGACACGAGTACTACTCGGTGTGAGACCCTACAGCCTGACCTTACTACAGGTTGGGGCTCGAAACCCCTAGACGACGGTCACTACGAGCAGTAGCTGTCGTCCCTGTTTCAGAGTCATCATAACGTGATCGACCCTTTGACAAAAGTGTCATAGGGTTTGCATTGGCTGTGTCAGTGATGAATTCCGTTAGCTAAAATCCCTTCGTCAAGACTGTGTTTGATGTTGGCCTAGGGTATGGTTTTCCGTCAACCCTATTAGACAACATTGGTCAGTATACGGCGGTCTTTATTGTATACACGTTGTACAACTTGCAACGTACCCCGGCCGAGGATTAACATAAAGACCGTACTGAGCCTATAACACTAACTTCCCTTTAATGGAAGTGACGAATCCCATCTTAGTCACTTACTCACCTAGAGAGCTTCTGGTGCAACCCAACCTAAGATCTTTCATCAGGACTGGTCCTCGAAGCTAGATCATGGGTCTAAGCTACACCGTCCGTTCACAGGTTTATACAGATGACTTCAGGTCTTAAGGATCAACTAACCTATCATCACCCTAGAGTTATTAAAGACAGATCATTAAAGTTAACCATTTAATAACTCTAACTAGGTCGTTCAGTGAACTCATTCTCTAATGAGCACCTGTGTCTCGTCTCCGACTTCAGCAAGTCGAATGACTATGAGATCATCATTACCCGAAGGTAAGACGAAGACACAGTGATCTATCCGATGTGTCGATATCCAGTTCTCGACACATCTATGATCACGAACCGTTTTAGACTTACGTTTCTATTCGGTCTCTTACTTACTCATAATCGAGATCTCATCTAGATATGTAAGGACCTAACTCTAAGTCTATGGATATTATCTAAGTATATTAATACAAGTGTTTTATACTTAGAATAATACGTACCATATACGGTATGAACAAGACGTATAATCAAGATAAATTGCCTTATGGGCACATATCTTCCTACATCTCCCACTTGCACTTAGGCTATTTATCTCGGTATCTCATATCGTTATAGCATATCAATCACTTTGACATTTGATATGGCAAACCTAAGAATGGTTCTACTAATAAGTATCTACAACGAATTTTAATGGATTGAAATTACATCTCTTGATCACACAGGGTTGATCCTTTGGAAAAATGATCTGGATCAATTTTCCTAACTTTGTATAGCTAACAGTTAGCTTATACTATTTAGATGTGGGGTCTAACATTTCCGTAAGTCAGTTCTAGCACACTTCACTTTATTGTGTCAATATGTCAAGTACATATTTGACACCCTAAGTCTCTATATATATATGATTAAATCAAAACAATTTTGACTTAATGATTTATATAGAAGATTCATTAAAGTGAAAAATCCTTTTTACTTAGTCCGGAAAAACGGAACTAAGTATACTTACTTGCTCCCACTGACTTTGAGAATTACCTGGTTAAATTACTTCAACATAGTAACTAAATCATATTTAGATTTATGTGCAAAAATAACCTTTTGGTAAGTGCCTTAGATGGAATGTACAAGTGTCAGATTCGGTTTGACGAATGAGTCAAGTCAAGATCGTTTTAAGGAATCTTGACATTGACTCGTTCAATCAAAACGTCCTACACTGTACTTATTCCTTTAACCACATTTAGTATTAACTCTTTTAATAACTAAATGCAGATAATCACGAGTTAATCTTGATATGCGTATTTATTGTGATTGCACACAATTTATACGCCCCCTTGGAACCTATACTTAACTACTGATTGACTTCAGACATTTAGTCAGCTTCAAAATCAATATTATCGAAGCTCAACACCATTATTCGCAACCATTACAGAAAAGCCACATCCACAGAATTTTAAGCCAATTCAATTTCAATTGCAACATACGAGACATCCATTCCAAAACAACGGGTTCATAAAAGGAACCTTAATTTGTTTATCAAAAATAAACCTTGAGTGCAAAGCACTCATTCATTGTTTTCGATCCTTAAAGATGATACATTTTATTCAAATAAGAAAAATATCATCTCCATCACGATCATCGTCTCCAGAAGTCTTTGAGCGGTCCCAGCAGCAACTGTTGCTTTAATTGCCGACCGATCTCCGTACTTCTCCAATCTCCAGTTCTTATCAGCCACCTGTATACAGTACACAGATGTCTATAAGTTTCTCATACTATATGAATGGAAATAATTGCATTTAATTGAATTTTAATTTGTACCTGAGGTAGAGGCATCAGTATGCCCCTTCTTCTTCTCTGCATGATAGATCTTGTAGTTCCTCTTCCAGTGGCCAATCTTGTGGCAATGGAAGCACTCAGATTTCGACGGGGCCCCTTTGTTCTTTTTCTTCCCATTCTTAGCCTTCGCAGGTTGTGGGACCTGCCTCTTCTTCCCTTTGCCTTTCGGCTGGTCGGAAGTAGCAGAGCCAACAACCAGTGCAGTCGGCTTCTTATGAATCTCCTCAAACTGCCGGAGCATATTGAGGAGACCCGGAAGATCCGTCTCAAGGCTGTTCATTATAAAGCCAGTTATAAAAGGCTTGAAATCGGGAGTCAAAGACTTTAGGATAATGTCCGTGGACATCTCATTGTCCAGGATAAATCCTAACTGGGCGGCGTCCTCTACGTACCCGATCATCTTGATAACATGATCCTGTACGGGTTCCGTCCCCATCTTGGTGCCCCAGAGGTTGCTAGTGGCCTCGAACTTGGCAGCTCTTGATCGCTTGCCATACAACTCTTGTGCGTTGAGGAGCATGCTTTGAACATCCATATGTTCATGCTTCCTCTGCAACTCGTTGGTCATCGAAGCCAGAGTAAGGCACCTGGCCTTCTCTGCATCCCTCTGGTACAATTTGTAGGCTTCCTTTTCCTCGTGGGTCGAATCTTCATCGGGCTTATCTGGAGCGTCCTCGAACAGTACGTATCCTATTCCGGCTAGGGAAAGGACCAACTTGATGTTCCTAAGCCAGTCTTTGTAGTTCGTTCCATCCAGCACGTTCTTCTTAACCATGTATCTAAGTCCCGAATCCATTCTGTATTTTATAGATACTTTAGTTAGTATATGTTCGTAGTATAGTTTTGATGGTTTTAATAAAACTATATTCTCCCACTAAATTTATTTAAAGCCATAATAATAAACAATTTATTATAAAATAATATTTGTGAGAGAGGGATCCGACTACCCTGAGTCTGACAACCTTGAGTGTATCTCAACAAGTTGTCCGACTCTGCAGTCGGTAGACGAACTCGTCGTCAATCATATTTACTATGATTCCCTATCGATTTTACCCCCAGTCATTTGTGATCATGAGTGTGCTCAACCGGATCACAATGGCTAGCCTAGTCGGACCCTTGTTTTCGTGTCTAGCCTGACTTGCCCCTTTGCTCGGTGTATGCACGACGCGCCGGTTTGGGTCAGGTCTTAGACTACATTCTTGGTTAGACTTACGCCGAAGCTCGAGGGATGAGACAACAGTTTCAGTCAGGTTAAGATGTCAATCAAGAAATCGGTTTCTATAAGATTGACATGTCACGGCTTGAGTGTAGCTCAACAACCGGAACATGTTTCTTACAGTTGCCAACTCCTAAAACAAGGAGGGCTACGATTTATCTTGAACAAGATTATTATCGTATTGACTTAGGTATAGTCGATGGACTTACACAGTCATGAATCGACTCCTTGCGGTCCAGCGGACGCGGCCAGGGAATTGACTAAGCCAGGACCACTTGTTACCCAGTCTAGCTAGGTTGGTCCAAAAACTTTAGCCAAGCACATTGACCGACATCATGATCCATTGAAGGAGTTGTCATCAATCTTATGTTTTCCAAACAACTAAATGGCTTTTAATTAAAAGAACTAGTTAATCCTTATCAACTAGTGGATCCTAAAATTCAAAATTTTTTCAGATTGGTTGAACATCTTTTATTAAGTCCTTATCAACTATAAGGTTCTACGTTCAACTTACTACCCCAATCTTATTAGGATTTTAATAAAACAATTCAACATTATTGTCTTTTGCGAAAATCATTATTTAAACATTTTAATGAAATGATTTACAAACAAAGGGACTACCCTAATCAGGTATTAGGTTCAATGTTGTTTTGTTTTATCAAACATAACATGTCACTATCATGTTTTAATGGCTAACCTAACAAGGTTTGTGAATACATTATTCAACATGAAATGAAGCAACTAACTTTATCCACATAAAAGAGAGTTTCATTTTTAGTGACATATAAAATGTATTTGCAAGTTTAAAATTATCTATATATAATACAAACATGCAAATCTAAATTTTAACACTTTAAAATTAAAGATTAAAATTTTTAAAGTCTCCCAAAAATTTTATCGCATAAAACTAGGTCGTTCAAAATTATCTAATAATTTTAAACCTAGGCCTTAAAAATATTAACCTTACTTCTAAAATTAAAATATCACATAAAAATTTTAGAAACATCTATGTAGTAAAAGAAATTAATTTATATTACATCTCATGAAATAAAATTATTTCTATTATTAACATATTTAAAACAATTTTAAAACTCTTTTAAAAACTTTTAGAAATCCTTTAAGAAGCTTTCAAATAAAGTTTAAAGATTTCTAACTTTATGTAACTAAAGAAAAATTCTTAATTTTCAAAAAATAAAATTTTCTAAAGTTTACATAAACTTTAAACACCCTTTAAAATTTTTAAATGTCTCATAAAAATTTACAAAGTATTTAAAATATAGTAGACTACTTTTAGATTTATCGCATAAAAATAATTGTCCCAAAATTAAAACAAATTTCCGTGTTGCAAAATTAATTTTTGAAACACAAAATTATTTTCTAAACTAATAAAAAAAAGTTTTGAACATGCAAGCTAAGCATTTTTAATAATTTAAAAAATCGCTATAGTAGATCTATAGCATAACCGTGGCTCCGATACCACTGTTGGGGTTTTGGCGGACCCCCAGAGCTAAGATCCGTATCCGTCCTAAGTCGGACGGACCACGGAGGCACAAAATCGCAGCGGAAAAACAGAAATCAAAATTTCTAGACTAGCTAAACTATTTAGCTAGGCTCTGGGGAGCCAGAACCCAGCCCGATCTATGCCGACTTGGAGTGGGTCTGACCACCCCAAGAAGGATCTACACTAAGCGGCTAATTAAAATTACGCTAAAACGCTTAACCACATACCCGGAATCTTGGCCCTGGAGCAGGCAAGATGTACCGCACCGTCTTGAGAAGCTCCTCGTAGCCGAGCCGCGTTGACCCGATCTCCCTGAGCCGCCTCGCACCCTCGCACCGATCCGCCCGAGCCGCTTTCGCCTCCGAGCCGATCACACGCGGTAGAAAGTTTCACTTGAGAAGAAACCCGCGTCTTAGACGTCCGGATCGGATCCAAACCCCTTTCGTAGTCGTGCTAGGACTACTCCAGAGAATAGGAAATTAGAGAGAGAGATTTAGTCGCGGACCGAGCTTGCTCAATAATTTGGAGCTACCCGATCGTTGACTGGTGTGTGTTTCAACGAGGAGAGTGCACCCCTATTTATATAGGGAGTGAGCACTCACCCTCTCGTTGCGGGCAATGTGGGACAATCCACATGAAGAGAAAAATTGAATTAAGTCATTTGGCTTAATTTCAATCTTAAAGTTAGCCTTTCACAAAGTCAAACTTTAACTAATTAATTCTCCTCGCATACTAAACTTCAGACACCAAACTAGCTATCAATCAGAAAAGCTTGGAATGGTGAACGCGTAGGAACTGACGGTGACGAATTTCGACTTCGTTTGACCCCTCAAACAATTGCTCCAAGTTTAGCAATTTTCACAAAATTCGTAGCCGTCATTAGGGTTTTCAAAAACCCTAATTGACTTAAGTTGCGGGCGCGCCCGCTAGACTTAGCGGGCGCGCCCGCCCAAGGGGGGAAGGGCGGGCCACCCGCCCGCTGCTGCAGCGTGCCGTGCCCGCTGCAAGCAGCGGGCTGCGCCCGCTGCACAAGCGGGCGCGGGCCCGCTGCGTGCAGCGGGCTGCGCCCGCTTGCAGCGGGCGCTGGCCCGCTGCGTGCAGCGGGCCACGCCCGCTGCATCAGCGGGCCACGCCCGCTGCATCAGCGGGCGCTGGTCCGCTGTGCAGCGGGCCACGCCCGCTAATGCAGCGGGCGCCCGCCCGCTGCACGCAGCGGGCCATGCCCGCTGCTGCAGCGGGCCGCGCCCATTTTGCCCTTGCACATGGGCCTCTTGGCCCGGTGGGTCTAACCCACTTCCCCTTGAACTCTTTCTGCGTTTCTGGGCTCGTTTGAGCTCCGATTTGGACACGGTTTGAACCTGTGTTTAGACCGGGACGATCCCGTCATCCAGGTAACCCTTTCCAACAAGTTTGTTCCTACTAAATTCATCGTAACTAATTTACAACACGTTTAGTTAGCATCTAATGCAACGTTATGTCCCTATTGCTATTGCGACTAACTTTCACAACTTAACTTGTGAATATCATCAAATGACATTTCTCTCTAGTCTATATTCCTATTACTAAGACACGAGTACTACTCGGTGTGAGACCCTACAGCCTGACCTTACTACAGGTTGGGGCTCGAAACCCCTAGACGACGGTCACTACGAGCAGTAGCTGTCGTCCCTGTTTCAGAGTCATCATAACGTGATCGACCCTTTGACAAAAGTGTCATAGGGTTTGCATTGGCTGTGTCAGTGATGAATTCCGTTAGCTAAAATCCCTTCTTCAAGACTGTGTTTGATGTTGGCCTAGGGTATGGTTTTCCGTCAACCCTATTAGACAACATTGGTCAGTATACGGCGGTCTTTATTGTATACACGTTGTACAACTTGCAACGTACCCCGGCCGAGGATTAACATAAAGACCGTACTGAGCCTATAACACTAACTTCCCTTTAATGGAAGTGACGAATCCCATCTTAGTCACTTACTCACCTAGAGAGCTTCTGGTGCAACCCAACCTAAGATCTTTCATCAGGACTGGTCCTCGAAGCTAGATCATGGGTCTAAGCTACACCGTCCGTTCACAGGTTTATACAGATGACTTCAGGTCTTAAGGATCAACTAACCTATCATCACCCTAGAGTTATTAAAGACAGATCATTAAAGTTAACCATTTAATAACTCTAACTAGGTCGTTCAGTGAACTCATTCTCTAATGAGCACCTGTGTCTCGTCTCCGACTTCAGCAAGTCGAATGACTATGAGATCATCATTACCCGAAGGTAAGACGAAGACACAGTGATCTATCCGATGTGTCGATATCCAGTTCTCGACACATCTATGATCACGAACCGTTTTAGACTTACGTTTCTATTCGGTCTCTTACTTACTCATAATCGAGATCTCATCTAGATATGTAAGGACCTAACTCTAAGTCTATGGATATTATCTAAGTATATTAATACAAGTGTTTTATACTTAGAATAATACGTACCATATACGGTATGAACAAGACGTATAATCAAGATAAATTGCCTTATGGGCACATATCTTCCTACAGATATCAGCGAGACCACCAGAGCCCTGAACACCCTTACTGAAAATGCCAGCGCTTTTGTTCCAATTCACCTCAAGGCCAGTGAAGGACTTAAACAGAACAAGAAGATCTCTAAGCCCCTCAAAGGATTTGGTGTTTGCACGGCAAAACACCAAAATATCATCAACAAAGAGAAGGTGAGTAACAGCCCCAACTCTATTCATAGGCATTATGCTTCTAGTTGCATTGGCCTTGGCCATGAGAAGGGAGAAGGCCTCCATGACGATCACAAAAAGATAGGGAGATAGCGGATCTCCTTGCCTCAGCCCTCTGTTAGACTGAAACATGCCATAACGGGACCCATTTATCATAACAGAGAATGAAGGGGTGGATATACACTCACATATCCAACTAATGAATCTGTGTTTGAACCCCATCCGATGCAGCATATAGAAGACAAATTCTCTGTTAACGCTATCAAAAGCTTTGCGGAGGTCCAATTTAAGACATGCCCGAGCTCCCATGGGATTATTGAACCCCCTAATATGTTCGTGAGCAAGTAGAGCACAGTCAGCAAGCAACCGATCTTGGAGGAATGCAGCTTGGTTAGGGGAAATGAGTTCAATGACGGCTCTGCTCAAACGGTTACATATAATTTTGCTTATGATCTTGTATATGACATTGCAACAAGATATCGGTCTGTAATCTCCAAGCTCAGAAGCATTAGCACCTTTGGGAATGAGAGTGAGGAATGTGTGATTGATCTGCCGATATATTTTCCCAGATCTGAAAAAATTGAGAACGGCGGTGGTAACATCTTTACCGATAATATCCCAAGAGTTATGATAGAAAAACCCATTGAAACCATCGGGCCCAGGGGCTTTATCAGCCCCAATTTGAAAGACAGCGGTTTTAACTTCCTCGGCACTCACAGGCCTTTCCACCCAATCAGCAGCAATTTTAGTAAGAACTCTTTTGGTGGTAAGACAAGGGAAAACGCTCCAGTAATCGTTCTGATTATATAAGCTGGAATAGAAATTTGGAGCATCAACTTTAAGTAACTCAAACGACTTATTATGAGAGCCATCAGCTGAAATAAGGTGCCCAAGATTATTATGGCTTTGCCTGGCCTTCATGGCCGAATAGAAGAACCGGGAGTTTCTATCACCAAGATGCAACCAATCTTGTCTACTTTTCTGCTTAAGAATAGATTCTTCAATATCAATGGCTTCAGCCAACCGCTTTATAAGATCATGTTCATTCTTTTGTAATTCAGCACATGACCCAAGTTTAGCATTATTCTGAATGTTATCAAGATCAACCCGAATTCTAGAGATATCATTTGCATCTCTAAAAGCCTCCCCAAACCTTTTAAGCCCCATTTTCAGATTCTTAAGTTTGGCAACGAGTCTAATCATCGGGCAACCTTCCACCCTAACACTCCATTTTTCCTTCACAACACTGAGATACTCAGGGCTACGCTGCCAAGCATTGAAAAATTTGAAAGGTTTGGGATCGGACCCCTCAGCCTGTTGGGTGTGAATGATAAGCATGGAATGATCACTAGTACCCCCAGCACTATATTCACAATAAGAGGACGTGAGCACATCCATCCAGGAATTATTGCAAAACGAGCGATCCAGAGTGGCCATGATACGACGTTGTCCAATGCTACGATTGGACCAACTCAGAGTATTACCAATAGTTTTGAGCTCTAGGAGAGCGCTAGTGTTAATACAGTCATTGACCTCATCCACAATATGACCATCAATCGCCATGCCCCCAACTTTATCCATGGAATATCTGACACAATTAAAGTCACCCCCAAGATCCAAGGGGTATTTTTATATTTGGAGGCAGAAACCAAAATATCCTTCCAAAGAGTTCTGCGATCATGATGAGAGTTGAATGCATAGACAAAGGTAGCCATCATAGTAAACCCCGCCACGTTAATGCATTTCATGGATATATGCTGTGCCGTCATCTCATCAACCATGCACTTCCAAACATCAGGATTGAACATAATAACGATGCGCCCATTACGATGAGAGGCCCGATTATCAACAGACATCCAATTTTTAGGGAAGCATTTAAGGATGCGATCAGCCTTATCAGCAACAACTTTAGTTTCAAGAAGACCAAACATAGATGGGGCGTGCTTACGTACTCAGAATTTGAGCTCATTACGCCTAGCGACGTTGTTAAGCCCCCGAGTATTCCAAAAGAGAAGAGTCATTGTATGGAGGATGAAGGATGCTCCACATCCTTATTAATTCTATTGCTTCTACGAGTGCCTTTAAAAGAGACCCCGCCCCCATTGCTCTTGAATTTTTTCTTTTCTTTACTTTTTATTTTCAATTCCTCTTGTTCCTCATACCAAGCATCGTTAGCGATAGTCATATCATCGGGTTCCTCTTCGTTATGAGTGGTATCATTCAAAAGAGTGGCTCCACGCCGATACCCACCCCCCGATCTAAGGACATTGAAGGGATTGTCATCTCGCGGCGCGCTCTCGATGGGAGATGGGGTTGTTGTTGTTAGCTTAGTGAATGAGGGAATGGCAGATGCCGTGATCCCTATGGTCCTCGAGGCCCCCGACCCTTCCCCCCAATTTTATTAGAGATGTTACTTTCCGTAGTAGTACATTGGGCGTCACCTGCCCCCATCTTGCTAGGCACAGCTAGCTCATTAGAATACATCACATTTGTCTTGCTCCACCTTACAATACTCGCTGGGGTATCAAGACCCACCAGCTTGCCGTGACCATCATGGTGCACGCCCAGGATTAAAGAAGCAACTTCCCCTAGACTATCTCTGCTCGCCGACTCCGCACCCAGGGTCCTTGATTTCATGTCGCTGTTCTCGCCATTTGCCCGTCGCATTTGCTGAACATCTGCAAGCTCAGCTACAGGAGCATCCCCATTATTACATTTCTCTTCGTAACTGGTCATAGCCAGCTTTCTAACTCCCATCCCTCTATCAGCAATTGTCACAGCCTTGACATTGCTTGAATACATGCTATCCCCCTCGTCGACATCACTCAGCATTTCCCCTCCACCTCCGTAACAAACACCCACCCCCATGCTACAGTTCTCCTTACTACTAACAGCATCATCCAAAGTTCGCATCTCCGGCCCCTCCATTACATTAGCATCCTCCAGGGAAACACGTACCTGGGTAACATTACCATCCGCATCCAAGTCGCCATCAACCTCCACAACAACGGTAGGCTGGGCCACTCTCGCTCTCTCAGCTTCCACGGCGGGGCATTGCCCTTGACTATGGCCAAAACAGACACAATTTACACAATGGGGAGGTTCACACTCGTACCTGACCCCGACCTCGATCACTTCCTTATCCCCAAGCTGCACAGCAATGGATCTAGGAAGAACGTCTTCTGCGTGCACTTCGATCAGGCACCTGGTGTACGACAGCCTTTCAAGCCTTGCCGTCGCACGGTCGAGACATATAGGGACGCCGATGACGCTTGCAATGGCGTTGAGGATCCTCAAGGTCCATAGATTGGTCGGAAGATTTGGAAATTGAACCTATGTTGGCACAGCAGTGAGCAAATCCCTCTCGAAGCCCGCCTCCGCGCTCCACCTTTGCAACACGACGCGGCGCCCATCGAAAAGCCATGGTCCGCCGTGAAGCACCATGTCCCTGTCTTCCTTGGACTCAAAGCGGAAGAAGAAGAAGAAGCCATTATCACGGGAGAAGATGTTAATCTCACCTTTGGTCTTCTAAGATCGCAACGCCCAAGCTTTGATTTGGCCGTAATAGGGGATATCACCAACCACGTAGCCGACGACTGTGTTCTCCCAACGTTCAACTCCCTCCGCTAGCATTTCTTCCGATAGCACCGCCACCGCCGCCCCAGTTTCATCTACTACCGTAGCAATGCACGACATGCTGAGCGAATTAGACAAGATCTTGCTGCTGGAGCAGACATCCGCCCATGATTTCTTCTCAGCGTTGGTATTGATTTTCAGCTGAAAATTTGGCCGTAACGTGTAGGATCCTGTCAAAACAGAGTTAGGATCGATAATTGAAGTTGAGACTTAAGCTTGCGTATGCAGCACGATAGTCTCTGAACTTCGCCTTCGGATTCGCCACGACGGACCGAGTCTTCTCACGAATGGAGTAAGGCTACTAAATCCACAATCTAAATCTCTACTTTTAGATTAAGAACTTGGATAAAGAGAGAGGAAGGATTTCTGCAGAGCTTCGCGAGAATGAAATGCAAGGCAAGAATGCCATGCAAAAGTGTAAGGAAATGGCTAACCCTTGGGTCTTATTTATAGCCCCCAAGGTAGTTATTTTAGGAGTAATTGTTCCTTTGGAACAATTTAACTAAGGTGTACCATCATACATGGCACATTATAAGCTTAAGTTGTATCATATGCATGGTACAACATAAGCTTAAGATATTACCCCTTTATTAGCCATATGCCGCATGCACTTATGCACATATAATGCGACTTTTCCATTAATCTAGAGATCCTCTCCACAAGGGAACAGATTCCCTTTGCACACGACTTTGTGTGTGTGACGTTCGAGGTCCGTGTTCCCTCGTACATCTCCTACAAGGGTGTACAAACGTCATCCATATCCAACATCTCCCACTCACACTTGAGGGGATTGTAAGAGAACGTCTTTCTCTTAGTTCTTTCATCTATCATACCGAGAAATAGACCGTGCGACCGTCATGCGCGTAGAGTCTGTTGTTGTGCACTTGTTAGAGATACACAACGACCTCGAAGGTGCAAAGTTGAGTAGTTCAACGCATGCTTTACCCTAGATTATTTCTTCACATTTCTTATACTTTATATTCAACAATTGAATCCCATCTGGATCACAATTGGCTGGCCAGCTTTGAATCATTAAAGTCCAAATGCGAATATGAAATTAATCTTCCTCTTCTTGCGAACCTTCTGATCTTGACTTGATTCGCTTTTCTAACGTGCCCCGCCGAGCCGAATTATCATAGCCCATTAGCAACACGCTAAGATAGCGATCATCTCGTCAAATCTAAAGGAACCAATTAGAGGCGTTGAGGGTAAGAGTTAAGACCCGTATGGCCTTTGAGTCTCACATAATAGCAAATACTATTGCTACTAACTCAGTGGTCGAAATGCATATGTGGTATGAACACGTATTACAACATCACTCCTTTCCCAGGGAGAGTATGTCTTAATGATGTTGTACGGATGAAAGATCAGACACCACAGTGACTATCTTTTGAGTCCCCTTACTACTCGTGAAATATTCCCGGACTCTCATCCTGCATAAGACAGATAGGATTTAAAAATCATATGAGATCTCTTTTAAATATCCTTGTGATACAGATCTCAGATCTTTTGTAAGCATCCATATGATGCAGATCTTTCATTCGACTATCTTGTTTAAGTCACGACTCTAAATCATTTGTTTAATGATTTTGACTTTAAACTAGTCTCATCTCTATCTTATCCATCTGATAAGATAAGGCGGTTGCTCATGTGAGAGATCCAACCTTAATCTGTCCGACATACACACAATAAAATAGCTGAGACTTAAACACAAATGTATAAAATCATTTGTAAGAAACTTGTATGCAATATATAAAAGAACTTCTTCCTTTTATTAAACTTTGATCTTCTATAGACATGGGAAATATTACATGATACAGCTCAGCACCTACGCATTCCCATAGATGATAAGTGTTTGTAGAACACATCTCTGGGGATCGCCTTAGTAAGGGGATCCGCTATCATCTCATGCATGGATATGTATCCTATGTCTACTTCCTTCCGTTTGTCATAGTCCTTCGTAAACTTGAATCGAATATCAATGTGTTTGGTCTTACAATGAAATTTAGGATCTTTGACATAGGCAATCGAGGCTTGACTATCACTGTATATAGGAACAGTGCTCGAGTCAGTGGCATTCGTCAGCATGTCTAAGAATTTCCTAAGCCAAACAGCTTTTTGGACCGCCATGCTGAATGCTACGAATTCGGCTTCCATGGTTGATAGAGCGATGCAGGTTTGTTTCTTGCTGCTCCAGGATATTGCACCATTCCTGAGCAAGAAAACAAAGCCTGAGGTAGATCTTCGCTCGTCGAGATCACCTGCCCAATCAGCATCGGTATAGCCTTCGAGTCTCAAGGTATTGCCTTGATTGCACAACGCATAGTCCGCAGTCCCTTTGAGGTACCTTAATATCCTCTTCACCGCTTTCCAGTGTGCCTGTCCTGGGTTGGATTGTTAACGGCTTACCATACCAACAGCATAGCAAATGTCCGGTCTGGTACACATCATTGCGTACATCAGACTCCTGACAGCACTGGAGTATGGAACCTTTTCCATAGCTTTCTTTTCTTTTGGATCTTTGGGACACATCTCCAAACATAGACCCTCGCCTTTGCTTATTGGAGTATCAATTGGCTTGCAGTCCTGCATATTAAACCGTTCTAAAACTTTCTTTATATATGTCTCTTAAGAGAGAGAAAGAAGTTTCTTGGAACGATTCCTTGAGATCTTAACTCCAAGGATATATGCAGCTTCACCCATGTCTTTCATTTCAAAGACGGATGAAAGCCAAGCTTTGATATCCATGATAAGACGCTTATCATTTCCGGCTATAAGTATGTCATCTACATAAAGAGACATAATTACATACTTGTTCTTAATCCTCTTAATGGATACGCAGTTGTCTTCGTCGAGCATGGAGAAACCATACGACAAAACGACTTCTTGAAAGCGCATATACCACTGCCTTGAGGATTGTTTAAGACCATATATGGATTTACGAAGTTTACAAACCTTATGTTTGTTTTCTTCTTGTACGAACCCATTTGGTTGTTCCATGTAGATCTCCTCATCTAGTTCTCCGTTAAGAAAAGCAGTCTTTACATCCATCTGATGTAATTCGAGGTCCAAACGAGCCACCATTGCCAGAATTAAGCGAATGGAGGTAAAACGCACGACAGGAGAGAAAGTCTCTTCGTAGTCTATTCCTTCCTGTTGCGTGAAACCTTTTGCAACAAGGCGAGCTTTATATTTCTCGATGGAGCCATCAGCCTTATGCTTGATTTTGAGAACCCACTTGTTCCCAATGGCTCTACATCCCTTAGGTAAATCAACCAAGTCCCAGACTTGGTTTGTTTTCATGGATTGAAGTTCTTCTTCCATTGCCGCTATCCATTTATCTTTAGCAGGGCATGTGACGGCCTGTTTGAAATTTACAGGTTCGTCATCATCTTGTAGTAATGTCATGAATGTTTGAGGAAATTCATCCTCAAATCTCAGAGGTGTTAGCCTCGTTCGATTACTACGTCTTGCTTGAGTTTGATCACTCCCACTTGGAATGACATCACTCCCACTTGGAATAACATCACTCCCACTTGGAATAGGATTGGTATCGTTCGTATCATCCATTGGTGAAGTTTGAAACGTATTTTCTTCTTCACCAAGGATTCTCCCACTCGAACGGTCCGATCCTTCTTGATCCCAAGTCTCAAACAAGGATAAGTCTTGACTTATCTCACCCTGTCTTGGAAACTCGTTTTCCAAGAAGACAACATTCCTCGATTCGAATTCTATTAGACCCCAATTGTCCTCTTGACCGACGAAAACATATCCTTTGGAGTTTTCAGCGTATCGGATGAAGATACACTTCCTCCCACGTGGCCCAAGTTTGCCATATTTGTGAGAGGATAAATGTGCGTAAGAGGCACAACCCCAAGGTTTTAGAATGCTTAAGTCTGGAGTTCAATTGTTCCACAACTCATAAGGAGTAGAACTTACCGACTTCGAGGGTACACGGTTTAAGATGAATGCTGCCGTCAATAATGCATCACCCCAAAAGGTGATGGTGTCACGCCCCGCTTCCCAAAAATGTGGAGGCGAAGTGTGAGAAGGTCCGCTCAGACTTGAAGCTACAAAGCTACAAGTCCGATAAGCGTCAATCACTTTAAACTGCAGGTCCTTGCAACGCGGAACGAAACAAAGATAATAATAACAAAAAGAGACAAAAGAACATCTCGGAATATCCATAATAATAAATCTCAACATCGCAGAAAAGCCACCAGGCTAAAATAAAAGAGTCTAAAAGAGGCCCAGCATGGCCAACAAAGGTACAAAGTACGAAAACAAAGAAAGGGTGCAAGCCTTGACATCTAACAACAACCTAAAGCAAAGCAAGTAAAATCAGTCTCTAAGACTGGTCTCCGGTGTCCACGAACTCCTCGACGAACGTAGGCTCAGGCTCAGGCTCAGCAACACCTCGACCTCAACAACTGTCTCTGGCTCAGGGTCTAACATGTGACACCCAAAAGAGCAAGGGGCACATGTCAACAAGTCTGGAAGACTTGTGCAAGGAAACTGAAAGCAGGTAAAAGTAAAGCAACCTAGCAGTTCTAGCATGATGCAATGACATGTCAGTTAAAGTAATGAGTGCAACAAGTAAAGTGAAGTACGAGCATGGCATGGCATGGATGACAAATATTACATGAATCATTCACAAGACAAGTACAAGACAAGGAAAGTAAGCACCTCGTGCACAGAGATTCCGTCTTTTGGCTAGAGTGGCTGCGCGGGCCAACTCCTAAGCTCAAGCGATCGTTTATCCCTACCCCTCCACGTGTGTCGAGCCAGGGCCTTACCCCCGAACGGGAATGCTCGCTTCTGGAACACGAGCCAGGAAGTGTTTTATCTTGTTGGTCTAGGGGTGCACCTAGCCAGACAAGGGAGTACAAGTACTAGTAGTGTAGCGTGTGATACGAATGCGACATTCAATGCATGGATGACATGACAAGACAAGTAGTAAGGAGTACAGGTAAGGAAAGTAAACGTGACAGTTTAGTATGCATGAACAACAAGTTTTAAGGGTTGGATCTAGCTTCGTTGTCAAGCTAGATCAATTAGGTGACAGATCTAGTTTCGTTGTCAAACTAGATCAAGTAGGCGTCTAGCCAGCTATCATTTCACTGACTAGTCTCTTTTACGCTAAAAACAAGGAAGTGGCCTAAAAACATGGCCCTAAGCAAGATTTGGCAAGTTTCACTTGCCTGCAAGTATCACGTCAGAGAAACATCGTCCAACGAGTCCAAAGTCACAATTCCTACGTGCACAAGTCCACCGGCCTACATCCGTTTTATTAATCTTGATTAGTGATTTCTAAAACATTTAAAATACTTTAAAATACTGATTTTAGTCTTAATTAGCATGCATTGGGTTTGGGGGGTGCAAATCGTTACCTCAACACGACGCGAAAGCTACACCGGCGTCGGGTAGCGACGCCGGGGGTTGGAATAAAAGATCGCGCTCCAAGTCCAGATTCCAATTAGATTCCTCGCTGGAAATTTCAGAGCAATCAACCCGGGCGACGATTCCAGATTCCAAAGCTAGCACGTGCGACGACGGGCTACGACGTGCGACGACGTCGTACGTTGCAAGTCGTCAAAGAGAACGCACCTAGGTGGGGCCCACAGTAGTCCTAGGGACCTTTGGGGAACCCACAATACCTCTGGAGAACTTGGGGGGCCCACAGAGGCAAGTGGTGCGACGGATGCGGGGTTGCGACGAATGACTCTTGGTCGTACAGCCTCGGTGCGGGGAGATCTCTCGGTCGCTGCGGGGGAACGGGGCTGTGCGGCGCTTGGGGGTGTGCAGCAGTGCGGGTGCGGGGGCCTCCTTCGGTCAGGTCGGTAGGGAGGGTCGGTCGTGCGCTTGGATGCGAAGGCTGCGACGTTGCAACGTTGCAGCGTTGCAATCGTCAGTCGGTGCGTGCGGCCCGATCGGTCAGGCGCTGTGCGGAGCGGGGCGACAAGGCGGGGTCGATGCGGAGCGCTGTGCGGAGCGGATGCGAGCCAAGCCCTCGGTCAGACCGAGGGCTTCTCTCGATCGGAGCGGTTGAACGGTGGGGCGCTGTGCTGCGATGCGAGCGATGATGGATGCGGGGGCGGCTAGCGGTCGGAGCGGGGGAACGGGGGCGTTTTCCTCGGTCGGTGCGGGGGCTGAACGTCGCAACGTTGCGACGAATCGTCGCAACGTCCAATTTCGAGTTTGGAAGAGGCTAGGGCTAATTTCTTGCGAAAATAGGTCTTCCTAGGGGTTGCTTATATAGTATAGATGGGTTGACTTGGTCTAGGGCTAAATCTAATAGGATTAGAAGTTTAAAATAATTTAAAATTTGAAATTCAACTTCTCCAACTCACCCAAGGATTTGACTTGGTCCAAATGAGCTGGAAATTGGCTCAAAAATTCTTTAATACGTTTAAAACTCAAATAAATTTTATTTGGCCGAAAATAATTTGTAAATTAATTATTAAAAATAATATAAAACTTGTTAAAAATATAAAAGTGGTCAAATAAACTCCAAAAATTATAAAATAAATATCGGGGTGATCGTGATGACGAAAGTGAGCTAACTAAAAAGACGGATCTCAAATTCGACGTCGGACGACAAAACTAAAAATAGGAACGTCTCCCGTCAAGAGCGAGAATCGTCACGTCTCATCGAGTAAGTTTAAATTGTGGAAGAACGACTCGAGAAGTGTCGTTTCAAGATAGTGCCACTATTTAATACTCTCAGAGACGTTCACAATGGCATATCACACAAAAGTGTTCACAATCAAATATAGTCTAAAACAAACACGTGCACGGCCAAAAGCACGTGCACGAAAAACGTACAACGAAAAAGTGGTCGTTACATCCTCCCCACCTTAGAATAAAGTCCGTCCTCGGACTTTCTAATATATCTAGTCGCTCTAGTAACTACCCTAATCAAGTCACATTATATGTCAACCCAAGTATAGTCATTACATGTGCTTATATATGCACTAGGTAGTCAAACATTAACACTACCAACACGTATATATATACATTCACGTACGTCATATACTTATACCTATTATAGTCAGTCAACTTCATACATGTATTTCGATCATATATATAAGCATACATCCCTTATATATCTACTACCTACCTAAACACAAAACAATATTTCAGATACTCATATAAGGATAGACTCACACTTAGCAAATACAATCGTCGCTCTACGTATAGATAGCTACCTATGCACAAACAACATGGGTATACAACTCCCTAATATTCATTCAATACCAAACATCTCAACACATGTAGTCACTCCATACTATTTTAAATCAAGCTTCACTATATTTAATATATATTCACCACTACTATGGTTTCACTATATATATAGTCATTCAGATATTTCACCATACATTCACATTACGTACGGTCCTATAACTGTATTTACAACACGCCACATATACCATAGTCATCAATACCTATAACTAAGCACATACTTACCCGTGCATGGTGCACACCCATACACGCTAACTTTTCATTTACGTATACCAATCATATCATTATATAACTAGCACGCCTACACACCTAGTTTAGCTAGTACACATACGTTCACACAACAAGCCCTAATAAATAACTATACCACAAGACCAACCCTATAACTATATACTGGTATAGCGACCCACAATCATGTGCGTAACACAACCAGGTACAAACACTCCTATCACTATACATACATCAAACATCGCTATATTCAAACTTCAGACATACATTCAATATACTTAGAGTATACCCACTCAAGCTTGAGTGAGACTCAATACACATATCAGAATATTCTATATACGTAACACGACATTTATACCTATACCAATACCACTCCAATATTTATACGCCTACCAATAAAACCATATACATACCATAAGCCAATCACACTTAATGTTTAGTCATGTAATACTCACATAGTTCAATCACTCTATATACCATAATAATAATAATACAGACATCAGCACACACATATAATTATAATACACTCCCTAATACATGCACACGTATTCATCGTATAATCACTCACATGTAACATACATATTCACACCGTAGCCTACTACCTATAACTGGTGTACCAATACCTATTATTATTATCACACCTAGCATACATATAGTTTCACCAGCATATTGCTTCAACCATTATAAGTATCCCTAATTACCTACAGCCTATTAGGTACTCCTACCCTAAATCTCATATACACGGGCATCCCTAGTATGGTATAGCTACCCACACACCAAACTATAACTACTAACACGCAAACAACTTCACACATCATGAATAACTCCGAATATATATAACACACAATAAGCAACCATTAATATACCATGGGGGAGTACACTCATTCAAGCCAACATATGCGGAATTTGAAAACCGTCGTACTTCAAAAGTTGAAATCCTCGTCAGGAAAGAAATATTTGGAGATCGATAAAACGTGTTGTTTCAAAATAAGTTTGAGTCGAATATTCATAATAAGAGAAAATGGTCTATTGGTTTTAAAAAAAATCATTAAAAGAGGAAGTAAAATCATTTACACGAATATTGAAGACGTAGTTTAGAAAATATTATACGGCGGTGATTTAATATAATGTTTGTGAAAGTCAAAGAAGGAAATCAAGTAACGGAAGGATTTAAACTCATGTTAAATGCTTTCAAAACTTTTAGGTTATGGAAAATTTTAAAATAATCAATATTGAAGCTGCTTTTCAAAGGAACCAGGATTTGCAAAAATGAAAAACTGATTTACACAAGGTCCTTAGCATACGAGCACAACGAACCTGATACAGTTATATAAAAATAATTGAAATTCTATTTAGTCTCGAAATTTTCCGAAAAGCACGTAGGGGAAGTGGAAAGATAATATTAATAACTTGGTAGTAGAATTATCAAAATTGATAGTAAAGCTTTAAAACCAAACCATGGGAAGTCTGGGTCAGGAGTAGTAATTCCTTAGAATTTTGAAATAGCGAAAACGATGAGCATGAAACCGACTGGCTAAAAGCTGAAATTCCATGTGACTCGAAAGTATATTAAGGAAAATGTATTTTCATAGATACGAAAGTGTAGGCTGAAAAAGCATTATAACCTATTGTTCAAAAAATTTCGACAAAAGTTTTAAAAATTTAAATCAACGAGGAGCATGAAGTGTAAGTATGTACACATATTAAAATTTGAACAAATTTAAAACTTAGGGAAAGAGGAAATCAAAAAGAAAATACTTTCAGAAGATTCAAGATTTGTGATGGAGAGATTTGAAAATTGACGACGATTGTCATGAGTCGATCTCGGGAATCGAGGCAAGGAAAACGGTCAGATGTTCAAAACATACATACGCCTAGGATATGGCCCAGGATACCTACGGGAAAACTCCTACAGTCGCCCAACTAAAGCTTAAGAAACTTAGCGCTAGGTCTTTCTAAGGGAGCTAGGTGGTAATGAAATGCGCTCAGCTCGGTCCGGAATCGATGAACCCAAACGAACGACTGAAGGAAATTCTAGAAGTCTAATATGGTCAGGGGTAAACAAGGACCACTAAGGTAACTCTTATGACGATTAAATCAATTCACAGCAAGGAATCTAATTAACAGTCTAACAATCAACCCTATTTTTGCAAACAATCATATGCACGCATAATTTAACAAGTCAGGACTAACTAAGGGAAGAAACAACTAGGTCGAGAGTTACCTACGATAACCTCATCCACAGTCTCGCTCTCCACTGCCATCATCGGATAAGCCTGCTCCCTTGGATGCATGGCCTGCTGAAAAGCCTGCTTCTGTGGAGCGAGGGCTGGTCCACGACTGGTAGGC
Source organism: Scilla litardierei (assembly GCA_030789695.1). Lineage (NCBI taxonomy): Eukaryota > Viridiplantae > Streptophyta > Magnoliopsida > Asparagales > Asparagaceae > Scilla > Scilla litardierei. The sequence goes on from CM061139.1 coordinate 4,955,243, forward strand.
ACAGGTGCTTTCTGCCGTAACGGCTGTGCAGCGATGGGTTCCTTCCAAGGTTGGTTAGACTTCGGACACTCCTTCATAGCATGAGTAGGATCTCCACAAACCAGGCACTGGCCCAGCCTCTTCCTGCACTGTTTCTTCTCATGACCAATCTTGCTACAATGATGGCACACCTTCCGACTTGGCCCAGTTACTGGTGCTTCCTTCTGTGGAATTCCCTCCGATGCTTTCCGCAATTGATTTGCATGCCGACAATCCTTCGCTGAATGAGTAGCAGCACCACAAATCAAACACCAGCCTAGAAATCTTCTGCACTGCTCCCTAATGTGCCCGGTCTTGCCACAGAAATAGCAAGTCTTCAGAGTAGGTCCGCCACCAACTCGGGTCTGTCGTCTCCTCGCCATCTAACGACATAGAAAACGAACACAAATTTAGACTCAATAGCTTAATGACTTAGATGTTGTAATTTATTTAATGGACATTCCGTTATTATCGTTGTTTCGTTATTTCGCAATTGCAAGATTGAGACCTGCATGGGCCACCAACAAAACCTGTCACGCCCCGCTTCCCAAAAACGTGGAGGCGAAGCGTGAGAAGGTCTGCTCAGACTTGAAGCTACAAAGCTACAAGTCCGATAAGCGTCAATCACTTTAAACTGCAGGTCCTTGCAACGCGGAACGAAACAAAGATAATAATAACGAAAAGAGACAAAAGAACATCTCGGAATATCCATAATAATAAATCTCAACATCGCAGAAAAGCCACCAGGCTAAAATAAAAGAGTCTAAAAGAGGCCCAGCATGGCCAACAAAGGTACAAAGTACGAAAACAAAGAAAGGGTGCAAGCACCGACATCTAACAACAACCTAAAGCAAAGCAAGTAAAATCAGTCTCTAAGACTGGTCTCCGGTGTCCACGAACTCCTCAACGAACGTAGGCTCAGGCTCAGCGTCAGCAACACCTCGACCTCAACAACTGTCTCTGGCTCAGGGTCTAACATGTGACACCCAAAAGAGCAAGGGGCACATGTCAGCAAGTCTGGAAGACTTGTGCAAGGAAACTGAAAGCAGGTAAAAGTAAAGCAACCTAGCAGTTCTAGCATGATGCAATGACATGTCAGTTAAAGTAATGAGTGCAACAAGTAAAGTGAAGTACGAGCATGGCATGGCATGGATGACAAATATTACATGAATCATTCACAAGACAAGTACAAGACAAGGAAAGTAAGCACCTCGTGCACAGAGATTCCGTCTTTTGGCTAGAGTGGCTGCGCGGGCCAACTCCTAAGCTCAAGCGATCGTTTATCCCTACCCCTCCACGTGTGTCGAGCCAGGGCCTTACCCCCGAACGGGAATGCTCGCTTCTGGAACACGAGCCAGGAAGTGTTTTATCTTGTTGGTCTAGGGGTGCACCTAGCCAGACAAGGGAGTACAAGTACTAGTAGTGTAGCGTGTGATACGAATGCGACATTCAATGCATGGATGACATGACAAGACAAGTAGTAAGGAGTACAGGTAAGGAAAGTAAACGTGACAGTTTAGTATGCATGAACAACAAGTTTTAAGGGTTGGATCTAGCTTCGTTGTCAAGCTAGATCAATTAGGTGACAGATCTAGTTTCGTTGTCAAACTAGATCAAGTAGGCGTCTAGCCAGCTATCATTTCACTGACTAGTCTCTTTTACGCTAAAAACAAGGAAGTGGCCTAAAAACATGGCCCTAAGCAAGATTTGGCAAGTTTCACTTGCCTGCAAGTATCACGTCAGAGAAACATCGTCCAACGAGTCCAAAGTCACAATTCCTACGTGCACAAGTCCACCGGCCTACATCCGTTTTATTAATCTTGATTAGTGATTTCTAAAACATTTAAAATACTTTAAAATACTGATTTTTAGTCTTAATTAGCATGCATTGGGTTTGGGGTCCTAGGGGTGCAAATCGTTACCTCAACACGACGCGAAAGCTACACCGGCGTCGGGTAGCGACGCCGGGGGTTGGAATAAAAGATCGCGCTCCAAGTCCAGATTCCAATTAGATTCCTCGCTGGAAATTTCAGAGCAATCAACCCGGGCGACGATTCCAGATTCCAAAGCTAGCACGTGCGACGACGGGCTACGACGTGCGACGACGTCGTACGTGGCAAGTCGTCAAAGAGAACACACCTAGGTGGGGCCCACAGTAGTCCTAGGGACCTTTGGGGAACCCACAATACCTCTGGAGAACTTGGGGGGCCCACGGAGGCAAGTGGTGCGACGGATGCGGGGTTGCGACGAATGACTCTTGGTCGTACAGCCTCGGTGCGAGGAGATCTCTCGGTCGCTGCGGGGGAACGGGGCTGTGCGGCGCTTGGGGGTGTGCAGCAGTGCGGGTGCGGGGGCCTCCTTCGGTCAGGTCGGTAGGGAGGGTCGGTCGTGCGCTTGGATGCAAAGGCTGCGACGTTGCAACGTTGCAGCGTTGCAATCGTCGGTCGGTGCGGGCGGCCCGATCGGTCAGGCGCTGTGCGGAGCGGGGCGACAAGGCGGGGTCGATGCGGAGCGCTGTGCGGAGCGGATGCGAGCCAAGCCCTCGGTCAGACCGAGGGCTTCTCTCGATCGGAGCGGTTGAACGGTGGGGCGTTGTGCTGCGATGCGAGCGGTGATGGATGCGGGGGCGGCTAGCGGTCGGAGCGGGGGAACGGGGGCGTTTTCCTCGGTCGGTGCGGGGGCTGAACGTCGCAACGTTGCGACGAATCGTCGCAACGTCCAATTTCGAGTTTGGAAGAGGCTAGGGCTAATTTCTTGTGAAAATAGGTCTTCCTAGGGGTTGCTTATATAGTATAGATGGGTTGACTTGGTCTAGGGCTAAATCTAATAGGATTAGAAGTTTAAAATAATTTAAAATTTGAAATTCAACTTCTCCAACTTACCCAAGGATTTGACTTGGTCCAAATGAGCTGGAAATTAGCTCAAAAATTCTTTAATACGTTTAAAACTCAAATAAATTTTATTTGGCCGAAAATAATTTGTAAATTAATTATTAAAAATAATATAAAACTTGTTAAAAATATAAAAGTGGTCAAATAAACTCCAAAAATTATAAAATAAATATCGGGGTGATCGTGATGATGAAAGTGAGCTAACTAAGAAGACGGATCTCAAATTCGACGTCGGACGACAAAACTAAAAATAGGAACGTCTCCCGTCAAGAGCGAGAATCGTCACGTCTCATCGAGTAAGTTTAAATTGTGGAAGAACGACTCGAGAAGTGTCGTTTCAAGATAGTGCCACTATTTAATACTCTCAGAGACGTTTACAACGGCATATCACACAAAAGTGTTCACAATCAAATAAAGTCTAAAACAAACACGTGCACGGCCAAAAGCACGTGCACGAAAAACGTACAACGAAAAAGTGGTCGTTACAGATGGGCAAATTTTCCTGAGACATCATTGATCGGACCATTTCCATCAATGTCCTATTTCTTCTTTCCGCAACACCGTTTTGTTGCGGAGTATAAGGCATAGTTATTTGATGAACTATGCCTTTTTCATCACAGAGTTCCTTAAAACTCGTTGATTAATATTCTCCACCCCGATCGGTTCGCAAGACCTTTATCTTATGATCTAGTTGATTTTCCACTAAACTCATATAGTTTTTGAAGCAAGATAAAGCTTCATGTTTGTGGGAAATCAAATAAATGTGACCGATATGGGTGAAGTCATCAATGAAGGTGATGAAATAGGACTTCCCGCGTCTTGTCTTAACATTCATTGGACCGCAAATGTCCGAATGGATAAGCTGTAATGGAACTTCGGCCCCTGTGCCAGTTCCAAACGGCTTGCGACAAGTTTTCCCTACAAGACAATGTTCGCAAGTTGACATTTCAACTTTTGAAACATTAGATCGCAAGCCACTTTTGGCAAGTCTATCCATTCTAGTTGGTCCAATGTGACCAAGTCTTGCATGCCAACAAATGATCTCAGATTCAGAATTAGAAGCATTTGTCAAATGAAAACTTTCATTAATAGAAGAAGAATCATCATACATAGTGTTCAAAACAATCAATCCATTACAAACATTACCCGACCCAATTAAAGAACTATTACAAACAAGGTCAACCTTTTGTTCATAGAACCTCCATTCATAACCTAAAGACATTAACATGACCACAGATATGATATTCCTTCGAATATCTGGAGCAAAGAGGATGTCGTGCAATAATAGAGTCCGGCCATTGTCGAGAACTAGCTTGCATGTTTCGACGCCCTTGACTTCAACACGAGTGTTGTTGCCGACGTATATCCACTTTGTTCCTTGAGTTATCCTTCGATACTCTACGAAGAACCTTCTGTCCTTCGCAACGTGGTCTGTGGCCCCTGAATCAATCAACCAAAAATAGTTAGATTCAGCAAGAAACATGGAACTAGAAACACATATGTAACTAGTCCTACAAGTTACCTTATCACTTCCATCCGTACATGTACGGGCGAAGTGACCGTACTTGTTGCACTTAAAGCACTTGATCTTCTTTAAGTTTTTCTTCTTTGAGTGCACATTCTTTTGCCACTTTTTGTTCTTAGTCTTCTTTGAGGTTTCCGGTTCTTGCTTTCGTTCGTTCACAAACCTTAAGCGTTTATCCTTTCGCTTCTTTCCTCCATGTGAGGAACTAGCGGCCATGTGCACTTCGGCACTAGGTTTTGCGGCTTGAATCCGCTCTTCCTCGAGTTCGAGGTGTTTGGATACATCGCTTAAAGTTTTAATGCACTCATTATGAGTGAGGTGCATTTTCATGTTATCCCAGCTATCTAGGAGTGAACGAATGACTGCTTGGATCTGCTGTTCGTCAGACAGTGTAAGACCCGCATCCTTCAATTCAGCTATGAGATTCGCCATGTGGCGGAGATGCTTTTTCATAGAATGATCTCGCCGCATCTTGTACGAATCAAATTGAATATTTAAGGAGCGGAGTTTGGTAACCGAAGTTCCACCAAACTTTATTTCTAGCTCAGACCATATGTCTTTGGCTAGGTCGAATTCCCGAAATAGACACATTATGTCATTGTCCATTGCGGACAGTAACGTAATACGTGCTATTTTGTTCTTTCGAGTCCAAGTCTCATAAGCTTCCCGGTCCCTCTTGTGTTGGGCCGTATTGCCCAACTCAGGTTCTTCCATTATGTTTTAGAGTGTTTCAAGCACATCTTGCTCCTCCAAAACATATTGGATTTTTATTGACCAAAGTTTATAATTGTCGCAGTTGAGCTTCTCACCTTTGTTAAGCTCGGCGACAATGTTCTTAGAAGCGGTATACATATTCGAATCAAAAAACTGCAAGGAAAATGAAAAACACGATCAAAATTCTATGCATAAAGTTTCGATTCTTTAAACACTTGATAAGTTCCTTGGATGCGCTGAAATGTTACTCTAGAATCGAGAAGTTCACTATGTTCCCAACTACCATCTAGAAGTAACTTTCAAAGTATCCCTCTTACTTATCTCATGTAAAAAAAATCAGAAATGATACCCGTATGGTACCAGCAGCGGAAAAAATACTTTTGAAAAACATATCTTTCAAAATGGAATAGGTGAGAGTTTGCGCAAAGAATTTTAGCGCAACAATTGCCAAGCCACGAGACCTGTTCTACACACCCATGGGTTAGATAACCATGGCTGGATCGTGGTAGGACTTGGAATTCTAAATTGCGCTATCCCGATTAAGGACGGGACATAACCTATTTGAAAACATCTTTTTCAAAAAATTTGAAATACATTGGCTAATCTCCGTAGAGTAGAGCACAAGTTCATAAGTACATTGGCTAATCTCCGTAGAGTAGAGCACAATGACATGGCTAATCTCGCATGAAGTAGAGCACTATGGCTAATCTTCAAGGAGTAGAGCCCAAGAAAAAACTTTATAAAATGTTAGCCCCGTATGGGCTAGTCGGCACATTCGTGTTTGACCAAGGCCTTTTGACACCCCGTATGGGCTAGTCGGCAAGTTCGTGATCGACCAAGACCTTATGCCGGATTGGTCGACCAAAACACCCAAATTGGTCGACCAAAAAATTGGTCTACATCACTCCCGGCCAGGGCCCCTGCCCTGACCGAGGCTGGCCAATGGCCGGCCAAGGGCCTCTGCCCTGGCCGGCCAGGGGCGGCCTGCGGCAGCCCTGGCCACTGCCAGGGCCGGCCAGGCCACTGGCCTGGCCAGAGGCAGGCCTGGCCTCGGCCAGAGGCCGGCCAGGCCTCTACCTGGCCTGGCCTAGGCCAGAGGCCTGCCAGGCCTCGGCCTGAAGCCGGCCAGGCCTATCTGGCCTGGCCTGGCCTCGGCCAGAGGCCCCTGGCTGGGGCCAGGGCCCCTACCCTGGCCTCGGCCAGGGCGGCCAGGCCCTGGCCTGAGGCCAGGGCGGCCAGGCCCTGGCCTCGACCAGGGCGGCCAGGCCCTGGCCTCGACCAGGGCGGCCAGGCCCTGGCCGGGGCCAGGGCCCCTGCCCTGGCCTCTGCCAGGGCGGCCAGGCCCTGGCCTGAGGCCAGGGCCCCTGCCCTGGCCTCTGCCAGGGCGGCCTGGCCCTGGCCGGGGCCAGGGCCCCTGCCCTGGCCTCGGCCAGGGCGGCCTGGCCCTGGCCTGGCCTGGCCTGGCCGCGGCCAGGGCTCTCTGGCTCTGGCCGTGGTCAGCCAGGGCCGGCCGGCCATGGCCCAGCCATGGCTTATTGGGCTTGACCGGCCATGGCCCTTTGGCCATGGCCGGTCTCCCCCCTTTCATGGGGTGGCCGCATACCCCCGCCGGAGGGGGTTGCCGTGGTGGTTATTGGCCGTAGCCAACCCCCTCTGCATGGGGAGGGGGGTGCATGGCCTTCATAGCCCATTTGTCCATGGTGCACATGCACCAAATTTCATCTTCCCCGATGGAAATAACTACCACCTTCTTCTCCGGTGAAGCACCCGTTCGTCGAGGAAGTAGTTGTCCTCCAATGGCCGTGTGCCAAAAAATAACCCTCTTCAAAAATTCGTAAACTACGCGCTCCACATGAAGAGAGCACCCATTCCCTATGAATGGAGACTCGACATCCATGAAGAGAGTGAGTTTGACGATATGAACGGTCGGTTCTTCCCGTCACGGAGAGTTCCTGCCATATCCGTAATGACAGAAGACCCTAACATGAAAAGAACAACCGCTGCGTTCTCTCCGTCACGAAGCGTTCCTACCATATCCGTAATGGTAGGATACCCATTCGTGAAAAAGACAATGACTCGTTCATAGTTTCGACGGGGCGGCGGTTTGACCGGGGCGAACCCGTATGGCTCTGATACCAATGTAGGATCCTGTCAAAACAGAGTTAGGATCGATAATTGAAGTTGAGACTTACGCTTGCGTATGCGGCATGGTAGTCTCGGAACTTCGCCTTCGGATTCGCCACGACGGATCGAGTCTTCTCACGAACGGAGTAAGGCTACTAAATCCACAATCTAAATCTCTACTTTTAGATTAAGAACTTGGATAAAGAGAGAGGAAGGATTTCTGCAAAGCTTCGCTAGAATGAAATGCAAGGCAAGAATGCCATGCAAAAGTGTAAGGAAATGGCCAAACCTTAGGTCTTATTTATAGCCCCCAAGGTAGTTATTTTAGGAGTAGTTGTTCCTTTGGAACAATTTAACTAAGGTGTACCATCATACATGGCACATTATAAGCTTAAGTTGTACCATATGCATGGTACAACATAAGCTTAAGATATTACCCCTTTATTAGCCATATGTCGCATGCACTTATGCACATATAATGCGACTTTCCCATTAATCTAGAGATCCTCTCCGTAAGGGAACATATTCCCTTTGCACATGACTTTGTGTGTACGACGTTCGAGGTCCGTGTTCCCTCGTACATCCCCTACAAGGGTGTACAAACGTCATCCATATCCAACATAACGCTCTTCTCTCGAACACCTTGCGGGCATCGATTTTCTTTACATGCTTCCCATCAAGATTTATAGCTTTGTCATGCTTGAATCCTTGAGTTGGATGTCTACTGCTTCGTCGAGCAACTTCGTTCCAGCCTCCTACTGCATCAGTGTTCTCCATTGCTCGGAACATTAACCGGAAACAATGGAGGAGCAATCAAGCAAAAACGTATCAATCACAGAGTATAGGATAACAGGGAAGCGAAAACCTCACCAAAGGATCAAGATCTAAAAAATAGATCTTGATCTGGCAGTCAATCAGATCCAGGACCTACGATCCAGCAGGTTCACCTTCTCCGAATCACGACGACAGGCTCAACAGCCACCGCCTCACCAGTGCGAGAACAGAGCACCAGTCACCAAGCAGGGATTAGAAGGGAGTAACAATGAAAACGAATCACCGAAGAGGAACAAAGATCAAGAACTTACCACCGGATCGAGATCTCCAAGCGAGATCCCGATCCGATCAAATAACGATCACTGAAGGAGCGGAAACACTTCAAATCTCCGATCAAATCACCGAAGGATCAGATCAGCGATCACCGGCCGCTAGAGATCCGCCATCCTCCAGCCAAAATCCAAATCTCTGATCCGAAGAAGATCCGGTCTCCCGACGGCAAAATCAAATGTCACCACCGCACGCCCGATGAGAAGCCTCGCAGCAGTCCCCCTGATCGCTCAGACGGCCGTCAGCCAGCCGCAGAGCGGCCGGCGAAGAGACCACCGCACGAAGAACTTCGGAGCTTCTCTCTCTAGAAAAACGAAGAGAGAGAACCAATTTTTCTTTATATATATATTAGTGATATATATATATATATCTATATTATAAAACAGGGATGTTATCATGGGTTATTGGATAAGAGTTTTTGGACAAGAGAAATTGGTTAAGAGAAAATGGATAAGAGAAATTGGGTAATTTGGTAATATAATTTGTTGGTTAATGCATTTTGTATAAGAGAATTTGCATATGAGAAATTGGGAGAAGAGAAATTTGGAGAAGTTTTTGGGGGGAAATAATTTGAAGGGAATGGGTTTTTGGGGGAAATATTTTGAACCCCATTTTCTCCGTCACCAAAATCAAAGCACAGCAGCCCTTAAACCGCACAAAACAAAAGACCTCTCTCTCTCTCTCTTTCAGCCACAGAGCCGCCATCACCAAATTGAAAAGAGAACGGAGCAACGGAGGAGCAAAGTAGAAAGAGGGTGGGGGAGAGAGAAGGCGAGAGCAGCAAAGGGTTTCGAGCAAGGAGACGTCCTCCCCAAAAGAGGTGCTTCTCACTTTCCCAAATAAAAAAATCCCTGCCAGTGGTAGACGGGGGTGTGAGGAGGGGGTGCAGATGCTGTACGGGTTGGATGAGGTGCCAAGGCCATCACAACTGGTACCGGTGGATGCTGAGCCAGGCTAAGGCCAAAAGTTGCAACAGAGGAGGATCCATCGGTGGCGGTGGGGAGATTGGGCAGCATAATTTCTATGCAGTTTGTGATTTTGGTTGGGGCTATAGAGGGACCATGATCAGAGGGACCATCGACAGCCCCGAGCACGCTCGATTGTAGCACAGACAGCCACAACCCCATTATCGACAAGAACCAAACTGGCCATCACACCTTTCTTAATCGAAGCCCAGCATACCATTGTGCCAGGATCGTTTCATCTGATTGACCCAGTAAACTATCTGGCACGTTAATCGTACATCCATTCATCTTCTCCCAAGTAAGTGCCTATCATGTGTTTGTTGTAATGCCCAAACGAGACTTTGATTGCCTGTCTATTTATTATACCAATTCTTTTCGTTATTGCTTTGGTTGTCATTGCCACAGCCTTGCTATGTTATAATTATAGTGGAATTATGGTAATGGTTGGTTAAATACATCCTGCATGTATATCGATGTGTCTCTAAGAAATAAATTAGAGAATATACATGTGAGCCTGTACGTCTCCCCTTAAATAGTAAGGATTGGATCAGTATACAATTTTTTTTCCTTTTTTCATAGATGAATTGAGAAATGAGAAATGAGAAATGTGAGAAGGTACACCAGGCAACGCATATCATGGTTCACTTGAAACATAATCAAGCTTAGCCAAATGCAAATCTAGATTAAAATGTAATTGGAAATGAAAAATTTAATGTATTATTTGACATTCTGAAGATGTAAGAATGTTGTATGTAGAAGTTGATCAAGAGTGTTTTCAGTAACTGAACTTTTTTTCCTACTTGATGGCGATACTATTTTTGAGCTTTTTTTCTACTGAGCTTTTTTCCTACTTGATATATCCTATGCGAATGAGTTGGTTCGATTGTGATTTGTGGTTTGTATTATAAAGCTGATGTTTTTGTTAGCACGCGACGATGTGGGGAAAAGTGAGTTAGTTTTGCTTCTCTTAAGGTTCATACTTGCTATTTTGAGCCAAGAAACTAAATTCTTGAGTTGCTTACTTGGTACTTGGGAGTTCTGTTAATTTTCTTCTCATCGATCTCATTTATGGCTTCCTAATCTTTCTGTAGTTTGTGATTTGGGTTGAGGGCTGCAGAGGGACAATGATCTGAGACGGCCACGATGTAGCTTTCGATGGTAAATCACTCTCATTTAGATTTTTATTCTTTTGTTTTTTTCCTTTTCACCCTCTAATGGACTTAATTATAGAATTTTTTGGTTGAGATTGATGAAATCAGGCTCACTTATTATTGCACTGTCTAATTTGTATGCTTTGTTTAGTAACTTTAATGAATCAGAATGAATTTTTTGTGTTCAATCTCCAAAAATTCTGTAATGTCATGCATCTGCATCCTCATGGGCTACCATAAAATTCATTTTTGATGATTATAGTTGGTTGCCATACAATCCTGTTAAAGTATGCGCCCTAGCTCTGTCGATTGCCTTTGGAGTCTGGACACTTTCATGGACAAAATCCAGTTTTATGCTTTCCAAGCTGAGTTTACCGATGTCATAATGCCAATATTGATTTGTACTACTAATTTACATAGATTTTTGTATAGAAAGTTAATTATTTGGATTAGAATGCAATATGCAACTGGGTGTCTCATCACACATTGAAGTCTCAAGAAGCAGAATATCATCGGCTGGAGTGTGTGTCATCTTCGCCGATATAACCAATATGACTTCTTGCATTCCAGGGTCCAAACTAATGCAATCAGTAAACCGAATCATTGATAGAATATTAAGAAATCAATCGAGGCAAACGTCAAGATTGATCTTGACATGATCCCGATCAAATGACTCAAGTTCGATTGAGGATTGAGAAGTCTGTATGTAAGCACTTCCTCTCATACATGCATCTTTCTTCGCTCCCAAATTCTATTCTCTCGACATTTTCTGTGATTTTTTTCGATTTTGTTGTTTTTTCTTTTTCATTGAGAAATCAACAATGAGGTGACTCTCCTGAACATGATCCGAAGGATCAATTTCTCTTTGATCATTCAGCGGGACATGAAGTTGATGAAGAGTGTTTTCAGTAACTGAACTTTTTTTCCTACTTGATGGCTATACTATTTTTGAGCTTTTTTTCTACTGAGCATTTTGATGTTGTTTTCGCAGATATTTCAAGCTAATATATCCTATGCGAATATCAGCTGATATGAATCATCTTTGAATTTGATTATAGTTAATGAGTTGGTTCGATTGTGCTTTTGTCGTTTGTACTATAAAGCTGATGTTTTTGTTAGCACGTGACGATGTGGGGAAAAGTGAGTTAGTTTTGCTTCTCTTAAGGTTCATACTTGCTATTGTGAGCCAAGAAACTAAATTCTTGAGTTGCTTACTTGGTACCTGGGAGTTCTGTTAATTTTCTTCTGATTGATCTCATTTATGGCTTCCTAATCTTTCTATAGTTTGTGATTAGGGTTGAGGGCTGCAGAGGGACAATGATCTAAGACGACCACGATGTAGCTTTCGATGGTAAATCACTCTCATTTCGATTTTTATTCTTTTCTTTTTTTCTTTTCCACCCTCTAATGGACTTAATTATAGAATTTTTTGGTTGAGATTGATGAAATTAGTCTCACTTATTATTGCACTGTTTAATTTGTATGCTTTGTTTAGTAACTTTTATTGAATCAGAATGAATTTTTTGTGTTCAATCTCCAAAAATTCTGTAATGTAATACATCTGCATCCTCATGGGCTACCATAAAATTCATTTTTTGATGATTATAGTTGGTCGCCATACAATCATGTTAAAGTATGCGCCCTAACTTTGTCAATTGCCTTTGGAGTCTGGACACTTTCATGGACAAAATCCAGTTTGTGCTTTCCAAGTTGAGTTTACCGATGTCATAATGCCAATATTGTTTTGTACAACTAATTTACACAGATTTTTGTATAGAAAGTTAATTATTTGGATTAGAATGCAATATGCAACTGTGTGTCTCATCACACATTGAAGTCTCAAGAAGCAAAATATCATCGTCTGGAGTGTGTGTCATCTTCGCCGACGTAACCATTATGACTTCTTGCATTCCAGGGTCCAAACTAATGCAGGCAGTAAACCGAATCATTGATAGAATATTAAGAAATCAATCGAGGCAAACGTCAAGATCTCGATCAAATGACTCAAGTTCGATTGAGGATTGAGGAGGCTGTAGGTAAGCACTTCCCCTCATATGTGCATCTTACTTCGCTCCCAAATTCTAATGTCTCGACATTTTCTGTGATTTTTTCGATTTTGTTGTTTTTTTCTTTTTCATTGAGAAATCAACAATGAGGTGACTCTCTTGAACATGACCCGCAGGATCAATTTCTCTTTGATCATCCATCAGAACATGAAGAAAGCACAGAGCTCCAAGGAGTCCATGACGACGGCGACGGTGGCCTCACTGCTGGTGTGGCAGTGGTAGTGGAGAACATGTGATAGGCGTAGCAGAGGAGTATAACATTGGTGTCGATATGATCAACACCGTGGGTTCTTTGTTATCTCCATTTTTGATAGCAATTCCTCAAATAAGAAATGTTATTTTTTGTTTGTCCTATTTCTAGCACCACAGATTGAAAACCTGAATTAAAACATAGGAGCACTATCTTTTAAGCTTGCGCCAGACAAAATGGCACAGCTTGAATTGTTTGCTTCGGCAAACACTGTTAAAGGCGATCGATATCCTCCTTCAATGCAGATCTGTAGGGAGTCCGAGACCCCTCCCCTTGCTTGCTGAAAAGGAAACTAGCTGTCTATGTATTCGGTTGAATACTGCGTATGCTGAAAGAAGGATCAGCTTTGTATCTTTCCTTATTGTGAGCTTTGCGAGTGTCGTACTTTAGTGTATGCTTGGTTGTATGGTTTAGAAATAAATCGGCATTGTGTTTGAATTGTTGAACAGCCTTGGATGGGCAAATTATGTAATGGAAATGAGCATAATACTGGAAGGGCATGTTGTTATGTCATTGTGATTGCGAATATTTTTCTAACTACATTTTGCAAGCTTCAAGGAGTTCTACGGAGCATGTATTTTTTATCAATATATTTTGTATTACAAATTACTTTCTTACATTGTTGTTGTATGGTGAAGTGATGAGATAACTTTATGTTTTGAATGTATGTAAATCTTATATCCATCTGATCTTTAAGATGAAACCATATCACATGTGATTACTAAGTAAGTCATATAATAACATGAGACGTGGATAAAAATACATGCCAGATGAGAAGCTATTGTCACTCATGAAGTATTGTGCTCCTATGATTCATATGCTTTATCATCATGACATATTTGAAGTGCTAAAAGGCATGACACACCATTTAGATATCATAATTGGATGAAATTATCAAAAGTTGGTTTTGTAGATTCCAAAAGATAAAAAAATTTGGGTGTCTTTACCCAACTTATTTGGCAACCATATCACGCGGCTTTTATGAAAATTTAGAAATCTTCTATAGACAGCCCACTTGCAATATTTTTAATATGTATTTCAAGTTGCAAGGTAACAAGATAAACATTTAGTCTGTGCGTCGAAGGCGTCCGCTAAATTATGTTATGCTAATTTGTTGTTTTGCACCGAATTCACCGAAGGCGCCCTCCTGCTAAATTATTCAACGCTAATTTGTTGTTCCGTATCGAAGACGTCTACTAATTTTTTCGCTATTTTGTTGTTTCGCGCCGAAGGCGCTTGCGTTGAATTTGTTGTTCTGCGCCAAAGACGACCGCGCCGCTAAATTTTTATACGCTAATTTGTTGTTCTTTTAAATTTTGACGGCGGAAATAATTTTTTGGGAACAAAGATTTTGCAGGAAAAAAAATCATAAATGATCCGTGCCCGCGGGCACGGGTTATGACTAGTATATATATATATACGTAGACCCAAACACAAAGTGTTATAGATGATAGGCTATATGTGTATGGGGGAGAGAGAGAGGGAGAGAGAGAGAGGGAGAGAGAGAGAGAGAGAGAGAGAGAGAGATATATATATATATATATATATATATATATATAAGAGGGATGAGCTCTGGAGATAGGGATCCTGGCGGCGCGGCTCATAAACGCCAGTCTCCGATCTTGGAAGGAGACCATTCTACAACGGCTAAGCCAACAGAGGGCAGCGGGAGAACATCATCTCGCAAATTTCATGATGCCCTGGGAGGGAAAATAACGGATGTGTGATGGACGGTCGTCAATAGGCAGCGGAACCCTGGGTGATTGGGAGGCATCTGGAGCTCACGAGGGGATTTCAATGGAGCATCATGCAGAGGGACTACTGGGTATTTTAAAGCAACAGGTAACAGATCTCTTCCCCGAAGATTTGTTAGGCCAAGAAATGATGAACAACAGGTGTTTGACAAATTGCCTGTGAGACCAAACTTCAGTATTAAAATTGACACGAATGTTGCAAAGCAATCTTGGGTTGATATTTGTGCTAATAGGAATAAATATAATTCTGATATGGGCATGACATTTGTGGAGCCTCTTGTTAAGAAAGATTATACAGAGGTCGGCCGTGTGACGAATGCTCAACTGGCGCAAGGGGCTGATCAATGGAGAAACACTTTGGTTGGGTATGTTCTGGGCGATGTCCCATATTATGGGCAGGTTCGGGCTTGGGTTGATAGGTTATGGAATCTGAAGAAGGGTTTCATATTTACAGCAGGAAAAATGGCTTCTTCTATTTCAAGTTTGATGACGGGGGAGATTGTGAAAAGATTCTGCATGGTGGTCCTTGGATGTTTGACGGGAGGCTAGTTGTTTTACAGCGATGGTGCCCATTAATTAAGCACGAAAGAGATATCCTATCATCTGTCCCAGTGTGGGTTCAACTTCATGGAGTGCCATTGGGGATGTGGACCCTTGATATTATTAATATTATTGCATTGCTGATAGGTATCCCCTTATGCCTTGATAAGTTAACGGCAAAGAAGGAGAGGATTTCATATGCCCGATGTTTGATTGAGGTGGATGCAAAGAAACCGCTAAAAGAGAATGTGGAACTGGAGATGGAAGATGGTTCCACGGTCAATATTGAGGTTAAATTTGAAGGGGAGCCACCATGATGCACAAACTGTGTCTGCTTCGGACATTCAGTTTCATAATGCCCTGATACTATCAAGCTGCCTTCAATCCAAACCGATAATTCTGAAACTATTGGGATACAATGCAAGGGGAAGAACCACAATGTTGATCCTTCAGGGGGAGGCAATTCTGATCTCCCAAAATAAACACCCCTAGAGAAGGGCTCGAGTTCAGGAGTATCTAAAGATATTGGTCCTTCTACCAACATAGATGGGGTTCATTTTGGAGATGGTGGGGATGTAGCAGGCGACCAGCTAGGCCTGAGGGATGTTGATAGAACAACTATTCTTACAGGGGAATGTCCTGAAGGGAAGGCAGCATGTCCGAAAGATTCAAGTTCATCATCCCAAGAAGTAAACTTTGTGGAGGCCGCATCTAATCTCCAGGTGCCAAATAATGCATCTTCAGAACCTGAAATACCAATAGAGCCGCAACTACAGGGTGATGTCATTTCTGAGGCCAATAACAAACCTTTACCAATCTTAAATGAAGATTTTCTGAATCCGAAGCTGGATAGAATACCTGATTTAATGACAATACCAAACCCTGAATGGGAGATGGAGGAGGAATATGAGGGAATCATTGCAGAAGCCGCAGATGCAGCAAGAAATCCATCCTGTCATCAACTAAAAACTATTGCTAATGTCCATAAAAGTGCAAGACTGAAGGAGGGGAGTCAAGCGCATCAAAACAGATCCTCTTAATGTCAGTATTCCTATGGAACACCCGGGGTCTTAATAACCCTGTAAGAAGTAAAGATCTTCGGGATAGACTCCGTTTTCTGAAGCCATCTGCAGTGGCATTACTTGAGACAAAATTGAAGACTGATTCGATTATTAGGGAAAGGTTTGTGCCTAAACACTGGACCATCATGGACAATTTTGATACTCACAAATGAGGTAGGATCATGTTGGGGTTTAATCCCCTCGTCTGGCAAGCTACTCTATATCCTCCTCTCCCCAACATGTCACGACCCGTTGCGTTAATGCGAGTGGATTTTCCATGTATTTTACTGCAGTCTACGCTTTCAACAATAGCAATGATCGGAAATTTCTATGGAATGATTTGAGAAAGGAATCGGTAATGACCCGGGGTGAAGCCTGGCTGCTCGGTGGAGATTTTAATTGCACCCTCTTCACAAATGATAAGATTGGTGGTCGGAAGCTGGAACCCAAAATGCTTGAGGATTTTACAACCTGTGTTTCTGAATGTTCTATTCATGAACTTAAGAGTACATGATCACGTTTTAGTTGGTGCAATAAACGACTTGGAAGTGAAAGAATTATGGCCCAACTAGACAGAGTTTTATGCAATGATGTGTGGTCTACCATTTTGGCTGAAGCTTATGTTGATTATTTAGATCCCAGCACAAGTGATCATGCGCTGATGATGATTAATTTGCATCCCCAGGTTCCCTATGACCCAACACCCTTTAAATTTTTTAACCATTGGTTGCACTGGTCAGGATGCAAGGAACTTCTGGAATCAAGCTAGAATCAATATATTTTTGGCTCCCCTATGTTCTGCATTACCCAAAAGTTGATCCGGCTAAAGAAAGAGATTCGGCCGTGGGCAAGGCTTAAATCTGCGGCAGAGTGTATCCCAACTTGCAGGAGTCGCCTAAAGGAAGTAAGACTTATGGCCGGCATTCACAGTTCTAGGGAGCTTCAATTGAGGGAGCATCAGCTTGCAAAAGAACTATCTAATCTTCTAAGGAATGAGCAGGAAATGTATCGCCAAAAGAGCAGACATGACTGGATGTTATTGGGAGATAGAAATACAAAGTTCTTCTATTCCACCATGAAATCAAGGCACACACATAATAATATCTAGCATCTGGTGGATGCGAGAGGGGTTCAGAATAAATCATATGACGAATTAAAGATTGAGGCTGTTAAGTACTACAAAGAATTATACACTCAGAATCATTACACACAGGTTTTCACAAAGCTTACTCCTAAGCGCAATGTCTCTCCTGAGGGGAAGGTGTGGTTGGATAGAAGAATTTCTGCGGAAGAGGTGAAGATTGCTGTATTTCAAATTGGAGCGGACAAATCTCAATTGGAGCTTGATTGGCGAAGATGTTACTAAAGCTGTGCTTTCATTCTTTAAAACCGGAAAACTGGTAAGCCAAGTAAACCATACTTTTTTAACTCTGATTCCAAAGAATATCAATGCCTCAGGGCTAGGAGACTACAGACCAATATCTTGTTGCAACGTGCTTTATAAGATTATCAGCAAAATCCTATGCAACCGACTCAAAGAGTTTATCCATGAGTTAATTTCACCAAATCAGGTTGCCTTTTTAAAAGGGAGGTTATTATCAGACTGTGCACTTTTGGCCCACGAGCAAATTAGAGATTTTAGCAACCCCATGGGAGACAGAGCATGCATCAAATTGGACCTTAGGAAGGCTTTTGACAGTGTGAATAGAGAGTTTGTCTACTATATTATGCACCATTTGGGATTTGGTCACAATTTCATCAACTGGATTAGGAATGCATATCGACACCAATGTTTTCAGTGATGATAAATGGGAGTCCAATTGGAAATTTCAAGGGTAACCGAGGTCTACGGCAAGGAGACCCCCTCTCTCCTTACCTCTTCGTTACTGTGATGGAGGCATTCTCGCTAATGATTGAGAAAGTGTTTGTTAGCCATGCTATTCACCCCATGCATCGAGAAGGATCCATCTCCCACTTATTATTCGCTGACGATCTGCTGGTTTTTCGTAGGGCGAATAAGCACTCTTTTTGTGGGCTCAAATCTCTTCTAGCAGAATTCTCACAACAGACAGGTCTTGAAATTAACTGGGATAAGAGTGCGGGCATCTTCAGTAAAGGAGCCAAACAAGCTTCATGATTATCTGAAACCCTGGGTATTAAATTATCAACGACCATCACTACATATCTTGGCCTCCCACTTTCTTCAAAATATCCGAAAGCACCAATGTTTAACAGGCTGATTGATAAATGCAATAAAAGACTTTTGGGTTGGAGCTCTACAGTTCTATCAATTTCAGGACGTATAGAATTGCTAAGATCAGTTATCTATGGTATGGTTTCGTTCTGGTTACAAGCTTACCATATGCCATTATCCGTTGTTCGAACAATCTCCTCCACTTGTAGAAGGTTTGTCTGGGGATCTTCTCGTGTCTGGTCTTGGAAGGAGGTTTGCACCCCCAAAACGGAAGGTGGAGTGGGTCTAAGGTCCCTCCCTGATCTCAACATCGCATCGGGCGTCAGACTAACATGGTGTTATTTCTTCGGCAAAGGATTATGGGCGAATTACATGAGGGGGAAGTACAGTCATCCAAACTTGTTTTTTGTGGCCACAGGTAAGCCAACAGATTCTGGAACTTGGAAAAGACTCATCCACTGCAGATCTGTCTCCAAGTATCTCATCAAAAAAGAAGTAAAGAGTGGGCATACAACTCTATTCTGTCATGATTCCTGGGTTACAGACTGGCCTCTTAAAGAGTTGTACACAATGTAGGCGGCCTCAGCTCTACTACATGTTGCAGACTACTGGGTAGTTTCCAAGTGGTCGGACGTGCCTGAGATTCAGCCAATCATGCCGCTGTTGCAGAACTTGAGGCTAACGAATGGGGATGACGCATGGCGCTGGAAGCAAGGTGAGGCCTTCAAGTTCCGTGCGGCCTGGGAAGGGAGTCGACAGCAAAGCACGGCCTTCCCCTTCTACAAGTTGATATGGTATACACACAATGTGCCCAAGATGGCGCTGACTCTCCTGCGAGCATTTCGGGGCAAACTATTAACCAAAGACAAGCTACTTCGGTGGGGGGTGAACATGTCGGCTGATTGTGTCCTTTGCGAACGGCAAAAATGACGAAAACATCAACCATCTCTTTTTCGAAGTGAATTCTCAAGGTATATTCTATGCAGATCCTTTCTGAAATTGGAAGTTTCATCTCCAACTCCGCGCACTTTAGTAGCTGTGGGGGAATACTACTTACAGAGATTCGGAAATAAGAAGGATTTGAGTTTGATAGCTAAAACAGCTTTAGCGGCAATTGTATGGCATATATGGAGGGAGAGAAACAAAAGGATTTTTGAAAAATCAAAAAGATGCAAGACAATATTGTTTGAAGATATCGAGGCGGATCTTAGGATTGCTCTGCAGGACTTGGAAGGGGAGGATGAAGAGGCGGCTAAGGCAATGTCAAATTGGGAACTTCGAGATAATGGCTAGGGTCAAAATTTTGTAATCTGTTTTTTTTTGAATTTCTGTGATCTACTGGATGCTAGAACTTTTATTAAATAGTGACGGCGCTTGTGCCCTCTCCTCTTTCTAACAAGTTCTTGCATCCTAAATTTAGACTTCTACACTTGTAAAATATCATCATCAATATAGATTTATCTTTACTTTTCATATATATATATATATATATATATATATATATATATATATATATAATATATATATACATATGCATACATATGTATATATATGCATACATATGTATATATATGCATACATATGTAATATTAGGGACAATGGTTGACTATCCACATATCCCTTCACTGTGCGTATGTATTTTGTCATGTATGTTGGTTTTGTTGATTGGTCCTGAGATTGGATGTTAGACTATTTGATCTAGGGTGACGACGCTTGTGTCCTCTCCCCTAGTCTCTTGGACTTGCAACCAATTGTCAGGCCACTATGTACTCTTGTATATTGTTTAATATAAATTCTAACTTAACTTGCAAAAAAAAATGCATACATATGTATATATATACATGAGAATAATGGGTATCATACGCCATATGTGAGGGTGTCTCATATGCCCTCTCACATAAAAGGGGCAAGTACAAGCCCACATGGGCTTGTACTTGTTGTACTTGACCCCCTTTATGTGAGAGGGCATATGAGACACCCTCTCATATGGCGTATGATACCCATTAATCCATATATACATATATATACACATATATATATACACACACACACATATATATACACATATATATATACATATATATATATACACACACACACACATACACACACACACACACACACACACACACACACACACACACACACACATATATATACACATATAGAGGTTGACTAGGATCCATTCGGATGGATCAAACATGCGGATCCATCCAAGTGGAATTTAAAGCTAGACAATGTAAATAGAAAATCCGACCGTTGGATGTTTTCTAACATGTCTAAACTAGCTCCAAACACAATTTCAACTAATTTGGACATGTTTTGCACATGCATCAAGTGGTTGAAAACTTAGCCGATTTTATAACTATTCAAAAACATCGATTTTGCAACCACTTGATGCATAGGCAAAACATGTCCAAATTAGTTGAAATTGTGTTTGGAGCTAGTTTAGACATGTTAGAAAACATCCAACGGTCAGATTTTCTATTTACATTGTCTAGCTTTAAATTCCACTTGGATGGATCCGCATGTTTGATCCATCCGAATAGATCCTAATCAACCTCTATACATACATACATACATACATATATATATATATATATATATATATATATATATATATATATATATATATATATATATATATATATATGATATATGTATATATATATGAGGAGGGATCAAATGACCCCCAAAAATAACCCCCAAAAATGACCCCCTATCAAAAATCCTATACCCCCCATTTTTTCGGAAGATCCGAACCGTTCATCTTGATCTCTACCATCTAAATACACGACCCACCAATTTTCAATCCGATCCCATGTGTTTTGCATGTTCATCCATCCGACCCAAATTTAACGGTTTCGCATGAACAGAACTTTTGCGAATGGTTGATGAACAGGCAAAACACATGGGATCGGGTTGAAAATTGGTGGGTCATGTATTTAGAGGATGGAGATCAAGATGAACGGTTCGGATCTTCCAAAAAAATGGGGGGTATAGGATTTTTGATAGGGGGTCATTTTTGGGGGTTATTTTTGGGGGGTCATTTGATCCCACCTATATATATATATATATATGATATATGTATATATGTATATGATATATGTATGTGTGTGTGGGTCGTGGGAGGGGAGGGGTGAGTAAAGATAGATAATGTAATATATGTTATCATGGGTTATTGGATAAGAGTTTTTGGATAAGAGAAATTGGTTATGTGTTTTGTTGTATGTGGATATGTGTATTGTTGTATAAGAGATTTTGGTTAAGATGTAATGGATAAGAGATAATGGATAAGAGATTTTGGTTATGTGTAATTGGGTGTGTTGTTTGTAGAGATTTGGTTATGTGTAATTGGGTTTGAGAAATTGAGATATGAGAAATTGGGAAATTAAGATTGTGTAAATGGGTTTAAGAAATCATTGTTTTTAAAATTTTGAACTCAAAAATTCAAACTTCCCTTCACCTCTGCTCGAATTGGGAGGGAAATAATTTTGATCCCATCACACTTGAGAGGGAAATATTTTAGATCACATCATGGCTTGAAGAACATATCTTCTTTGAGCGCCAAAAGAAAGCAGTGCACGGCTTGAAGAACATCACGGTTTGAGCTCACGCCAAAAGGAAGCACAAACTTCCCTCAACACCATCATCTTCTACCTCAGCTCAAGCCCCCTCTTCTACCTCAGCTCCTCCAGCTCAACAACACGTCACGGTTTGAGCTCCCTCAACGCCAACAACTCATCTTTTCTTTTAATCTTTTCTTTTAATTTATTTCACCCTCAAATTTTTTAATTTATCCTCATATTTCAGCTGTTTGAGCTCATGGCCTCAGCAACTAAACCCTTTGTGAGCTTTGTGAGGTTGAGAGCTTCATCACGTCATCTGCACCTCACCCGTTGATCAGTTTGAGAGAATTGGTAAGATTCCAAGATTATCACTCAATTTTAACAGGACAAAGCTTGAAATTTTAACAGGACAAAGCTAAAAAAATTAATTTTAACTTGCAAAATCTTGAAATTGTTAAGCTTGAAAATTTTGAATGTTGGGTTTAGCAATTACACACACATGTACTTGCTACTCAATGTTGGTTCTTCATATGCAAATTGTCAGGATTGCAACTCAATGTTGGTTAATGGGATATGAGCTCTTCATATACATGTGTAATTGCTACTCAATGTTGGTTAATTTTCATATGCATTGCTAATAATATAAATTAATTTTTGAATGTTGGGTTTAGCAATTTTTGAATCTTGAAATGTGAATGTTACTCTTGAAATATGAATGTTAATCTTGAAAGAAATTGTTGGGTTTAGCAAAATATTAATATGACATATATTAATTTTTGAATGTTAATCTTGAAATAATATGCATATCAGTTTTTTGAATGTTGGGTTTAGCAATTACACACACATGTACTTGCTACTCAATGTTGGTTAATTGGTGAGCTCTTCATATGCAAATTGTCAGGATTGCTACTCAATGTTGGTTAATGGGATATGAGCTCTTCCTATACATGTGTAATTGCTACTCAATGTTGGTAAATTTTCATATGCATTGCTAATAACATAAAATAATTTTTGAATGTTGGGTTTAGCAATTTTTGAATCTTGAAATATGAATGTTAATCTTGAAAGAAATTGTTGGGTTTAGCAAAATATTAACAGGACATATATTAATTTTTGAATGTTGGGTTTGAGTGATAATCTTGAAATTGATGAAAGAATATTAACAGGACAAAGCTTGAGTTTGAAATTGATGAAAGCTTGAGTTTGAAATTGAGTTTGAAATTGAGTTTGCAATTGAGTTTGCAATTGAAAGAATATTTCAGTCAATATTAATTGCTATTTCATTTGATGATATTCTTGATATTCTACTTATTCTAAATGTTACTTTCTAATTTTCATATGCATTGTCCTGTTAGCTATTCTAAATGATATTCTTGATATTCTTGATGTCCTGTTAGCTTCATAATGCTAATCTTCATATGCATTGCTAATAACAGGACAATTGGTAAGCTCTTCATATGCAAATTGGTACTCTTCATATGCAAATTGGTGGCTAATCTTCATAATGCTACTCTTCACTGATAACTCACTTCACTGATAGCTCTTCATATGCAAATTGGTGAGCTTTTATTCCAAGCTTTTACTGAATACATACTTTGAAGTATTCCAAGATAATAACACTTTGAAGTATAACATGAGATTGCTGAAAAATATAATTCTCTCACTTTGAGTGTTATTACAGCTTTAAAATTGATTGAGTGTTATGTGTAATCTTCATATGTAAAATTGATTAACTGTAAACATTGAGTGTTAAGTTAACTCAATGAACTTGCTACTGATTTTGCAAAAGAATGTTGCTATTGGTTTACAGGACCAGCATATATGAAATATTTACTTTCATTCATCACTATATGAACTTGCTACTGATTTTGCAAAAGAATGTTTACAGGACACAGGTTGAAATTAATGAACATTCTACTGATGAATGTTTACCTGGATATATTGATGATGAACTTGCAAATTTTTAAGAATGATGAACGTGCAAATTAAGAATGCTGAACTTGCAAATTAAGAATGATGAACTTAAAAATTAAGAATGATTTTGAGACTGATGAACTTGCAAATTAAGTTCATCATTCTTAAAAATTACCATGCAAATTTTGAGAATGATTTTTAAAAATTTCATTCAACTTGCTACTGGTTTCAATTAATGAACTTGCTACTGATCAACCTGGATATATGAATGTTAAAAATTAATTTGCAACATTCTTTTCATCATTCTTAAAAATTAATTTCATTCAGGTTTCAATTTCATTCAGTGACCAGCATATATGAACTTGCTACTAATTTTGCAAAAGAATGTCGGGTTAAAAAGAATGGATTTTGCAACCTTGCAAGTTCAATTTAATGGATTTTGCAAATAATATGCTAAACCCAGCATATATGAACTTGTTACTGATAATATGCATTGTTATCAAGTATCAAACTAAAAACTAAAAACTTGCAGAAAACTAAATAATATGATGCGTATCAAACTTGCAAAATCACGTTACGTTTGAATGTTGGGTTTAGCATATTATTTGAATTTTTTTCCTGAAATTTTTGCAAGCATATATGAAGTTGATAACATTCAAAATAGGTGAGTATTTTGTCTATGAAGTTTTGTATATGAGATCAGTGTAACTTTCATATAACTTTCAATATGGCATTATAAACTTCATATACAAAATTGTTTATGAGACTTTTGTATATGGTTATGAGATTTCATTTTATATCTCTGAAATTTTTGGGTAAGAGAGTGAAATTTCATTCTCAAAATTTCATATCATTTTTGGATAAGACACTGAAATTTCATTCTCAAAATTTCATATCATTTTTACAGGACACTGAAATGCAATATTCATTGAAGGCTATAGTGCATGGATTGTAAGCATATCAAGGTTTTCAAGGTTTTGAAACGGAAATTGGAAGGCTATACTTGAAATCCAGGTTACACTTGAAATCCAATTTCATTCTCAACATTCTCAAAATTCTCAAAATTTCAGTGTCATGTTTGTGTACTCTTGCCTGGATTATAAGTTTTGAAATTGGATAACAGGACTTAAGTTTGAAAACCTTGATGAGCAATGTCCGTTTGTGTACTCTTGCCTGGATTGTGCATGAATAAATATTTGCAATACATGGATAAATTTGCAATACAAGTTTAGTATTCTCACCTGTGTATGCATGGATAATACACATTGTAAGCATGTGTAGTATTCTCACCTATGTGTAAAATTTCTAGATGTTTTTAAATAATAGTTGAGAATATATAATTTTTTGTCCATGTGCTAATGAATTGAGATGTTTGCAAAAAAACATTAACAAAAATTTAGATAATTGGTTATGAATTGGTTTGAGAGAATTGGTTATGAATTGGTTATGAATTTAGAGAATTGGTTATAAATTTCTGTCCATGTGCCAATACATTCACTTGATTGAGTTTGAGATAATTGGTCATGAATGCATAGGGATGTAAATAGGAATGAGCTTGCTATTTTGCAATGGATGAGCTTGCAAAATTTTATCCTGTTGACTTGCAAGCTCAACAAAATAGCAAGCTTTTTCAACAGGATATATGAATGGCTGAGCTTGATGAAGACTGATGGTGTTTATATAAACAGGATATATGAACATGATATATGAGTGACTTGAGAAATTTAATATCTCAAGTCACTCAAACATATCATATTTCTGAGTTATATTTCTGAGTAATATCATTCACTCAAACATATCTCAAGTCACTCAGAATGATTTAAAATTTCAAGGCTAATCTTCAAGCTGTGACTTCATTTTCTAATAGCATTTTTGATAACTTGATAACTTGAGATATGTTTGAGTGATATTTCTGAGTGATATTTCTCAAGTTATCAAGTTGAGAAATATTCTAATAGCATTGTCCTGTGAATTCATTTTCTAACTTGAATATAGTTTGGAACTTGAAATTTTCAACCCAATTATAAAAATCTTCAAGTTGAAATGAAATCTTCAAGGTGTAATTTTCAACCCTAATGAAAATGAAGGCTAATATGATTAAGCTGAAAGAAGATTTCACAGCTTGAAGATTTCACTGCTCTTGAGATAGCCTTCAGTTTAAAATGCTATCAAAAATGCTATTTTCAGTGAATTCTCCTTGAGATATTTTTGAATATCACCCTATTCATAGTTATCAAAAATGATATAAATTTCATTTGCAAATTCCACAAATATGATATAAATGAAAATGCTATTTATCTCAAGAGCACTGAAAATATCTCAAGAGCAGTGAAATCTTCATATTAAACTGATGGCTAATCTTCAAGCTGTGAATTCATTTTCTAATAGCATTTTTGATAACTTGATAACTTGAGATATGTTTGAGTGATATTTCTGAGTGATATTCTCAAGTTATCAAGTTGAGAATTCACTGAAATATTTAATGAGATATTTTCAACCCTATAATTTAAATTTCAGTTGGGTGTAATTTTCAGTGTAGTTGGGTGTAATTTTCATTAAGCTTTCATGTGTAATTGCGTGTAATTTTCAACCCTCACCCCTTGATCAGTTTGAGAGAATTGGTGAGCTTTTATTCCAAGATTATAGAGCTTTTATTTCAAGATTCCAAGAATGATGAAAAAATTGAGCTTGAGTTTGCAATTGAGTTTGAAATTGCTGAAAGAAGACTGAAAATATTTGCAACCAATATTAACAGGACAATGATAGGCAAAAAAACTGAAATTGCTGATGTTTGCTGATGTTGAATAGGAATTTTGAGAATGGATGAGCTTAACAGGACATGAGCTTGCTATTGAGAGGAAGTGATGAAGCTCAATCATATTGGTTATTCAGTCTACTTTATCATTGTCCTGTTAAGAAGTGATGAAAGAGATGTGTGCAGTCATAGTAACAGTGTCCTATTAAGCTATGACTCAGAGTTTGAGATAGCAAATTGGGATGATATTCAAAAAATGTGTATTGTTGAAAGAGATGAGAGGAATATTGCTGAAAAACTGAGTACTTAAATTTTTTTGAATATCCCAGTTTGAACATGAATTGGGATGATATTTATCAAGTTATATTTGGAATTATTTTGGCTTATTATACAAAGATATTGGCTTCCAAAGATATTGGCTTATTATGTTCTTTGGAATTATTCAAAGATAAATATCAATATTTGAGAATGAACATAATTCCAAAGATAAATATCAATATTGATCAACTCTGAAACTGGGAGGATTCATTCTCAATTAGAAACTGGGAGTGTTCATTCTCAAAATGAACATATTCACCCAATCCCAAACTGGGATTATTTTAATTGAACATCTAACATATTCTCAAAATGAACATCTAATACATCTCTATGCATTCTATGGATATGAATGCATAGGGATGTATTGTTTATGAATCAGAGTTTGAGATAGCAAGCTCATGTCCTGAAAGAAGTCTTCAGCAAGAGAGTGAGAATAAAGTAGACTGAAAGAAGTCTTCATCAATCTTCTTCTACCTCTTAACAGGACAATGATATGCAAGCAAAACTGAAATTTTGAGAATGAGATTTTAATATTTATTGTTGAAGGCAATATTTACAGGACACTGGAATAAAGTAGGAATAAAGTTTTGAAGTGATGAAAGCAGACTGAATAACCAATATAGTGACTATCAATCATGTGATGTTTAAAATTTATATAAACTCAAAAGTATATAGTTTGCATAGAGTGCTGTTTGAGATAAAAGTATCAAGAATATCAAATTTCACCCGTGTGACAATGGCAACATAAAAGGAATCACAATGACACAATTTTTGAACAAGATGATGAACCATCAGCCAGGTTATTATCCACTTGACTGTGCCAAACATCTAATATACGCTAATAATGTATTTTAATTGTAATTAGTTTGGGTTTAATTTGGATAGGGCTTCAGCTCAACGCAGTAGGAGAGAACGAGAACAAGAACAACGAAACATATCTCACACTCTGACTTCTGATGGTGTACTTGATATACCTCAAATAAAACCAGCCGTGACAACTTCTCCGGTTGAACAAGAAGATTCTGTCTCAGCCTCGCGTAACGATATGATTTCCGGACAAGTTCCTGGACCATCTGTCAGGTCATTATCAACCCGACTGTACATAAAATCTTTTCTCCTCCCATGTATTTTAGTTGTGTTTATTTTTGTGTGTAAATTTGGATAGGGCTTTAGCCCAACGCAAAAGGAGAGAACGAGAACAAGAACAACAAAACATATGTCACGCTCTGACTTCTGAAGGTGTACTTGATATACCTCAAATAACACCAGCCATGACAACTTCTCCGGTTGAACACGAAGATGTTGTCTCAGCCTCGCGTAACGAAATGATTTTCGGACAAGTTCCTGGACCATTTGTCAGGTCATTATCAACCCGACTGTACATAAAATATTTTCTCCTCCAATGTATTTTAGTTGTGTTTATTTTTGTGTTTAAATTTGGATATGGCTTTAGCCCAACGGAAAAGGAGAGAACGAGAACAAGAACAATGAAACATATCTCACGCTCTGACTTCTGACGGTGTACTTGATATACCTCAAATAACACCAGCCGTGACAACTTCTCCGGTTGAACATGAAGATGCTGTCTCAGCCTCGCGTAACGATATGATTTTCGGACAAGTTCCTGGACCATCTGTAAGGTCATTATCAACCCGACTGTACATAAAATATTTTCTCCTCCAATGTATTTTAGTTGTGTTTATTTTTGTGTTTAAATTTGGATAGGGCTTTAGCCCAACGCAAAAGGAGAGAACGAGAACAAGAACAACGAAACATATCTCACGCTCTGACTTCTGACGGTGTACTTGATATATCTCAAATAACACTAGCCGTGACAACTTCTCCGGTTGAACACGAAGATGCTGTCTCAGCCTCGCGTAACGATATGATTTCCGGACAAGTTCCTGGACCATCTGTCAGGTCATTATCAACCCGACTGTACATAAAATATTTTCTCCTCCAATGTATTTTAGTTGTGTTTATTTTTGTGTTTAAATTTAGATAGGGCTTTAGCCCAACGCAAAAGGAGAGAACGAGAACAAGAACAACGAAACATATCTCACGCTCTGACTTCTGACGGTGTACTTGATATATCTCAAATTACACCAGCCGTGACAACTTCTCCGGTTGAACAAGAAGATGTTGTCTCAGCCTCGCGTAACGATATGATTTTCGGACAAGTTCCTGGACCATCTGTCAGGTCATGATCAACCCGACTGTACATAAAATATTTTCTCATCCCATGTATTTTAGTTGTGTTTATTTTTGTGTTTAAATTTGGATAGGGCTTTAGCTCAACGCAAAAGGAGAGAACGAGAACAAATACAAGCAAACACATCTCGATATATGACTCCTACCAGTGTACTCGATATGCCTCAAAGCACATATGCAATACCAACATCTCCCGTTGAACATGAAGATGAGGTCTCAGCCTCGCACAACGATACGATGTGTGTTGAAGATGATGAACCATCTGCCAGGTTATTATTCATAAAAGGTTCTCTGTTTTAATGTAACTTAATTTTATTTAATTATTATGGTTTTATTTTGGCTAGGTGTTTAGCTCAATGTCAAAGGAGAGAACGAGAAAAAGCTCAACGAAACATATCTCGATATATGACTCCTATCTGTATACCTCAAATAACACTTGGATTAACAACTTCTCCAGTTGAACAAGAAGACGCTGGCTCATCCTCGATCTTCCGATATCGGTCAACTCATCATGGCTCTGGTCCACCAACTCAGGTTGATTTTGGTCGGCACTATCTTGGATTAATGAACATTCCATGCCCTCATTGTTCAGCCTTACACTGGTTGGATGAATAGTTGTCGAAGTCAACTTTGAGAACACATCTTTTTGGAACATGTTATTTGCAATGAAAAGTAAAATTGTCGAAACTTAATGAACCCCCTCCAGCACTTCGAGAATTATATGATGGTGACAGTGAGGCATCAAAATAATTACGAATGTATACTCGGGAGTATAATGCAGCTAATGCATTTATCAGCCTTGGTGTGATAATGGATCAAAGATTGATTGCTGGCAGAGTCTCGAACATATTTACTATTCATGGATAATTACGCCATCGAACAGGATCACTTCTGCCACACCCGGATCAAACAACAAGTTATTATCAACTTTACATATATGATCCGAATTCTGCTATGGAGTTCCGAAGTAATAGAAATCCATATTTGAGCAAGGATGTCTTACAAATTATTCAAAAATGTTTATCGGGCATAAACCCATTCATCAAACTATATTGTCAGGCGTATTCTGTTTTATCTCAAGCAGATTCATGTAGTCATGATCTTCCTGTATATCTGCTTTACAATTCAAACAAGGATCGTCGTCGTTATAACCTCCCAACCGTAGATGAGATTGCGGTTATTTTACCTGGCGATGGCTATCGATCTTCCAGGATGCGAGATATAGTTTTACATCTTCGAGGAAATCATAAATTAATGCAAATCAATGAGACTCATCCTGCATACTTACCAGTACACTACATTTTATTATTTCCTGATGGTCAGCTTGGATGGGAACCTGAGTTGAAGCAGTGGGATCCAGTTCAAAACATATCCTCAAGTAGACGCCTGACCATGTGTGAGTTTTATAGCTACCATCTGTTTGAAAGACAGAACGAGTATTCTTCAATTTTGAGAGCTGAAAAGTTATTCCAGGTGTTCATAGTTGATGCTTGGGCAGCAATTGAGAAACATCGTTTGACATTCATCAAACTTAATCAACGAAAACTCTGCTCAGAGCTCTATCAGGGTCTTGCAGATATCGATGCATATGCCAGATGTGACCAAATTGGACAGCGCATGATACTTCCTTCATCTTTCACTGGCAGTGCACGTTACATGTTTGAAATATTTCAAGACTCGATGGCTATCACACGTTATAACCAGCACCCGGATATTTTTCTTACCATGACCGCAAATCCAAAGTGGCCAGAAATTACTTCGGCTCTACTGCCCAATCAAAAGGCTACCGACCATCCAGATTTAGTCGCACATGTATTTGAGTTAAAAAGAAAGGCTTTGATGAAGGAGATTGATGGAAATAATTTATTTGGAAAGAAAGTAGCACATGTATTTATAATTGAATTTCATAAACGGGATCTTCCACATATGCATGCTCTTTTCTTTCTTCGTGGACCCGATAAGATTCATACATGTGATCAAGTGGATAGAATTGTTTGTGCTGAATTTCCTGATCCTGCTCAAGATCCTGCATTATTCGATACTGTGTCAAAATGTATGGTACATGGACCATGTAGTGCTCGAAATCCAAATGCTTCATGTATGGAAAATGGTAAGTGTACTAAGAAATACCCTCGAAATTATGCAGATGCAACAACCATGGATCGTGATGGATATCCTATTTACCGTCGTCGTAGTAATGGGCATCTATATACTATAAGGGGGCATCAGGTTGATAACCAAGATGTTGTGCTGCACAACAGGTATCTCTCAAGGCGCTTTAACTGCCACATTAATGTCGAAGTTTGTGCTGGGGTAAGATGTTTGAAGTACATTCATAAGTATATTTATAAAGGTCATGATCGGACCACAATGGTATTGGGAGCAGTAAATGAGATCCAACAATACCTTGATGCAAGATATATAGGACCAACTGAGGCAGCCTGGCGAATATTTGAGCATCCTTTGCATCAAGAGATTCCGTCAGTTCAAAGATTGATACTTCATTTACCATGGCAACACCGTGTTATTTTTGATCCAGATGAAGATGTAGATGCAATAAGGTCTAGGGCTGATAATGATAAGACAACTTTGACTGAATTTTTTACATGTTGCGCTTCACATGAGTCTGCACATGATCTCACATATCAAGAATTTACCTAAAAGTTTGTGTGGCATTCGTCAACAAAGGTCTGGACTCCAAGACAATCTGGATATGCAATTGGCAGAATGTATTTTGCCTCCCCTAATTCTGGTGAGAGATTTTATCTCGGTTGCTACTAACAGTTGTTAAAGGGCCAACATCGTGGGAAAATTTATGCACATTCAATTCTATCGAGTACCCTACATTCAAAGCAACATGTATTGCAAGAGGTCTTCTTGAAGATGATTCCGAGTGGAGACAATGTCTTTCTGAGGCTTCAATTATGAAAACAGGATATCAATTACGAAGATTGTTTTGTATTATTCTTATCAAATGTTTGCCGATCGACCCCCTTGCACATTTGCGATGATCTTCCATATAAAGTACAAACTTTATTTGCAATTTATACCCCAACTCAATGCCAACTTGAAGATTATGGATTATTCCTTATCAATGAATTGCTTGAGGAGTACGGTAAGTGTCTATGACTTTCCACCAATGTCACTTCCTGCTGGAGATTGGAATGCAATTGTTGGCAATAGATTGTTGTATGAACATCAGGAACTTATAAATAAGGCTAAACAAATGGATGCTCTAAAAGACATTGATTGCCTCAATGATGCACAACACCATGCTTACATGGCAATTACTTCATTTGTATTTGAAAATATAGGTACTACATTCTTCTTGAGCGGCGGTGCTGGAACTGGAAAGACTTTTTTGTACAATGCACTAGCAACAATGTTGCATAGTCTTGGAAATATAGTTATCACCGTCGTGTCATCCGGTATTGCATCATTACTGCTTAGCGGAGGTCGGACTGCACATTCTACATTTCGTATCCCTTTAGATGTGCATGATACTTCAATTTGTAATTTTAGCAAGCAATCCATGCAAGTTCAATTATTCAGAAAAGTAAAACTTATAATATGGGATGAAATACCTATGCAACATCGGCACTGTGTTGAGGCAGTGGATCGATCATTACAAGAAATTTGTGATAACCCCAGAGCATTTGGTGGTATTACTGTTGTTCTTGGTGGGGATTTCCGACAAATCTTGCCCGTCATACCAAAGGGGGTTTGAGAAGAAATTGTTGGTGCCTCATTGAGACGATCTATATTATGGTGCTCTGTACAAATTTTAATCTTGGATCAAAATATGCGGTTAAATAACTCATCTGTTGAGAATGCAAATTTTGCAAAATTTATCTTGGAGGTATTTTATTTCATGCCTAATTTAATTTTACTTACTATTTTTATCTTAGCCATTCCTTAACTTAAATTTTATCTATATAATATATTAGGTTGGTACAAATCCTACAGAGGTGGTAGAACTTCCTTCTCATATATTCAGGTGTAAGGATTTAAACGAGTTATTACTTCGAATTTATCCGCAGCTTGATATTGAGGGTGCAGTGACTCCGGCATACCTGACTAAACGAATAATTCTGTCTGCACGGAATGATGATGTTGCTTTTATAAATGCTGCTGCATTACACATATTTCCAGGACAAAAGATTACGTATCTAGCTGCAGACAGCCGGTCTGAAAATGAAGAAACAGACCCAACCATTATAAATCGATATCCAACTGAGTACATAAACTCTTTGGATCTTCCTGGGTTGCCACAATTTAAACTTGATCTTAAGGTGGGTTGTCCTATTATTTTATTATGAAATATTGCACCAAAAGATGGGCTCTGCAATGGCACTCGATTGATGGTTGTCAGATGTGCATCACGTGTCATTGAAGCTCAAATTTTAAATGGGGATAATTCCGGTAGTTTTGTGTTTATTCCAAGAATATCTTTTTCACCATCGGCTACAACATTACTATTTCATATGACAAGACGGCAGTTTCCTGTCCGTGTAACTTATGCCATGACAATTAATAAAGCTCAGAAACAATCTATAAAGTTCGTTGGAGTTGATTTACGGACCCCAGTTTTCAGTCATGGACATCAGTATGTGGCACTTTCATGGTGCACATCTTTTGATCGTGTATGTGTCCTTCTTCCGGCCGATTCAAATAAAACATTAAACATCGTTTATCCAGATGTTTTGCTATGAATTCCACTATATGATTAATATTGTAAGTTAGTATTTTAAATTTTTTTGTAAATAGTTCTATTTATTTTATTCATTTAGTCATTCTTTAAAAAAATTATTTATCGACTGTTGTCTACCATACAGGTACACCATTATCATATAACCCCTAGCTGCATAATGTGGATTGGCATCACTATATATGGCAATGTAAGAAATTTTTAACTTCAGTAAAAATCATTTTTTGCATTATTATTTCTTTCAATATGAATGGTTAGCTAAAATATTTGTTTGTATTTTTATATACAGGTTGATGCAGATTTGTATAAAACTGTAAGTCTTTAATCATAACTTTTTATTATATATTTCATTTCATTTCATTTTTATTAATATTTTTTGTTCTTATAAGTTGTGTTACTTGCTCAAAATAATATAGCTGTCAAGTTGCGTGATTATATAAGAATTTGGCGGGACAAGGTATGCTGACCAATAAATAAGTTATCATTTTCATATTAAGACTTTTAAGTTAGTAAATTATTATTATTATTATTATTTTCAGCAAGCAGCAAAAAGAATTGTAGATGCACAGGTGACATGGAATATTTATGCACCCGAAACATGTGTTATGGAGGTAATGTAAAAACTATTAGAATTTTATTCCCACAATATCATTTTCATTGAATATCAACATAATATTGTTTGTGTTATATAATTGGAAGTTAGTTCTTAGGGAGCTTGATTGGGTCCATAAAGCACGTCCACCTATGCTCCCCCGCATAAGGTAAAAACGTTTTAAGTTTAAATTATTAATGTTATCACATATTTCTTTATTTCTCTAACCAATTTATGTTTGTAATTTACCTAGGTTATTGTGCATCCAGATGACACACGATGTTGAATTGAGATTGACATGCATTCCTTTTATAATGTAATGAAGAGGAAGTTTCCTGCTGAACCATGATTGATTGTGTATTAACAGCGTTGATGTAACAGATGTATTTTTGATGTGACAAATGTAAATATATTATTTTGGTGCTACTTGGCTTAGACTAATAGAACTGGATCTACATTACTTTTGTGTAACATTATTATGGTGCTACTTTTTGATGTTAGAAATGTAAATTTCAATAGTTGCTTGCATGTTGTTTTTACTTCACCAATTTCAATTGTTTTCATGGTTGGATGTGATTGGGGGGAACGTGGTGACATGGCTAATGCACATAATCTAATCAATGCTGCTAACTTTCGCACTCCTATGTTTTGGTGACATGGCTAATTTTTACATCCATCTCTATTTTTTAGTTTGTTCATGTATCTTAATACTGTAACATGTTTTTTAGCTCAAATTTTTATAGAATATTTTGTCTAAAAAATGTGGGGGAAATGCAACTAACTTTACAAAAAAATTTAGAAACGAAATACATATTGGGGGACTAACATTTTTGTCAGCGACTAAAAATTTTGTGAGTAATTAAACAATGTGAGAACTAAAATCTCTTGAGGTGACCTAAATTTTGGTGATATAAGACTTTGATTGGGGAACTAAGATTTTGAGGGGGGATTTCTAAAATGAATCATGTACACAATTTCAGGGGAACAGAGATTTTGAGGGGGGAATATCTAAAATGAATCGTGCCCACATTTTCGGGGGAACTAAGATTTTGAGGGGGAAATATCTGCCCCAGGGCACGGTTCAATTTAGATATTTCCCCCTCAAAATCTTAGTTCCCCCGAAAATGTGCGCACGATTCATTTTAGATATTCCCCCCTCAAAATCTTAGTTCCCCTGAAATTGTGTACATGATTCATTTTAGAAATCCCCCACTCAAAATCTTAGTTCCCCAATCAAAGTCTTAGATCCCCAAAATTTAGGTCACCTCAAGAGATTTTAGTTCTCACATTGTTTAATTATTCACAAAATTTTTAGTCGCTGACAAAAATGTTAGTCCCCCAATATGTATTTCGTTTCTAAATTTTTTTGTAAAGTTAGTTGCTTTTTCCCCACATTTTTTAGACAAAATATTCTATAAAAATGGGAGCTAAAAACATGTTACAGTATTAAGATACATGAACATATAGAAAAATAGAGATGGACGTAAAAATTAGCCATGTCACCAAAACATAGGAGTGCGGAAGTTAGCAGCATTGATCAGATTATGTGCATTAGCCATGTCACCATGTTCCCCCCCAATCACATCCAACCATGAAAACAATTGAAATTGGTGAAGTAAAAACAACATGCAAGCAACTATTGAAATTTACATTTCTAACATCAAAAAGTAGCACCTTAATAATGTTACACAAAAGTAATGTAGATCCAGTTCTATTAGTCTAAGCCAAGTAGCACCAAAATAATATTTACATTTGTCACATCAAAAATACATCTGTTACATCAACGCTGTTAATACGCAATCCATCGTGGTTCAGCAGAAAACTTCCACTTCATTACATTATAAAAGGAATGTGTGTCAATCTCAATCCAACATCATGTGTCATCTGGATGCACAATAACATAGGTAAATTACCAACATAAATTGGTTAGCGAAATAAAGAAATATGTGATAACATTAATAATTTAAACTTGAAACGTTTTTACCTTATGCGGGGGAGCATATGTGGACGTGCTTTATGGACCCAATCAAGCTCCCTAAGAACTAACTTCCAATTCTATAACACAAACGATATTATGTTGATATTCAATG
Organism: Scilla litardierei; assembly: GCA_030789695.1. Classification (NCBI taxonomy): domain Eukaryota; kingdom Viridiplantae; phylum Streptophyta; class Magnoliopsida; order Asparagales; family Asparagaceae; genus Scilla; species Scilla litardierei. The sequence goes on from CM061139.1 coordinate 4,991,757, forward strand.
AAAATGATATTGTGGGAATAAAATTCTAATAGTTTTTTACATTACCTCCATAACACATGTTTCGGGTGCATAAATATTCCCTGTCACCTGTGCATCTACAATTCTTTTTGCTGCTTGCTGAAAATAATAATAATAATAATAATTTACCAACTTAAAAGTCTTAATATGAAAATGATAACTTATTTATTGGTCAGCATACCTTGTCCCACCAAATTCTTATATAATCACGCAACTTGACAGCTATATTATTTTGAGCAAGTAACACAACCTATAAGAACAAAAAATATTAATAAAAAATGAAATGAAATGAAATATATAATAAAAAGTTATGATTAAAGACTTACAGTTTTGTACAAATCTGCATCAACCTGTATATAAAATACAAACAAATATTTTAGCTAACCATTCATATTGAAAGATTCATAGTGAAAGAAATAATAAGGCAAAAAAATGATTTTTACTGAAGTTAAAAATTTCTTACATTGCCATATATAGTGATGCCAATCCACATTATGCAGCTAGGGGTTGTATGATAATGGTGTACCTATATGGTAGACAACAGTCGATAAATAATTTTTTTAAAGAATGACTAACTTACAAACTTACAATATTAAGTTTTAAAGAACTATTTACAAAAAAATTTAAAATACTAACTTACAATATTAATCATATAATGGAATTCATAGCAAAACATCTGGATAAATGATGTTTAATGTTTTTATTTGAATCGGCCGGAAGAAGGACACATGCACGATCAAAAGATGTGCACCGTGAAAGTGCCACATACAGATGTCCATGACTGAAAACTGGGGTCCGCAAATTAACTCCAACGAACTTTACAGATTGTCCCTGAGCTTTATTAATTGTCATGGCAGAAGTTACACGGACAGGAAACTGCCGTCTTGTCATATGAAATGGTAATGTTGTAGCCGATGGTGACAAAGATATTCTTGGAATAAACACAAAACTACCGGCTTTATCCCCATTTAAAATTTGAGCTTCAATGACACGTGATGCACATCTGACAACCATCAATCGTGTGCCATTGCAGAGCCCATCTTTTGGTGCAATATTTCGTAATAAAATAATAGGACAACCCACCTTAAGATCAAGTTTAAATTGTGGCAACCGAGGAAGATTCAAAGAGTTTATGTACTCAGTTGGATATCGATTTATAATGGTTGGGTCTGTTTCTTCATTTTCAGACCGGCTGTCTGCAGCTAGATACGTAATCTTTTGTCCCAGAAATATGTGTAATGCAGCAGCATTTATAAAAGCAACATCATCATTCCGTGCAAACAGAATTATTCGTTTAGTCAGGTATGCTGGAGTCACTGCACCCTCAATATCAAGCTGCAGATAAATTCGAAGTAATAACTTGTTTAAATCCTTGCACCTGAATGTGTGAGAAGGAAGTTCTACCACCACTGTAGGATTTGTGCCAACTTAATATATTATATAGATAAAATTTAAGTTAAGGAATGGCAAAGATAAAAATAGTAAGTAAAATTAAATTAGGCATGAAATAAAGTACATCCAAAATAAATTTTGCAAAATTTGCATTCTCAATAGATGAGTTATTTAACCGCATATTTTGATCCAAGATCAAAACTTGTACAGAGCACTATAATACAGATCGTCTCAATGAGGCACTAACAATTTCTTCTCGAACCCCATTTGGTATGACGGGCAAGATTTGTCGGAAATCCCCACCAAGAACAACAGTAATACCACCAAATGCTCTGGGGTTATCACAAATATCTTGTAATGATCGATCCACTGCCTCAACACAGTGCCAATGTTGCATAGGTACTTCATCCCATATTATAAGTTTTGCTTTTCTTAATAATTGAGCTTGCATGGATTGCTTGCTAAAATTACAAATTGAAGTATCATGCACATCTAAAGAGATACGAAATGTGGAATGTGCAGTCCGGCCTCCGCTAAGCAGCAATGATGCAATACCGGATGACGCGACGGTGATAACTATATTTCCCAGACTACGTAATATTGTTGCTAGTGCATTGTACAAAAAAGTCTTTCCAGTTCCAGCACCGCCACTCAAGAAGAATGTAGTACCTTAATTTTCAAATACAGATGAAGTAATTTCCGAGTAAGCATGGTGTTGTGCATCATTGAGGCAATCAATGTCTTTTAGAGCATCCATTTGTTTAGCCTTATTTATAAGTTCCTGATGTTCATACAATAATCTATTGCCAACAATTGCATTCCAATCTCCAGCAGGAAGTGGCATTGGTGGGAAGTCAGATAGACACTTACCATACTCCTCAAGCAGTTCATTGATAAGGAATAATCCATAATCTTCAAGTTGGCATTGAGTTGGGGTATAAATTGCAAATAAATTTTGTACTTTATGTGGAAGATCATCGCAAATGTGCATTGAAAATTCATTCCATAATGCAAGGGGGTCGATCGGCGAACATTCGATAAGAATAATACAAAACAGTCTTCGTAATTGATATCCTGTTTTCATAATTAAAGCCTCGGAAAGACATTGTCTCCACTCGGAATCATCTTCAAGAAGACCTCTTGCAATACATGTTGCTTTGAATGTAGGGTACTCGATAGAATTGAATGTGCGTAAATTTTCCCACGATGTTGGCTCTTTAACAACTGTTAGTAGCAACCGTAGATAAAATCTCTCACCAGAATTAGGGGAGGAAAAATACATTCTGCCAATTGCATATCCAGATTGTCTTGGAGTCCAGACCTTTGTTGACGAATGCCACACAAACTTTTGAGGAAATTCTTGATATGTGAGATCATGTACAGACTCATGTAAAGCGCAACATGTAAAAAATTCAGTCAAAGTTGTCTTATCATTTTCAGCCCTAGACCTTATTGCATCTACATCTTCATCTGGATAAAAAATAACACGGTGTTGCCCTAGTAAATGAAGTATCAATCTTTGAACTGACGGAATCTCTTGATGCAAAGGATGCTCAAATATTCGCCAGGCTACCTCAGGTGGTCCTATATATCTTGCATCAAGGTATTGTTGGATCTTATTTACTGCGCCCAATACCATTGTGGTCCGATCATGACCTTTATAAATATACTTATGAATGTACTTCAAACATCTTACCCCAGCACAAACTTCGACATTAATGTGGCAGTTAAAGCGCCTTGAGAGATACCTGTTGTGGGGCACAACATCTCGGTTATCAACCTAATGCCCCCTTACAGTATATAGATGCTCATTACTACGACGACGGTAAATAGGATATCCATCACGATCCATGGTTGTTGCATCTGCATAATTTTGAGGGTATTTCTTAATACACTTACCATTTTCCATACATGAAGCATTTGGATTTCGAGCACCACATGGTCCATGTACCATACATTTTGACACAGTATCGAATAATGCATGATCTTGAGCAGGATCAGGAAATTCAGCACAAACAATTCTATCCACTTGATCACTTGTGTGAATCTTATCGGGTCCACGAAGAAAGAAAAGAGCATGCATATGTGGAAGACCCCGTTTCTGAAATTCAATTGTAAATACATGTGCTACTTTCTTTCCAAATACATTATTGCCATCAATCTCCTTCATCAAAGCCTTTCTTTTTAACTCAAATACACGTGCGACTAAATCTGGACGGTCGGTAGCCTTTTGATTGGGCAGTAAAGCCGAAGTAATTTCTGGCCACTTTGGATTTGCGGTCATGGTAAGAAAAATATCCGGGTGCTGGTTATAACGTGTGATAGCCATCGAGTCTTGAAATATTTCAAACATGTGACGTGCACTGCCAGTGAAAGATGAAGGAAGTATCATGCGCTGTCCAATTTGGTCACATCTGGCATATGCATCGATATCTGTAAGACCCTGATAGAGCTCTAAGCAGAGTTTTCGTTGATTAAGTTTGATGAATGTCAAAAGATGTTGCTCAATTGCTGCCCAAGCATCAACTATGAACTCCTGGAATAACTTTCCAGCTCTCAAAATTGAAGAATACTCGTTCTGTCTTTCAAACAGACGATAGCTATAAAACTCACACATGGTCAGACGTCTACTTGAGGATACGTTTTGAACTGGATCCCACTGCTTCAGCTCAGGTTCCCATCCAAGCCGACCATCAGGAAATAATATGACGTAGTGTAATGGTAAGTATGCAGGATGAGTCTTATTGATTTGCATTAATTGATGATTTCCTCGAAGATGTAAAACTATATCTCGCATCCCGGAAGGTCGATAGCCATCGCCAGGTAAAATAACCGCAATCTCATCTACGGTTGGGAGGTTATAACGACGAAGATCCTTGTTTGAATTGTAATGCAGATATACAGGACGATCATGACCACATGAATCTGCTTGAGATAAAACAGAATACGCCTGACAATATAGTTTGATGAATGGATTTTTGCCCGATATACAATTTTGAATAATTTGTAAGACATCCTTGCTCAAATGTGGATTTCTATTACTTCGGAACTCTATAGCAGAATTTGGATCATATATGTAAAGTTGACAATAACTTGATGTTTGATCCGTGTGGGGCAGAAGTGATCCTGTTCGATGGCGTAATTCTTCATGAATAGTAAATATGTTTGGGCCTCTGCCAACAATCAATCTTTGATCCATTGTCACACCAAGGCTGGTAAATGCATTAGCTGCATTATACTCCCGAGTATACATTCGAAATGATTTTGATGCCTCACTGTCACCATCATATAATTCTCGAAGTGCTGGAGGGGGTTCATTAAGTTTCGGCAATTTTACTTTTCCTTGCAAACAACTTGTTCCAAAAAGATGTGTTCTCAATGTTGATTTCGACAACTGTTCATCCAACCAGTGTAAGGTTGAACAATGAGGGAATGGAATGTTCATTAATCCAAGATAGTGCCGACCAAAATTAACCTGAGTTGGTGGACCAGAGCCATGATGAGTTGACCGACATCGGAAGATCGAGGATGAGCCAGCGTCTTCTTGTTCAACTGGAGAAGTTGTTAATCCAGGTGTTGTTTGAGGTATACAGATAGGAGTCATTTATCGAGATATGTTTCGTTGAGCTTTTTCTCGTTCTCTCCTTTGACATTGAGCTAAACACCTAGCCAAAATAAAACCATAATAATTAAATAAAATTAAGTTACATTAAAGCAGAGTAGCTTTTATGAATAATAACCTGGCAGATGGTTCAACATCCTCAGCACATATCGTATCGTTGTACGAGGCTGAGACCTCATCTTCATGTTCAACGGGAGAAGTTAATACTGCATATGTGCTTTGAGGCATATCGAGTACACTGGTAGGAGTCATATATCGAGATGTGTTTGCTTGTATTTGTTCTCGTTCTCTCCTTTTGTGTTGAGCTAAAGCCCTATCCAAATTTAAACACAAAAATAAACACAACTAAAATACATGGGAGGAGAAAAGATTTTTTGTACAGTCGGGTTGATCATGAACTGACAGATGGTCTATGAACTTGTCCGAAAATCATATCGTTACACGAGGCTGAGACATCATCTTCTTGTTCAACCAGATAAGTTGTCACGGCTGGGTTTATTTGAGATATATCAAGTACACCGTTAGAAGTCAGAGCGAGAGATATGTTTCGTTGTTCTTATTCTCGTTCTCTCCTTTTGCGTTGAGCTAAAGCCCTATCCAAATTTAAACAGAAAAATAAACACAACTAAAATACATTGGAGGAGAAAATATTTTATGTACAGTCGGGTTGATAATGACCTGACAGATGGTCCAGGGACTTTTCCGGAAATCATATCGTTACGCGAGGCTGAGACAGCATCTTCGTGTTCAACAGGAGAAGTTGTCACGGCTGGTTTTATTTGAGGTATATCAAGTACACCGTCAGAAGTCAGAGCGTGAGATATGTTTCGTTGTTCTTGTTCTCGTTCTTTCCTTTTGCGTTGGGCTAAAGCCCTATCCAAATTTAAACACAAAAATAAACACAACTAAAATACATTGGAGGAGAAAATATTTTATGTACAGTCGGGTTGATAATGACCTGATAGATGGTCTAGGAACTTGTCCGGAAATCATATCGTTACGCGAGGCTGAGACATCATCTTCGTGTTCAACTGGAGAAATAGTCACGGCTGGTGTTATTTGATGTATATCAAGTACACCGTCAGAAGTCAGAGCGTGAGATATGTTTCGTTGTTCCTGTTCTCGTTCTCTCCTTTTGCGTTGGGCTAAAGCCCTATCCAAATTTAAACACAAAAATAAACACAACTAAAATACATTGGAGGAGAAAATATTTTATGTACAGTTGGGTTGATAATGACCTAACAGATGGCCCAGGAACTTGTCCGGAAATCATATCGTTATGCGAGGCTGAGACAGCATCTTCGTGTTCAACCGGAGAAGTTGTCACGGCTGGTGTTATTTGAGGTATATCAAGTACACCGTCAGAAGTCAGAGCGTGAGATATGTTTCGTTGTTCTTGTTCTCGTTCTCTCTTTTTGCGTTGGGCTAAAGCCTTATCCAAATTTAAACACAAAAATAAACACAACTAAAATACATGGGAGGAGAAAAGATTTTATGTACAGTCGGGTTGATAATGACATGACAGATGGTCCAGGAACTTGTCCGGAAATTATATCGTTATGCGAGGCTGAGACAGAATCTTCTTGTTCAACCGGAGAAGTTGTCACGGCTGGTGTTATTTGAGGTATATCAAGTCCACCGTCAGAAGTCAGAGCGTGAGATATGTTTCATTGTTCTTGTTCTCGTTCTCTCCTACTGCGTTGAGCTAAAGCCCTATCCAAATTAAAACCAAACTAATTACAATTAAAATACATTATTAGCGTATATTAGATGTTTGGCACAGTCAAGTGGATAATAACCTGGCGATGGTTCATCATCTTGTTCAAAAATTGTGTCATTGTGATTCCTTTTATGTTGCCATTGTCGCAAGGGTGAAATTTGATATTCTTGATACTTTTATCTCTAACATCACTCTATGCAAACTATATACTTTTGAGTTTATATAAATTTTAAACATCACATGATTGACAGTCACTATATTGGTTATTCAGTCTGCTTTCATCACTTTAAAACTTTATTCCTACTTTATTCCAGTGTCCTGTAAATATTGCCTTCAACAATAAATATTAAAATTTCATTCTCAAAATTTCAGTTTTGCTTGCATATCATTGTCCTGTTAAGAGGTAGAAGAAGATTGCTGAAGACTTCTTTCAGTTTACTTTATTCTCACTCTCTTGCTGAAGACGTCTTTCAGGACATGAGCTTGCTATCTCAAACTCCGATTCATAAACAATACATCTCTATGCATTCATATCCATAGAATGCATAGAGATGTATTATATGTTCATTTTGAGAATATGTTAGATGTTCAATTAAAATACTCCCAGTTTAGAATTGGGTGAATATGTTCATTTTGAGAATGAACACTCCCGGTTTCTAATTGAGAATGAATACTCCCAGTTTCAGAGTTGATCAATATTGATATTTATCTTTGGAATTATGTTCATTCTCAAATATTGATATTTATATTTGAATAATTCCAAAGAACATAAAAAGCCAATATCTTTGGAAGCCAATATCTTTGTATAATAAGCCAAAATAATTCCAAACATAACTTGATAAATATCATCCCAATTCATGATCAAACTGGGATATTCAAAAAAATTTAAGTACTCAGTTTTTCAGCAATCTTCCTCTCCTCTCTTTCAACAATACACATTTTTTGAATTTCATCCCAATTTGCTATCTCATACTCTGAGTCATAGCTTAACATGACACTGTTACTATGAATGCACACATCTCTTTCATCACTTCTTAACAGGACAATGATAAAGTAGACTGAATAACCAATATGATTGAACTTCATCACTTCCTCTCAATAGCAAGCTCATGTCCTGTTAAGCTCATCCATTCTCAAAATTCCTAGTCAACATCAGCAAACATCAGCAATTTTAGTTTTTTTTGCATATCATTGTCCTGTTAATATTGGTTGCAAATATTTTCAGTCTTCTTTCAGCAATTTCAAACTCAATTGCAAACTCAAGCTCAATTTTTTCATCATTCTTGGAATCTTGGAATAAAAGCTCTATAATCTTGGAATAAAAGCTCACCAATTCTCTCAAACTGATCAAGGGGTGAGGGTTGAAAATTACACCCAATTATACATGAAAGCTTAATGAAAATTACACCCAACTACACTGAAAATTACACCCAATTGAAATTTAAATTATAGGGTTGAAAATAGCTCATTAAATATTTCAGTGAATTCTCAACTTGATAACTTGAGAATATCACTCAGAAATATTACTCAAACATATCTCAAGTTATCAAGTTATCAAAAATGCTATTAGAAAATGAATTCACAGCTTGAAGATTAGCCATCAGTTTAATATGAAGATTTCACTGCTCATGAGATATTTTCAGTGCTCTTGAGATAAATATCATTTTCATTTATATCATATTGTGGAATTTGCAAATGAAATTTATATCATTTTTGATAACTATGAATAGGGTGATATTCAAAAATATCTCAAGGAGAATTCACTGAAAATAGCATTTTTGATAGCATTTTAAACTGAAGGCTATCTCAAGAGCAGTGACATCTTCAAGCTGTGAAATCTTCTTTCAGCTTAATCATATTAGCCTTCATTTTCATTAGGGTTGAAAATTACACCTTGAAGATTTCATTTCAACTTAAAGATTTTTATAATTGGGTTGAAAATTTCAAATTCCAAACTATATTCAAGTTAGAAAATGAATTCACAGGACAATGCTATTAGAATATTTCTCAACTTGATAACTTGAGAAATATCACTCAGAAATATCACTCAAACATATCTCAAGTTATCAAGTTATCAAAAATGCTATTAGAAAATGAAGTCACAGCTTGAAGATTAGCCTTGAAATTTTAAATCATTCTGAGTGACTTGAGATATGTTTGAGTGAGTGATATTACTCAGAAATATAACTCAGAAATATGATATGTTTGAGTGACTTGAGATATTAAATTTCTCAAGTCACTCATATATCATGTTCATATATCCTGTTTATATAAACACCATCAGTCTTCATCAAGCTCAGCCATTCATATATCCTGTTGAAAGAGCTTGCTATTTTGTTGAGCTTGCAATTCAACAGGATAAAATTTTGCAAGCTCATCCATTGCAAAATAGCAAGCTCATTCATATTTACATCTCTATGCATTTATAACCAATTATCTCAAACTCAATCAAGTGAATGTATTGGCACATGGACATAAATTTATAACCAATTCTCTAAATTCATAACCAATTCATAACCAATTCTCTCAAACCAATTCATAACCAATTCTCTAAATTTTTGTCCATGTTTTTTTGCAAACATCTCAATTCATTAGCACATGGACAGAAATTTATATATTCTCAACTATTATTTAAAAACATCTAGAAATTTTATACATAGGTGAGAATACTACACATGCTTACAATGTGTATTATCCATGCATACACAGGTGAGAATACTAAACATGTATTGCAAATTTATCCATGTATTTATCCATGTATTGCAAATATTTATCCATGCATAATCCAGGCAAGAGTACACAAACAGGACATTGCTCATCAAGGTTTTCAAACTAAAGTCCTATTATCCAATTTCAAAACTTACAATCCAGGCAAGAGTACACAAACATGACACTGAAATTTTGAGAATTTTGAGAATGTTGAGAATGAAATTGGATTTCAAGTGTAACCTAGATTTCAAGTATAGCCTTCCAATTTCAGTGTGAAAACCTTGAAAACCTTGATATGCTTACAATCCTTGCACTATAGCATTCAATGAATATTGCATTTCAGTGTCCTGTAAAAATGATATGAAATTTTGAGAATGAAATTTCAGTGTCTTATCCAAAAATTATATGAAATTTTGAGAATGAAATTTCACTCTCTTACCCAAAAATTTCAGAGATATAAAATGAAATCTCATAAACATATACAAAAGTCGCATAAACAATTTTGTATATGAAGTTTATAATGCCATATTGAAAGTTATTTGAAAGTTACACTGATCTCATATACAAAACTTCATAGACAAAATACTCACCTATGTTGAATGTTATCACCTTTATATATGCTTGCAAAAATTTCAGGAAAAAAATTCAAATAATATGCTAAACCCAACATTCAAACGTAACGTGATTTTGCAAGTTTGATACAAATCATATTATTTAGTTTTTTTGCAAGTTTTTAGTTTTTAGTTTGATACTTGATAAAAATGCATATTATCTGTAGCAAGTTCATATATGCTGGGTTTAGCATATTATTTGCAAAATCCATTAAATTGAACTTGCAAGGTTGCAAAATCCATTCTTTTTAACCCAACATTCTTTTGCAAAATTAGTAGCAAGTTCATATATGCTGGTCACTGAATGAAATTGAAACCTGAATGAAATTAATTTTTAAGAATGATGAAAAGAATGTTACAAACTAATTTTTAACATTCGTATATCCAGGTTGATCAGTAGCAAGTTCATTAATTGAAACCAGTAGCAAGTTGAATGAAATTTTTAAAAATCATTCTCAAAATTTGCAAAGTAATTTTTAAGAATGATGAACTTAATTTGCAAGTTCATCAGTCTCAAAATCATTCTTAATTTGCAAGTTCATCATTCTTAATTTGCAAGTTTAGCATTCTTAATTTTCAAGTTCATCATTCTTAAAAATTTGCAAGTTCTTCATCAATATATCCAGGTAAACATTCATCAGTAGAATGTTCATTAATTTCAACCTGTGTCCTGTAAACATTCTTTTGCAAAATCAGTAGCAAGTTCATATAGTGATGAATGAAAGTAAAAATTTCATATATGATGGTCCTGTAAATCAGTAGCAACATTCTTTTGCAAAATCAGTAGCAAATTCATTGAGTTAACTTAACACTCAATGTTTACAGTTAATCAATTTTACATTTGAAGAGTACACATAACACTCAATCAATTTTAAAGCTGTAATAACACTCAAAGTGAGAGAATTATATTTTTCTGCAATATCATATTATACTTCAAAGTGTTATTATCTTGGAATACTTCAAAGTATGTATTCAGTATAAGCTTGGAATAAAAGCTCACCAATTTGCATATGAAGAGCTATCAGTGATGTGAGTTATCAGTGAAGAGTAGCATTATGAAGATTAGCCACCAATTTGCATATGAAGAGCTACCAATTTGCATATGAAGAGCTCACTAATTGTCCTGTTATTAGCAATGCATATGAAGATTAGCATTATGAAGCTAACAGGACATCAAGAATATCAAGAATATCATTTAGAATAGCTAACAGGACAATGCATATGAAAATTAGTAAGTAACATTTAGAATAAGTAGAATATAAATAATATCATCAAATGACATAGCAATTAATATTGACTGAAATATTCTTTCAATTGCAAACTCAATTTCAAACTCAAGCTTTCATCAATTTCAAACTCAAGCTTTGTCCTGTTAATATTCTTTCATCAATTTCAAGATTATCATTCAAACCCAACATTCAAAAATTAATATGTCTTGTTAATATTTTGCTAAACACAACAATTTCTTTCAAGATTAACATTCATATTTCAAGATTCAAAAATTGCTAAACCCAACATTCAAAAATTATTTTATGTTATTAGCAATGCATATGAAAATTAACCAACATTGAGTAGCAATTACACATGTATAGGAAGAGCTCATATCCCATTAACCAACATTGAGTAGCAATCCTGACAATTTGCATATGAAGAGCTCGCCAATTAAACAACATTGAGTAGCAAGTACATGTGTGTGTAATTGCTAAAACCAACATTCAAAAAACTGATATGCATATTATTTCAAGATTAACATTCAAAAATTAATATATGTCATGTTAATATTTTGCTAAAACCAACAATTTCTTTCAAGATTAACATTCATATTTCAAGAGTAACATTCATATTTCAAGATTCAAAAATTGCTAAACCCAACATTCACAAATTAATTTATATTATTAGCAATGCGTATGAAAATTAACCAACATTGAGTAGCAATTACACATGTATATAGAGAGCTCATATCCCATTAACCAACATTGAGTAGCAATCCAGACAATTTGCATATGAAGAACCAACATTGAGTAGCAAGTACATGTGTGTGTAATTGCTAAACCCAACATTCAAAAATTCCAAGCGTAACAATTTCAAGATTTTGCAAGTTAAAATTAATTTTTTCTGCTTTGTCCTGTTAAAATTTCAAGCTTTATCCTGTTAAAATTGAGTGATAATCTTGGAATCTTACCAATTCTCTCTAACTGATCAAGGGGTGAGGTGCAGATGACGTGATGAAGCTCTCAACCTCACAAAGCTCACAAAGGGTTGAGTTGCTGAGGCCGTGAGCTCAAACAGCTGAAATATGAGGATAAATTAAAAAAAATTGAGGGTGAAATAAATTAAAAGAAAAGATTGAAATAAAAGATGAGTTGTTGGCGTTGAGTGAGCTCAAACCGTGACGTGTTGTTGAGCTGGAGGAGCTGGGGTAGAAGAGGGGGCTTGAGCTGAGGTAGAAGATGATGGCGTTGAGGGAAGTTTGTGCTTCCTTTTGGCGTGAGCTCAAACCGTGATGTTCTTCAAGCCGTGCACTGCTTTCTGTTGGCGCGCAAAGAAGATATGTTCTTCAAGCCGTGATGTGATCTAAAATATTTCCCTCTCAAGCGTGATGGGATCAAAATTATTTCCCTCCCAATTCGAGCAGAGGTGAAGGGAAGTTTGAATTTTTGAGTTCAAAATTTTAAAAACAATGATTTCTTAAACCCATTTACACATAACCCAATCTCTACAAACAACACACCCAATTACACATAACCAAAATCTCTTATCCATTATCTCTTATCCATTATATCTTAACCAAAATCTCTTATACAACAATACACATATCCACATACAACAAAACACATAACCAATTTCTCTTATCCAAATATTCTTATCCAATAACCCATGATAACATCCATATTTTATAGAATATATATATATATATATATATATATATATATATATATGGGTAAAATGAGCCTGAGCTCGTGCTCAGATGGGATTCCTGCGCTTGACCCCTCCTGACCGTCCGATCCGATCCCCCGACTGTTGTTAAAAGCGGAACATAAGGAACTTTTGGTGCAATTACCAACGCGCCCTTACGCGCCCGAAACTTTTGGGGAAATTACCATCCCACCCTTATAGCCCCTATGAAAGCAACTTTTTAGAACTATTGGTGCAATTACCATCCCGCCCTTTATATGCTTTTCAAAGAAATAGTTTACACTATACGGCACCGTTGTGCGCGTAGACCCAGAACGGAGTATATTACTCCCTGCAAACAACACGCTACAGCCTACGCGTCGTGCGCGGCGTGGGCTTAAAACGCACTAGTGTTGAGAAGTTACCAACCGTGCGCACGACGGGCAAAATTACCCCCGTCGTGCGCGAGGGGGAAAACGCAACGTGTAAAGCAATTTCCATCCGTGTGCACGACGGGCAAAAATAACCCCGTCGTCCGCGGGGGTTAAAACGCCTAGTGTGAAGAAATTCACATCCGCGCGTACGACGGGCAAAATTACCCCCGTCGTGCGCGTGGGTTAAAACGCCTAGTGTGCAGCAATTTCCATCCGAGCGCACGACGGGCAAAATTAACCACGTCGTGTGCGGGGGTTAAAACGCCTACTGTGTGAAGCAATTCACATCCGCGCGCACGACGGGCAAAAATAACGTCGTCGTGCGCGGACGCCGCGGGGCATAAAACGCACAAGTGTCGAGCAATTTCCATTTGCGCGCACGACGGGCAAAATTACCCCCGTCGTGCGCGTGGGTTAAAACGCCTAGTGTGGAGCAATTTCCATCCGAGCGCACGACGGACAAAATTAACCCCGTCGTCCGCGGGGGTTAAAACGCACAAGTGTGCAACAATTTCCATCCGCGCGCACGACGGGCAAAAATAACCTCGTCGTGCGCATCGTCCGTGGGGCATAAAACGCACAAGTGTCGAGCAATTTCCATCCGCGCGCACGACGAGCAAAATTACCCCCGTCATGCGCGTTGGTTAAAACGCCTAGTGTGGAGCAATTTCCATCCGAGCGCACGACAGACAAAATTAACCTCGTCGTCCGCGGGGGTTAAAACGCACAAGTGTGCAGCAATTTCCATCCGCGCCCACAACGGGCAAAATTAACCCCGTCGTGTGCGTCGTGTGCGGGAAAACGCACAAGTGTGGAGAAATTTACAGCCGTGCGCACGACGGGCCAAATTACCCCCATCGTGCGCGAAGGGGAAAACACACTGTGTAAAGAAATTTCCATCCGCGCGCACGACGGGCAACCTTACCCCATCGTGCGCGGGGCTTAAAACGGACAAGTGTGGAGCAATTTCCATCCGGCCGCACGACGGGCAAAATTAACCCCGTCGTCCGTGGGGGTTAAAACGCCTAGTGTGAAGCAATTCACATCCGCGCGCACGACGGGCAAAAATAACCCCATCGTGCGCGTCGTCCGCGGGGCTTAAAACGCACAAGTGTCGAGCAATTTCCATCCGTGTGCACGACGGGCAAAATTACCCCCGTCGTGCGCGTTGTCCGCGGGGCTTAAAACGCACAAGTGTAGAGCATTTTCCAGCCGCGCGCACGACGGGCAAAAATACGCCCCGTCGTGCACGGGGGTTAAAATGCCTAGTGTGAAGCAATTTCCATCTGCGCGAACGACGGGAAAACTTACCCCATCGTGCGCGTCGGTTAAAACGCCTATTGTGCAGCAATTTCCATCCGAGCGCAAGACGGGCAAAATTAACCCCGTCGTGCGTGGGGGTTAAAACGCCTAGTGTGAAGCAATTACCCCCGTCGTGGGCGTCGTGTGCGGGAAACGCACAAGTGTGGAGCATTTACCAACCATGCGCACGACATGCAAAAATTACCCCCGTCGTGCGCGAGGGGTAAAACGCAACGTGTAAAGCAATTTCCATCCGCGCGCACGACAGGCAAAATTCCCCCGTCGTGCGCGGGCCTTAAAATGGACAAGTGTGGAGCAATTTCCATCCGGGCGCACGACGGGCAAAATTAACCCCGTCGTCCGCGGGGGTTAAAACGCATAGTGTGAAGCAATTCACATCCGCGCGCACTCGACGGGAAAAAATAACCCCGTCGTGCGCGTCGTCCGCGGGGCTTAAAACGCACAAGTGTCGAGCAATTTCCATCCGTGCGCACGAAGGGCAAAATTACCCCCGTCGTGCGCGTGGTAAATAGCATGGCAGCTATTTACCAACAATGTGCACGACAAGCAAAAATTACGCTCATCGTGCGCGAGGGGTAAAATGCAACGTGTTAAGCAATTTCCATCCGCGCGTACGACGGGCAAAATTACCCCGTCGTGCGCGTGGGTTAAAACGTCTAGTGTGGAGCAATTTCCATCCGAGTGCACGACGGGCAAAATTAACCCCGTCGTTCGCGGTGGTTAAAACACACAAGTGTGAAGCAATTTTCATCCGCGAGCACGACAGAAAAATTAACCCCGTCGTGCACGTTGTCCGCGGGGCTTAAAACGCTCAAGTGTAGAGCATTTTCCAGTCGCGCGCACGACGGGCAAAAATACGCCCCATCGTGCACGGGGGTTAACACGCCTAGTGTGAAGCAATTTCCAGCCGCGCGCACAACGTGCAAAATTACCCCCATCGTGCGCGTGGGTTAAAACGCCTAGTGTGGAGCAATTTCCATCCGAGCGCACGACAGGTAAAATTAACCCCGTCATTCGCGGGGGTTAAAACGCACAAGTGTGCAGCAATTTCCTTCCGCGTGCACGACGGGTAAAATTAACCCGTCATGCGCGTCGTGTGCGGACAAACGCACAAGTGTGGAGCTATTTACAGCCGTGCACACGACGGGCAAAATTACCCCCGTCGTGCGCGGGGGGGGGGGGGAACGCAATGTGTAAAGCAATTTCCATCCGCACGCACGACTTACCCCGTCGTGCGCGTTGGATAAAACGCCTAGTGTGCAGCAATTTCCATCCGAGCGCATGACGGGCAAAATTAACCCCGTCGTGCGCGGGGGTTAAAACGCCTAGTGTGAAGCAATTACCCCCGTCGTGGGCGTCGTGCGTAGGAAATGGACAAGTGTGGAGCATTTACCCACCGTGCGCACGACATGCAAAAATTACCCCCGTCGTGCGCGAGGAGTAAAACGCAACGTGTAAAGCCATTTCCATCCCCGTCGTGCGCGTGGGTTAAGACGCCTAGTGTGCAGCTATTTCTATCCTAGCGCACGACGGGCAAAATAAACCCCGTCGTGCGCGGGGGTTAAAACGCCTAGTGTGAAGCAATTCACAGCAGCGCGAACAACGGGCAAAAATAACCGCGTCGTGTGCGTCGTCCGCGGGGCTTAAAACGCACAAATGTCGAGAAATGTCCATCCGCGCGCACGACGGGAAAATTACCCCCGTCGGGCGCGGGGGTTAAAACGCCTAGTATGAAGCAATTACCCTCGTAGTGGGCGTCGTGCGCGGGAAACGCACAAGTGTAGAGCATTTACCAACCGTGCGCACGACAGGCAAAAATTACCCCCGTCGTGCGCGAGGGGTAAAACGCAACGTGTAAAGCAATTTTCATCCGCGCGCATGACGAGCAAAATTCCCTCGTCGTGCGCGGGGCTTAAAACGGACAAGTGTGGAGCAATTTCCATCCGGGCGCATGACGGGCAAAATTAACCCCGTCGTCCGCGGGGGTTAAAACGCCTAGTGTGAAGCAATTCACAGCAGCGCGCAAGACGGGCAAAAATAACCGCGTCGTGCGCGTCGTCCGCAGGGCTTAAAATGCACAAGTGTCGAGCAATTACCATCCGCGCGCACGACGGGCAAAATTACCCCCGTCGTGCGCGGGGGTTAAAACGCCTAGTGTGAAGCAATTACCCCCGTCGTGGGCGTCGTGCGCGGGAAACGCACAAGTGTGGAGAATTTACCAACCATGCGCACGATAGGCAAAAATTACCCTCATCGTGCGCGAGGGGTAAAACGCAACGTGTTAAGCAATTTCCATCCGCGCGCACGACGGGTAAAATTACCCCCGTTGTGCGAGTCGTCCGCGGGGCTTAAAACGCACAAGTGACGAGCAATTTCCATCCGCGCGCACGACGGGCAAAATTACCCCCGTCGTGCGCGTGGGTTAAAACGCCTAGTGTGGAGCAATTTCCATCCGAGCGCACGACGGACAAAATTAACCCCGTCGTCCGTGGGGGTTAAAACGCACAAGTGTGCAGCAATTTCCATCCGCGCGCACGACGGGCAAAATTAACCCCGTCGTGAGCGTCGTGTGCTGGCAAACGCACAAGTGTGGATCAATTTACAGCCGTGCGCACGACGGGCAAAATTACCCCCGTCGTGCGCGAGGGGGAAAACGCAATGTGTAAAGCAATTTCCATCCACGCGAACGACGGGCAAACTTACCCCGTCGTACGCGTGGGTTAAAACGCCTAGTGTGCAGCAATGTCCATCCGAGCGCACGACGTGCAAAAATTAACCCCGTCGTCCGCGGGGGTTAAAACGCACAAGTGTGAAGCAATTTCCATCCGCGCGCACGACGGCAAAATTAAACCCGTCGTGCGCGTTGTCCGCGTGGCTTAAAACGCACAAGTGTAGAGCATTTTCCAACCGTGCACACGACGGGCAAAAATACGCCCCGTCGTGCACGGGGGTTAAAACGCCTAGTGTGCAGCAATGTCCATCCGAGCGCACGACATGCAAAATTAACCACATCGTCCGCGGGGGTTAAAACACACAAGTGTGAAGCAATTTTCATCCGCGAGCACGATGGCAAAATTAACCCCGTCGTGCGCGTTGTCCGCGGGGCTTAAAACGCACAAGTGTAGAGCATTTTCCAGCCGCGCGAACGACGGGCAAAAATACGCCCCGTCGTGCACGGGGGTTAAAACGCCTAGTGTGAAGCAATTTCCATCTGCGCGTACGACAGGCAAAATTTTCCCCAGTCGTGCGCGTCATGCGCGGGGCTAAAATGTACAAGTGTGGAGCATTTTCCATTCGCGCGCACGACGGGCAAAATTACCCCCGTCGTGCGCGTCGTCCGCGGGGCTTAAAAAGCACAAGTGACAAGTGTGGTGAAATTTCCATACGAAGGTAGCAATATGGGTAAACATATCTTTTAATTTCTTACAACAAGTGATTATTTTGCACAAAACCTAACATCAATTTTATACCGAATTTTTTTCAATATCAACATTCTTGTTGTCCCTTTTTACTCGGTGATGTGCATTATAAATGATTTGCATGGAAGGTTGGACTTTCAAATTCTCAGCCGGCCTCAGCGTGCTATTTGCCAAATCTCTCAATGATCCATCTCCATTCCCTGCTACTGCCCTTCATCGGAATGGCCCTCGACATAATTAGCAGCTTGATGGTTGTGCCTGCCCTCAACGACTGTTAACCTTCACTCCTCACCCCCAACGCCGACGCCCACCATTACCACGCAATGAGAACAGACATTGACACTTCTTGGTTTTAACTGGCCTGTCGGTCGTTTTTTCCTTTCGGTGTCACCTGTAAACCCCGCTTCTTTCACATGCAAAGTAAACAGGAGGAATCCTATTGGAAGTTTTACATGCAAAGCGACAACATTCTTGTTGTCCCTTTTTAATCGGTGACGTGCAGTATAAATTTATTTGCATGGAAGGTTGGATTTTCCTACATGACTTTAAAAATTTCAGCTGGCCTCAGCGTGCTATTTGCGAGGTATTCCATTTGGTAAGTTCCGTATCTGCATGCATGTAAAATCACCAAATTTCTACATCATTTTCCACCCAATTGAATAAGAATTTCACCTACAGTGTATTTAAAAGTATATACTTACCAAATGGAATACCTGGAAAATCACTACTTTCAGACGCAAGAAAGGAAGAAAATGCAACTGTATCTTAGAAGGTCCGCTGACCGCTGAGATCTTCTGGGAAGATTTGAAGGTGCATTTTGGTTGCAAATGCTTCTTTATCCTAGAAGGCACGCTGACCGCTGAGATCTTCTGGGAAGATTTGAAGGTGCATTTTGGTTGCGAAGTTAGCCGGATTTCAATGGAGTCATTTTCTACCGCCATCCCATTCTCTTTACAGGCATCTACATCATGAAGGAAATGGTCCACATTGAAATAGCAGGAGTAACTTTCAATTTTATCTTCCATTTACCATGGTATATATCTACATCAAGCAGAACGAAGCAATGGTTAGAATTTGTCTGGTTAAACTAAGAAACAAAAATACTGTAAGAAAAATACGTAGAATACCGTGGCTATACGAGGAAGATCCGAGAAGCAGAATACTTAGCAGATGTAATTGAAACCGATGTGGCGCGACCTCGGTGGTAATCGCTGTTGCCGGTTGCTCCCGAAGGTTAACACAGCAGCCCCTGGCCGCGTCAACACTTGGGTAGAGACTTTGGATTTTGCACAGTACAGCTACCCAGGAGAACGGGATGAAGCAAAGAAGAATTTTTGGAGGAAGCAATTTTTCCGTGTATTTTCTTGAGGAAAGAAGAGGGATATAAATAGAGTTCAAAAAATAGCTGTTATGAATTCAAACTGTCAAATATTAAACGAGTATTAAATAGGCTTTTGAATGCTGCAGTTATGAGGAATTGGACTGCCCATGGATGAGGATGAGACTACAGTTGATTTACTGTGAGTCATGGAAAGAACCCGTGAGTCTACAGTTGTTGAGCTCGTGAATATACAGTATATACAGATGTTGCAGTGTGAGTAATTTTTGAGGGTAATCTCAAACACAAAGCGAAATTTTTGAGGGCGTTCACGGTCCATTTATAGTGAAATTGACCATTCAAATTGATGAGTATAAGTCCGTTATCCTACAGCAAGCCCTTCATTGCAAACATCTACGTAGACAATCATATGTATCAGTTTGTAAGAGCATAGGCTAATGAATCAGTTTGGGTCTGTATCAGTATGTACATCAATATAGTTGAATTCGATTGAATATGCCTTCAGCTTGAAAAAATATCAGATTTAATTTTAAAGTTTGCATGTAGTTTCTGAGTCAGAGTGAATAAGTATCCAGTTTAATTTACAATGTTTTCAGATTGAACAAGTATAATAAGACTTAAATCTAAAAGCTTGCATGTAGGCTTGATTGGGATTCAGAATAAGTATGATTAAATTTATTCCCGTGGTCGTGTTGAGAAAATTTGTCATCGATGAAACATCAGCTTAACGTGCACAACGAGTAAATTCTGCTGGTTGTGCGCGTTAAACAATTGTTCATAAAATACCTTAGATGCTCAAAGCGAACAGCTGGCTCTGGCTGTGCTTGTTGTGCACTTTGCGCAATTAAAGTAACCATTATAAATATGATCAACGCGCACAACGGCCATAAATTAGTTGGTACTGGGCGTTGAGCAATTATGTAAGCGGCTATTAATTTTTCCAGCTCACGTCCCACCGACCAGTCAAACATTCTTGAGAAATGCACATGTCTGGTATCAATCAGCTGTAGATTTACGAACAGTCTTTTGTATATTCACGAGAACCCCTCAGTTTGTAAGAGCATAGGCTAATGAATCAGTTTGGATCTGTATCAGTATGTATATCAATATATTTGAATGGCAGGGTCATTTTCAAAATGTCATCAATTTGAATATGTAAGAGATTTAATCTAAAATTTTGCATGCAGTTTCTGAATTCGATTGAATATGTCTTCAGATTGAAAATGTATTAGATTTATTTTTAAAGTTTGCATGTAGTTTCTGAGTCAGAGTGAATAAGTATCCGGTTTAATCTATAATGTTTTCAGATTGAACAAGTATAAGAAGACTTAAATCTAAAAGTTTGGATGTAGGCGTGGTTGGGATTCAGATTAAGAATGATGAAATTAGGAATTTGATTGATTCACTGCGGTAGCGCGCATTGGGATTAAAATTATAGCAATTCATAAATATGCTCAAAGCGCAAAACGGTCAAATTTATTCCCGTGGGGGCGTTGAGCAAATTTGTCATCGACGCAACTATAGAGCTTAACGCGCACAACGGGCATAATTCTGCATGTTGTGCGCTTTGCACAATTATGTTAGCCATAACAAATTTGCTGAACGCGCACACCGGCTCAAAGTGAACACCTGGCGATACTTGTTGTGCGCTTTGAGCAATTTCTTAAACCATTAAAAATTTGCTCACCGCGCACAACGGGCATAATTTTGTATATTCACGAGCACCCCTCAGTAGCTTGACGGAGTCTTCGATGTAGCCACACCGTAAATATGGTACTGCAGCATCACATCCTTATTGACCTATCTGCGTTGCGCGCATTGAGCAATTCCCGTTTTCCATGCGTTTTGCGCGGTGATCAATTATAATAGTTTCTCTATTCTGTATTATTTAGCCCGGGTTGCGTGTCGAATAAAATGTATTAAAAAATCTTAGTGGAGAGTAGTATTGTTGGGAGTAAGTTTCCTATTAGCATCAATGTTGATCAAGGCGAAAAATCGTTGAGTTTCATTGTTATGCGCGGAGAGTAATTAACCTATTTTGATCCAGATGCTAAAATAATTGGGATTACCCGATTTTCGCGTTGGTATTACGCGGTTTGCGCGTTGAGTAAATAATTGTTGATTCCCGAGATCCATTGCATTACTGTATGATCAAGGACTTATTATACGCTTCATTTTGATTGCTCCAATTCCCCTATATCAACTCCAACCCAAATCTCTTAAAAACCCCCTTCAAAATGGAATATCTTTAAAAGATGCTATTTTTGTGGATGGGCAACTCCAACCCACCATCTTCAAATCCTTTTTTCTCTTTGTTTAAGCTTTACTAATGAAAAATATTTATCATTAAAATGGGTTAATCTAATACATTGTTTCTGCATGAAAGAAAACTATAAATAATATTATTCTTCAATGTTAATTTTTTTAATTTTTAAGTATTTAGTATTTCTTGTAATGTTGTAAATATTTTAAAATTTGCTCGAAAAATATCCAATATTGGTCTCAGGTAGTAGGTATAATTGAGATATTTCCATCGGTACTAAACTTATTAAATTTGGTCATGTGATTTGTAAAATACATTTGTAATAAATAGCCGTTACCAAGCCATGACGTTAATAAACGCAACGAAGGGCTGATATCAATTAGCCGTTGTGCGCGTCGTGCGCGGTGGTTAAAAGTCATAGTGTGAATCAATATCCATCCGCTGTACACACACGGTCTCACATCTGAGGACTCCACATTACACACAAGGGCTTATAGTGGAACCAATTAACCCACACGCACAACAGAAACAATTTGATTGTTTTTGTTGCGCTGGAAAATAAATAATTTTTCGAGTGTTTGACGGAGAGTAATTCAAGGCGCAAAACGGTTCGGTATCCTTGTCGTGTGGGGAGAGTAATTTGCCTCTTTTTCAGCTGAGCCTAAAATACTTAGGATTACGCGTTTTTCTCGGTGGGATTACGCGTTCAGTAAATAAGATGTTCATTCCCGAGATCCTTAGCATTACTGTACGATAACGAACTTAATACTCATGAATTTGATCGGTCGTTTTTCACTATAAATGGATCGTGAATGCCGTGAATGCCCTGGAGAAGCGTATGAAATCGGAGGACTACATGCTAATGCAGTCACGTCCCGAATATGCTTCTCTCCCTGGTCTGCGAAGAGAAGAATGGCCCCCCGGGCCTTTGCGCCCTGGATGGCTGCTCTGGGTCAATTAGGTTGGCGGTGCATGGCTACCGTCTCTCTGAGGCACAAGCACTCCCTTCTGTTCTTTTCGATCTCTTGGCTCGCAGCCAAATTGGCCAAATCTGACTGTGGATGAAGCAGATCATAATTGTCCCTTTCGTCCTGAGGATTTCCAATTTTGGCTGCGAGACAAGAGATCGAAAAGAACAGGAGGGAGTGCTTGTGCCTCAGAGGGCCGGTAGCCATGCACCACCAACCTATGTGACCCAGTGCAGACATCCAGGGCGCAAAGGCCAGGGGGGGCCATTCATCTCTTCGCAGACCAGGGATATGAGCATATTCGGGAGGCGACATCATCAGCTTGTAGTCCTCCGATTTCATACGCTTCTCCAGGGCATTCACGGTCCATTTAGTGTGAAATTGACCATTCAAATTGATGAGTATACTCCGTTATCCTACAGCGAGCCCTAATGCCTGACGCTTACGATAGAAATGGACGATGGAATTCAACCAGTTATCTTTTCACGTAAAGCTAAATGGTTGATGTTGGAAACTTACGCAATGGTGGTAATAAACGTAACGAAGGGCTATCGTTCATTTATAAACATGCATGCCCGATGAATGCCTTCCATATGTGAGCATTTCGCCTTCCACTCCTCGACTATACACTCCATATCCATCTCCTCTTTATAAACTCCATCCAAACTATTAAATCATTCATCATTTCACTATACCTCGTCTATGACACACAAACACTCCCTCCTGTCCTTTCCGATCGCGAAGATAAAAAGCTCATTCTATTTGTTATGCAACCATTTGGTGTTGTTCGACGCCTCATGTGAATCGGAGTTCCTCGGTGTCTTTGAAACGGCTACATACCCGATTGCAGGTTACCCCGACGCATGCTATGTCTACACTCATATCCAGCCGATGATGGCAGAAAATCGGCAACGAAAGTAATAAACGGAACGAAGATGGTCGCCCGATGAACTCGCGGAAGGTGACGGGGAAGCATGCAGATCACACCGACAATCACATGTTTCAGTTTGTAATGAATCAGTTTGGATCTGTATCAGTATGTACATCAATATATTTGAATGGTTGGGTCATTTTCAAAATAACATCAACTAGAATATGTATGAGACTTAATTTAAACTTTAGCTAAACGCGCACAACGGGCATAATTCTGCTGGTTGTGCGTGTTTAAGTATGATGAAATTTGGAATGTGATTGATTCACTGCGCTGGTGCGAGGTGGAATTAAAATTATAGCATCTCACAAATATGCTCAAAGCGCAAAACGGTCAAATTTATTCCCGTGGGGGCGTGAGCAAATTTGTCATGACTTTAGCTAAATGCGCACAACGGGCATAATTCTGCTGGTTGTGCGTGTTTAACAGTTTAAATATGATGAAATTTGGAATTTGATTGATTACCTGCGGTGGCGCACAGTGGGAGTAAAATTATAGCATCTCACAAATATGCTCAAAGCGCAAAACGGGCAAATTTATTCCCGTGGGGGCGTTGTGCAAATTTGTCATCGACACAACTTTTGCGTAACGCGCACAACCGGCATAATTCTGCATGTTGTGCGCTTTGCGTAATTATGTTAGCCATAACAAATTTGCTGAACGCGCACACCGGGTCAAAGTGAACATCTGGAGATACTTGTTGTGCGCTTTGAGCAAATTTTTAAACCATTAAAAATTTGCTCACCGCGCACAACGGCCAAAATATAAATTTTACCAGCTCACTTGCCACTGGTCATACATTCTTGGGAAAATCATATGTCTGGTATCAATCAGCTGTAGATTCAGGAGCCGTATTTTCTTATTCACGAGCACCCTTCTGTAGCTTGACGGGGTCTTCGATGTAGCCACACAGTTAATATGGTACTGCAGCAGTCACATCCTCATTGACCCATCTGCGTTGTGCGCATTGAGCAATTCCCATTTTCCATTCATTTTGCGCGAGTATCAATTATAATAGTTTCTCTCTTCTGTATTATTTAGCCCGGGGTGTGTGTCGAATAAAATGTATTAAAAAATCATAGTGGAGAGTAGTATTGTTGGGAGTAATTTTCCTATTAGCATCAATGTTGATCAAGGCGAAAAATCGACGAGTTTCCTTGTTATGCGCGGAGAGTAATTAACCAATTTTGGTCCATATGCTAAAATAATTGGGATTACGCGATTTTCGCGTTGGTATTCCGCGGTTTGCGCGTTGAGTAAATAATTGTTGATTCCCGAGATCCATTGCATTACTGTATGATCAAGGACTTATTATACGCTTCATTTTGATTGCTCCAATTCCCCTATAAAAATGGCGGACAAGGAGCACTCATCTTCTCACAACTTCATCTACTTTCTTCCATCATCTTCTTCTTTATTTGCCCCCACAACCTTCCTATTGAAACAGTAAGTCCTTCAGCTGTTCGTGCATGCTTGATATAGATATCAGATATGGACGATAGCATTCATTCAGCTGCTCGTCCATTTATAATCAGGCATTCCCGAAAAAGGGTTTCCATATGACCATCCCCGACACTGGGCACCCAGGTCATCCGCCCAAGAAGTACTGGTCAGGGGGACATAACCAGCACATTGTGTCAAGTATGATACATACTTGACAGCCGGTTACACGACGCGTGCAATGATGACACTCCTATCATGTTTCACTGTTGCCGACAGTCGGCAACGACGATAATAAACGTAACGACGATGGTCGACCGAGGTAACTAGATGGTTATAGATTGTTATGGACGCCTCCCCCAAGCTTTTAACTGATGACTAAATTTTTTCATCTCCCTTGCTTCGCCCAAATTATGAACTAAACCCTAACCCTAGATCCATCTACATCTGTCCGATCGAGTTTGCTTGCACTTATGCAATCGATTGATCTGCGCGTCCTTCTTTTTTGTTGAAAGGTATCGATCACAGTTCATTTTTTTGCTTTTAGCGATCGAGGACCATCTCATCCTTCCTAAGATCATCGAACTTTGTCCGCTCCTTCGGAATACCCTTCAAGATTGAAGCACGAACAACGTCCTCGGGCCCAGGAAGTATCGAAATTACAGTAACCATTGATCCAGACGTTCTAGAATGCTTCGTTGGATGCGAGCCGTTGCGCCCGCCTATGTTCCAGGTTCAAAAATCCATGTTTTTTTAACTTATTGAAGTTTCAATAAGTTAAAAAAACATGGATTTTTGAACCTGGAACATAGGCGGGCACAAGGGCTCGCATCCAACGAAGCATTCTAGAACGTCTGGATCAATGGTTACTGTAATCTCACCATATTCCCACTCGATTGTTCTTCATTTTCTTATTCAATTTGGATGCGAACCAAGAGATCGAAAACAAAAGGAGGGAGTGCTGTTGCCTCATAGGGACGGTAGCCATGCACCGCCAACCTATGTGACCAAGGGCCGCCATCCACGCTTAATCATATGTATCAGTTTGTAAGAGCATAGGCTAATGAATCAGTTTGGATCTGTATCAGTCTGTATGTACATCAATATATTTGAATGGCTGGGTAATTTTCAAAATGTCATCAATTTGAATATGTATGAGATTTAATCTAAAATTTTGCAAGCAGTTTTTGAATTCTATTGAATATGCCTTCAGATTGAAAAGGTATCAGATTTATTTTTAAAGTTTGTATGTAGTTTCTGAGTCAGAGTGAATAAGTATCCGGTTTAATCGACAATGTTTTCAGATTGAACAAGTATATTAAGACTTAAATCTATAAGTTTGGATGTAGGCTTGGTTGGAATTCAGACTAAGTATGATGAAATTTGGAATTTGATTGATTCACTGCGGTGGCGCACAGTTGGAGTAAACTTATAGCATCTCACAAATATGCTCAAAGCGCAAAACGGGCAAATTTATTCCCGTGGGGGCGTTGAGCAAATTTTTCATCGACGCAACTTTTGCGTAACACGCACAACCGGCATAATTCTGCATGTTGTGCGCTTTGCGCCATTATGTTAACCATTACAAATTTTGCTGAACGCGCACACCGGCTCAAAATGAACACCTGGCGTTACTTGTTGTGCGCTTTGAGCAATTTTTTGGTACTGAACGTTGAACACTTATGTAACGGCTATAAATTTTTCCACCTTACTTGCCACCGGTCATAAATTCTTAGGAAAATCATATGTGTGGTATCAATCAGCTGTAGATTCAAGAGCAGTATTTTCTTATTCACGAGCACCCTTCTGTAGCTTGACGGGGTCTTCGATGTAGCCACACAGTAAATATGGTACTGCAGCAGTCACATCCTCATTGACCTATCTGCGTTGCGCGCATTGAGCAATTCCCGTTTTCCATGCGTTTTGCGCGGTGATCAATTATAATAGTTTCTCTCTTCTGTATTATTTAGCCCGGGGTGCGTGTCGAATAAACTGTATTAAAAAATCTTAGTGGAGGGTAGTATTGTTGGGAGTAAGTTTCCTATTAGCATCAATGTAGATCAAGGCGAAAAATCGTTGAGTTTCATTGTTATGCGCGGAGAGTAATTAACCTATTTTGATCCAGATGCTAAAATAATTGGGATTACGCGATTTTCGCGTTGGTATTACGCGGTTTGCGCGTTGAGTAAATAATTGTTGATTCCCGAGATCCATTGCATTACTGTAGGATCAAGGACTTATTATACGCTTCATTTTGATTGCTCCAATTCCATATAGCAACTCCACCACAAATCTCTAAAAACCCCCCTTCAAAATGGAATATCTCTAAAAGATGCTATTTTTGAGGATGGGCAACTCCAACCCACCATCTTCAAATCCTATTTTCTCTTTGTTTAAGCTTTACTAATGAAAAATATTTATCATTAAAATGGGTTAATCTAATACATTATTTTTGCATGAAAGAAAACTATAAATAATATTATTCTTCAATGTTAATTTTTTTTAATTTTTAAGTATTTAGTATTTCTTGTAATATTGTAAATATTTTAAATTTGCTCGAAAAATATCCAATATTGGTCTCAGGTAGTAGGTATAATTGAGATATTTCCATCGGTACTAAAATTATTAAATTTGGTCATGTGATTTGTAAAATACATTTGTAATAAATAGCCGTTACCAAGCCATGCCGTTAATAAACGCAACAAAGGGCTGATATCAATCAACCGTTGTGCGCGTCGTGCGAGGTGGTTAAAAGTCATAGTGTTAATCAATATCCATCCGCTGTACACACACGGTCTCACATCTGAGGACTCCACATTACACACAAGGGCTTATAGTGGAACCAATTAACCCGCACGCACAACAGAAACAATTTGATTGTTTTTGTTGCGCTGGAAAATAAATAATTTTTCGAGTCTTTGACGGAGAGTAATTCAAGGCGTAAAACGGTTCAGTTTCCTTGTCGTGTGGGGAGAGTAAATTGCCTCTTTTTCAGCTGAGCCTAAAATACTTAGGATTACTCGTTTTTCTCGGTGGGATTACGCTTTGAGTAAATAAGATGTTCATTCCTGAGATCCCTAGCATTACTGTAGGATAAATGGATCGTGAATGCCGTGAATGCCCTGGAGAAACGTATGAAATCGGAGGACTACAGGCTGATGCAGTCGCCTCCCTAATATGCTTCTCTCCCTGGTCTGCGAAGAGAAGAATGGCCCCCCGGGCCTTTGCGCCCTGATTGGCTGCTCTGGGTCAATTAGGTTGGCGGTGCATGTGTACCGTCTCTCTGAGGCACAAGCACTCCCTCCTTTCTTTTCGATCTTTTGGCTCGCAGGCAAATTGGCCAAATCTGACTGTGGATGAAGCAGATCATAATTGTCTCATAATGCAGAAGCTAGAAGCCTAGAACCTGTGCAGAAACACAAAAGGCATGGTTGTCTCAGATTTCCAGAAAATCAAATGATGTGAAGAGTCACACATCCATTTCCTCGTCCGAACAGATGATGTTGATGATACTCAAGTAAAGCGACAGAAATTACAAAACGAGCAGGGAAGTGACTGTAATGACACGCCAATGATGGCATGTCGCGCCTTTGAACTATTTGAATTGGAAAATGTTTTGAACTATTTGAGTCTTTGGATAATTATCGGAGGAAGCCATCTTATGAACACTTTTCCTTGTGTATGCGTGTGCGGAGGCCCATGTCTAGTAGTGCACATATCATATTGGTCTCTTATATTGGTCTCTTACAGGCGGTGAAGATCTTCTCTGGATTAAGCTTTTACTTCACCGATCAGTTTAAGCCTCCTTAAAGGGGCTTCCTCGAAAAGGTGGATCTAGCTGCTGGTCGAACCGTCCGGAAGAATGTTGACCTGGTGATGGACGCATCAAATGCCAGTGAGTTCTCCGTAGGATCCGCCTTCATTGTCTACAACAAAGATCCTCCACCTACGTGCACCTTAGCAGATCTTGAGGAGGTTGTAACGAAGAGATGCGACGAGGTTGGGGCCGCATGCAGTGTTTAGTATTCTCTTACTGGAACACATCGCCGCATGCAGTTCTGCATCTGAGCTTGTAAGTTGTTCAAAGACCAGCGGTGTTTAGTATTTTGATCTGTTGGTGTTGTTCGACGCCTCATGTGAATCGGAGTTTCTCTCGGTGTCTTTGAAACGGCTACATACATGACTGTAGGTTACACCGACGCATGCTATGACTACACTCATATCCAGCCGATGATGGCAGAAAATCGGCATCGACGGTAATAAATGGAACGAAGATGGTCGCCCGATGATCTCGCGGAAGTTGACGGGGAAGCACGCAGATCACACCGACAATCACATGTTTCAGTTTGTAATGAATTAGTTTGGATCTGTATCAGTATGTACATCAATATATTTGAATGGCTGGGTCATTTTCAAAATAACTTCAACTAGAATATGTATGCGATTTAATCTACACTTTAGCTAAACGCGCACAACGGGCATAATTCTGCTGGTTGTGCGTGTTTAAGTATGATGAAATTTGGAATGTGATTGATTAAATGCGCTGGTGCGCGGTGGAATTAAAATTATTGCAATTCACAAATATGCTCAAAGCGCAAAACGGTCAAATTTATTCCCGTGGGGGCGTTGAGCAAATTTGTCATCGACGCAACTATAGAGCTTAACGCGCACAACGGGCATAATTCTGCATGTTGTGCGCTTTTCGCAATTATGTTAGCCATAACAAATTTGCTGAATGCGCACACCGGGTCAAAGTGAACATCTGGCGATACTTGTTGTGCGCTTTGAGCAAATTTTTAAACCATTAAAAATTTGCTCACCGCGCACAACGGTCAAAATATAAATTTTGCCAGCTCACTTGCCACTGGTCATACATTCTTGGAAAAATCATATGTCTGGTATCAATCAGCTGTAGATTCAGGAGCAGTATTTTCTTATTCACGAGCCCCCTTCTGTAGCTTGACGGGGTCTTCGATGTAGCCACACAGTTAATATGGTACTGCAGCAGTCACATCCTCATTGACCCATCTGCGTTGTGCGCATTGAGCAATTCCCATTTTCCATGCGTTTTGCGCGAGTATCAATTATAATAGTTTCTCTCTTCTGTATTATTTAGCCCGGGGTGCGTGTCGAATAAAATGTATTAAAAAATCTTAGTGGAGAGTAGTATTGTTGGGAGTAATTTTCCTATTAGCATCAATGTTGATCAAGGCAAAAAATCAATGAGTTTCCTTGTTATGCGCGGAGAGTAATTAACCAATTTTGATCCAGATGCTAAAATAATTGGGATTACGCGATTTTCGCGTTGGTATTCCGCGGTTTGCGTGTTGAGTAAATAATTGTTGATTCCCGAGATCCATTGCATTACTGTAGGATCAAGGACTTATTATACGCTTCATTTTGATTGCTCCAATTCCCCTATAAAAATGGCGGACAAGGAGCACTCATCTTCTCACAACTTCATCTACTTTCTTCCATCATCTTCTTCTTTATTTCCCCCCACAACCTTCCTATTGAAACAGTAAGTCCTTCAGCTGTTCGTGGAAGGCGAAATCCTCACATCTGGAAACCCTTTTTCGGGCATGCCTGATTATAAATGGACGAACAGCTGAATGAATGCTATCGTCCATATCTGATATCTATATCATGCCCGTTACTCTATGGTGTCTCTTGCCGAAGATGAAAGAACTCACCCTCAGATGGATACCCTGCACAACAACCACGTTTTCAATCCTGTCATGCTTGCTGAATAGCTGCCCGAACCTGGAGGATCTAGTCATTGGAGTAAGTACAAATTTTCTAATTATTTCCTCTGAGTAATTCAAAACTACGTATGTATGTATGATGGCATTAAGCATTCTGTTTTGTTACCAGGATGAAATGTTTGATTTTCCAGACCCGGAAGCTTCAGCGCTAGAATACTGGGATCAGCAGATGCCTTCGGATTGCATGACAAATACGCTGAGCACGGTAACTGTAAACGTGGTCGATGTACACCGCAAGGGCTCGCATCCAATGAAGCATTCTAGAACCTCTGGATCGATGCTAACATGAATTTCACCTTTTTTCGTATTCCGACGAGATTCTTCGTCATTATCTTCTTCAATTTGGATGCGAGACAAGAGATCGAAAACAACAGGAGGGAGTGCTTGTGCCTCGGAGGTATGGTAGCCATGCACCGCCAACCTATGTGACCAAGGGCCGCCATCCATGCTTAATCATATGTATCAGTTTGTAAGAGCATAGGCTAATGAATCAGTTTAGATCTGTATCAGTCTGTACATCAATATATTTGAATTCTATTGAATATGTCTTCAGATTGGTTGTGCACGTTAAACCATTGTCTATAAAATACCTTAGATGCTCAAAGCGAACACATGTTAAAGCGCACAACGACTCAAAGCGTCTACACCTGTCGTTTCTTGTTGTTCGCTATGAGCAATTATTTAAACCATTAAAAATTTGCTCATCGCGCACAACGGCCATAAATTTGTTTGTTCCTAGCTTTGTGCAATTATGTTAGCGGCTATTAATTTTTCCAGCTCACATCCCACCGGCCGGTCAAACATTCTTGAGAACTGAACATGTCTGGTATGAATCAGCTGTAGATTGACGTGCAGTCTTTTGTATATTCACGAGAACCCCTCCTGTATCATGACGGGGTCTTCGATGGAGCCACACATTAACTCTACTTCGGTCGCATCCTCATAAACCAATACAATTCGCTGCCATGCGTTGTGCGTTGTGCGCCTTGAGCAATTCCAGTTTTCCATGCGTTTTGCGCGGTGAGCAATTCTGATTGTTAGTTTGTTACTCGCTCCTGTATTATTTAGCACGGTGTGCGCGTCGAATTAAATGTTTTAAAAAGGATTAGTGGAGATTAGTATAGTTGGGAGTAATTTTCCAATTGGCATCATTGTTGATCAAGGCGAAAAATCGTTTAGTTTCATTTTGATTGGTCCAATTCCCTTATAAATTGGCGGACAAGGAGCCCTCATCTTCTCACAACTTCCTCTAATTTCTTATATAATCTTCTTCTTTTTGCCCACACAACCTCCGTCTGGAAACAATAAGGTCTTTTTATGTTCGAGCATGATGCTTGAGGTAGAAATGGACGAGATGGAGATGGATATGGGGTGTAAAGATGAGATAGTTTTCTACTGTTCGGGCCTGATGCTTGAGATAAAAATGGACGATAGAATTCAACCAGTACTTTTTTCACGCATTCACGTGGAACGACCATCTCCTCTTTTACACTATCTTCTCCTCCATCCCCTTCATATTTGTACTATAGATCGTCTAAGACACACAAACACCTCCTCCTACTGTCCTTTCCGATCTCAAAAATGAAAATCTCATTCTATTTATAATGAACCATGTGTTGGTGTTCACCGCCTCTTGGGAATCGGAGTTCTTTTCGGTGTCTTTGAACCGTCGTCATACTTGACAGCCGGGTACAACGACGCCTGCAATGACGACACTCCTATAAGGGTTACGGTGGCAGATAGTTGGCAAACACGTCCATAAACTAAACAAAGATGGTCGCTTCGTTGCGTTAGTTAACGTCGTTGCCGGCTTTCGGCAACCGTAGGCAGGATATGAGTGTCATCATTGCAGGCGTCGTTGTAGGGTGAAGCACGTAGATCACGCCGACAATTTATCCGGTAAAAAGCCCCTTCATTGCAAACATCTTACGAAGACAATCATATGTATCAGTTTGTAAAGAGCATGGGGTAATGAATATGTTTTGTTCTGTATCAGTATGTACATCCATATAGTTGAATGGCTGGGTCATTTTGAAAATGTCATCAATTGGAATATGTATGAGATATAATCTAAAAATTTTCAATCAGTTTACGAAGTCGATTGAATATGTAGCCGATTTAATCTAAAATGTATTCAGATTGATTATGTATCAGAGATAATCTAAAAGTTTGCATGTAAACAAGTTAATTTTATCATAGACGGAATTTAACAACGGACATTTTCGCGTTCTTTACAATACGTCGATAAAGACGCCAGTGGTTGAAGGCAGGCCGTTGGATGGCGGGCTGGGGGGGCCGTTACACTTTACTGTAAACTGCATCAGGATGTGCGACGGGAGGTCGAGGAGTGGAAGGCAGGCCTTTGGATGGCGGTCGGGGGTTTCGTTCCAATTTACTATAACCTGCACCAGGATGTGCGACGGGGCGTCAAGGAGTGGAAGGCATGCCGTTGGATGGCGGGCTGGGGTTTTGTTCCACTTCAAGATGTGCGACGGAAGGTCGATGAGTGGAAGGCAGACCGTTGGATGGCGGAGGGACCCATTGTCTGGGAACGGTGGTGCCCAGTGGGGTGATTGGCATGGCGATGCCTTCACCGGTGATTTGGACCGACACCCCGCGGGCGGCGACGCCTCCACCGGAGGTGGATGTAGTCACGGAGTAGGCGCTGGAGGGGAGGAGCGGTCCGCCCTAAGTCCCCTGGCGTTAGTTCTCCAAGGGAAGTCGGGGAGTGGAAGGCTGGCCGCTCCATGTGTAAGACGAATAACTCGTCGGTAATCCGCCTGAGAAAGGAAGAATTCGTCGGGAAGGAGAGGTCCGGTATCAACGGAGGGCCTGTCCAACGATCGGGCCAACGGGAGGTTTCGGCGACACCTCCCCCGGAGGTGGAGGTCGTCACGGAGTAGGCGTTGGAGGGGAGGAGCGGTCCGCCCTAAGTCCCCTGGTGTAAGTTCTACATGGGAAGTCGGGGAGTGGAAGGCGGGCCGCTCCATGTGTAAGAGTAATAACTCATTGGTGATCTGCCTGTAAGAGGAAGAATTCGTCGGGAAGGAGAGGTCCGGTATCAAAGGAGGGCCTATCCAACGATCGGGCCAACGGGAGGTTTCTTTTGAGAGGGGAGGAGTGTCTAGAGGCAAATCGTCCCTAACACCCTGGGATTGTGAGGAGAGATCGAATACGGGGGCGTCTCGCCCCCTTTCAAACTTCATGGTAAGGCTTTTATTTCTTTGCTTTGATCAATTATGTCTCAGCGTTGAGCAATTAAGTAAGCGGCTACAAAACCACTCATACCTCAGAATTACTCACCGCACACAACTACTCAAACTCAGAATAAGCTCACCGCACAAAACCCACTCAAAACTCAGAATTGCTCAGCGCTTAAATCCACTCAAAACTCAAAATTGCTCATCGCACAGAACCACTCAAACTCAGAAGTGCTCACCGCACACAACCTCTCAAAAATCAGAATTGCTCAGCGCACAAAACCACTCAAACCTCAGAATTGCTCACTACACACAACCAATTTTGTCGCAGTGAGGGTGAACTGCCACAAAGTTCTCCACTGGGTCACAGTTGCTCTTGCTTTTGAGGACATTTGTGTCATTTTTTGGGTCAAAGGTCTCCCTGAGAGCTTTCAAATCGCTCCAGCTACATCAATTCTCTCCCATCTCAATTAAAGTCTCTTCATATGTCTGAGATCAATCCGCTGTAGAAGAGCAGTCTTTTGTATATTCACGAGAACCCCTCTGTAGCATGACGGGGTCTTCGATGTAGCCACACATTAACTCTACTTCTTCTCATCAATACAATTCGCTGTCATGCGTTCTGCGTTTTGCGCATTGAGCAATTCTCGTTTTCTAAACGTTCTGCGCGGTGAGTAATTATGATAGTTACTCGCCTCTGTATTATTTAGCCCGGTGTGCGCGGCGAATATAATGTATTAAAAAATCTTAGTGGAGAGTAGTATTGTTGAGTGTAATTTTCCTATTATGTGATCAAGGCGAAAAACAGTAGGGTTTCATGGTTTTACGCGGAGAGTAATTAACCTAATTTTTTCCACATTCTAAAATAATTTAGGGGAGCCCCTTTGGAGATGCTCTAAATGTTGATTCCCGAGATCCATTGCATTACTGTAGGATCACGGACTTTTTATACGCTTCATTATGATTGGTC
The DNA here is from genome assembly GCA_030789695.1 of Scilla litardierei. NCBI lineage: Eukaryota > Viridiplantae > Streptophyta > Magnoliopsida > Asparagales > Asparagaceae > Scilla > Scilla litardierei. Next base: position 5,026,776 of record CM061139.1, read on the forward strand.
CAATTTCCCCTATAAATGGCGGACAACGAGCACTCATCTTCTCTAAACTTCGTCTACTTTCTTCTATCATCTTCTTTATTTGCCCACACAACCTCCGTATGGAAACAATAAGTCCTTCAGCTGTTCGTGCATGCTTGATATAGATATGGACGATAGCATTCATCCAGTACTCTTTTCACGTAAAGGTAAATGGTTTATGTTGGAAACTTATGCAACGAAGGGCTATCGTCCATTTATAATCAAGCATCCCCGACAATGCTGGGGGGTGTTGCAACTGCGTTGAGAAAATTTGTCCCAAACAACACTATGAAAAATGTGTACGATGATCATACCATATTCTTTTGGGGTGATATTGGCTATGCTGTCTCACATGTTTCAGGAAAGCTGCTGGGTGTTGTACCATGATAGATTGTTATTCCCTCCTATTATGAATTGTGGCTATGTATTTGGTTTGCGTGTCTTGCTATACACTCCGTATCCATCTCCATCTCCTCTTTATACACTCCATCTCCTCCATCAAACCCTTCATCGTTTCACTATACATCATCTTTGACGCACAGACACTCCATCCTATCCTTTCCGATCTCTTACACTCCCAAACACAACTTCTTATGTAACCCTGTGTTGTTTTACATCGTCTCCGGTAACGGAGTTCCAATCGGTGTCTTTTGTCCTGACTTCATGTTACAACGACGACAACAATGACGGTAATAAGCGAAACGGTCTGCCGACTTTCCAATTCACGGCGTCTCCTACAAAGGACAAAGTTCCACGTCATTGCAAACATCTGGTATGACAATCATCTTGAGCAGATCAGGGCAGAAATTCGGCAACTGCAACGTAGATGTGGAGCGCATTGCCCGTGTCGTACATCGCCACAGGGGAATCGGGGTTCCAGGCGTTGTGTTTGACACGGCTACATACTTGACTGCAGGTTACAACGACGCGACACTCATATCCAACTATCCAAGGACGTTAATAAACGCAACGAAGATGGGCTCCCGATGAACTCACGGAAGTTGAAGGGGGAAACACGTAGATCACGCGCCACTTCATTACAAACATCTGCGAAGACACTCAAATGTATCAGTTTGTAAGAGTAAAGGGATATGTATCTGTTTGGATCTGTATCTGTACGTACTTCAGTATGTTAGAATGGGTTGGCCATTTTGGAATGGTCACCGTTTGAATATGTATCAGCGTTAATCTAAAGGTTTGCATGCAGTTTCTGAATCAGATTGACTAGGTATCAGATTTTATATAAAATGTCTTCAGAATGAATAAGTATCGGTCTTAATCACAATTAGGTAAAGTTTCTAAGTGAAGTTTGACTGTTGGCATATTGCGGAATCACAATTTTAGTATGATGAAAATAGGAGTGTGAATGATTGACCGTTGGAACAAAAAGTATAGCATCCAACAAATATGCTTAAAGCGCACAACGGGCAAAATTAGTCCGTGCGGGGCGCGTTGAGCAAATGCGCTATCGTCGCAACTTTGCTCAACGCGCACACCGGGCATAAGGCTACTAGGTGTGTGCGTGTTTAACAATTGTTGATAAACTACCTTTTATATGCTCAAAAAGCGAACCACAGGCTTTCCTTTTTGCCCGTTGTGCGCGTTGTTTTGCCCGTTGTGCGCGTAACTTTTGCCCGTTGTGCGCGTTGTTTTCCCGTTGTGCTCGTAATTTTGCCCGAGCCTGAGGGCATAATTTTGCCCGTTATGCGCGTTGGGCTACTTTTTTAGTGGCTACAGTTTATCCCAACGCGCAAAACTTAGGCATGCATTAATCATTATAGAGCAGAACATCCGGCTGGTAGCAATCCACTGTATATTAACGATCCCTGCTCTGTATGTTCACCAACACTGCTCTGCAGACTCGAGGGGTCTCTTAGACTATTAGTAAGACCAAAGGTTCCAATATATCGCCGTTGTGCGCTGTGAGCATTTCTGTTAACCATTAAAAATTTGCACGGTGCGAGCAGCAATAACTGTGGATATATCAGCAAATTTTATTGAGTGGATGAGTCGGAGTTTTTTTTCGCACTAACAAAATTGCTCACCGCGCACAACCGGTTAAAATTATTTGTTCTGATCGTGGTGAATGGTGAGCAATTGTAGTAACCACTAACAAATTGGCTAATAAAGGTGCTCAACGGGCAAAACTTATCAATGGGAGTTTGTGGTAAGCAATTTTGTCAGACAATAACATATATGATACAATAACCCTACTCTCACTTGGAGTATTGGACACACTAACAATGACACATTCTCATCGCATAACAATTTGGAACAAAGGTTGATGTTATTAAAAATACCCAGAGCGCAAAACCGGCACTAATATTGCCAGTTCTGCGCGTTGAGCAATTTGGTAGGTAAAGACATAATTACTCAAAGCGCAAAACGGGCAATATTACTGCAGTGTTGCGCTCGGTGTAATTGGTATGATACACAACATCAATCCATACCGATGATGACATTTGCACATTTCGGAAGCCATGATAAAATTTCATCCGCCAAAGTGGTCCATTTTTATACCCAAAATCACTTATTACATTGATAAACGTTTTATCTTACAGATACTAAAAAGCATCAGCGGTAGCAATATTTGTACCTTTTACCCTATCAACGAATGACTGCATCCTCTGCTCGTAACCAGCCGGCCATCCATCGGCCACAGGGTCATGCGATCTTGTCCACACAACTGAAGTCGGAGGGACGTCACCTGTTGGTTGAAGTTGAAGGATAAAAAGTGATTTCTGTTCACATAACCCAACGTTATGTGGAGTCTGGAGGCTCGGTTTACTGCAGGACTTCTCAATGGAAAAAATGTCACACACATATCATCTGCAATCAAATGTACTACACAGTTGTAGCATGAGTCAATGACATGTCCAATGTCTGGCATCTGCATCCAATTTTCCTCTCCTGCACCTTTATCAGTAATAAAATAGTTCACTGCCTTCAAATTATTATTATATGAAACCTCACTCAGAACACGCCTGTACAAGACGTTGTATGTCCGCATCTCACGGAGCAAATCAGCTCTGACAGTCCGCCAATCGGAATCTTTCAAGCCCAACTGAACTGCCACAGCCCTGTACCCACAGTTGCCATCTGCATCCACGTCTACGACGCCCACTATGAGGTCACGTAGCTTGGGATCAAAATCCAAATAATATGGTATGAGGAAGTTGGCAGGCAAATCATCAACATAATCATCACGGGGAAACGAAGGTTTCGGCTTCTTTATTTGAAGTTTCGGACGCCTACTACTTTCCTTCGAAGGCCGCCTCTTCCATTTAGGCTTCTCCTTCGCTGCCGCCGTATGCTCCGCAATTGAATGCAACCGTGGAGCCTTAACAGGCTTCCTCATAACTGTAGGCATCTCCGTCACATCCGAAAAATGATCAGAAATCTTATCAACCAGGGGAGAAAGTTGTTTAAGCATGCCATCCATCTCCTCGTGCTCATCAAAATACGAGGCCACAGCCGTCTCCTCCTCCCTCCCAGCAGTCTGAGCATCCACATTATGATCCCCCGTCTCCACCGTCGCCCCCAACTCCAACGTAAGCTCAGCTTGCATCAACCCAGCATCCTCTATCTTCTCATCCTCCACATCCTCCACATTCGCCTCATCCTCCTGCGGCTCCTCATTCTCCCCAGCTGCATTCTCCCCCTCATCCATCTCAGTAGCCTGGTCAGCCACATTACATTCCACCGTCCCCGCCGTATCCACCAACTTCCCAGTATGCTCCTCAGCAATCAAATCAGTAGCCACTTCCTTATCATCCTCCTCCTCGTTCGCCTTCTCCTCATACACCTTCGGCTCCACAGTCTCAGCCGCTGCATTATCCTCCACCAGTACCTCCTCAGCATTCTGCACCTCCATATTAAGGGCAACCGTCTCCTCCATCTCCACCATCTCCCCAATAACATAATCAACTACAGTCAACTCAGCAGCCACTGCATTCTCAGCCTCATCATCCCCATAAACATCATGCACCCTCGGCTCCACATTCTCATCCGCTGCATTAACCTCATCCTCCTCCGCAGCATTCTGCTCCTGTCCACTAAGAGCTAACTTCTCAGCAGCCTGCTCCATCGCATTACGATCCACCACATCATCCTGCCAATAAGCAGCCAATGCAGTCGCCTCCTCTGCCTCATCCACCTTCTCCTCATCTCCCTTCTGCTCCTCCTCAACATTATCCACATGCACCACAAGCTCATCACCCACAATTCTACACGGTGATGCTAACTCCTTCAACTTGTTTACCATACCCACACTCTGCCCCCTTAGTAATCGGGAATGTGCATTATAAATTGATTTGATTGGTGTTTCATTGAAGGATTTAGTTTCCTTCAGGCCTTTCAAAATTGCTGACGGCGGCACCTTTCTATTTGCCAAGTCTCGCAATGCTTCCACCTCTTTTCCCTGCAACATCCCGTCGTCGGAATGGCCCGCGACATAATTAGCAGCTTGATGGTTATGCCTGCCATCAACGACCGTTAAACTCCACTCACCGCCATCGCCCACCTCATTACCACGCAATTTGAACGGGCATCCACACTTGTTGGTTCTAACTGGCCGGTTGCTCTTTCGTACTGGTCGGTGTCCCCTGTAGTTCCCGCTTCTTGCACATGCATAGTAGGCAGCAGGAGTCCTATTGGACGATTTACTCATACTCGACACACTGGTAACAATCACATGCCCCTGTTGTCGTCCGATGCTCTTTATCCACTGAAAGAGCTCGTCTCTACTTTTAAAACGTTGAATCGTTGTAAATTCGGCTGTATAATCCATATACACCTGTATCAAACAATTCATACAACTAATTGGACCGGGAACCAAACATTAGTTACATTATTGACGTAAAGAAAAATCAATATTATCTCGGAATTTTTTAGCATCTCCATCAATCTCAACTGTATCTGCAGGCAAGTAAAAACCAAAAATTTCTCCTCCTCTTTCTACACATTGTAATTGTAATAAGAATATCAAATAAAATGTACTTAACATTGTATACTTACCAAATCGCGATTTCGACAAATTTAGGTTGAAAACCCCTAAATCGATTGCTATCGCTTCACCGATTTGTTTGAACGCAGCAGTTGCCACTGTGATGTAAATGTCGAGCCCAGTAACAAAAATCAAATCTTTGGAATTTCCGTCTGTGCTCCTTGAGCAATCTACGAAAAACTTGCCGTTTGATATTCTGCCTTGAGCAATCTGTGGAAGGTTATGGCTGTGAGCGGTGAGCAGAATTTATCAAGGGATGAAAGAGGGTCCTAACGGGTCAAAACGGGTAAAAATTTTAACCCGTTGTGCGCTTCGAGTAAATTCGGTGGTTTAGTTGGCTTATTTTACTCAGCGCGCACAACGGTTATATTTTAACACGATTTGAACCGTTTTGCGCGCTGATTAATCTTACATGGATTGTCAGGATTGACATTAGTAACGGTAATCGTTATTAATCGCGACGCTGAGAACGATTTTGACCGTGGTGCGCGCTGAGGAGTTCTAAATTTTGTTTTTAATATTTATTCTATTGGATTACTCATATTCTTATGCCGATGTTAACAACATTATTGATACATATAAAATAATATAATACCAACGTGATAACTATCATTAGTTGTATTAATTAACACCCTTAAGAAAATCTGGATAGATTGCGTGTGTTATTAAGCATTCAAAATCCAGTATATATCAGTTTGTACCCGTTCACCAAAAAGTTAGTAAGAGGCAAACTTGATTAGTAGGTCTATCGTTGAGCATAACTGTAACGACTGGTTTTCATGTATCTGGATTTATTATATTATAATACAATGTTTTGGTGGATTTTCTTCTCATGCGTGGTCTTCGTCTCCTCGACTTTCATTTTCGATCGTTTCGTCGTGTTTTCTCGTTTCTTCCTTAGGATCGTCGATTTCGAAGTATGTCATTCGTGACGGACTTCATAATGGTCATATCTTACTAATAGATCCAGCCTAGGAGTCTTAGGAATCGATCCCGGAGCTTCGCGCTCCGTATCGGAACTTTTGGTGCTAATTAGCCGGTGTAAGAAGTGCCACCGACCGACTAGATGACGATCCAGTCGGTCGGAAATCCTTCTTGAACCGACTAGTTGGCTTTCTAAATTAATCTGAAGCTACTGTTTATCGTTAGTCGGTCTAAGAACGTTTGTTGACCGACTAGGTTGCAAACTAGTCGGTCGGCAATGCTTCTTTAACCGACTAACTCATCAACTATTTTTGACACTAGCTACTGTTTACTCTTAGTCGGTCTAAGAACGTTCATCGACCGACTAGATGCTAAACTAGTCGGTCAGTATTTGTTCTCCGACCGACTAAATCTAAATCCTAATTTTCGTCTGAGCTACTGTTTACACTTAGTCGGTCTACGTTGGTCGACCGACCGACTAGTTCCCAAACTAGTCGGTCAGTGGTTGTTCTTTGACCGACTAACTAGTGCTGTAAACCCTAGTTTTGCCCTAACCGACATCAAACCCTATAAATACCCCTCCAAACGTTTTTCTCTCCTCCCTCACGACCTAAAACCCTAAAATCTCCCCCATTGAGCCCCCATCTTCATCCAAGCTTCATTCCTTCATTCCAAGCCCTAAATCCATCATCCAAACCCTCCATTCACACATTCTACCTCCCATCTTCCCCAAACCTTCATCAAAACCCCAAAATCCACCTCCAAACCCATTTCTCCAGATTTTTCCCTCATTCCCAGATCTGAGCCGGATCGTTCTACCGTTGCCGTGGTTGCTCGGCATCGCTCCTCCGTCTCTTCACGGTAATACTCGATTCCTTTAGTTTAAGCATAACCCCCATTGACATGTGTGAAACCCTAATAAAATGGATTATTAGAAAGTTAGGGTTCTAATAAGAAATCGATTTAGAATCATGGTTCTAATGATTGTTTTGCCATAACAGCGATCTATTCCGTAGTTAGCTTGTGACGATCTTCATTGCTCGTCAACCCCGGTATCAGGCAAGTGAAACTTGCAACTCTTGAATTGGGCCATGTCTTAGGCCATTTACCTTGCTTTAGCGTAAAAGAGACTAAACGGTGAAAGGATAGCCGTTTAGACGCCATTGACCTAGCTTGACAACGAAGCTCGGTTCGTCACCCTCATCATGCTTGTATGTCACATTTACTTTAAATAAACGGTACGCGAATATGTTCATGTCATTGCATTTTGCCTATCATGTTTAAATTCTATTAACGGTACACAATTATCTGTTCATGTCATTGCATAGTGATTATTCATCGTGATTGCGTAGCACACGCTACAACACTATTATTTTCCTGGCTCGTGTTCCAGAAGCGAGCCCTGTAGTTGGAAACCCCAACGCTCGACACATATGGGTGGGGTAAGAGATAAGCGGCCACCTGAGCCCCGAGTTGGCCTGATCCGCCACTCCGGCCAGCAGGCGAAATCTCTAGTGTTTAATAGTGATAGAGATTAGCGGACTGAGCCACGAGTGGTCAGCAGGTGGACTCTCTATGCACTAAGTGATAAGTGAATAGTGATAAGTGATAAGTGTTTAATAGTGATAGAGATAAGCGGACTGAGCCACGAGCTGGCCAGCAGGTGGACTCTCTATGCACTAAGTGATAAGTGTTAAATGATAAGTGATTAGTGACTTGGTAGCTTTTGCTACATTGTGCATGCTTGCCTCTCTTTTAAACTGTTGCATCATACTTAACTGCCATGTCATTGCTTAATGTTACAAGTGCTAGGTTGTTAGTTACTTTCAGTTTCCTTGCTCAAGTCTTTCAGACTTGCTGACATGTGCCCCTTTCTCTTTTGGGTGACGCATGTTAGACCTTGAGCCCGAGGTACTTGCTGAGGGTGAGGTGTTTGCGGACGCCGAGCTTGTGCCCGTGTTGGACGAGGACTTCGTAGACACTGGAGATCAGTCTTAGTGTCTACGTCTAGTTTTATTAGATCTTTTGGGTTGTCGGTGCGTGGCACCTAGTTGATACTCTGTTATGTGCGTCTTTTGTTTGGCCTTGTTCTGGGCCTTTAGACTCTTTCTTTTAGCCTGGTGGCTTTTCTGTGATGTCGAATATTTTGTGGACAAACTGTGGGATTGGTATTTTATATCCGTCGCAGTATTATTATTATTATTGTTGTTTCGTTTGTAATTACAGGGACCTGCTTATACTAAAATTACGCTTATCAGGCGTGCAGCTTCACAGCTCCACGCTTGAGCGGACCTTCTCACGTCTCGCCTCCATTTTAGGGAAGCGGGTCGTGACAATAACCTATAGATACGATACACCACAGCACGGTATACAGATGATAACATTTGCACATTTAGGCAGACATGATAAAATTTCATGCTACCAATCTGTCAATATGAAATAAACAATCCATAGTAAAATGATACAACGTTTTATCCTACAATATTTCAATAACGTCAACGGTTGTAATATCGTGACCAAATACTATTGACTGGAATTGATGCATCCTATCCTCATAAGCAGCCGGCCATCCGGCTGACACATCGGAACGGTATCTTAGCCACATACTTGAAGTCGGAGGGACAGGACCATATGGGGCAAGTTTAACAATAACGAAGTGATTATTGTTCACATGACCCAATGTTATATGGCGTCTGGATGATAGGGGTACTGGAGGAGTTCTTAAAGGAAAATATGTCACACACTGATGAGGTGCAAGAATATGTACTACACAGTCATAGCATGAGGCAATGACATGTGCCATTTCTGGCATCTGCATCCACCATTTAGCTTTTGGACGGTCTAACAAATGGCCCAGTGCCACTACATTCTTTTTAAATTCCACGGCACCCATAAGTTGCCGGTACAAGCCGTCGTGGTTCTGCATCTCTTCTCGCAAGTCATATTTCACCTGCCTCCATTCGTCCTCACCCAGTCCCAACTGAGCTGCCACAGCCCTATACCCACAGTTTCTGTCTGCTTTCACATCTACGACATGCACTATAAGGGGTCGTAGACACTCAGGAAAAGCGTTCCAATATGGTATTATTATGTCGGCAGCCAAGTCCTCGTCACTATCATCATGTGAAATTGATTGTTTCGGCTTCTTTATTGTACATTTCCACAACGGTCTACTTCTTCCCTTACCCGGCTTACACGTCAATGTAGACGTATCCGTTATCTCAGCATGCTGCTTAGCAATCTCCGCTACCAGGGTAGAAATTTGAAGACGTAGAACCTCATGCTCCTTCTCAAAGGCCTTAGCCACTGCATTCTCATCATCATCATCCTCCTCCTCAGCAGTCTGCTCCGCCTCATTATGATCCACCTTATCATCCTCCCCACCCATCTTCCCAGTATGATCCTCCTCCTACAACTCAGCATGCACTGCATTCTCCCAAAACGCCTCCCCCACCTTCTGATCCTCCCCCTCATTATTCACAGCCTTCACATTCTCAGCACCCATAATTTTATCAGCTGATGTTAACTCCTTCAACTGTTTTACAATACCAACCTTCTTCCCCCGTTGTAACCGGTTTCGTGCATTATAAATTGCTTTGATTGAGGTTGCACTGAAGTTTTTATTTGCCTTCTGATCACTCCTTATTTTACACCCTTTTCCCGCATGTTTGCATGCCATTTTGATCGCCCAAATCATGTTTTTCACGATATATCGACGATATTGCGATGCTTTTCACGATTTGTTGTTTTTGTCGCATTTCAGGTGATTTGGCGCGATTAGGAGTGATCTCGAGATGCGTGTAATCTAGACGGCCACCGACGACCTCCCCGAGGGGTATTTTGCTGTTGGAGAGGAGCGGAAGAAGAATGGACGTCGCCGGAGCGACGAGGAGGCCAAAACGACCAGTTTGGGCATTTTTTGTGTCCCACTCGGCCGAGTGGAGGAGCCACTCGGCCGACCAGCGAGACACTGCTCGGCCGACCCGTTCAGACACGACTTCCATGTGTACTCGGCCGAGCGACGGAGACCACATCGGCCGAGTGACGATACCACGTCCGCCCGAGTGGCGCCCAGACGAAGGCCCTCAAAAAGACCGAAGTTACTGTTTTTCGGCCATCTGAGCTTCAGAAGACCCACTCGACCGAGTGGCAAATCCCGTCCGCCCGAGTGAAGTGAAGCCATCGGCCGAGTGACGACAACTCACTCGGCCGAGCCACCCCCGAACTGAAGACCCCTGAAGTCCCCGACTTACTGGAAAATTGACAGGGTTTTCACTCGGCCGAGCGACTTTTGTCACTCGGCCGAGTGCGATGCGCTGCCTGTAGCGAAATTTGCGGAAAACAGGCTGTGCAGGGGCGTTTTGGTCAGGATTTTTAGACGATTTTTGGGGCTATTTAAGCTCTGTTTTTACCCTAGTTTTGGGAGCCACCTCTCAGATTTTTTGCAGCTTTTTGAGTCTACTTTTTAGCTTTATTAATTGTGATTGGTGAAGAGAAAAACTTGGATTTTTGTTGGGTTGATTGAAGATCTACATTGGTTTGCACTTCTCTTCCACAAAAACTCTATTTTTATTGTTTATATCATTGTTGTGATGAATTCCATTGTCTATTTCTTTGCCAATTATTGTGCTATTGCTATGATTAGTGAGTAGTCTCCACGTCTTGGGGCGTGGGGATGAACCCTACGAGCCCAATTTCGTATTTGTGTTGAATTGGTAGGAATTGAGCCAGGATTGTTATTAGGGATTAGATTGGGATCGAATTACTACGGATAGCTAGGTATTCACGTCAATAGGGATTTGCAAGAGATTGGATCCCAATTCGATAGGAAGCCCTAGAAATCCGAATTGGGTTGGAGTCGGATTTTCGAAGTATCGGTTTGCAAGAAATTGGACCGATGCTAGGATCTCCGGTTGCAATTCCGTGTCGATACCCGTTTGTAAGAGATTGGACGGGTAGGAACTATCCTAATCTAGATTGTGGACCGAGTTTGCGAGAGATTGGGCTCGGTGCGCAATTGGACGATGATGTTGATCCTAATGCTAGCTTCCCTAGGCTAGGGTTTGCAAGAGATTGGACCCAAACCCAGGATAGCTATAGACCGGCAACAGCGCGAGAGCGTGAGCCTGGTTCCACATTTAGTTGCAACTAGTTCATCCGAATTCTCATCCTAGCGATTTCGATACCGGCGAACCACAATTGTGAAATACGGTGAGTAGTGGGGATTCCCCATTCCCTAGGCGTTCTCTATTTGATTTGATATTTTGCACTTTTGTCTGACGATTGTGACAGGATCGCCCAAGGCAATTATCCCTCTGAATAGCCAGGTTGATTAGGAGCAAGCACGGTCATTCGTCCTCCCTGTGTTCGATACCCGCTCGCCGCTATACCGTGCGCTTGCGGTAAAACTACAACCGTCGCCTCGGGACGTGTACGCCGGGGCGCGATCAAGTTTTTGGCGCCGTTGCCGGGGAAGTGCATTTTGACGGTGCTCGGCACCGACTGCCCGGTTATTTCTTCCTACTTTCTTCCTTTACTTCCCTCTCTATCTTATCCTAACTTCATTCGTAGCCCTATTTGCATATTCTCCCCGCATTTCGCATAAGATCTTAACAGGGAGAATGGGGGATGCAACGCCAACAATAGAACTCAGACGAGAAGACTATGACACCTTCACAGACCTCCTTAAGGAGCTTGTCGACGAGGTCCACGCTACCGGGGCATTTGCTATCAATATCACGGACCCCGACGAACAACTATTTGCTAGCTTTGTGATGGACCAAATCTCCCCGGAAGGAACTATCGGAGGCAATGTCAGAGTTGACGTGGTCGACGACAAATTTTATTTCGAAGACAATAGAGCAAATGTCGAAGAGCACTATGCTCCCGAAGAACCCTTCGAGCAAACCGACATTCCGGGTGTTACACTTTATGACGCTCACTCTTGTTTTTATGTATCGTCTGATGTGTTTTTTGATTCCAGGTACGAACTGGAGCAGAGTGAAGGTTTTAGCGATGCCAGCACTGAATCAGAGGGCGCCTACTTCGATGCCTCATCCTCACTAAGTAGCGAGTCCGACTCGTCACAAGAAAGCATTCCACCTGAAGATGAGCTAAACCAGGATGACAAGGAAGAAGCCGAATTCATGAGAGCTGAAAAGGTGGAAGAAGCAGCGCCACCTCAGGTAGAGCTTAAACAATTACCGCCGAATCTAAGGTATGCCTTTTTGGGTAATAAATTGACTTTTCCGGTGATAGTAAATTCCCACCTCACACAAGATCAACTTGAAAAACTCCTAGACGTCCTTAGGAGCCACAAAGATGTCTTGGGATACACTATCTCCGATCTTAAAGGGATAAGCCCTAGGCTTTGCACGCATCGGATCCATTTGGAGGATACCGAAGCCACCTCCATAGAGCCTCAAAGGCGGTTGAACCCGAACATGAAGGAGGTGGTTAAAAAGGAAATCCTAAAATTGCTTGAAGCCGGTATAATTTATCCTATCTCTGACAGTAGATGGGTTAGCCCCGTCCACGTCGTCCCCAAGAAAGGAGGGATGACTGTCATAAAAAATGACAAAGGTGAGCCAATATCCACGCGCACTGTCACAGGATGGCGAATGTGCATTGACTATAGGAGACTCAATAAAGCCACCCGAAAGGACCATTACCCATTTCCATTCATCGATCAAATGCTTGAACGCCTCGCGAACCATAAATACTTTTGCTATCTAGACGGGTATTCGGGTTTTTTCCAAATCCCCTTGCACGAAGATGACCAAGAAAAGACAACTTTCACTTGTCCCTATGGCACCTACGCATACCGTAGGATGCCATTCGGCCTTTGTAATGCTCCCGCCACTTTTCAAAGATGTATGACATCCATATTTTCCGATTATATTGAAAATATTATGGAAGTTTTTATGGATGATTTCTCGGTTTACGGAAGTGAGTTTGACTCTTGCTTGGAAAATCTCACTAAAGTCCTAAAAAGGTGCCAACAAAACAATCTCACTCTCAATTGGGAGAAGTGTCACTTCATGGTCACGGAAGGTATAGTCCTCGGGCATCTTGTTTCCTCAAGAGGAATCGAGGTAGATAAAGCTAAAATTGAGGTAATCGAAAAACTCCCTCCTCCTATTAATGTTAAGGGCATTAGAGGCTTCCTTGGTCACGCGGGGTTTTACCGCCGCTTCATTAAGGATTTCGCCTTGATTGCCAGACCACTTACTTCCTTACTCGCTAAAGATGTTCCTTTTGAATTTTCAGGAGAATGCTTGCAAGCTTTCAACACCTTGAAGGAAGCGCTAGTCTCAGCGCCCATCATTCAACCGCCGGATTGGAGCCTCCCTTTTGAGCTAATGTGCGATGCTAGCGACCAAGCCATTGGAGCAGTATTGGGACAAAGGAAAGATAGGAAGCTTCATGCGATATACTACGCAAGCAAGACATTGGATGACGCGCAGAAAAACTACACAACTACCGAAAAGGAGCTTTTAGCGGTCGTCTATTCCATAGAGAAGTTTCGCTCCTACCTCCTCGGTTCCAAGGTGATTGTCCACACCGACCATGCGGCATTGAAGTATCTTTTAAACAAGAAGGAGGCCAAACCCCGGTTGATTAGGTGGATACTCTTGTTGCAAGAATTCGACCTAGAGATCAGAGATAAGAAGGGTACAGACAATGTCGTGGCGGATCATTTATCTAGGCTCATTCGCGACAAGGAGGATGAGAGCTTACCTATTGACGACACATTTGTTGATGAGAGGCTACATGCGGTAAGGACCGAGGAAGTACCTTGGTACGCGGACTTCGTCAACTACTTGGCGTGCGGAATCAAACCGCATGGGATGTCCACGCAACAAAAGAGGAGATTTATGCATGAGGTCCGTAGCTATTTTTGGGAAGATCCTTACCTTTTCAAGATATGCAAAGATAGTGTCATTCGTAGGTGTGTTTCTAAAGAGGAGGCAACGTCTATCATTTTGCATTGCCACGGTCTACCATGCGGGGGACATCATGCCGCCTCTAAAACAACCGCTAAGATCCTGCAGAGCGGATTCTTCTGGCCCACAATGTTTAAAGACACTCACGCTTTTGTGAAGGGTTGCGATAGATGTCAACGGACCGGGAATATCTCCAAGCGCAATGAGATGCCGATGAGACCCATCCAGGAGATTGAGCTTTTTGATTGTTGGGGAGTAGACTTCATGGGGCCTTTTCCGTCGAGCAATGGCAACAAGTACATCCTATTGGCCGTTGACTATGTCTCCAAATGGGTGGAAGCTATTGCCACCCCTACTAATGATGCGAGGGTCGTCTCCAAATTCTTCAAGCAAAATATCTTTCCGCGCTTTGGAGTGCCGCGTACCTTGATAAGTGACGGGGGAAGCCATTTCATAGAGAACAAGTTTGAATCCATGCTAAAGAAGTACGGGGTAAATCATAGAGTTGGAATGGCTTATCACCCCCAGACAAGCGGCCAAGTAGAAGTCTCAAATAGAGAAATCAAGCAAATTCTCGAGAAAACAGTAGATCGGTCTAGAAAGGATTGGTCAATGAAGCTAAACGATGCTCTATGGGCCTATCGCACGGCCTTTCGCACCCCCATCGGTACCACACCGTTCCGCCTAGTTTATGGGAAGGCTTGCCACTTGCCGGTAGAGTTGGAACACCGCGCATATTGGGCCATCAAGACCTTTAACTACGACTATAAGAGTGCGGCGGTGAGGCGACTCTTGGACATCAACGAACTTGATGAAATAAGGAGGGACGCTTATGAGAGCTCGAGAATTTACAAGGAAAGGACCAAGATTTTCCACGATGCCCGCATAACTGTCACGGACTTCAAGGTGGGAGACAAGGTCTTGCTCTACAATTCCCGACTCCGACTATTTCCCGGTAAGTTGAGGTCACGTTGGTCGGGACCTTTCACCATCAAGCACATACAACCGGGAGGAGCTTTCGAGTTGGAAAGCAAGGAAGGTACCACATTCAAAGTAAATGGGCAAAGGCTAAAGCACTATTCCGAGGGGATCCCGACGGGCGAAATCAATAGAGTATATTTGCTTAAAGAGCGGCCGGATGATCTCTCGGACCTCCTTGATGAGGTGATAGAGGAGGCGATTCCTCACTCAATTGGTGCCCTTTTTGATGAAGAATTGGATGAAGGCCCGGATTTAGGCCATGAGGACAATAATGATGATTCCCCCGACTTCTCCGCTGATGAAGATGAAGGCGACGCTGATGTTGCAAGGATTCGAGAGCTCTGCAAGCTCTCGATATCAAAGTCTCCAAAGAAAGCTCCGCCGGTACGGAAATCGGCATCGCCGGCTAAGCCGTTGACCGGGGCAAATGCTAGCTTGGGGGAGCCTCCCCCCAACACTATTCGAGATAGGAGACCACCGCGGGAGAACGCTTCGCCGCCACGTCCGAATCCAAGCGCGCTCCCCGGAAAGTTTGACGGGTGCATCTCATATGCACCAAACATCCCGCATTGATTGAAAATTATAGGGGGTCGAGCTCACGACCTAAAACGAGCGCTTGACGGGAGGCAACCCGACGGTTTTTGCTTTATTTTCGCTTTTTCTTTATTTTCGTTTTAGAAATTTTTAGTGTTTTGAGTCATCCGATCAAAAATTTTGTGATAACGGGTCCTATTTTTCTTGACAGGAGAGGAGATAGGTAGATCATCATGAGGAGGTTGAACGAGACGATGAGGAGCGCCCTAAGAAGGCGTTCGACGCTTAGGAGGAGCATGAAATCGACTGGAGGAAGAAAGACGGAGTTTAGAGTCTAAACGAAGACAAACAGCAGAGTGCAAGGCTCACTCGGCCGAGTATACTAGTCACTCGGCCGAGTACAGAAGTTCGTCCGGCCGAGCCGCTCACGAACAAGGGAAGTCTGCTGTACCCAACTCTCTGTCTATTTTCCTCATTTCATTATAACTGCTACTCGGCCGAGTATATATATTCACTCGGCCGAGTGAAACAGATACCCTCCTTGGGCGAGTCATGCCGAGTAGCTTGAGTCACTCGGCCGAATGGATTTACTCCACTCGGTCGAGCCTGGCAAGGCCACTCGGCCGAAGCGATATCGGGGAGAAATTTTTATTTGCCTCGCTCGGCCGAGTGATCACGTCACTCGGCCGAGTCGTAACTTTTTAATATAAAGCCAAAGGGGGAGGCGCAGTTTTCGAAAACGAAAAAAAAACCCTTTCGCCCGCGCCCCCTCAGCTTCCCCTCGCCCGATCGCGCCTCGCCCAACATCCACTCGCCCGTGCGCGCCGCCGCTCGGCCTGCCACCGCCGGCCGACCGTCGCCGCACCCCGCCCGAGTCGCCGCCGGCAACCCCCGTCTCCGATCACCTCCGGTTGCTTTTTGGAGCTTAGGGGAGCTCAGGGGAGCTTCTACGGGCTGCTCAGGACTTCGTGGAGGCGCGGACTTCGCACGCTTCCACTACTTAGCACTCGCGGCGTGTTTGGGTAAACTCTTTCCACTCTTTGTGCACACGCCGCACTTTTCACTTTTTCGGCGCGCGCTCGGGGCAGATATGCCGCCCCGGACACGACCGCGGTCGAAGAGAGCTTCCGCCAAGCGGAAGCGGTCGGATGATGCCGGCCCCTCCCACGAGTTGGAGGACTCTCCTCCACCGTCCCCCACACACCCCGCATACCCCGCACAGCCTGCAGGCTCCGCACACCCCGCACAGCCTGCAGCGCACCCACAGCCCGCACAGCCTCTCCCCGCCGATCCACAGCCACCACCACCGGCTCCACTGGTCGGGCCGCTCAGGATTACGTTCCGAGACGACGCACACCGCGCCGTCTTCGAGCGTATCTCCCAGCGCTCGATCGTACCCTCCAGGTTCGCACACCTCGCTGACCTAGGACGCCTGGGGGTACTTGAGGGGATGCTCACGTTGTACGACAACGTGGGCTGGCGAGATTTTTTCCAGGTGTCGGCGGATACTTTTACCCGTCCGACACTTGAGGTTTTGAGTTCGATCGCCCGGACCGATGAGGGATGCTCATTCCGGTTCATGGATCGAGAGTGCCAGGTCACTCTCGATATGATGAGAGCATTTTTCTCTTGGCCCGTAGTCCCCGGAGCCGATCGCGGTTATGGCCCCACACATATCCCTCCACCCTCTTTCGACGCCGGTGCCTTCTGGGCACGTATCACGGGTCTCCACGCCGCCTTTGACCCTAGTAGGGCCAAGGCCTCGGCCATCGTACATCCCTGCCTACGCATTGCCCAGCGCCTCATGGCGACTACCTTTTTGGCCAGATATGAGCCGGGCACGATGTCTACGCCAGAGCTTTACATGCTCTATGCGATGACACGTCCCAGAGCTCTGTCTAGGGATGGAGATGAGCTTGTCCCCGCCGTCGTGATCGATATCGCGGCATGGTACTTAGACCGCATCATTGTATCGGTGGGCGCTCGCTCACCGATATGCTGCGGCGGCCTGATTACCCTGCTGGCTCTTATGACCGGTGAGGATTTCCCCGACGACCTGCGACGCGTTCCGGGCCCCACTTCCTTGTCGATAGACGTTATGGCCCGGATGAAGATGCTGCGTCCGCACGGTGAGCGTCACTGGGTCTGGTTGCACGGCCCCTATGGGGCCGATTACATGATTCTCCCGAGCCCTGCTCGGACCCAGATTGCACCGGCCCACGTTGACTGGCTCCCAGATATGGATGTCCTCATCCCCGCCGCCTACGTGCTCGAGGCCGAGGAGGCCGAGCAGGGCCCCGCCGCCCACGCTACCCAGGCTGCTCCCGCAGACCCTGCTGCACGCCCTGCCGAGCCCGCTGCCGCCCCTGTGGCCCCTCAGCCCACACCTGTCGTTTCTGCTGCTCCTGACACTTCTGTCCTCACCTCTACCAGTGTCGCGAGTACCCTTGCTGAGCCCACTTCCACCACTGTCACCGCTCCCGAGGCTGTCACCACCACTCCCACTTCCACCACTGGCCCCTTGTCTGTCGAGCCTCTTTCTTCTGCCTTCCCCGAGCGCCCGCCGACCGTAGTCGCGTACGGAGAGCCCTCGTTCGTTTCGGTCGTGGAGACCATGGTTAGCATGATCTCCGCTGGGGCTACACCTTTTGGACCACACACTTCTTCCCCAGCGGGAGATTCCTCTGTCTCCACTACCGCCGTCTTCTCCGAGAGCGTCGTGGCGTCTGTCCACACTTCTGTGCCACCGACCTCACTAGCCGCCTCGCAGCCGCTTTTGTACTCTTCTTCCGCTGCCGCTGCCTCCACTTCTCACCGCCCGCCCCGGCCTCACACTGAGGCCCGGCCCACATTTCCTGGCACGGCACCTTTTGTCCCATTCCCTGCTGAGCCCGTTACATACTCCACACGCGTACGCCAGCCTCGCCCTGCGCAGCCTAGACCGGTGCGTCCCTCTGCACCACCCCCGCCCGACACTGTACTGCAGAGCATACGTGCTCTTGAGGTGGCGGTGAGTGGTCTTAGAGGAGACCTTCGGACCCTGTCCTCCACCGTCTCTACGATGGCTGGACGCTTTGACCTGATCCCTCAGATCCACTACTGCCTGACACAGATCTTAGAGCGTCTCCCGCGCGTACCCCCACCCACCCAGCAGGTTCCCACACACACTCCCACACACGCTCGACCTGCTTCCACTCCCACGCCCACCCCAGCTCAGCAGCCTACACCACCACCACCACCCCCTCCGCCTCAGGACGGAGACGGCGCGGCACCGCCTTCTTAGGCACTCTTGATGCCTTTATCCATTCCTGACGTTGTGCTGCCCGTCTCTGCTGGGTCCTGATGTTTTTTTTTGTCCACCCCCCCTCCTCTCACTTATTTTGGGATTATATTTTTGATCATATCTTTTTGTGCACATCATATCATATCTACTAGGGTTTCTCATTTTGATAACATCTATATATATCTTTTTGGGAGAGAGGGAGCGTTTTTGGTGCCGTATTTTCATATCACTCCTGTTTGTGCATGCATCATACCCGCATCATATTTTCACTTCTTTATTTTTCCTTTTATTATTTTTTCCCCTCATGCATGCACCCTCACTTGCCCCTCACGTTAATTGTCTCTCTGTGTGCCACACTTTGCACATTGAGGACACTGTGCCGTTTAGCTTGGGGGAGTGAGCTCTCACGTTCTTTTTCGATTTGCCACCTTTATTTTCAGTTTTTCACACCGCTTTTCACTTTTGCACTCATTTTTCGTTATTTTCCTTTTGTTTTGCCATGCATCACGTTTTCCTTACTTTCCTGTGTGCCGCATTGCATAGTTCTATTTTCCTTTTATCTTTACTTCTTCCTTTTTTCATCTCATGCTAGAGATGAATTTTCTGTGATGATGTCTACGTGGAGTTAGCTTATTCTATATGCATGCTATATTTGTCGTGTCTTAGATTTCATTTCTGATATCATATGCTATGACTCGCTTGCATTTAGAAATAGGAGCCCACACTTTTTCCTCATGAAAATGGATGAAATTTTATTATTAGCTGAGCCTGAATATTCATATGTATGCTATCACAGAAAACACACCAAGATTCACGCATTGAATGCCTATATCTGGAGTACTGACTTCTTTTCCTTTATCACTTCTATATGCTTGAATTGTACACTTCACTTCCGGATGATTAAATGATGGTTAGCTATGATATATCTGGATTAGTTAGCTTTTTTGTGATCGAAACTGAGTAGATTAGATTACCCTGCTGAAGTTGTCGTGCATGTCTTATAGAGTGAGCCGAGAGTTATATTTATTTCTTTCTCCACAAATCTTGAACATCATTTCTCTACTTTTAAAATCATTGGTGAATCTCCCCTTAGTGATTCTATTTTATGGCATTTCCCCCGCTATTAATTCCTAGCTCCAAATCTCTTATTCCAAAAAAAAAATATATAATAAAAGAGAGAAGAACATTCTCGTATATCATTATCTCTCTTTGAATTGGGACCATTGTCAAAAAAAAAAGAGAGAAAAGAGAGAAAAGAGGAAAAATCCTCAATAAAAGATCCCATCTCGCTTACTTTCTTTCTTCTTTCTCTTCTTTGCCTTTGGAGCTATATAAAAATGGGGATGTAAATATTTTTGTGCCACCACGCTTATAGATAAGCTTGGGGGAGGAGATCCATTGATGTGTGAGAGAGCGACTACTTGACATTGCACGACAACCTAGGCTAAGTAATATTCTATACTCGGTGAGATTGTTTCTAGCTTTACGAAATCCAGAAATCTAAGCCTAGCATTCATTTCATGAAACCCATACTTTTCTATTCTCTCTATTCTATGATGTGATACTCTTATACTCCAGATAGAAAGCGTTCAATTGAAAAGTGTGTGATCTGAGACTTGTATACCGCTTTAGATGATTCAGGCGATGTTAATTTTAAAATCATTCCGTTTTTCATGATTATACCGTTGTTCGTGGGTTTTCTATTTTCTACTTGCACTATTCTACTATGATATCAAAATGAGATTCTTTGACATGTATTTCTCACTCGGTGCATGTTATAAGAGTAGGTGAAACCCACGTCCTGAGAAAATGATCTAGCATCCTACCTCTTCTTTCTTTCTTTCTTTATTTTCGTTTGGTTTTCATTCTTCTTCGTTTTTCATTTTTTTTTCGTTTTTCGCCGTTTTCGTTTTCCGAATCCACCGGGTTCGCTTTTTACTTATCTTCCTCGAGGACGAGTAAGAGGCAAGCTTGGGGGATTTTGATCACTCCTTATTTTACACCCTTTTCCCGCATGTTTGCATGCCATTTTGATCGCCCAAATCATGTTTTTCACGATATATCGACGATATTGCGATGCTTTTCACGATTTGTTGTTTTTGTCGCATTTCAGGTGATTTGGCGCGATTAGGAGTGATCTCGAGATGCGTGTAATCTAGACGGCCACCGACGACCTCCCCGAGGGGTATTTTGCTGTTGGAGAGGAGCGGAAGAAGAATGGACGTCGCCGGAGCGACGAGGAGGCCAAAACGACCAGTTTGGGCATTTTTTGTGTCCCACTCGGCCGAGTGGAGGAGCCACTCGGCCGACCAGCGAGACACTGCTCGGCCGACCCGTTCAGACACGACTTCCATGTGTACTTGGCCGAGCGACAGAGACCACATCGGCCGAGTGACGATACCACGTCCGCCCGAGTGGCGCCCAGACGAAGGCCCTCAAAAAGACCGAAGTTACTGTTTTTCGGCCATCTGAGCTTCAGAAGACCCACTCGGCCGAGTGGCAAATCCCGTCCGCCCGAGTGAAGTGAAGCCATCGGCCGAGTGACGACAACTCACTCGGCCAAGCCACCCCCGAACTGAAGACCCCTGAAGTCCCCGACTTACTGGAAAATTGACAGGGTTTTCACTCGGCCGAGCGACTTTTGTCACTCGGCCGAGTGCGATGCGCTGCCTGTAGCGAAATTTGCGGAAAACAGGCTGTGCAGGGGCGTTTTGGTCAGGATTTTTAGACGATTTTTGGGGCTATTTAAGCTCTGTTTTTACCCTAGTTTTGGGAGCCACCTCTCAGATTTTTTGCAGCTTTTTGAGTCTACTTTTTAGCTTTATTAATTGTGATTGGTGAAGAGAAAAACTTGGATTTTTGTTGGGTTGATTGAAGATCTACATTGGTTTGCACTTCTCTTCCACAAAAACTCTATTTTTATTGTTTATATCATTGTTGTGATGAATTCCATTGTCTATTTCTTTGCCAATTATTGTGCTATTGCTATGATTAGTGAGTAGTCTCCACGTCTTGGGGCGTGGGGATGAACCCTACGAGCCCAATTTCGTTTTTGTGTTGAATTGGTAGGAATTGAGCCAGGATTGTTATTAGGGATTAGATTGGGATCGAATTACTACGGATAGCTAGGTATTCACGTCAATAGGGATTTGCAAGAGATTGGATCCCAATTCGATAGGAAGCCCTAGAAATCCGAATTGGGTTGGAGTCGGATTTTCGAAGTATCGGTTTGCAAGAAATTGGACCGATGCTAGGATCTCCGGTTGCAATTCCGTGCCGATACCCGTTTGCAAGAGATTGGACGGGTAGGAACTATCCTAATCTAGATTGTGGACCGAGTTTGCGAGAGATTGGGCTCGGTGCGCAATTGGACGATGATGTTGATCCTAATGCTAGCTTCCCTAGGCTAGGGTTTGCAAGAGATTGGACCCAAACCCAGGATAGCTATAGACCGGCAACAGCGCGAGAGCGTGAGCCTGGTTCCACATTTAGTTGCAACTAGTTCATCCGAATTCTCATCCTAGCGATTTCGATACCGGCGAACCACAATTGTGAAATACGGTGAGTAGTGGGGATTCCCCATTCCCTAGGCGTTCTCTATTTGATTTGATATTTTGCACTTTTGTCTGACGATTGTGACAGGATCGCCCAAGGCAATTATCCCTCTGAATAGCCAGGTTGATTAGGAGCAAGCACGGTCATTCGTCCTCCCTGTGTTCGATACCCGCTCGCCGCTATACCGTGCGCTTGCGGTAAAACTACAACCGTCGCCTCGGGACGTGTACGCCGGGGCGCGATCACCTTCAGTACTGACCGGCACCCCGCTTGCGTCGCGGCGGCGCGATGTCGTTTACCACAAGTTTCACGGTTAGTGTAGGGTGCGGGAATATCGAACTCAGGGAGGCGAGGTCGTGCTTGGGTCAGGTAGGACCTAAATCACCCCGAGGGGCGAGCTAGCCCGAATCGGTGAATGGTTGTCATGAAAGGAAATAAAAGGGTATGAACAAAAAGAAAGAAAACCCGAGACTTTGGTTTCCAACCCGACGAGAGACTCTCGCCGATACGGCCTGCGGGTATGGATAGCGATCGGGATTAGGGTCTAATGGTGAGACGTTGCATCTGAAAGTGGTACCGGCGTCCCATGGGCCCGATATTCCGGTCGGTGCCCAGGATGATACACCGGACTTCCCGGATTCGATCAGTGGGCACTCCCGTGTCCATTAACACTGATCGATCCCGGGAGCACTAAGCCTGCAACTATATCTCCCAACGTCTCATCCTGCCGCTCCCGCGTGCTAGGATTCGGCGTCTACGCTAAGGGTGTGAGCTATGGCTAGGGAGTCAACCGCCAAGTTTATTCCCCCTTGGCCCAACAGTCAAAGGCGGTCTTTTTCCCGCCGATGACAATGAAACACCCCACGTAACCGTTAGATTCCTACTCCCTATCGATTTCCTAACCCTATGGACGCATCGGGAAGAGCCCCCGAAGGGGTTTCCACCAAAATCCCAGATTTGGGATCTACTCACAAAAATTCATGAAAAAGCGATCTAAATGAAATTTAACCGTTGGAATCATAATCGGACAATTGCAATGTGGAAGTACTAGAGTAATAAAGACAATACTAAAATTTTAGAAAGATCTGAAAACTTACAAAAGAGTAACAATTACAGCCGTCACAAGGAGATAAAACAGTAGAAAAAATAACAGCTCCTGTTTCTGGAACCCTAGGGGTTCTATTTATAGACCTTCGCATCAACCGATCGGTTGACAAGTCAACCGATCGGTTGATCCGTTACAAATTAATAACAGAAAACGACGAGTTTTCACCCGATCATATGAACCGGTCGGGTGAGTTCTTGAGTGACCGGTTGGATCTTGGAGCAGTCGGGTGAATCGATCGGTTCGACGTCCGTGTCTTCAGCTCTTCTGCTTCAGCTACAGATGAACCGATCGGGTGAGAGTCACCCGATCGGTTGGAATTCTGCTCGAAAAAACAGAGAACAGCCCCCCGCCGAACCGGTCTGTGAACCGGTCGGGTGACTTCTTTGTGAGCTGCGGCAGAGACCGGGTGGTGCACGCGTGCATCACCCGATCGGTTGGAGATGACCAACCGACCGGGTGAGGGGCTGAAAGATGAATTCTTCGACGTTTGACCCCCTGGATCACGCGTGACTTCTCCCGTTGCTCCGGGGACTTGGGATATCATCGTTAAACGTCCCCTACGTGGTCAATCCCCTGCAATCATGGATAAACAAAGAAAAGTGAAAGAAAACGGGAAAATACACGAAAACGAATAAGAGACGGCGGAAAAACACGGAGAAACACAAAAGAAAACGTGCGTGAATATATGAAATATAAACGCACGTCAAAATCCCCCAAGCTGAACTCTTCCTCGTCCTCGAGGAAGATGAGTGAGAGTAGGAGCTCGGAAGGGGAAAATAGAGAGGAAGAAAGAAAAAGGAAAACTCTAAACCCTAGATCGTCCATCAGAGCCACCAAAATCAGAAACGACACACCAAGCAAGCAAACGCCAAATCACACCACTAAACCTAGGAAAGCGAGTCCAAATAAGTGTCGTGGGTCCACGCGGTGAAGCGCGAGTGAGCGTGGTCGTGTGCTAGCAAATGGTGATGCTTTCAACAATGTGCTATGAGGCTCGATATACACAAATCCAAGATATGACCCAAAATATCGATCCGAATTGAATTAAGCGGCGAATATAAGTTCAAGCATGCATGAGAAGAGTGAGAATAGAAGTGTATCATGCATCGGGGACTCCACAACTAGGGTTAAGGAAGTCACGCCACTATAGCCTAGATACTAGCTAAAAAGTTCCTAAGCCAAGTGTTTTCGATAACGACGGGGGGTTGAGATGATGTGGAGAAGAACACTCGGTGCAAATTCTCGCCTTCCCTTTATTCTCGGTAGGTAGGAAAAAATACTCACACTAGATATTTTTTGGGTTTTGGGTATTTGTATATTTTTTTGGCCTTTTGGCTATACAAAATTTTTCCTTTCTTTTCTTTTTGGGTTTTTCTTTTCTTTTCTCCTTCTTTTTTTGGATTTTTGGGTTTTTTGGCTATACACATGTGTACTCTCCCAAGTGGGAGAACGGTACACGACGAGGGGATTTGCACCAAGTAAAACAAAAAAGAAGTCGAAATCTAAACACTTGGGCAAAGGAAACTATTCTCGCTAAATAGAGCGTAGGCTAAATGGGTTATCCTAGTCCTTAGTTGTGGAATCCCGACGCATGCGAATTGAAGTATACGATATAAATATAGCATGCATATAGTGGAAACAAATACCGCATATTCAAATCGGAGCATGATAATATAGGGGTCATTCCTGGACAGGTATATAAAGTAAAATCACAAAGCAGAAGCACACCAAATGCTAGTCACGACACACGACTCACAAAAAGCTAAGTGGACCCACGATGCGTGAAATGCAAGAGGACTCGAAATCCTAGGGTTGGTGAGCGTGATTATCGATGCAATGCTAGGTGTGTGTGACTTTGTGGCGATTCATCATAGGATTCATCTCTAGGAGAAAGAGCTAAAAAAGAAGAAAAGAAAAAAAAATAAAAACACGATGAAAACGACACAAAAAAAACGAAAAAGAAGGACTCGAACGACACACACAGTGCGACTCCCCCAAGCTAAAGTTTGCATTGCCCTCAATGCAATATGAGTGAGTACGGGAGGGCAATGAAAATGGGGGGAAATACGCACCGACACAAAAAGAAATGAAAACCAGGAAAACACATAGATGAAACTGAAAAAGAAAGAAAGATCAAAATCAAAATCAAACAACACGAAAATAAAAATAAAAATAAAACCACACGACACGACACTCAAAAAAATGAAAAACAAGCACACACACAAAGATGAGAAAAATAAACAAAAACACGACAGCGCACCAAAATAGACGTCCCCCAAGCTAGACCAGAAAGCGCTAGCGAAAAGATGTGATCGATGAAATGCAGAGATGTGCAAGGGGGAGTCAAAAACAAAAGAGGTGAATCTAGAAAGCAACACGCAAATAGTCCTCTCCCTCCGACAGAGACAAAGCAGGGCCCCGAAAAGACAGATGGGCACAAATATGGGGAGGGGGGGGGGCAAAAGTGGGAGAGAAAAATCAAGCAGGGGCACCACCCTCTGGGGGTGGTGACGGGGGCCTGCGCTGTGCACCAGGGGTCGTGGGGGGGTGGAATGTGGAGCTCGGAGACGTCGGGTGGGTCTTCACGGATGTGGCGAACGAAGCTTTGAAGAAAGGGGAGGTCTCGGTCGACGGACTCCTGGGTTATCCGACCACCCTGCCCAGCAAGGAGGATCATGGCCATGAATCGATCGGCTTGGTCTTGATCAGGGGCAGATGGGTTGGAGGTGGTGGGCTGAGCGGGGGGTTGTGCGCGACGAGCGCGACGGGTGGGCCTAGGGTTCGAAGAGCTGGCGTCGGTGGGTTTAATACGGCAGGGAGGCATTGTGTGGGTGTCGTTTGTGCGCGTAGGTGCGTAAGAGTACAATGAATTCAACACAAACACGAAATACGACCAACAAGAAAATGGAATATTTGGGGTAAGATTAAAATTAAGCAAAGGAGCGAGTTTGCCCAAATGAGATGAAGATAGTCGATCGTAGACGCCCCGATGCTACTCGATTGGAGCACGCTGTGAAGCCACAGCGATCTCTTCAACAAGTTTCGATGTTGGGGAGAATGGGTGAAATTTAGGGTTTTGTGTGTAGGGATGGCGGGGGAATGGACGGAAATGATGGTGGACGGGTAGGGAGATGGCGGGGAAGGACGATCGAGGTTGATCTTGGGGAAGAAAGAAGGCATGCACACGAGGGGAGTCGAAACGGCGGTGATTTGGGCGATCGGGCGAGGATGGGAATGAACGGGTGGTCGGGGGGGTTTATATATGGTTTTAAGTCGAACCGATCGGGTGACTTGTCACCCGATCGGTTGACGGTTAGGTCGAAATTCTTGCCAAAGATTTGCTACAGGCGAACCGGTCGGGTGACTTGTCAACCGATCGGTTGGCCGCTCCACTCATTTTCCCGAGAACTTAGGCCCGCTCACCCGGTCGCGTCAACCGATCGCGCTCGAACTCAACCGATCGGTTGATATTCCCCAAAATTTCCCGAGAGTTCACCCCAGCTCATCCGGTCTGTCACCCGGTCTCTTCATTACTCAACCGATCGGGTCATATGGGGGCAGATCTCGGCATGTATCTGATACATCCCAACCGACCGGGTGAGTTGTCATCCGATCGGTTGGGGCTTGTTTCCTGCAAAAACCAATAGATTTGTTTAAGTCCCTGAACGGATGTTCTCGCGGCTGATTTTATTTATAAAAATAGACAAAGTAAAGTCAAAAAATAACGCTGAAAAGTGGGGAAAAAAGTTTAGAACATGGGTTGCCTCCCATGAAGCGCACTTGTTTAACGTCGTTGGCTCGACGCCCGCAAGAGATGCTCATGGTGGTCGATACGGGTGATGCCCGAAGTTTGGAATCTCTTTCTCATTGGAGCTGAAGGCACTTGGAGTAGTCAGCGGCTGGAAAAATACTTGCTCGACTACCCTCCCCTTGTTCTTGGGATCCGGGGGCTTTTCCTTGGTGTTGGCGCTTCCCGCCATCTTCTTCAGGATCCGGACCTCGTCTTTAGTGAGGTCCGTGGGCTCGTTCCCCGCTCTCCTCACAGGAGGAGCCTTGGGGAACCCGGTAGGGGTCGTTCTTGCTGCACTCGGTTTTCCAGCAGCTTCTTTGTACTTGGGGCCGTCTCCATCTTCTGAATCCCCCAAGTCATCGGGGGGGTTTCTCAGGAGAATCTCCCAGGAGCTCTCCTCTGCAGCTTTTTCCTCTTCCATCTCCAGCAGATTGCACCGAGGGTCATCAGGGGGATCGGGGTGCTTCATGGACAACCCCAGATCGAACTCAACTTTCTCCCCGCTGACATTCAAAGAGAGTTTTCCGTTCTTCACATCTATTAGAACGCCAACAGTGGCCATAAAAGGCCGTCCCAGGATGATGGGGGTGTGTGCGTCTTCGGGCATGTCCATGACTACAAAGTCCACAGGCACATGCACCCCTCTCACATTCACGGGGAGGTCATCCACAATTCCCACCGGATATTTGACCGACCGGTTAGCTAGTTGTAAGGTCATACTGGTGGGCTCCAAATCACCCATTCCTATCCTTTTGTACATCGACAAGGGCATCAAACTTACACTCGCTCCGAGATCGACGAGTGCACGATGAATCTTCACTGCTCCGATCGTGCAAGGAATGGAAAAGCTCCCCTGGTCTTTAAGTTTCGGCGGATTTACCCTCTGGATAAAAGCGCTACACTCCGCCGTCAACACTACTTTCTCTTTTCTAGACCCTCTCGTCACCAAATCTTTCAAGAATTTTGCATAGGAGGGGATTGTTTCTATTGCTTCCAGGAAGGGGATCTGCAAACTCAGGTCCTTGACCATGGCGAAGAACTTGCCATATTTCTCATCAATTTTTGCCTGAGCCAACCGTTGTGGAAATGGCACAACGGGTTTATACACTTTCGGGCTCTCTTCCTCCTCCTTCTTCTCTTCTTCAGAGGCTCCCTCCGGAGTCATAGGATTTGATGACGAAGCACCGGCGTCATTTGATTTTTCGGTCGGTCTCTCAACGACCAATGGTGCCTCCGGGTTGCTAGGGGGCACTCTAGTAGGAATTTGTGTCCCGCTTCTCAGAACGATAGCGGACACATTTGCGTGCTCGTGCACGAGTGCCGATGTTTGGGTGGCTCCCCTCGGGTTCACCTCCGGTTGTGGCGGTAATTGGTTTTGTGTCCTTGCAAGGTTCGCCACTTGTAACCCCAGCTGTGTTACTTGGTCCGTGAGGGCCCGCTGACCCATTTCCAGCTTTTGATTGATCTTCTCCTGGTTGGTAATATATTGAGTCAAGAGAGACTCAACCGGAGAGACGGCCCTTTGTTGGCCATACTGCTGCTGCTGCTGAAACGGCTGCTGAGTCCTGGGGGCGTAAGATTGTTGCTGAGGTTGTTGCTGAAATGGTTGCTGCTGATATTGTTGCTGCTGAAACTGACTCTGCTGTGGCCTAGCCGGTTGATATGCTTGTTGCTGCGACTGATGAGGCGGCGAGGGCTGAAATGGTGCCCGGTAACCAAAGTTTGGATGGTTCCGGATGTTCGGAGAGTAGGCCGGGTCGAAATTAGTTCTTGGTGGATACGGCGCATTTCCCGTGGGATTGTAAAATAGTGCGCTCGCCTGGTCCAACGGTGGTGAGATGTCACCACCGTCGAATTCCCCGAAGAATCCGGACTCTACTGCTGAAATCTGCTGTGTATCGGCCCCACCGGCTCCTACCATTAGTGCGGAGATCTGGGTCGAAAGCAAGTCGAACTTGCTTGAAAGTTTGTCGACGTCCTCGACTCTGTGTACACCCCCAGACCTTGGTGTGGCTCTCTCGTCACACCATCGCTCATTGTTGGATGCCATGTTTTCTAGAATATGTCCGTCATCTTCCTCGCTTCTAGACATGAAGGAACCCACAGCCGCGGCGTCCATAGAAGATTTCAGGTCATCCCTCAACCCATTGTAGAACAGATTAATAATCTGCCACTTTGGAAGCTCATGGTGAGGGCATCTTCTTTGCATCTCTTTATATCTCATCCAAGCTTCATGCAAGGACTCGTGGCTGGCCTGTGAGAAGGAGGAGATCTCACTCCTCAACTTCATGGTCTTCCCCGGAGGAAAGAACTTCGTCAGAAAAGCATTGGAGAGCTTCCCCAGGTGTTGAAAGTGTTGGGGTCCTTCCCCCTTAGCCATTGCTTGGCTTTGTCTCGCAAAGAGAAGGGGAACAGCTTCAGACAGATAGCCTCTGTCGTGACAACATTAATCCGGAAGGTGTCACATTTCTCCAAGAAGGATTCTAGATGCTCGATCGGGCTCTCCATGGGTGCACCCGCAAACTGATCCTGCTGGATCCACGTCACCAATGACGGCTTCAGCTCAAAGCTTTGGGCCGTGATAGCTGGAGGAAGGATGGCGGAAGTGGACTCGATAGATGGCATCGAGTATTCCAGCAGAGACTTTTGAGGCGGGGTGTTCTCCTCCATGGATTCGGGATCCTCCCTTCTTCGATTCTCAGCGGCCAAACGCCTAAGGGTGGCGTTAATTTCTGGATCGAGGGGAATCAAGTCGTCAAGACTCCTTGAGCTCCTGTGCATGAAAAACAACAAACACCCGTGAAGCGACAAGTGGGAAAGAAACAGATAAAATAAGAAATAAAAATAAGAAAAACAAAAAACAAAAAGGAGAATGCGAAAATTATCACGAGGTAGGGATGTGAGCTAGACACGAGGGTTCAAGAGATCCTAAAATAACAAGCACGTTGCCTCCCCGGCAACGGCGCCATAAACTTGACCGGCGCCCCGCATGCGGCGCGGTGGCGCGGTGTCGTTTACCGCAAGTTTCACGGTTAGTGTAGGGTGCGGGAATATCGAACTCAGGGAGGCGAGGTTGTGCTTGGGTCAGGTAGGACCTAAATCACCCCGAGGGGCGAGCTAGCCCGAATCGGTGAGTGGTTGTCACGAAAGGAAATAAAAGGGTATGAACAAAAAGAAAGAAAACCCGGGACTTTGGTTTCCAACCCGACGAGAGACTCTCACCGATACGGCCTGCGGGTATGGATAGCGATCGGGATTAGGGTCTAATGGTGAGACGTTGCCTCTAAAAGTGGTACCGGCGTCCCATGGGCCCGATATTCCGGTCCGTGCCCAGGATGATACACCGGACGTTCCGGATTCGATCAGTGGGCACTCCCGTGTCCATTAACACTGATCGATCCCGGGAGCACTAAGCCTGTAACTATATCTCCCAACGTCTCATCCTGTCGCTCCCGCGTGTTAGGATTCGGTGTCTACGCTAAGGGTGTGAGCTATGGCTAGGGAGTCAACCGCCAAGTTTATTCCCCCTTGGCCCAACGGTCAAAGGCGGTCTTTTTCCCGCCGATGACAATGAAACACCCCGCGTAACCGTTAGATTCCTACTCCCTATCGATTTTATAACCCTATGGACGCATCGGGAAGAGCCCCCGAAGGGGTTTCTACCAAAATCCCAGATTTGGGAACTACTCACAAAAATTCATGAAAAAGCGATCTAAATGAAATTTAACCGTTGGAATCATAATCGGACAATTTCAATGCGGAAGTAATAGAGTAATAAAGACAATACTAAAATTTTAGAAAGATCTGAAAACTTACAAAAGAGTAACAATTACAGCCATCACAAGGAGATAAAACAGTAGAAAAAATAACAGCTCCCGTTTCTGGAACCCTAGGGGTTCTATTTATAGACCTTCGCATCAACCGATCAGTTGATCCGTTACAAATTAATAACAGAAAACGGCGAGTTTTCACCCGATCACATGAACCGGTCGGGTGAGTTCTTGAGTGACCGGTTGGATCTTGGAGCAGTCGGGTGAATCGATCGGTTCGACGTCCGTGTCTTCAGCTCTTCTTCTTCAGCTACAGATGAACCGATCGGGTGAGAGTCACCCGATCGGTTGGAATTCTGCTCGAAAAAACAGAGAACAACCCCCCGCCGAACCGGTCTGCGAACCGGTCGGGTGACTTCTTTGTGAGCTGCGGCAGAGACCGGGTGGTGCACGCGTGCATCACCCGATCGGTTGGAGATGACCAAACGACCGGGTGAGGGGCTGAAAGATGAATTCTTCGACGTTTGACCCCCTGGATCACGCGTGACTTCTCCCGTTGCTCCGGGGACTTGGGATATCATCGTTAAACGTCCCCTACATGGTCAATCCCCTGCAATCATGGATAAACAAAGAAAAGTGAAAGAAAACGGGAAAATACACGAAAACGAATAAGAGACGGCGGAAAAACACGGAGAAACACAAAAGAAAACGTGCGTGAATATATGAAATATTAACGCACGTCAAAATCCCGTGTAATTTTGTCAGCACTGGGCCTTGGGGAAGTTGAGCTCTTTGCTGCATGGATACAGGATGCCACGTGTAATTTTGTCAGCACTGGAGCCAGCACTTATGAATGCCATTGGCCATGAATTTCCCCTTGCGGTGCACCAAATATGTAGAATGCACATATCAAAAAATATTGCCAAAAATTGCCAGCCCTCTTTTGAAGATCAAGAAAAATGGTTAGGTTTCATCTCTAGCTGGAATTTATTGGTGGGGGCACGCATGGAGGAGGAGGATGTTGCTAAACTAAAGGCATTGGAGACCGAGTACAAAGATTACACAACGGTCGTGAGCTATGTGAAGACATCTTGGTTGGACAAGTACAAGGAGAAGTTTATTTCTGTATGGACAGATGACAATCTCCACTTTGGAACTGTCAGTACCAACAGAGCGCAGACCAAAAGAGCCCAGACTGAACATTCTAAGCTTAAAAAGGCATTGGGTTCATCGGCCTTCAGTTTATCCGCTTCTTGGCCAACTATACATGAATCATTAGAGGGGCATCATATCGAGATCAAGGCATCATTCGAGAAATCTAAGATCATGTTGCAACATAAGGTGCATGGGTTCTTGTTCAGGGAGCTGATAGGATTTACAGCCGCTGCGGCGTTGAAGATAATGTCTGTGGAAGTTGATAAATCTGATCCTATGGGAACGGACCAATGCACAGGCGATTGTCTAGCTAGAATGATTTATGGTGTACCATGTGCCAATGAGATTGGCGAATTCACAAGGGAAAATCGCCCCATTCCCTTAGATGCCGTAAATTCTCATTGGAAGCAGCTAGACATGGAGGCTAAGACGGAATTGATGTCTAAAGAAGATGGGATTATACATGCTGAATTAGAGCGCATACACAAGCTCTATGCTCAACTTGATGGGCCGATGAAGCAGGAGTTGTTAATTAAGTTGAAGGAGCTAGCTACCCCGGCGACAAATCTGATTACAGAGCCGCAAGTTAATGTCGTGTTCAATGGAAGAAGAAAAAGGGATAATAATTTGACAAATGAAGATACAGCCACCCCCATTCATCCTGCTCATTTTGATCATGTCTTCGCTGATGCGGCTAGTTGCTCTGCTCAAATTCCACCTGAAGTCTCATCGAAACAAGAAAGCGTCGGTCGTGTCCAGCCGAGACGGTCCCAAAGGATCAAATATATGTCTGCCCCACCAATTCCTCCTCAACTTGCTAGAAAGAAACCAACTGTCAAAGCCGCGACATCTGGCAGTATGACTGGGGTTTCTGCTACAGCTTCATTTGCAGCAGCAAATTATGAAGCAAAGGACGCTAGAGCCGTTCAAGGAGGCATACCTTATCTTGATCAATTCCCCGCTGCAATCGCCTAATATATATCGAACGTCACAGATGTGAAGGCAGATGGGAACTGTGGTTACAGGGCTATATCTTCACATCTAGGGATGGGAGAGGACCAGTGGAAGGTGGTCAGAAGAGAGTTGCTTCAAGAGCTGCGTGACCACTATGATGTGTACTCAAAGGTGATGGGTGAGGAAAGTGCACAAGAACAGGTAGTGTCAATTAACTATATGGGTGACCACCCCCCGATGCAATATTGGATGTTCCCTGAAGTTGGACATATAATCTCAAGTCGTTATAACTGTGTAATACATCTGCTGTCAATGCAACAATGTCTTTCATTTTTTCCGTTAAGATCAGGACCACACCAAGGTACGAAACGTGGTCCCTTCACCATAGGTTTTGTAAATAATAATCACTTTGTAAAGATTCAACTTAAAGATAGAAGCCCGGTCCCACCGGTAATAAGGCATTGGAAGGCTAACCGCCTGCCTGCGGCCAAAGGATGGGTGGAAGGCCTTGAAAAGAGGATGCGACAATTCGAGACATTATTCTGTAAAGATGTAGGCAAATCTCCAACTGTAATTACCGTATCATCAGATCATTGAATTTATAATTTTGTGCAAATGTAGTGTCTGAGTTTATAATGAAAGAATATACTGAATTTTTTGGGATTTTTGTACAAAATTTATGGGATTTCTACACAACGGGAACTCAACGCGCCATCATGTCTTTGCATATTGTGCGCTTTGAACATTTATGTTATGGGATACAGTAGCTAAATTCGCACGACTGGCATAATTTTGCCCGTTGTGCGCTTTGAGCAATTTATGTTACAGCATTAAAAATTTGCTCACCGCGCACAACGGACATAATGGAGAATGCTAAGAGTTGGACTCATAATTGTGTGCTTTGGTATGTTATTGATGGTGAAGACCGTATACTGCATTAAATGTGTTATTTAGTAGCATGAAGTGATTTCCACCTCTGCGTATTCTTGAATCTTTCTCTCCTTGACGATGGTCTACTTGAATTTATGGCATAAGTCCAATATCCCAAGTTTGTTTAAAGGAAAACTCTATACGTAACAATCTCGATGCATGTAGAGGCTATGTGAATGCTGCAGAAAATGACTCCAATGAAACACACTGACAAATCAGATTCATCGATACACATCAGGTAAAAGGTGGGACCGGTGTGAGCAATGAGAAAAAAATTGTATATCTGGTACACTGTGATGCTAAGCTCAATTCCAACGCAGTTCACATGCACTAAGTATATTCCCAGGGAACTTCGATATTTCACACCATCCTTGTCCATTTCTTTGATGGATGTATGCTAATAGTTTTAATATCCACAAGAAATTAAGCAATCGGTGTACGAAGATCGCTAATGGTTTGTAAACAGATATTTAAAGTAACAAGCGGTAAAAGACTGCACCAGACGGTGTTCATTGCCAATTGAATGTTCGGGGTTCATTACTAACGCATAAACCATCACATGTTCACCTCTCAAAATATGAAAACCATTTGGTGTACTAAGATGGCCACGATTCACACAGACGCCTCGCTGGAGGGCGCGTTGGTAGCCAAACCGTCCTACGTTTGGGCCGATCCTCCACCGGACTCCCGACCAGATCGCTGACGCTTCCTCGCCTCAGCCTCATGCCTCACGTCTGCAATCGAGTTTGGAGGAAGCGAGTTTCTCTCCAACTCGGCTATACGAGCCAGGAGACTGCTCTTCTCTACGTACCATCGCTCTTCGGAGCTCTTCCGAACCGCTGACATAGAGGCCACCTGATCTTTAGCTTTTGCAACCTCCCACTTTGCCTGAGATCTGCGGTCTCTCTCTTTCATCAGCTGCTCCTTCAAATCCTTAAGTTGAGATTCGAAGGAAGCCGCCTTTTTCCGCTTGGCAATCAACAATTGCACCACTCGGCGACGCAGTTCCGCCCCGACCAATGATGTCTGCAGGGAATCATGGATAAGTAAGACTGTAAGAGTAAGGCAACAGCACAACGAGACGACATTAGTACTTAACCTGGTAACTGCCATAAACGACTGAGTTAGCGAGCCTTTCAATGTCAATTTGACCCAGGACACTTTGGTCAATGGGACGGATGGAGTTCTCCATCAGCCGACTGGCCACCCCCTATCCACCAATGCAGACTCGTCGTCCCAGACGGGGAAGAAGGGTCGGTGACGGTTCCCCCTAGTACCTTCCGATGGAACGTCAGTGGGCGGATTCAACAGCAATGCCCCCTCGTACGCCGGGGGGACATAGCCTGCCGGAACGAGACCTCCCCATGGCCATGTATCCCTTGGGGGAGTCGCAGGCAACTGCGGCCGCACATCCCCCCTGTCATAAAGGGAACAGTTATCATCTACGTCACCGTCTCTTCTTCCCTCTGAAGACTGGCCTTGCAAAGTTTCTTCGTCCCACTGACACGATTTCTCAGCCATATCTGCAGTGAAGGCACAAATCATGGCGAATGGTGATATATCCCCAAATTTGGTGGGATAAATATCCTCCACTTGACCGGACGCATGGCGGGGTTTTCTGGGGTCTTCGCGGGGTTTTTTTGCGGTCTGCTACATTAATACTCAGAGTTTGGCGGCAACTCAAATTTTTTGCCGGGTCCGGCATTATGGGTGGTCATCTTGATTCTTGACTCTCTCGCTCTTCCGTTTGTTAATACAAGTATAAATAAACGGCGGATTAATTACTGAGCGCGCAAAACGGGGCAAAATTTGAACCGTTGTGCGCGGTGAGCAAACATAATTTAGTCACGCGCAGTATATGCGTAAATGAGGGATAGTTGTGCGCGGTCGAATATTTGGATTTATTATACGAATTTCCTCATCGCGCACAAATGGCATTACTGTATACAGTTGTGTGAGGAGATATATTAAACGACTAAAATGTTTTACTTGTCAGAATGGATACAAATATTCGCTGATATGGCGCTTACGTGAAAAACTTTGGGAATTGCTAAGTGCACCGCAAAAAAGTGGTGCACAGTACGTTTTTAATATTTTTTTAATAAAACAAAAAAAAATCAGTGTACGTACAAAGTTTGATTTTCGTTATTTTTTCGAAAAACCAAAAAATTTGTACGGTGCACCGCAATGTTTGCGGTGCACTTAGAATTTCTCAAAACTTTTCTCAAACAAAGTACCAGCAAATTCGGCAGATGGATGAGTAGATGACCGGTCGAATTCTTGTTTGTGGTCCCACCAACCTCTCACCTCATCCACCTCATCCATCTCTACGTACCATCGCTTTTCGTCTTATTAATAGTAACACATGAAAGTGGAGCCCACAGAGGGAAAAAGATAGAATTTTTCAACGCAGCACAGCGGAACGACGCGAAACCTACTGCAAATTGCCCAGTTAACAACATTCGAACACAAAGGTACACATATTGTTTAGCGGGCCCCCCAATATATTCTCGAGTCTCGACACCCCACTATCCAACCCTAGATTCTAGTTGGTAGATGATGTGACATTTAATTAGGTATTTTTTCCCATATTTAGTTTACGTGAATTAAGCTATATTCGACGACTCCATACAAGTCTAAGCGGAAGTTGGCCGGTTATATCATCTCCAAACCACACTGCAACAACACGCCAAATATGGCGTTTTCCCTCCATCAACCGCCCTGCAAAACTGGAATCATTTTGCCGGTTTGCTACAGGGCCATCCAAATTTGGAGAGTCAATGTAGCAACCTCCGATGTATAAAAAAACAGTATAGCAACCTACATCCAGTTTTTGTATGTCTGTTTATTAGACCATACCTAGAACATTCATTATGATTCTGTTTGTTTATTTCGATCCCCATATGGCATTATCCAAAAGGCGGGAGTAAAATAACAACAATCGTGCCAAATAAGAGTCTAAATATATATAAAATCCAAAAAATCATAAAACCACATTA
Organism: Scilla litardierei; assembly: GCA_030789695.1. Lineage (NCBI taxonomy): Eukaryota > Viridiplantae > Streptophyta > Magnoliopsida > Asparagales > Asparagaceae > Scilla > Scilla litardierei. Next base: position 5,063,728 of record CM061139.1, read on the forward strand.
TAAAGTTAGGTGATAAGAGGAACGAAAGTCCAATATCAACATTGAGATACACGAAGGAAACTTAACGTCTCAAATCACAACACATATAGATATAGCATACATGGAGACCATATCACAAAATTCACACATATATGATATATGATCAACAAATATAGTGTGGAATTAAAATTAAACCCAAATAATAAACAAATACAAACGCAATTATGTTTCAAGGGTTCGGAATAGCCAAGTAACTTCCCGCCTTGTTCCCGGTTATCCTACGTCCCTTCCACCCGGATACCTCCGGATACTCAAGTTAGAACCCTAACTTGAGGTTGTCTTTAAACCCACTTGTAGCAACCCTACAAGTGAAATCAAATACAATCGATGTCCTTCACTCCTACAACTTGGGAGTAGGCAAACCGCTCTCGCAAACCTAGCACAAAAACAAAATAACGAAAGTTATGAAATTATGAAAGCAACACTTACAATCCCATATGCCTTGAAGTAGAACTTGAAGGAGAAGTGTGTTGTGTGTTGAAGACTCTCTTGGAAGAGAGGAGAAAGCCCTTTCTCTTGACTGCACCTATTACCTTGACGATCACTACCGTTTGAATACACATGGCTCCTGCCTTTGCACCGGCTCCATTATATCAGTTTCCGCCTGTTACTCATGAATCCCTGTCAATAGAGAGGACTACTGCCGTAAAGGTGGAGGCCGAGGTAATAGATCGGGTGCTAATCGGCGGCTCAAGGCTGGACCGATTTACGTGCACCTCATGGGCATTTACATTCCGTTTGAATACACCTCGCTCCTGCCTTTGCACCGGCTCCATTATATCAGTTCCCGCCTGTTACTCATGAATCCATGTCAATAGAGAGGACTACTGCCGTAAAGGTGGAGGCCGAGGTAATAGAACAGGTGCCAATCGGCGGCTCAAGGCTAGACCGATATGCGTGCACCTCATGGGCATTTACATTCCGTTTGAATACACATCGCTCATGCCTTTGCACCGGCTCCATTATATCAGTTCCCACCTGTTACTCATGAATCCCTGTCAATAGAGAGGACTACTGCCGTAAAGGTGGAGGCCGAGGTAATAGATCTGGTGCCAATCGGCGGCTCAAGGCTGGACCGATATACGTGCACCTCATGGGCATTTACTTTCCGTTTGAATACACATCGCTCCTGCCTTTGCACCGGCACCATTATATCAGTTCCCGCCTGTTACTCATGAATCCCTGTCAATAGAGAGGACTACTGCTGTAAAGGTGGAGGCCGAGGTAATAGATCGGGTGCCAATCGGTGGCTCAAGGCTAGACTGATATACGTGCACCTCATGGGCATTTACATTCCGTTTGAATACACATCGCTCCTGCCTTTGCACCGGCTCCATTATATCAGTTCCCGCATGTTACTCATGAATCCCTGTCAATAGAGAGGACTACTGCCGTAAAGGTGGAGGCCGAGGTAATAGATCTGGTGCCAATCGGCGGCTCAAGGCTGGACCGATATATGTGCACCTCATGGGCATTTACATTCCGTTTGAATACACATCGCTCCTGCCTTTGCACCGGCTCCATTATATCAGTTCCCGCCTGTTACTCATGAATCCCTGTCAATAGAGAGGACTACTGCCGTAAAGGTGTAGGCCGAGGTACTAGATCGGGTGCCAATCGGCGTGTCAAGGCTGGACCGATATACGTGCACCTCATGGGCATTTACTTTCCGTTTGAATACACATCGCTCCTGCCTTTGCACCGGCTCCATTATATCAGTTCCCGCCTGTTACTCATAAATCCCTGTCAATAGAGGAGACTACTGCCGTAAAGGTGGAGGCCGAGGTAATAGATCGGGTGCCAATCGGCGGCTCAAGGCTGGACCGATATACGTGCACCTCATGGGCATTTACGTTCCATTTGACTACACATCGCTCCTGCCTTTGCACCGGCTCCATTATATCAGTTCCAGCATGTTACTCATGAATCCCTGTCAATAGAGAGGACAACTGCCGTAAAGGTGGAGGCCGAGGTAATAGATCGGGTGCCAATCGGTGGCTCAAGGCTGGACCGATATACGTGCACCTCATGGGCATTTACATTCCGTTTGAATACCCATCGCTCCTGCCTTTGCACCGGCTCCATTATATCAGTTCCCGCCTGTTACTCATGAATCCCTGTCAATAGAGAGGACTACTGCCGTAAAGGTGGAGGCCGAGGTAATAGATCGGGTGCCAATCGACGGCTCAAGGCTGGACCGATATACGTGCACCTCATGGGCATTTACGTTCCGTTTGAATACACATCGCTCCTGCCTTTGCACCGGCTCCATTATATCAGTTCCCGCTTGTTACTCATGAATCTCTGTCAATAGAGAGGACTACTGCCGTAAAGGTGGAGGCCGAGGTAATAGATCGGGTGCCAATCGACGGATCAAGGCTGGACCGATATACGTGCACCTCATGGGCATTTACATTCCGTTTGAATACACATCGCTCCTGCCTTTACTCCGGCTCCATTATATCAGTTCCCGCCTGTTACTCATGAATCCCTGGCAATAGAGAGGACTACTGCCGTAAAGGTGGATGCCGTGGTAATAGATCGGGTGCCAATCGGTGGCTCAAGGCTGGACCGATATACGTGCACCTCATGGGCATTTACATTCCGTTTGAATACACATCGCTCCTGCCTTTGCACCGGCTCCATTATATCAGTTCCCGCATGTTACTCATGAATCCCTGTCAATAGAGAGGACTACTGCCATAAAGGTGGAGGCCGAGGTAATAGATCGGGTGCCAATCGGCGGCTCAAGGCTAGACCGATATACATGCACCTCATGGGCATTTACTTTCCGTTTGAATACACATGGCTCCTGCCTTTGCACCGGCTCCATTATATCAGTTTCCGCCTGTTACTCATGAATCCCTGTCAATAGAGGGGACTACTGCCGTAAAGGTGGAGGCCGAGGTAATAGATCGGGTGCCAATCGGTGGCTCAAGGCTGGACCGATATACGTGCACCTCATGGGCATTTACATTCCGTTTGAATACACATCGCTCCTGCCTTTGCACCGGCTCCATTATATCAGTTCCCGCCTGTTACTCATGAATCCCTGTCAATAGAGAGGACTACTGCCGTAAAGGTGGAGGCCGAGGTAATAGATCGGGAGCCAATCGGCGGCTCAAGGCTGGACCGATATGCGTGCACCTCATGGGCATTTACGTTCTGTTTGAATACACATCGCTCCTGCCTTTGCACCGGCTCCATTATATCAGTTCCCGCATGTTACTCATGAATCCCTGTCAATAGAGAGGACTACTGCTGTAAAGGTGGAGGCCGAGGTAATAGATCGGGTGCCAATCGACGGCTCAAGGCTGGACCGATATACGTGCACCTCATGGGCATTTACTTTCCGTTTGAATACACATCGCTCCTGCCATTGCACCGGCTCCATTATATCAGTTCCCGCCTGTTACTCATGAATCCCTGTCAATAGAGAGGACTACTGTCGTAAAGGTGGAGGCCGAGGTAATAAATCGGGTGCCAATCGGCGGCTCAAGGCTGGACCGATATACGTGCACCTCATGGGCATTTACGTTCCGTTTGAATACACATCGCTCCTGCCTTTGCACCGGCTCCATTATATCAGTTCCCGCATGTTACTCATGAATCCCTGTCAATAGAGAGGACAACTACCGTGAAGGTGGAGGCCGAGATAATAGATCGGGTGCCAATCGGCGGCTCAAGGCTGGACCGATATACGTGCACCTCATGGGCATTTACATTCCGTTTGAATACCCATCGCTCCTGCCTTTGCACCGGCTCCATTATATCAGTTCCCGCCTGTTACTCATGAATCCTTTTCAATAGAGAGGACTACTGCCGTAAAGGTGGAGGCCGAGGTAATAGATCGGGTGCCAATCGACGGCTCAAGACTGGACCGATATACGTGCACCTCATGGGCATTTACGTTCCGTTTGAATACACATCGCTCCTGCCTTTGCACCGGCTCCATTATATCAGTTCCCGCTTGTTACTCATGAATCCCTGTCAATAGAGAGGACTACTGCCGTAAAGGTGGAGGCCGAGGTAATAGATCGTGTGCCAATCGACGGCTCAAGGCTGGACCGATATACGTGCACCTCATGGGCATTTACATTCCGTTTGAATACACATCGCTCCTGCCTTTGCACCGGCTCCATTATATCAGTTCCCGCCTGTTACTCATGAATCCCTGTCAATAGAGAGGACTACTGCCGTAAAGGTGGAGGCCGAGGTAATAGATCTGGTGCCAATCGGCGGCTCAAGGCTGGACCAATATACGTGCACCTCATGGGCATTTACTTTCCGTTTGAATACACATCGCTCCTGCCTTTGCACCGGCACCATTATATCAGTTCCCGCCTGTTACTCATGAATCCCTGTCAATAGAGAAGACTACTGTCGTAAAGGTGGAGGCCGAGGTAATAAATCGGGTGCCAATCGGTGGCTCAAGGCTGAACTGATATACGTGCACCTCATGGGCATTTACATTCCGTTTGAATACACATCGCTCCTGCCTTTGCACCGGCTCCATTATATCAGTTCCCGCATGTTACTCATGAATCCCTGTCAATAGAGAGGACTACTGCTGTAAAGGTGGAGGCCGAGGTTATAGATCGGGTGCCAATCGGCGGCTCAAGGCTGGACCGATATACGTGCACCTCATGGGCATTTACATTCCGTTTGAATACACATCGCTCCTGCCTTTGCACCGGCTCCATTATATCAGTTCCCGCCTGTTACTCATGAATCCCTGTCAATAGAGAGGACTACTGCCGTAAAGGTGTAGGCCGAGGTAATAGATCGGGTGCCAATCGGCGGGTTAAGGCTGGACCGATATACGTGCACCTCATGGGCATTTACTTTCCGTTTGAATACACATCGCTCCTGCATTTGCACCGGCTCCATTATATCAGTTCCCGCCTGTTACTCATGAATCCCTGTCTATAGAGAAGACTACTGCCGTAAAGGTGGAGGCCGAGGTAATAGATCGGGTGCCAATCGGCGGCTCAAGGCTGGACCGATATACGTGCACCTCATGGGCATTTACGTTCCGTTTGAATACACATCGCTCCTGCCTTTGCACCGGCTCCATTATATCAGTTCCAGCATGTTACTCATGAATCCCTGTCAATAGAGAGGACAACTGCCGTAAAGGTGGAGGCCGAGGTAATAGATCGGGTGCCAATCGGTGGCTCAAGGCTGGACCGATATACGTGCACCTCCTTGGCATTTACATTCCGTTTGAATACCCATCGCTCCTGCCTTTGCACCGGCTCCATTATATCAGTTCCCGCCTGTTACTCATGAATCCTTGTCAATAGAGAGGACTACTGCCGTAAAGGTGGAGGCCGAGGTAATAGATCGGGTGCCAATCGACGGCTCAAGACTGGACCGATATACGTGCACCTCATGGGCATTTACGTTCCGTTTGAATACACATCGCTCCTGCCTTTGCACCGGCTCCATTATATCAGTTCCCGCTTGTTACTCATGAATCCCTGTCAATAGAGAGGACTACTGCCGTAAAGGTGGAGGCCGAGGTAATAGATCGTGTGCCAATCGACGGCTCAAGGCTGGACCGATATACGTGCACCTCATGGGCATTTACATTCCGTTTGAATACACATCGCTCCTGCCTTTGCACCGGCTCTATTATATCAGTTCCCGCCTGTTACTCATGAATCCCTGTCAATAGAGAGGACTACTGCCGTAAAGGTGGAGGCCGAGGTAATAGATCTGGTGCCAATCGGCGGCTCAAGGCTGGACCGATATACGTGCACCTCATGGGCATTTACTTTCCGTTTGAATACACATCGCTCCTGCCTTTGCACCGGCACCATTATATCAGTTCCCGCCTGTTACTCATGAATCTCTGTCAATAGAGAAGACTATTGTCGTAAAGGTGGAGGCCGAGGTAATAGATCGGGTGCCAATCGGTGGCTCAAGGCTGGACTGATATACGTGCACCTCATGGGCATTTACATTCCGTTTGAATACACATCGCTCCTGCCTTTGCACCGGCTCCATTATATCAGTTCCCACATGTTACTCATGAATCCCTGTCAATAGAGAGGACTACTGCCGTAAAGGTGGAGGCCGAGGTAATAGATCGGGTGCCAATCGACGGATCAAGGCTGGACCGATATACGTGCACCTCATGGGCATTTACTTTCCGTTTGAATACACATCGCTCCTGCCTTTGCACCGGCACCATTATATCAGTTCCCGCCTGTTACTCATGAATCCCTGTCAATAGAGAAGACTACTGTCGTAAAGGTGGAGGCCGAGGTAATAGATCGGGTGCCAATCGGTGGCTCAAGGCTGAACTGATATACGTGCACCTCATGGGCATTTACATTCCGTTTGAATACACATCGCTCCTGCCTTTGCACCGGCTCCATTATATCAGTTCCCGCATGTTACTCATGAATCCCTGTCAATAGAGAGGACTACTGCTGTAAAGGTGGAGGCCGAGGTTATAGATCGGGTGCCAATCGGCGGCTCAAGGCTGGACCGATATACGTGCACCTCATGGGCATTTACATTCCGTTTGAATACACATCGCTCCTGCCTTTGCACCGGCTCCATTATATCAGTTCCCGCCTGTTACTCATGAATCCCTGTCAATAGAGAGGACTACTGCCGTAAAGGTGTAGGCCGAGGTAATAGATCGGGTGCCAATCGGCGGGTTAAGGCTGGACCGATATACGTGCACCTCATGGGCATTTACTTTCCGTTTGAATACACATCGCTCCTGCATTTGCACCGGCTCCATTATATCAGTTCCCGCCTGTTACTCATGAATCCCTGTCTATAGAGAAGACTACTGCCGTAAAGGTGGAGGCCGAGGTAATAGATCGGGTGCCAATCGGTGGCTCAAGGTTGGACCGATATACGTGCACCTCATGGGCATTTACGTTCCGTTTGAATACACATCGCTCCTGCCTTTGCACCGGCTCCATTATATCAGTTCCAGCATGTTACTCATGAATCCCTGTCAATAGAGAGGACAACTGCCGTAAAGGTGGAGGCCGAGGTAATAGATCGGGTGCCAATCGGTGGCTCAAGGCTGGACCGATATACGTGTACCTCATGGGCATTTACATTCCGTTTGAATACCCATCGCTCCTGCCTTTGCATCGGCTCCATTATATCAGTTCCCGCCTGTTACTCATGAATCCCTGTCAATAGAGAGGACTACTGCCGTAAAGGTGGAGGCCGAGGTAATAGATCGGGTGCCAATCGACGGCTCAAGGCTAGGACCGATATACGTGCACCTCATGGGCATTTACGTTCCGTTTGAATACACATCGCTCCTGCCTTTGCACCGGCTCCATTATATCAGTTCCCGCATGTTACTCATGAATCCCTGTCAATAGAGAGGACTACTGCCGTAAAGGTGGAGGCCGAGGTAATAGATCGGGTGCCAATCGGTGGCTCAAGGCTGGACCGATATACGTGCACCTCATGGGCATTTACATTCCGTTTGAATACACATCGCTCCTACCTTTGCACCGGCTCCATTATATCAGTTCCCGCCTGTTACTCATGAATCCCTGTCATAGAGAGGACTACTGCCGTAAAGGTGGAGGCCGAGGTAATAGATCGGGTGCCAATCGGCGGCTCAAGGCTGGACCGATATGCGTGCACCTCATGGGCATTTACGTTCTGTTTGAATACACATCGCTCCTGCCTTTGCACCGGCTCCATTATATCAGTTCCCGCATGTTACTCATGAATCCCTGTCAATAGAGAGGACTACTGCTGTAAAGGTGGAGGCCGAGGTAATAGATCGGGTGCCAATCGACGGCTCAAGGCTGGACCGATATACGTGCACCTCATGGGCATTTACTTTCCGTTTGAATACACATCGCTCCTGCCATTGCACCGGCTCCATTATATCAGTTCCCGCCTGTTACTCATGAATCCCTGTCAATAGAGAGGACTACTGTCGTAAAGGTGGAGGCCGAGGTAATAAATCGGGTGCCAATCGGCGGCTCAAGGCTGGACCGATATACGTGCACCTCATGGGCATTTACGTTCCGTTTGAATACACATCGCTCCTGCCTTTGCACCGGCTCCATTATATCAGTTCCCGCATGTTACTCATGAATCCCTGTCAATAGAGAGGACAACTGCCGTAAAGGTGGAGGCCGAGATAATAGATCGGGTGCCAATCGGCGGCTCAAGGCTGGACCGATATACGTGCACCTCATGGGCATTTACATTCCGTTTGAATACCCATCGCTCCTGCCTTTGCACCGGCTCCATTATATCAGTTCCCGCCTGTTACTCATGAATCCTTGTCAATAGAGAGGACTACTGCCGTAAAGGTGGAGGCCGAGGTAATAGATCGGGTGCCAATCGACGGCTCAAGACTGGACCGATATACGTGCACCTCATGGGCATTTACGTTCCGTTTGAATACACATCGCTCCTGCCTTTGCACCGGCTCCATTATATCAGTTCCCGCTTGTTACTCATGAATCCCTGTCAATAGAGAGGACTACTGCCGTAAAGGTGGAGGCCGAGGTAATAGATCGTGTGCCAATCGACGGCTCAAGGCTGGACCGATATACGTGCACCTCATGGGCATTTACATTCCGTTTGAATACACATCGCTCCTGCCTTTGCACCGGCTCCATTATATCAGTTCCCGCCTGTTACTCATGAATCCCTGTCAATAGAGAGGACTACTGCCGTAAAGGTGGAGGCCGAGGTAATAGATCTGGTGCCAATCGGCGGCTCAAGGCTGGACCGATATACGTGCACCTCATGGGCATTTACTTTCCGTTGGAATACACATCGCTCCTGCCTTTGCACCGGCACCATTATATCAGTTCCCGCCTGTTACTCATGAATCTCTGTCAATAGAGAAGACTACTGTCGTAAAGGTGGAGGCCGAGGTAATAGATCGGGTGCCAATCGGTGGCTCAAGGCTGGACTGATATACGTGCACCTCATGGGCATTTACATTCCGTTTGAATACACATCGCTCCTGCCTTTGCACCGGCTCCATTATATCAGTTCCCACATGTTACTCATGAATCCCTGTCAATAGAGAGGACTACTGCCGTAAAGGTGGAGGCCGAGGTAATAGATCGGGTGCCAATCGACGGATCAAGGCTGGACCGATATACGTGCACCTCATGGGCATTTACTTTCTGTTTGAATACACATAGCTCCTGCCTTTGCACCGGCACCATTATATCAGTTCCCGCCTGTTACTCATGAATCCCTGTCAATAGAGAAGACTACTGTCGTAAAGGTGGAGGCCGAGGTAATAGATCGGGTGCCAATCGGTGGCTCAAGGCTGAACTGATATACGTGCACCTCATGGGCATTTACATTCCGTTTGAATACACATCGCTCCTGCCTTTGCACCGGCTCCATTATATCAGTTCCCGCATGTTACTCATGAATCCCTGTCAATAGAGAGGACTACTGCTGTAAAGGTGGAGGCCGTGGTTATAGATCGGGTGCCAATCGGCGGCTCAAGGCTGGACCGATATACGTGCACCTCATGGGCATTTACATTCCGTTTGAATACACATCGCTCCTGCCTTTGCACCGGCTCCATTATATCAGTTCCCGCCTGTTACTCATGAATCCCTGTCAATAGAGAGGACTACTGCTGTAAAGGTGTAGGCCGAGGTAATAGATCGGGTGCCAATCGGCGGGTTCAGGCTGGACCGATATACGTGCACCTCATGGGCATTTACTTTCCGTTTGAATACACATCGCTCCTGCATTTGCACCGGCTCCATTATATCAGTTCCCGCCTGTTACTCATGAATCCCTGTCTATAGAGAAGACTACTGCCGTAAAGGTGGAGGCCGAGGTAATAGATCGGGTGCCAATCGGCGGCTCAAGGCTGGACCGATATACGTGCACCTCATGGGCATTTACGTTCCGTTTGAATACACATCGCTCCTGCCTTTGCACCGGCTCCATTATATCAGTTCCAGCATGTTACTCATGAATCCCTGTCAATAGAGAGGACAACTGCCGTAAAGGTGGAGGCCGAGGTAATAGATCGGGTGCCAATCGGTGGCTCAAGGCTGGACCGATATACGTGCACCTAATGGGCATTTACATTCCATTTGAATACCCATCGCTCCTGCCTTTGCACCGGCTCCATTATATCAGTTCCCGCCTGTTACTCATGAATCCTTGTCAATAGAGAGGACTACTGCCGTAAAGGTGGAGGCCGAGGTAATAGATCGGGTGCCAATCGACGGCTCAAGACTGGACCGATATACGTGCACCTCATGGGCATTTACGTTCCGTTTGAATACACATCGCTCCTGCCTTTGCACCGGCTCCATTATATCAGTTCCCGCTTGTTACTCATGAATCCCTGTCAATAGAGAGGACTACTGCCGTAAAGGTGGAGGCCGAGGTAATAGATCGTGTGCCAATCGACGGCTCAAGGCTGGACCGATATACGTGCACCTCATGGGCATTTACATTCCGTTTGAATACACATCGCTCCTGCCTTTGCACCGGCTCCATTATATCAGTTCCCGCCTGTTACTCATGAATCCCTGTCAATAGAGAGGACTACTGCCGTAAAGGTGGAGGCCGAGGTAATAGATCTGGTGCCAATCGGCGGCTCAAGGCTGGACCGATATACGTGCACCTCATGGGCATTTACTTTCCGTTTGAATACACATCGCTCCTGCCTTTGCACCGGCACCATTATATCAGTTCCCGCCTGTTACTCATGAATCTCTGTCAATAGAGAAGACTACTGTCGTAAAGGTGGAGGCCGAGGTAATAGATCGGGTGCCAATCGGTGGCTCAAGGCTGGACTGATATACGTGCACCTCATGGGCATTTACATTCCGTTTGAATACACATCGCTCCTGCCTTTGCACCGGCTCCATTATATCAGTTTCCACATGTTACTCATGAATCCCTGTCAATAGAGAGGACTACTGCCGTAAAGGTGGAGGCCGAGGTAATAGATCGGGTGCCAATCGACGGATCAAGGCTGGACCGATATACGTGCACCTCATGGGCATTTACTTTCCGTTTGAATACACATCGCTCCTGCCTTTGCACCGGCACCATTATATCAGTTCCCGCCTGTTACTCATGAATCCCTGTCAATAGAGAAGACTACTGTCGTAAAGGTGGAGGCCGAGGTAATAGATCGGGTGCCAATCGGTGGCTCAAGGCTGAACTGATATACGTGCACCTCATGGGCATTTACATTCCGTTTGAATACACATCGCTCCTGCCTTTGCACCGGCTCCATTATATCAGTTCCCGCATGTTACTCATGAATCCCTGTCAATAGAGAGGACTACTGCTGTAAAGGTGGAGGCCGAGGTTATAGATCGGGTGCCAATCGGCGGCTCAAGGCTGGACCGATATACGTGCACCTCATGGGCATTTACATTCCGTTTGAATACACATCGCTCCTGCCTTTGCACCGGCTCCATTATATCAGTTCCCGCCTGTTACTCATGAATCCCTGTCAATAGAGAGGACTACTGCCGTAAAGGTGTAGGCCGAGGTAATAGATCGGGTGCCAATCGGCGGGTTAAGGCTGGACCGATATACGTGCACCTCATGGGCATTTACTTTCCGTTTGAATACACATCGCTCCTGCATTTGCACCGGCTCCATTATATCAGTTCCCGCCTGTTACTCATGAATCCCTGTCTATAGAGAAGACTACTGCCGTAAAGGTGGAGGCCGAGGTAATAGATCGGGTGCCAATGGGTGGCTCAAGGTTGGACCGATATACGTGCACCTCATGGGCATTTACGTTCCGTTTGAATACACATCGCTCCTGCCTTTGCACCGGCTCCATTATATCAGTTCCAGCATGTTACTCATGAATCCCTGTCAATAGAGAGGACAACTGCCGTAAAGGTGGAGGCCGAGGTAATAGATCGGGTGCCAATCGGTGGCTCAAGGCTGGACCGATATACGTGCACCTCATGGGCATTTACATTCCGTTTGAATACCCATCGCTCCTGCCTTTGCACCGGCTCCATTATATCAGTTCCCGCCTGTTACTCATGAATCCATGTCAATAGAGAGGACTACTGCCGTAAAGGTGGAGGCCGAGGTAATAGATCGGGTGCCAATCGACGGCTCAAGGCTAGGACCGATATACGTGCACCTCATGGGTATTTACGTTCCGTTTGAATACACATCGCTCCTGCCTTTGCACCGGCTCCATTATATCAGTTCCCGCTTGTTACTCATGAATCTCTGTCAATAGAGAGGACTACTGCCGTAAAGGTGGAGGCCGAGGTAATAGATCGGGTGCCAATCGACAGATCAAGGCTGGACCGATATACGTGGACCTCATGGGCATTTACATTCCGTTTGAATACACATCGCTCCTGCCTTTACTCCGGCTCCATTATATCAGTTCCCGCATGTTACTCATGAATCCCTGTCAATAGAGAGGACTACTGCCGTAAAGGTGGATGCCGTGGTAATAGATCGGGTGCCAATCGGTGGCTCAAGGCTGGACCGATATACGTGCACCTCATGGGCATTTACATTCCGTTTGAATACACATCGCTCCTGCCTTTGCACCGGCTCCATTATATCAGTTCCCGCATGTTACTCATGAATCCCTGTCAATAGAGAGGACTACTGCCATAAAGGTGGAGGCCGAGGTAATAGATCGGGTGCCAATCGGCGGCTCAAGGCTAGACCGATATACATGCACCTCATGGGCATTTACTTTCCGTTTGAATACACATGGCTCCTGCCTTTGCACCGGCTCCATTATATCAGTTTCCGCCTGTTACTCATGAATCACTGTCAATAGAGAGGACTACTGCCGTAAAGGTGGAGGCCGAGGTAATAGATCGGGTGCCAATCGGCGGCTCAAGGCTGGACCGATATACGTGCACCTCATGGGCATTTACATTCCGTTTGAATACACATCGCTCCTGCCTTTGCACCGGCTCCATTATATCAGTTCCCGCCTGTTACTCATGAATCCCTGTCAATAGAGAGGACTACTGCCGTAAAGGTGGAGGCCGAGGTAATAGATCGGGTGCCAATCGGCGGCTCAAGGCTGGACCGATATGCGTGCACCTCATGGGCATTTACGTTCCGTTTGAATACACATCGCTCCTGCCTTTGCACCGGCTCCATTATATCAGTTCCCGCATGTTACTCATGAATCCCTGTCAATAGAGAGGACTACTGCTGTAAAGGTGGAGGCCGAGGTAATAGATCGGGTGCCAATCGACGGCTCAAGGCTGGACCGATATACGTGCACCTCATGGGCATTTACTTTCCGTTTGAATACACATCGCTCCTGCCTTTGCACCGGCTCCATTATATCAGTTCTCGCCTGTTACTCATGAATCCCTGTCAATAGAGAGGACTACTGTCGTAAAGGTGGAGGCCGAGGTAATAGATCGGGTGCCAATCGGCGGCTCAAGGCTGGACCGATATACATGCACCTCATGGGCATTTACGTTCCGTTTGAATACACATCGCCCCTGCCTTTGCACCGGCTCCATTATATCAGTTCCCGCATGTTACTCATGAATCCCTGTCAATAGAGAGGACAACTACCGTAAAGGTGGAGGCCGAGGTAATAGATCGGGTGCCAATCGGCGGCTCAAGGCTGGACCGATATACGTGCACCTCATGGGCATTTACATTCCGTTTGAATACCCATCGCTCCTGCCTTTGCACCGGCTCCATTATATCAGTTCCCGTCTGTTACTCATGAATCCCTATCAATAGAGAGGACTACTGCCGTAAAGGTGGAGACCGAGGTAATAGATCGGGTGCCATCGACGGCTCAAGACTGGACCGATATACGTGCACCTCATGGGCATTTACGTTCCGTTTGAATACACATCGCTCCTGCCTTTGCACCGGCTCCATTATATCAGTTCCCGCTTGTTACTCATGAATCCCTGTCAATAGAGAGGACTACTGCCGTAAAGGTGGAGGCCGAGGTAATAGATCGTGTGCCAATCGACGGCTCAAGGCTGGACCGATATACGTGCACCTCATGGGCATTTACATTCCGTTTGAATACACATCGCTCCTACCTTTACTCCGGCTCCATTATATCAGTTCCCGCCTGTTACTCATGAATCCCTGTTAATAGAAAGGACTACAGCCGTAAAGGTGGAGGCCGAGGTAATAGATCGGGTGCCAATCGGTGGCTCAAGGTTGGACTGATATACGTGCACCTCATGGGCATTTACATTCCGTTTGAATACACATCGCTCCTGGCTTTGCACCGGCTCCATTATATCAGTTCCCGCATGTTACTCATGAATCCCTGTCAATAGAGAGGACTACTGCTGTAAAGGTGGAGGCCGAGGTAATAGATCGGGTGCCAATCGGCAGCTCAAGGCTGGACCGATATACGTGCACCTCATGGGCATTTACATTCCGTTTGAATACACATCGCTCCTGCCTTTGCACCGTTTCCATTATATCAGTTCCCGCCTGTTACTCATGAATCCCTGTCAATAGAGAGGACTACTGCCGTAAAGGTGTAGGCCGAGGTAATAGATCGGGTGCCAATCGGCGGGTCAAGGCTGGAACGATATACGTGCACCTCATGGGCATTTACTTTCCGTTTGAATACACATCGCTCCTGCCTTTGCACCGGCTCCATTATATCAGTTCCAGCATGTTACTCATGAATCCCTGTCAATAGAGAGGACTACTGCCGTAAAGGTGGAGGCCGAGGTAATAGATCGGGTGCCAATCGGCGGCTCAAGGCTGGACCGATATACGTGCACCTCATGGGCATTTACTTTCCGTTTGAATAAACATCGCTCCTGCCTTTGCACCGGCTCCATTATATCTGTTCCCGCCTGTTACTTATGAATCCCTGTCAATAGAGAGGACTACTGCCGTAAAGGTGGAGGCCGAGGTAATAGATCGGGTGCCAATCGGCGGCTCAAGGCTGGACCGATATACGTGCACCTCATGGGCATTTACATTCCGTTTGAACACCCATCTTTCCTGCCTTTGCACCGGCTCCATTATATCAGTTCCCGCCTGTTACTCATGAATCCCTGTCAATAGAGTGGACTACTGCCGTAAAGGTGGAGGCCGAGGTAATAGATCGGGTGCCAATCGCCGGCTCAAGGCTGGACCGATATACGTGCACCTCATGGGCATTTACGTTCCGTTTGAATACACATCGCTCCTGCCTTTGCACCGGCTCCATTATATCAGTTCCCGCCTGTTACTCATGAATCCCTGTCAATAGAGAGGACTACTGCCGTAAAGGCGGAGGCCGAGGTAATAGATCGGGTGCCAATCGACGGCTCAAGGCTGGACCGATATACGTGCACCTCATGGGCATATACATTCCGTTTGAGTACACATCGCACCTGCCTTTGCACCGGCTCCATTATATCAGTTCCAGTCTGTTACTCATGAATCCCTGTCAATAGAGAGGACTACTGCCGTAAAGGTGGAGGCCGAGGTAATAGATCGGGTGCCAATCGGCGGCTCAAGGGTGGACCGATATACGTGCACCTCATGGGCATTTACTTTCCGTTTGAATACACATCGCTCCTGCCTTTGCACCGGCTCCATTATATCAGTTCCTGCCTGTTACTCATGAATCCCTGTCAATAGAGAGGACTACTGCCGTAAAGGTGGAGGCCGAGGTAATAGATCGGGTGCCAATCGGCGGTTCAAGGCTGGACCGATATACGTGCACCACATGGGCATTTACATTCCGTTTGAATACACATCGCTCCTGCCTTTGCACCGGCTCCATTATATCAGTTCCCGCCTGTTACTCATGAATCCCGGTCGATAGAGAGGACTACTGCCGTAAAGGTGGAGGCCGAGGTAATAGATCGGGTGCCAATCGGTGGATCAAGGCTGGACCGATATACGTGCACCTCATGGGCATTTACGTTCCGTTTGAATACACATCGCTCCTGCCTTTGCACCGGCTCCATTATATCAGTTCCCGCATGTTACTCATGAATCCCTGTCAATAGAGAGGACAACTGCCGTAAAGGTGGAGGCCGAGGTAATAGATCGGGTGCCAATCGGCGGCTCAAAGCTGGACCGATATACGTGCACCTCATAGGCATTTACATTCCGTTTGAATACCCATCGCTCCTGCCTTTGCACCGGCTCCATTATATCAGTTCCCGCCTATTACTCAAGAATCCCTGTCAATAGAGAGGACTACTGCCGTAAAGGTGGAGGCCGAGGTAATAGATCAGGTGCCAATCGACGGCTCAAGACTGGACCGATATACGTGCACCTCATGGGCATTTACGTTCCGTTTGAATACACATCGCTCCTGCCTTTGCACCGGCTCCATTATATCAGTTCCCGCCTGTTACTCATGAATCCCTGTCAATAGAGAGGACTACTGCCGTAAAGGTGGAGGCCGAGGTAATAGATCGTGTGCCAATCGACGGCTCAAGGCTGGACCGATATACGTGCACCTTATGGGCATTTACATTCCGTTTGAATACACATCGCTCCTGCCTTTACTCCGGCTCCATTATATCAGTTCCCGCCTGTTACTCATGAATCCCTGTCAATAGAAAGGACTACTGCCGTAAAGGTGGAGGCCGAGGTAATAGATCGGGTGCCAATCGGTGGCTCAAGGCTGGACTGATATACGTGCACCATATGGGCATTTACATTCCGTTTGAATACACATCGCTCCTGCCTTTGCACCGGCTCCATTATATCAGTTCCCGCATGTTACTCATGAATCCCTGTCAATAGAGAGGACTACTGCTGTAAAGGTGGAGGCCGAGGTAATAGAACGGGGGCCAATCGGCGGCTCAAGGCTGGACCGATATACGTGCACCTCATAGGCATTTACATTCCGTTTGAATACACATCGCTCCTGCCTTTGCACCGGCTCCATTATATCAGTTCCCACCTGTTACTCATGAATCCATGTCAATAGAGAGGACTACTGCCGTAAAGGTGGAGGCCGAGGTAATAGATCTGGTGCCAATCGGCGGCTCAAGGCTGGACCGATATACGTGCACCTCATGGGCATTTACTTTCCGTTTGAATACACATCGCTCCTGCCTTTGCACCGGCACCATTATATCAGTTCCCGCCTGTTACTCATGAATCCCTGTCAATAGAGAAGACTACTGTCGTAAAGGTGGAGGCCGAGGTAATAGATCGGGTGCCAATCGGTGGCTCAAGGCTGGACTGATATACGTGCACCTCATGGGCATTTACATTCCGTTTGAATACACATCGCTCCTGCCTTTGCACCGGCTCCATTATATCAGTTCCCACCTGTTACTCATGAATCCCTGTCAATAGAGAGGACTACTGCCGTAAAGGTGGAGGCCGAGGTAATAGATCTGGTGCCAATCGGCGGCTCAAGGCTGGACCGATATACGTGCACCTCATGGGCATTTACTTTCCGTTTGAATACACATCGCTCCTGCCTTTGCACCGGCACCATTATATCAGTTCCCGCCTGTTACTCATGAATCCCTGTCAATAGAGAAGACTACTGTCGTAAAGGTGGAGGCCGAGGTAATAGATCAGGTGACAATCGGTGGCTCAACGCTGGACTGATATACGTGCACCTCATGGGCATTTACATTCCGTTTGAATACACATCGCTCCTGCCTTTGCACCGGCACCATTATATCAGTTCCCGCCTGTTACTCATGAATCCCTGTCAATAGAGAGGACTACTGCTGTAAAGGTGGAGGCCGAGGTAATAGATCGGGTGCCAATCGGTGGCTCAAGGCTGGACTGATATACGTGCACCTCATGGGCATTTACATTCTGTTTGAATACACATCGCTCCTGCTTTTGCACCGGCTCCATTATATCAGTTCCCGCATGTTACTCATGAATCCCTGTCAATAGAGAGGACTACTGCTGTAAAGGTGGAGGCCGAGGTAATAGATCGGGTGCCAATCGGCGGCTCAACGCTGGACTGATATACGTGCACCTCATGGGCATTTACATTCCGTTTGAATACACATCGCTCCTGCCTTTGCACCGGCTCCATTATATCAGTTCCAACTGTTACTCATGAATCCCTGTCAATAGAGAGGACTACTGCCGTAAAGGTGGAGGCCGAGGTAATAGATCTGGTGCCAATCGGCGGCTCAAGGCTGGACCGATATACGTGCACCTCATGGGCATTTACTTTCCGTTTGAATACACATCGCTCCTGCCTTTGCACCGGCACCATTATATCAGTTCCCGCCTGTTACTCATGAATCCCTGTCAATAGAGAAGACTACTGTCGTAAAGGTGGAGGCCGAGGTAATAGATCAGGTGACAATCGGTGGCTCAACGCTGGACTGATATACGTGCACCTCATGGGCATTTACATTCCGTTTGAATACACATCGCTCCTGCCTTTGCACCGGCTCCATTATATCAGTTCCCGCCTGTTACTCATGAATCCCTGTCAATAGAGAGGACTACTGCCGTAAAGGTGTAGGCCGAGGTACTAGATCGGGTGCCAATCGGCGGGTCAAGGCTGGACCGATATACGTGCACCTCATGGGCATTTACTTTCCGTTTGAATACACATCGCTCCTGCCTTTGCACCGGCTCCATTATATCAGTTCCCGCCTGTTACTCATAAATCCCTGTCAATAGAGGAGACTACTGCCGTAAAGGTGGAGGCCGAGGTAATAGATCGGGTGCCAATCGGCGGCTCAAGGCTGGACCGATATACGTGCACCTCATGGGCATTTACGTTCCGTTTGAATACACATCGCTCCTGCCTTTGCACCGGCTCCATTATATCAGTTCCAGCATGTTACTCATGAATCCCTGTCAATAGAGAGGACAACTGCCGTAAAGGTGGAGGCCGAGGTAATAGATCGGGTGCCAATCGGTGGCTCAAGGCTGGACCGATATACGTGCACCTCATGGGCATTTACATTCCGTTTGAATACACATCGCTCCTGCCTTTGCACCGGCTCCATTATATCAGTTCTCGCCTGTTACTCATGAATCCCTGTCAATAGAGAGGACTACTGCCGTAAAGGTGGAGGCCGAGGTAATAGATCGGGTGCCAATCGACGGCTCAAGGCTGGACCGATATACGTGCACCTCATGGGCATTTACGTTCCGTTTGAATACACATCGCTCCTGCCTTTGCACCGGCTCCATTATATCAGTTCCCGCTTGTTACTCATGAATCTCTGTCAATAGAGAGGACTACTGCCGTAAAGGTGGAGGCCGAGGTAATAGATCGGGTGCCAATCGACGGATCAAGGCTGGACCGATATACGTGCACCTCATGGGCATTTACATTCCGTTTGAATACACATCGCTCCTGCCTTTACTCCGGCTCCATTATATCAGTTCCCGCCTGTTACTCATGAATCCCTGTCAATAGAGAGGACTACTGCCGTAAAGGTGGATGCCGTGGTAATAGATCGGGTGCCAATCGGTGGCTCAAGGCTGGACCGATATACGTGCACCTCATGGGCATTTACATTCCGTTTGAATACACATCGCTCCTGCCTTTGCACCGGCTCCATTATATCAGTTCCCGCATGTTACTCATGAATCCCTGTCAATAGAGAGGACTACTGCCATAAAGGTGGAGGCCGAGGTAATAGATCGGGTGCCAATCGGCGGCTCAAGGCTAGACCGATATACATGCACCTCATGGGCATTTACTTTCCGTTTGAATACACATGGCTCCTGCCTTTGCACCGGCTCCATTATATCAGTTTCCGCCTGTTACTCATGAATCCCTGTCAATAGAGAGGACTACTGCCGTAAAGGTGGAGGCCGAGGTAATAGATCGGGTGCCAATCGGTGGCTCAAGGCTGGACCGATATACGTGCACCTCATGGGCATTTACATTCCGTTTGAATACACATCGCTCCTGCCTTTGCACCGGCTCCATTATATCAGTTCCAACTGTTACTCATGAATCCCTGTCAATAGAGAGGACTACTGCCGTAAAGGTGGAGGCCGAGGTAATAGATCTGGTGCCAATCGGCGGCTCAAGGCTGGACCGATATACGTGCACCTCATGGGCATTTACTTTCCGTTTGAATACACATCGCTCCTGCCTTTGCACCGGCACCATTATATCAGTTCCCGCCTGTTACTCATGAATCCCTGTCAATAGAGAAGACTACTGTCGTAAAGGTGGAGGCCGAGGTAATAGATCAGGTGACAATCGGTGGCTCAACGCTGGACTGATATACGTGCACCTCATGGGCATTTACATTCCGTTTGAATACACATCGCTCCTGCCTTTGCACCGGCTCCATTATATCTGTTCCCGCCTGTTACTCATGAATCCCTGTCAATAGAGAGGACTACTGCCGTAAAGGTGTAGGCCGAGGTACTAGATCGGGTGCCAATCGGCGGGTCAAGGCTGGACCGATATACGTGCACCTCATGGGCATTTACTTTCCGTTTGAATACACATCGCTCCTGCCTTTGCACCGGCTCCATTATATCAGTTCCCGCCTGTTACTCATAAATCCCTGTCAATAGAGGAGACTACTGCCGTAAAGGTGGAGGCCGAGGTAGTAGATCGGGTGCCAATCGGCGGCTCAAGGCTGGACCGATATACGTGCACCTCATGGGCATTTACGTTCCGTTTGAATACACATCGCTCCTGCCTTTGCACCGGCTCCATTATATCAGTTCCAGCATGTTACTCATGAATCCCTGTCAATAGAGAGGACAACTGCCGTAAAGGTGGAGGCCGAGGTAATAGATCGGGTGCCAATCGGTGGCTCAAGGCTGGACCGATATACGTGCACCTCATGGGCATTTACATTCCGTTTGAATACACATCGCTCCTGCCTTTACTCCGGCTCCATTATATCAGTTCCCGCCTGTTACTCATGAATCCCTGTCAATAGAGAGGACTACTGCCGTAAAGGTGGATGCCGTGGTAATAGATCGGGTGCCAATCGACGGCTCAAGGCTAGACCGATATACATGCACCTCAAGGGCATTTACTTTCCGTTTGAATACACATGGCTCCTGCCTTTGCACCGGCTCCATTATATCAGTTTCCGCCTGTTACTCATGAATCCCTGTCAATAGAGAGGACTACTGCCGTAAAGGTGGAGGCCGAGGTAATAGATCGGGTGCCAATCGGTGGCTCAAGGCTGGACCGATATACGTGCACCTCATGGGCATTTACATTCCGTTTGAATACACATCGCTCCTGCCTTTGCACCGGCTCCATTATATCAGTTCCCGCCTGTTACTCATGAATCCCTGTCAATAGAGAGGACTACTGCCGTAAAGGTGGAGGCCGAGATAATAGATCGGGTGCCAATCGGCGGCTCAAGGCTGGACCGATATGCGTGCACCTCATGGGCATTTACGTTCTGTTTGAATACACATCGCTCCTGCCTTTGCACCGGCTCCATTATATCAGTTCCCGCATGTTACTCATGAATCCCTGTCAATAGAGAGGACTACTGCTGTAAAGGTGGAGGCCGAGGTAATAGATCGGGTGCCAATCGACGGCTCAAGGCTGGACCGATATACGTGCACCTCATGGGCATTTACTTTCCGTTTGAATACACATCGCTCCTGCCATTGCACCGGCTCCATTATATCAGTTCCCGCCTGTTACTCATGAATCCCTGTCAATAGAGAGGACTACTGCCGTAAAGGTGTAGGCCGAGGTACTAGATCGGGTGCCAATCGGCGGCTCAAGGCTGGACCGATATACGTGCACCTCATGGGCATTTACGTTCCGTTTGAATACACATCGCTCCTGCCTTTGCACCGGCTCCATTATATCAGTTCCCGCATGTTACTCATGAATCCCTGTCAATAGAGAGGACAACTGCCGTAAAGGTGGAGGCCGAGATAATAGATCGGGTGCCAATCGGCGGCTCAAGGCTGGACCGATATACGTGCACCTCATGGGCATTTACATTCCGTTTGAATACCCATCGCTCCTGCCTTTGCACCGGCTCCATTATATCAGTTCCCGCCTGTTACTCATGAATCCTTGTCAATAGAGAGGACTACTGCCGTAAAGGTGGAGGCCGAGGTAATAGATCGGGTGCCAATCGACGGCTCAAGACTGGACCGATATACGTGCACCTCATGGGCATTTACGTTCCGTTTGAATACACATCGCTCCTGCCTTTGCACCGGCTCCATTATATCAGTTCCCGCTTGTTACTCATGAATCCCTGTCAATAGAGAGGACTACTGCCGTAAAGGTGGAGGCCGAGGTAATAGATCGTGTGCCAATCGACGGCTCAAGGCTGGACCGATATACGTGCACCTCATGGGCATTTACATTCCGTTTGAATACACATCGCTCCTGCCTTTGCACCGGCTCCATTATATCAGTTCCCGCCTGTTACTCATGAATCCCTGTCAATAGAGAGGACTACTGCCGTAAAGGTGGAGGCCGAGGTAATAGATCTGTTGCCAATCGGCGGCTCAAGGCTGGACCGATATACGTGCACCTCATGGGCATTTACTTTCCGTTTGAATACACATCGCTCCTGCCTTTGCACCGGCACCATTATATCAGTTCCCGCCTGTTACTCATGAATCTCTGTCAATAGAGAAGACTACTGTCGTAAAGGTGGAGGCCGAGGTAATAGATCGGGTGCCAATCGGTGGCTCAAGGCTGGACGGATATACGTGCACCTCATGGGCATTTACATTCCGTTTGAATACACATCGCTCCTGCCTTTGCACCGGCTCCATTATATCAGTTCCCACATGTTACTCATGAATCCCTGTCAATAGAGAGGACTACTGCCGTAAAGGTGGAGGCCGAGGTAATAGATCGGGTGCCAATCGACGGATCAAGGCTGGACCGATATACGTGCACCTCATGGGCATTTACTTTCCGTTTGAATACACATCGCTCCTGCCTTTGCACCGGCACCATTATATCAGTTCCCGCCTGTTACTCATGAATCCCTGTCAATAGAGAAGACTACTGTCGTAAAGGTGGAGGCCGAGGTAATAGATCGGGTGCCAATCGGTGGCTCAAGGCTGAACTGATATACGTGCAACTCATGGGCATTTACATTCCGTTTGAATACACATCGCTCCTGCCTTTGCACCGGCTCCATTATATCAGTTCCCGCATGTTACTCATGAATCCCTGTCAATAGAGAGGACTACTGCTGTAAAGGTGGAGGCCGAGGTTATAGATCGGGTGCCAATCGGCGGCTCAAGGCTGGACCGATATACGTGCACCTCATGGGCATTTACATTCCGTTTGAATACACATCGCTCCTGCCTTTGCACCGGCTCCATTATATCAGTTCCCGCCTGTTACTCATGAATCCCTGTCAATAGAGAGGACTACTGCCGTAAAGGTGTAGGCCGATGTAATAGATCGGGTGCCAATCGGCGGGTTAAGGCTGGACCGATATACGTGCACCTCATGGGCATTTACTTTCCGTTTGAATACACATCGCTCCTGCATTTGCACCGGCTCCATTATATCAGTTCCCGCCTGTTACTCATGAATCCCTGTCTATAGAGAAGACTACTGCCGTAAAGGTGGAGGCCGAGGTAATAGATCGGGTGCCAATCGGCGGCTCAAGGCTGGACCGATATACGTGCACCTCATGGGCATTTACGTTCCGTTTGAATACACATCGCTCCTGCCTTTGCACCGGCTCCATTATATCAGTTCCAGCATGTTACTCATGAATCCCTGTCAATAGAGAGGACAACTGCCGTAAAGGTGGAGGCCGAGGTAATAGATCGGGTGCCAATCGGTGGCTCAAGGCTGGACCGATATACGTGCACCTCATGGGCATTTACATTCCGTTTGAATACCCATCGCTCCTGCCTTTGCACCGGCTCCATTATATCAGTTCCCGCCTGTTACTCATGAATCCTTGTCAATAGAGAGGACTACTGCCGTAAAGGTGGAGGCCGAGGTAATAGATCGGGTGCCAATCGACGGCTCAAGACTGGACCGATATACGTGCACCTCATGGGCATTTACGTTCCGTTTGAATACACATCGCTCCTGCCTTTGCACCGGCTCCATTATATCAGTTCCCGCTTGTTACTCATGAATCCCTGTCAATAGAGAGGACTACTGCCGTAAAGGTGGAGGCCGAGGTAATAGATCGTGTGCCAATCGACGGCTCAAGGCTGGACCGATATACGTGCACCTCATGGGCATTTACATTCCGTTTGAATACACATCGCTCCTGCCTTTGCACCGGCTCCATTATATCAGTTCCCGCCTGTTACTCATGAATCCCTGTCAATAGAGAGGACTACTGCCGTAAAGGTGGAGGCCGAGGTAATAGATCTGTTGCCAATCGGCGGCTCAAGGCTGGACCGATATACGTGCACCTCATGGGCATTTACTTTCCGTTTGAATACACATCGCTCCTGCCTTTGCACCGGCACCATTATATCAGTTCCCGCCTGTTACTCATGAATCTCTGTCAATAGAGAAGACTACTGTCGTAAAGGTGGAGGCCGAGGTAATAGATCGGGTGCCAATCGGTGGCTCAAGGCTGGACTGATATACGTGCACCTCATGGGCATTTACATTCCGTTTGAATACACATCGCTCCTGCCTTTGCACCGGCTCCATTATATCAGTTCCCACATGTTACTCATGAATCCCTGTCAATAGAGAGGACTACTGCCGTAAAGGTGGAGGCCGAGGTAATAGATCGGGTGCCAATCGACGGATCAAGGCTGGACCGATATACGTGCACCTCATGGGCATTTACTTTCCGTTTGAATACACATCGCTCCTGCCTTTGCACCGGCACCATTATATCAGTTCCCGCCTGTTACTCATGAATCCCTGTCAATAGAGAAGACTACTGTCGTAAAGGTGGAGGCCGAGGTAATAGATCGGGTGCCAATCGGTGGCTCAAGGCTGAACTGATATACGTGCAACTCATGGGCATTTACATTCCGTTTGAATACACATCGCTCCTGCCTTTGCACCGGCTCCATTATATCAGTTCCCGCATGTTACTCATGAATCCCTGTCAATAGAGAGGACTACTGCTGTAAAGGTGGAGGCCGAGGTTATAGATCGGGTGCCAATCGGCGGCTCAAGGCTGGACCGATATACGTGCACCTCATGGGCATTTACATTCCGTTTGAATACACATCGCTCTTGCCTTTGCACCGGCTCCATTATATCAGTTCCCGCCTGTTACTCATGAATCCCTGTCAATAGAGAGGACTACTGCCGTAAAGGTGTAGGCCGATGTAATAGATCGGGTGCCAATCGGCGGGTTAAGGCTGGACCGATATACGTGCACCTCATGGGCATTTACTTTCCGTTTGAATACACATCGCTCCTGCATTTGCACCGGCTCCATTATATCAGTTCCCGCCTGTTACTCATGAATCCCTGTCTATAGAGAAGACTACTGCCGTAAAGGTGGAGGCCGAGGTAATAGATCGGGTGCCAATCGGCGGCTCAAGGCTGGACCGATATACGTGCACCTCATGGGCATTTACGTTCCGTTTGAATACACATCGCTCCTGCCTTTGCACCGGCTCCATTATATCAGTTCCAGCATGTTACTCATGAATCCCTGTCAATAGAGAGGACAACTGCCGTAAAGGTGGAGGCCGAGGTAATAGATCGGGTGCCAATCGGTGGCTCAAGGCTGGACCGATATACGTGCACCTCATGGGCATTTACATTCCGTTTGAATACCCATCGCTCCTGCCTTTGCACCGGCTCCATTATATCAGTTCCCGCCTGTTACTCATGAATCCTTGTCGATAGAGAGGACTACTGCCGTAAAGGTGGAGGCCGAGGTAATAGATCGGGTGCCAATCGACGGCTCAAGACTGGACCGATATACGTGCACCTCATGGGCATTTACGTTCCGTTTGAATACACATCGCTCCTGCCTTTGCACCGGCTCCATTATATCAGTTCCCGCTTGTTACTCATGAATCCCTGTCAATAGAGAGGACTACTGCCGTAAAGGTGGAGGCCGAGGTAATAGATCGTGTGCCAATCGATGGCTCAAGGCTGGACCGATATACGTGCACCTCATGGGCATTTACATTCCGTTTGAATACACATCGCTCCTGCCTTTGCACCGGCTCCATTATATCAGTTCCCGCCTGTTACTCATGAATCCCTGTCAATAGAGAGGACTACTGCCGTAAAGGTGGAGGCCGAGGTAATAGATCTGGTGCCAATCGGCGGCTCAAGGCTGGACCGATATACGTGCACCTCATGGGCATTTACTTTCCGTTTGAATACACATCGCTCCTGCCTTTGCACCTGCACCATTATATCAGTTCCCGCCTGTTACTCATGAATCTCTGTCAATAGAGAAGACTACTGTCGTAAAGGTGGAGGCCGAGGTAATAGATCGGGTGCCAATCGGTGGCTCAAGGCTGGACTGATATACGTGCACCTCATGGGCATTTACATTCCGTTTGAATACACATCGCTCCTGCCTTTGCACCGGCTCCATTATATCAGTTCCCACATGTTACTCATGAATCCCTGTCAATAGAGAGGACTACTGCCGTAAAGGTGGAGGCCGAGGTAATAGATCGGGTGCCAATCGACGGATCAAGGCTGGACCGATATACGTGCACCTCATGGGCATTTACTTTCCGTTTGAATACACATCGCTCCTGCCTTTGCACCGGCACCATTATATCAGTTCCCGCCTGTTACTCATGAATCCCTGTCAATAGAGAAGACTACTGTCGTAAAGGTGGAGGCCGAGGTAATAGATCTGGTGCCAATCGGTGGCTCAAGGCTGAACTGATATACGTGCACCTCATGGGCATTTACATTCCGTTTGAATACACATCGCTCCTGCCTTTGCACCGGCTCCATTATATCAGTTCCCGCATGTTACTCATGAATCCCTGTCAATAGAGAGGACTACTGCTGTAAAGGTGGAGGCCGAGGTTATAGATCGGGTGCCAATCGGCGGCTCAAGGCTGGACCGATATACGTGCACCACATGGGCATTTACATTCCGTTTGAATACACATCGCTCCTGCCTTTGCACCGGCTCCATTATATCAGTTCCCGCCTGTTACTCATGAATCCCTGTCAATAGAGAGGACTACTGCCGTAAAGGTGTAGGCCGAGGAAATAGATCGGGTGCCAATCGGCGGGTTAAGGCTGGACCGATATACGTGCATCTCATGGGCATTTACTTTCCGTTTGAATACACTTCGCTCCTGCATTTGCACCGGCTCCATTATATCAGTTCCCGCCTGTTACTCATGAATCCCTGTCTATAGAGAAGACTACTGCCGTAAAGGTGGAGGCCGAGGTAATAGATCGGGTGCCAATCGGTGGCTCAAGGCTGGACCGATATACGTGCACCTCATGGGCATTTACGTTCCGTTTGAATACACATCGCTCCTGCCTTTGCACCGGCTCCATTATATCAGTTCTAGCATGTTACTCATGAATCCCTGTCAATAGAGAGGACAACTGCCGTAAAGGTGGAGGCCGAGGTAATAGATCGGGTGCCAATCGGTGGCTCAAGGCTGGACCGATATACGTGCACCTCATGGGCATTTACATTCCGTTTGAATACCCATCGCTCCTGCCTTTGCACCGGCTCCATTATATCAGTTCCCGCCTGTTACTCATGAATCCCTGTCAATAGAGAGGACTACTGCCGTAAAGGTGTAGGCCGAGGTAATAGATCGGGTGCCAATCGGCGGGTTAAGGCTGGACCGACATACGTGCACCTCATGGGCATTTACTTTCCGTTTGAATACACATCGCTCCTGCATTTGCACCGGCTCCATTATATCAGTTCCCGCCTGTTACTCATGAATCCCTGTCTATAGAGAAGACTACTGCCGTAAAGGTGGAGGCCGAGGTAATAGATCGGGTGCCAATCGGTGGCTCAAGGCTGGACCGATATACGTGCACCTCATGGGCATTTACGTTCCGTTTGAATACACATCGCTCCTGCCTTTGCACCGGCTCCATTATATCAGTTCCCGCTTGTTACTCATGAATCCCTGTCAATAGAGAGGACTACTGCCGTAAAGGTGGATGCCGTGGTAATAGATCGGGTGCCAATCGG
The DNA here is from genome assembly GCA_030789695.1 of Scilla litardierei. NCBI lineage: Eukaryota > Viridiplantae > Streptophyta > Magnoliopsida > Asparagales > Asparagaceae > Scilla > Scilla litardierei. The sequence continues at coordinate 5,091,753 of CM061139.1, forward strand.
TGGCTCAAGGCTGGACCGATATACGTGCACCTCATGGGCATTTACATTCCGTTTGAATACACATCGCTCCTGCCTTTGCACCGGCTCCATTATATCAGTTCCCGCATGTTACTCATGAATCCCTGTCAATAGAGAGGACTACTGCCGTAAAGGTGGAGGCCGAGGTAATAGATCGGGTGCCAATCGGCGGCTCAAGGCTAGACCGATATACATGCACCTCATGGGCATTTACTTTCCGTTTGAATACACATGGCTCCTGCCTTTGCACCGGCTCCATTATATCAGTTTCCGCCTGTTACTCATGAATCACTGTCAATAGAGAGGACTACTGCCGTAAAGGTGGAGGCCGAGGTAATAGATCGGGTGCCAATCGGCGGCTCAAGGCTGGACCGATATACGTGCACCTCATGGGCATTTACGTTCCGTTTGAATACACATCGCTCCTGCCTTTGCACCGGCTCCATTATATCAGTTCCAGCATGTTACTCATGAATCCCTGTCTATAAAGAGGACAACTGCCGTAAAGGTGGAGGCCGAGGTAATAGATCGGGTGCCAATCGGTGGCTCAAGGCTGGACCGATATACGTGCACCTCATGGGCATTTACATTCCGTTTGAATACCCATCGCTCCTGCCTTTGCACCGGCTCCATTATATCAGTTCCCGCCTGTTACTCATGAATCCTTGTCAATAGAGAGGACTACTGCCGTAAAGGTGGAGGCCGAGGTAATAGATCGGGTGCCAATCGACGGCTCAAGACTGGACCGATATACGTGCACCTCATGGGCATTTACGTTCCGTTTGAATACACATCGCTCCTGCCTTTGCACCGGCTCCATTATATCATTTCCCGCTTGTTACTCATGAATCCCTGTCAATAGAGAGGACTACTGCCGTAAAGGTGGAGGCCGAGGTAATAGATCGTGTGCCAATCGACGGCTCAAGGCTGGACCGATATACGTGCACCTCATGGGCATTTACATTCCGTTTGAATACACATCGCTCCTGCCTTTGCACCGGCTCCATTATATCAGTTCCCGCCTGTTACTCATGAATCCCTGTCAATAGAGAGGACTACTGCCGTAAAGGTGGAGGCCGAGGTAATAGATCTGGTGCCAATCGGCGGCTCAAGGCTGGACCGATATACGTGCACCTCATGGGCATTTACTTTCCGTTTGAATACACATCGCTCCTGCCTTTGCACCTGCACCATTATATCAGTTCCCGCCTGTTACTCATGAATCTCTGTCAATAGAGAAGACTACTGTCGTAAAGGTGGAGGCCGAGGTAATAGATCGGGTGCCAATCGGTGGCTCAAGGCTGAACTGATATACGTGCACCTCATGGGCATTTACATTCCGTTTGAATACACATCGCTCCTGCCTTTGCACCGGCTCCATTATATCAGTTCCCACATGTTACTCATGAATCCCTGTCAATAGAGAGGACTACTGCCGTAAAGGTGGAGGCCGAGGTAATAGATCAGGTGCCAATCGACGGAACCATTATATCAGTTCCCGCCTGTTACTCATGAATCCCTGTCAATAGAGAAGACTACTGTCGTAAAGGTGGAGGCCGAGGTAATAGATCGGGTGCCAATCGGTGGCTCAAGGCTGAACTGATATACGTGCACCTCATGGGCATTTACATTCCGTTTGAATACACATCGCTCCTGCCTTTGCACCGGCTCCATTATATCAGTTCCCGCATGTTACTCATGAATCCCTGTCAATAGAGAGGACTACTGCTGTAAAGGTTGAGGCCGAGGTTATAGATCGGGTGCCAATCGGCGGCTCAAGGCTGGACCGATATACGTGCACCTCATGGGCATTTACATTCCGTTTGAATACACATCGCTCCTGCCTTTGCACCGGCTCCATTATATCAGTTCCCACATGTTACTCATGAATCCCTGTCAATAGAGAGGACTACTGCCGTAAAGGTGGAGGCCGAGGTAATAGATCGGGTGCCAATCGACGGATCAAGGCTGGACCGATATACGTGCACCTCATGGGCATTTACTTTCCGTTTGAATACACATCGCTCCTGCCTTTGCACCGGCACCATTATATCAGTTCCCGCCTGTTACTCATGAATCCCTGTCAATAGAGAAGACTACTGTCGTAAAGGTGGAGGCCGAGGTAATAGATCGGGTGCCAATCGGTGGCTCAAGGCTGAACTGATATACGTGCACCTCATGGGCATTTACATTCCGTTTGAATACACATCGCTCCTGCCTTTGCACCGGCTCCATTATATCAGTTCCCGCATGTTACTCATGAATCCCTGTCAATAGAGAGGACTACTGCTGTAAAGGTTGAGGCCGAGGTTATAGATCGGGTGCCAATCGGCGGCTCAAGGCTGGACCGATATACGTGCACCTCATGGGCATTTAAATTCTGTTTGAATACACATCGCTCCTGCCTTTGCACCGGCTCCATTATATCAGTTCCCGCCTGTTACTCATGAATCCCTGTCAATAGAGAGGACTACTGCCGTAAAGGTGTAGGCCGAGGTAATAGATCGGGTGCCAATCGGCGGGTTAAGGCTGGGCCGATATACGTGCACCTCATGGGCATTTACTTTCCGTTTGAATACACATCGCTCCTGCATTTGCACCGGCTCCATTATATCAGTTCCCGCCTGTTACTCATGAATCCCTGTCTATAGAGAAGACTACTGCCGTAAAGGTGGAGGCCGAGGTAATAGATCGGGTGCCAATCGGTGGCTCAAGGCTGGACCGATATACGTGCACCTCATGGGCATTTACGTTCCGTTTGAATACACATCGCTCCTGCCTTTGCACCGGCTCCATTATATCAGTTCCCGCTTGTTACTCATGAATCCCTGTCAATAGAGAGGACTACTGCCGTAAAGGTGGATGCCGTGGTAATAGATCGGGTGCCAATCGGTGGCTCAAGGCTGGACCGATATACGTGCACCTCATGGGCATTTACATTCCGTTTGAATACACATCGCTCCTGTCTTTGCACCGGCTCCATTATATCAGTTCCCGCATGTTACTCATGAATCCCTATCAATAGAGAGGACTACTGCCATAAAGGTGGAGGCCGAGGTAATAGATCGGGTGCCAATCGGCGGCTCAAGGCTAGACCGATATACATGCACCTCATGGGCATTTACTTTCCGTTTGAATACACATGGCTCCTGCCTTTGCACCGGCTCCATTATATCAGTTTCCGCCTGTTACTCATGAATCACTGTCAATAGAGAGGACTACTGCCGTAAAGGTGGAGGCCGAGGTAATAGATCGGGTGCCAATCGGCGGCTCAAGGCTGGACCGATATACGTGCACCTCATGGGCATTTACGTTCCGTTTGAATACACATCGCTCCTGCCTTTGCACCGGCTCCATTATATCAGTTCCAGCATGTTACTCATGAATCCCTGTCAATAGGGAGGACAACTGCCGTAAAGGTGGAGGCCGAGGTAATAGATCGGGTGCCAATCGGTGGCTCAAGGCTGGACCGATATACGTGCACCTCATGGGCATTTACATTCCGTTTGAATACCCATCGCTCCTGCCTTTGCACCGGCTCCATTATATCAGTTCCCGCCTGTTACTCATGAATCCTTGTCAATAGAGAGGACTACTGCCGTAAAGGTGGAGGCCGAGGTAATAGATCGGGTGCCAATCGACGGCTCAAGACAGGACCGATATACGTGCACCTCATGGGCATTTACGTTCCGTTTGAATACACATCGCTCCTGCCTTTGCACCGGCTCCATTATATCAGTTCCCGCTTGTTACTCATGAATCCCTGTCAATAGAGAGGACTACTGCCGTAAAGGTGGAGGCCGAGGTAATAGATCGTGTGCCAATCGACGGCTCAAGGCTGGACCGATATACGTGCACCTCATGGGCATTTACATTCCGTTTGAATACACATCGCTCCTGCCTTTGCACCGGCTCCATTATATCAGTTCCCGCCTGTTACTCATGAATCCCTGTCAATAGAGAGGACTACTGCCGTAAAGGTGGAGGCCGAGGTAATAGATCTGGTGCCAATCGGCGGCTCAAGGCTGGACCGATATACGTGCACCTCATGGGCATTTACTTTCCGTTTGAATACACATCGCTCCTGCCTTTGCACCTGCACCATTATATCAGTTCCCGCCTGTTACTCATGAATCTCTGTCAATAGAGAAGACTACTGTCGTAAAGGTGGAGGCCGAGGTAATAGATCGGGTGCCAATCGGTGGCTCAAGGCTGGACTGATATACGTGCACCTCATGGGCATTTACATTCCGTTTGAATACACATCGCTCCTGCCTTTGCACCGGCTCCATTATATCAGTTCCCACATGTTACTCATGAATCCCTGTCAATAGAGAGGACTACTGCCGTAAAGGTGGAGGCCGAGGTAATAGATCGGGTGCCAATCGACGGATCAAGGCTGGACCGATATACGTGCACCTCATGGGCATTTACTTTCCGTTTGAATACACATCGCTCCTGCCTTTGCACCGGCACCATTATATCAGTTCCCGCCTGTTACTCATGAATCCCTGTCAATAGAGAAGACTACTGTCGTAAAGGTGGAGGCCGAGGTAATAGATCGGGTGCCAATCGGTGGCTCAAGGCTGAACTGATATACGTGCACCTCATGGGCATTTACATTCCGTTTGAATACACATCGCTCCTGCTTTTGCACCGGCTCCATTATATCAGTTCCCGCATGTTACTCATGAATCCCTGTCAATAGAGAGGACTACTGCTGTAAAGGTTGAGGCCGAGGTTATAGATCGGGTGCCAATCGGCGGCTCAAGGCTGGACCGATATACGTGCACCTCATGGGCATTTACATTCCGTTTGAATACACATCGCTCCTGCCTTTGCACCGGCTCCATTATATCAGTTCCCGCCTGTTACTCATGAATCCCTGTCAATAGAGAGGACTACTGCCGTAAAGGTGTAGGCCGAGGTAATAGATCGGGTGCCAATCGGCGGGTGAAGGCTGGGCCGATATACGTGCACCTCATGGGCATTTACTTTCCGTTTGAATACACATCGCTCCTGCATTTGCACCGGCTCCATTATATCAGTTCCCGCCTGTTACTCATGAATCCCTGTCTATAGAGAAGACTACTGCCGTAAAGGTGGAGGCCGAGGTAATAGATCGGGTGCCAATCGGTGGCTCAAGGCTGGACCGATATACGTGCACCTCATGGGCATTTACGTTCCGTTTGAATACACATCGCTCCTGCCTTTGCACCGGCTCCATTATATCAGTTCTAGCATGTTACTCATGAATCCCTGTCAATAGAGAGGACAACTGCCGTAAAGGTGGAGGCCGAGGTAATAGATCGGGTGCCAATCGGTGGCTCAAGGCTGGACCGATATACGTGCACCTCATGGGCATTTACATTCCGTTTGAATACCCATCGCTCCTGCCTTTGCACCGGCTCCATTATATCAGTTCCCGCCTGTTACTCATGAATCCCTGTCAATAGAGAGGACTACTGCCGTAAAGGTGTAGGCCGAGGTAATAGATCGGGTGCCAATCGGCGGGTTAAGGCTGGACCGACATACGTGCACCTCATGGGCATTTACTTTCCGTTTGAATACACATCGCTCCTGCATTTGCACCGGCTCCATTATATCAGTTCCCGCCTGTTACTCATGAATCCCTGTCTATAGAGAAGACTACTGCCGTAAATGTGGAGGCCGAGGTAATAGATCGGGTGCCAATCGGTGGCTCAAGGCTGGACCGATATACGTGCACCTCATGGGCATTTACGTTCCGTTTGAATACACATCGCTCCTGCCTTTGCACCGGCTCCATTATATCAGTTCCCGCTTGTTACTCATGAATCCCTGTCAATAGAGAGAACTACTGCCTTAAAGGTGGATGCCGTGGTAATAGATCGGGTGCCAATCGGTGGCTCAAGGCTGGACCGATATACGTGCACCTCATGGGCATTTACATTCCGTTTGAATACACATCGCTCCTGCCTTTGCACCGGCTCCATTATATCAGTTCCCGCATGTTACTCATGAATCCCTGTCAATAGAGAGGACTACTGCCATAAAGGTGGAGGCCGAGGTAATAGATCGGGTGCCAATCGGTGGCTCAAGGCTAGACCGATATACATGCACCTCATGGGCATTTACTTTCCGTTTGAATACACATGGCTCCTGCCTTTGCACCGGCTCCATTATATCAGTTCCCGCCTGTTACTCATGAATCACTGTCAATAGAGAGGACTACTGCCGTAAAGGTGGAGGCCGAGGTAATAGATCGGGTGCCAATCGGCGGCTCAAGGCTGGACCGATATACGTGCACCTCATGGGCATTTACATTCCGTTTGAATACACATCGCTCCTGCCTTTGCACCGGCTCCATTATATCAGTTCCCGCCTGTTACTCATGAATCCATGTCAATAGAGAGGACTACTGCCGTAAAGGTGGAGGCCGAGGTAATAGATCGGGTGCCAATCGGCGGCTCAAGGCTGGACCGATATGCGTGCACCTCATGGGCATTTACGTTCCGTTTGAATACACATCGCTCCTGCCTTTGCACCGGCTCCATTATATCAGTTCCCGCATGTTACTCATGAATCCCTGTCAATAGAGAGGACTACTGCTGTAAAGATGGAGGCCGAGGTAATAGATCGGGTGCCAATCGACGGCTCAAGGCTGGACCGATATACGTGCACCTCATGGGCATTTACTTTCTGTTTGAATACACATCGCTCCTGCCTTTGCACCGGCTCCATTATATCAGTTCCCGCCTGTTACTCATGAATCCCTGTCAATAGAGAGGACTACTGTCGTAAAGGTGGAGGCCGAGGTAATAGATCAGGTGCCAATCGGCGGCTCAAGGCTGGACCGATATACGTGCACCTCATGGGCATTTACGTTCCGTTTGAATACACATCGCCCCTGCCTTTGCACCGGCTCCATTATATCAGTTCCCGCATGTTACTCATGAATCCCTGTCAATAGAGAGGACAACTGCCGTAAAGGTGGAGGCCGAGGTAATAGATCGGGTGCCAATCGGCGGCTCAAGGCTGGACCGATATACGTGCACCTCATGGGCATTTACATTCCGTTTGAATACCCATCGCTCCTGCCTTTGCACCGGCTCCATTATATCAGTTCCCGCCTGTTACTCATGAATCCCTATCAATAGAGAGGACTACTGCCGTAAAGGTGGAGACCGAGGTAATAGATCGGGTGCCAATCGACGGCTCAAGACTGGACCGATATACGTGCACCTCATGGGCATTTACGTTCCGTTTGAATACACATCGCTCCTGCCTTTGCACCGGCTCCATTATATCAGTTCCCGCTTGTTACTCATGAATCCCTGTCAATAGAGAGGACTACTGCCGTAAAGGTGGAGGCCGAGGTAATAGATCGTGTGCCAATCGACGGCTCAAGGCTGGACCGATATACGTGCACCTCATGGGCATTTACATTCCGTTTGAATACACATCGCTCCTACCTTTACTCCGGCTCCATTATATCAGTTCCCGCCTGTTACTCATGAATCCCTGTTAATAGAAAGGACTACAGCCGTAAAGGTGGAGGCCGAGGTAATAGATCGGGTGCCAATCGGTGGCTCAAGGTTGGACTGATATACGTGCACCTCATGGGCATTTACATTCCGTTTGAATACACATCGCTCCTGGCTTTGCACCGGCTCCATTATATCAGTTCCCGCATGTTACTCATGAATCCCTGTCAATAGAGGGGACTACTGCTGTAAAGGTGGAGGCCGAGGTAATAGATCGGGTGCCAATCGGCGGCTCAAGGCTGGACCGATATACGTGCACCTCATGGGCATTTACATTCCGTTTGAATACACATCGCTCCTGCCTTTGCACCGTTTCCATTATATCAGTTCCCGCCTGTTACTCATGAATCCCTGTCAATAGAGAGGACTACTGCCGTAAAGGTGTAGGCCGAGGTAATAGATCGGGTGCCAATCGGCGGGTCAAGGCTGGAACGATATACGTGCACCTCATGGGCATTTACTTTCCGTTTGAATACACATCGCTCCTGCCTTTGCACCGGCTCCATTATATCAGTTCCCGCCTGTTACTCATGAATCCCTGTCAATAGAGAGGACTACTGCCGTAAAGGTGGAGGCCAAGGTAATAGATCGGGTGCCAATCGGCGGGTTAAGGCTGGACCGACATACGTGCACCTCATGGGCATTTACTTTCCGTTTGAATACACATCGCTCCTGCATTTGCACCGGCTCCATTATATCAGTTCCCGCCTGTTACTCATGAATCCCTGTCTATAGAGAAGACTACTGCCGTAAATGTGGAGGCCGAGGTAATAGATCGGGTGCCAATCGGTGGCTCAAGGCTGGACCGATATACGTGCACCTCATGGGCATTTACGTTCCGTTTGAATACACATCGCTCCTGCCTTTGCACCGGCTCCATTATATCAGTTCCCGCTTGTTACTCATGAATCCCTGTCAATAGAGAGGACTACTGCCGTAAAGGTGGATGCCGTGGTAATAGATCGGGTGCCAATCGGTGGCTCAAGGCTGGACCGATATACGTGCACCTCATGGGCATTTACATTCCGTTTGAATACACATCGCTCCTGCCTTTGCACCGGCTCCATTATATCAGTTCCCGCATGTTACTCATGAATCCCTGTCAATAGAGAGGACTACTGCCATAAAGGTGGAGGCCGAGGTAATAGATCGGGTGCCAATCGGTGGCTCAAGGCTAGACCGATATACATGCACCTCATGGGCATTTACTTTCCGTTTGAATACACATGGCTCCTGCCTTTGCACCGGCTCCATTATATCAGTTCCCGCCTGTTACTCATGAATCACTGTCAATAGAGAGGACTACTGCCGTAAAGGTGGAGGCCGAGGTAATAGATCGGGTGCCAATCGGTGGGTTAAGGTTGGACCGATATACGTGCACCTCATGGGCATTTACATTCCGTTTGAATACACATCGCTCCTGCCTTTGCACCGGCTCCATTATATCAGTTCCCGCCTGTTACTCATGAATCCCTGTCAATAGAGAGGACTACTGCCGTAAAGGTGGAGGCCGAGGTAATAGATCGGGTGCCAATCGGCGGCTCAAGGCTGGACCGATATGCGTGCACCTCATGGGCATTTACGTTCCGTTTGAATACACATCGCTCCTGCCTTTGCACCGGCTCCATTATATCAGTTCCCGCATGTTACTCATGAATCCCTGTCAATAGAGAGGACTACTGCTGTAAAGATGGAGGCCGAGGTAATAGATCGGGTGCCAATCGACGGCTCAAGGCTGGACCGATATACGTGCACCTCATGGGCATTTACTTTCCGTTTGAATACACATCGCTCCTGCCTTTGCACCGGCTCCATTATATCAGTTCCCGCCTGTTACTCATGAATCCCTGTCAATAGAGAGGACTACTGTCGTAAAGGTGGAGGCCGAGGTAATAGATCAGGTGCCAATCGGCGGCTCAAGGCTGGACCGATATACGTGCACCTCATGGGCATTTACGTTCCGTTTGAATACACATCGCCCCTGCCTTTGCACCGGCTCCATTATATCAGTTCCCGCATGTTACTCATGAATCCCTGTCAATAGAGAGGACAACTGCCGTAAAGGTGGAGGCCGAGGTAATAGATCGGGTGCCAATCGGCGGCTCAAGGCTGGACCGATATACGTGCACCTCATGGGCATTTACATTCCGTTTGAATACCCATCGCTCCTGCCTTTGCACCGGCTCCATTATATCAGTTCCCGCCTGTTACTCATGAATCCCTATCAATAGAGAGGACTACTGCCGTAAAGGTGGAGACCGAGGTAATAGATCGGGTGCCAATCGACGGCTCAAGACTGGACCGATATACGTGCACCTCATGGGCATTTACGTTCCGTTTGAATACACATCGCTCCTGCCTTTGCACCGGCTCCATTATATCAGTTCCCGCTTGTTACTCATGAATCCCTGTCAATAGAGAGGACTACTGCCGTAAAGGTGGAGGCCGAGGTAATAGATCGGGTGCCAATCGACGGCTCAAGGCTGGACCGATATACGTGCACCTCATGGGCATTTACATTCCGTTTTAATACACATCGCACCTGCCTTTGCACCGGCTCCATTATATCAGTTCCAGTCTGTTACTCATGAATCCCTGTCAATAGAGAGGACTACTGCCGTAAAGGTGGAGGCCGAGGTAATAGATCGGGTGCCAATCGGCGGCTCAAGGCTGGACCGATATACGTGCACCTCATGGGCATTTACTTTCCGTTTGAATACACATCGCTCCTGCCTTTCCACCGGCTCCATTATATCAGTTCCCGCCTGTTACTCATGAATCCCTGTCAATAGAGAGGACTACTGTCGTAAAGGTGGAGGCCGAGGTAATAGATCGGGTGCCAATCGGCGGCTCAAGGCTGGACCGATATACGTGCACCTCATGGGCATTTACATTCCGTTTGAATACACATCGCTCCTGCCTTTGCACCGGCTCCATTATATCAGTTCCCGCCTGTTACTCATGAATACCTGTCAATAGAGAGGACTACTGCCGTAAAGATGGAGGCCGAGGTAATAGATCGGGTGCCAATCGGCGGGTCAAGGCTGGACCGATATACGTGCACCTCATGGGCATTTACTTTCCGTTTGAATACACATCGCTCCTGCCTTTGCACCGGCTCCATTATATCAGTTCCCGCCTGTTACTCATGAATCCCTGTCAATAGAGAAGACTACTGCCGTAAAGGTGGATGCCGAGGTAATAGATCGGGTGCCAATCGGCGGCTCAAGGCTGGACCGATATACGTGCACCTCATGGGCATTTACGTTCCGTTTGAATACACATCGCTCCTGCCTTTGCACCGGCTCCATTATATCAGTTCCCGCCTGTTACTCATGAATCCCTGTCAATAGAGAGGACTACTGCCGTAAAGGTGGAGGCCGAGGTAATAGATCGGGTGCCAATCGGCGGCTCAAGGCTGGATCGATATACGTGCACCTCATGGGCATTTACATTCCGTTTGAACACCCATCGCTCCTGCCTTTGCACCGGCTCCATTATATCAGTTCCCGCCTGTTACTCATGAATCCCTGTCAATAGAGTGGACTACTGCCGTAAAGGTGGAGGCCGAGGTAATAGATCGGGTGCCAATCGACGGCTCAAGGCTGGACCGATATACGTGCACCTCATGGGCATTTACGTTCCGTTTGAATACACATCGCTCCTGCCTTTGCACCGGCTCCATTATATCAGTTCCCGCCTGTTACTCATGAATCCCTGTCAATAGAGAGGACTACTGCCGTAAAGGTGGAGGCCGAGGTAATAGATCGGGTGCCAATCGACGGCTCAAGGCTGGACCGATATACGTGCACCTCATGGGCATTTACAATCCGTTTGAATACACATCGCACCTGCCTTTGCACCGGCTCCATTATATCAGTTCCCGTCTGTTACTCATGAATCCCTGTCAATTGACAGGACTACTGCCGTAAAGGTGGAGGCCGAGGTAATAGATCGGGTGCCAATCGGCGGCTCAAGGCTGGACCGATATACGTGCACCTCATGGGCATTTACTTTCCGTTTGAATACACATCGCTCCTGCCTTTCCACCGGCTCCATTATATCAGTTCCCGCCTGTTACTCATGAATCTCTGTCAATAGAGAGGACTACTGCCGTAAAGGTGGAGGCCGAGGTAATAGATCGGGTGCCAATCGGCGGCTCAAGGCTGGACCGACATACGTGCACCTCATGGGCATTTACATTTCGTTTGAATACACATCGCTCCTGCCTTTGCACCGGCTTCATTATATCAGTTCCCGCATGTTACTCATGAATCCATGTCAATAGAGAGGACTACTACCGTAAAGGTGGAGGCCGAGGTAATAGATCGGGTGCCAATCGGTGACTCAAGGCTGGACCGATATACGTGCACCTCATGTGCATTTACATTCCGTTTGAATACACATCGCTCCTGCCTTTGCACCGGCTCCATTATATCAGTTCCCGCCTGTTACTCATGAATCCCTGTCAATAGAGAGGACTACTGCCGTAAAGGTGGAGGCCGAGGTAATAGATCGGGTGCCAATCGACGGCTCAAGGCTGGACCGATATACGTGCACCTCATGGGCATTTACGTTCCGTTTGAATACACATCGCTCCTGCCTTTGCACCGGCTCCATTATATCAGTTCCCGCCTGTTACTCATGAATCCCTGTCATTAGAGAGGACTACTGCCGTAAAGGTGGAGGCCGAGGTAATAGATCGGGTGCCAATCGGCGGCTCAAGGCTGGACCGATATACGTGCACCTCATGGGCATTTTCATTCCGTTTGAATACACATCGCTCCTGCCTTTGCACCGGCTCCATTATATCAGTTCCCGCCTGTTACTCATGAATCCCTGTCAATAGAGAGGACTACTGCCGTAAAGGTGGAGGCCGAGGTAATAGATCGGGTGCCAATCGGTGGCTCAAGGCTGGACCGATATACGGGCACCTCATGGGCATTTACATTCCGTTTGAATACACATCGCTCCTGCCTTTGCACCGGCTCTATTATATCAGTTCCCGCCTGTTACTCATGAATCCCGGTCAATAGAGAGGACTACTACCGTAAAGGTGGAGGCCGAGGTAATAGATCGGGTGCCAATCGGCGGCTCAATGCTGGACCGATATACGTGCACCTCATGGGCATTTACAATTCGTTTGAATACACATCGCTCCTGCCTTTGCACCGGCTCCATTATATCAGTTCCCGCCTGTTACTCATGAATCCCTGTCAATAGAGAGGACTACTACCGTAAAGGTGGAGGCCGAGGTAATAGATCGGGTGCTAATCGGCGGCTCAAGCCTGGACCGATATACGTGCACCTCATGGGCATTTACATTCCGTTTGAATACACATCGCTCCTGCCTTTGCACCGGCTCCATTATATCAGTTCCCGCCTGTTACTCATGAATCCCTGTCAATAGAGAAGACTACTGCCGTAAAGGTGGAGGCCGAGGTAATAGATCGGGTGCCAATCGGCGGCTCAAGGCTGGACCGATTTACGTGCACCTCATGGGCATTTACGTTCCGTTTGAATACACATCGCTCCTGCCTTTGCACCGGCTCCATTATATCAGTTCCCGCCTGTTACTCATGAATCCCTGTCAATAGAGAGGACTACTGCCGTAAAGGTGGAGGCCGAGGTAATAGATCGGGTGCCAATCGGCGGCTCAAGGCTGGACCGATATACGTTCACCTCATGGGCATTTACATTCCGTTTGAACACCCATCGCTCCTGCCTTTGCACCGGCTCCATTATATCAGTTCCCGCCTGTTACTCATGAATCCCTGTCAATAGAGTGGATTACTGCCGTAAAGGTGGAGACCGAGGTAATAGATCGGGTGCCAATCGACGGCTCAAGGCTGGACCGATATACGTGCACCTCATGGGCATTTACGTTCCGTTTGAATACACATCGCTCCTGCCTTTGCACTGGCTCCATTATATCAGTTCCCGCCTGTTACTCATGAATCCCTGTCAATAGAGATGACTACTGCCGTAAAGGTGGAGGCCGAGGTAATAGATCGGGTGCCAATCGACGGCTCAAGGCTGGACCGATATACGTGCACCTCATGGGCATTTACATTCCGTTTGAATACACATCGCACCTGCCTTTGCACCGGCTCCATTATATCAGTTCCCGTCTGTTACTCATGAATCCCTGTCAATAGACAGGACTACTGCCGTAAAGGTGGAGGCCGAGGTAATAGATCGGGTGCCAATCGGCGGCTCAAGGCTGGACCGATATACGTGCACCTCATGGGCATTTACATTCCGTTTGAATACCCATCGCTCCTGCCTTTGCACCGGCTCCATTATATCAGTTCCCGCCTGTTACTCATGAATCCCTGTCAATAGAGAGGACTACTGCCGTAAAGGTGGAAGCCGAGGTAATAGATCGGGTGCCAATCGACGGCTCAAGGCTGGACCGATATACGTGCACCTCATGGGCATTTTCATTCCGTTTGAATACACATCGCTCCTGCCTTTGCACCGGCTCCATTATATCAGTTCCCTCCTGTTACTCATGAATCCCGGTCAATAGAGAGGACTACTACCGTAAAGGTGGAGGCCGAGGTAATAGATCGGGTGTCAATCGGCGGCTCAAGGCTGGACCGATATACGTGCACCTCATGGGCATTTACAATTCGTTTGAATACACATCGCTCCTGCCTTTGCACCGGCTCCATTATATCAGTTCCCGCCTGTTACTCATGAATCCCTGTCAATAGAGAGGACTACTACCGTAAAGGTGGAGGCCGAGGTAATAGATCGGGTGCTAATCGGCGGCTCAAGCCTGGACCGATATACGTGCACCTCATGGGCATTTACATTCCGTTTGAATACACATCGCTCCAGCCTTTGCACCAGCTCCATTATATCAGTTCCCGCCTGTTACTCATGAATCCCTGTCAATAGAGAGGACTACTTCCGTAAAGGTGGAGGCCGAGGTAATAGATCGGGTGCCAATTGGCGGCTCAAGGCTGGACCGATATACGTGCACCTCATGGGCATTTACTTTCCGTTTGAATACACATCGCTCCTGCCTTTGTACCGGCTCCATTATATCAGTTCCCGCATGTTACTCATGAATCCCTGTCAATAGAGAGGACTACTGCCGTAAAGGTGGAGGCCGAGGTAATAGATCGGGTGCCAATCGACGGCTCAAGGCTGGACCGATATACGTGCACCTCATGGGCATTTACGTTCCGTTTGAATACACATCGCTCCTGCCTTTGCACCGGCTCCATTATATCAGTTCCCGCATGTTACTCATGAATCCCTGTCAATAGAGAGGACTACTGCCGTAAAGGTGGAGGCCGAGGTAATAGAAAGGGTGCCAATCGGCGGCTCAAGGCTGGACCGATATACATGCACCTCATGGGCATTTACATTCTGTTTGAATACACATCGCTCCTGCCTTTGCACCGGCTCCATTATATCAGTTCCCGCTTTTACTCATGAATCCCTGTCAATAGAGAGGACTACTGCCGTAAAGGTGGAGGCCGAGGTAATAGATCGGGTGCCAATCGACGGCTCAAGGCTGGACCGATATACGTGCACCTCATGGGCATTTACGTTCCGTTTGAATACACATCGCTCCTGCCTTTGCACTGGCTCCATTATATCAGTTCCCGCCTGTTACTCATGAATCCCTGTCAATAGAGATGACTACTGCCGTAAAGGTGGAGGCCGAGGTAATAGATCGGGTGCCAATCGACGGCTCAAGGCTGGACCGATATACGTGCACCTCATGGGCATTTACAATCCGTTTGAATACACATCGCACCTGCCTTTGCACCGGCTCCATTATATCAGTTCCCGTCTGTTACTCATGAATCCCTGTCAATAGACAGGACTACTGCCGTAAAGGTGGTGGCCGAGGTAATAGATCGGGTGCCAATCGGCGGCTCAAGGCTGGACCGATATACGTGCACCTCATGGGCATTTACTTTCCGTTTGAATACACATCACTCCTGCCTTTCCACCGGCTCCATTATATCAGTTCCCGCCTGTTACTCATGAATCCCTGTCAATAGAGAGGACTACTGCCGTAAAGGTGGAGGCCGAGGTAATAGATCGGGTGCCAATCGGCGGCTCAAGGCTGGACCGACATACGTGCACCTCATGGGCATTTACATTTCGTTTGAATACACATCGCTCCTGCCTTTGCACCGGCTTCATTATATCAGTTCCCGCATGTTACTCATGAATCCATGTCAATAGAGAGGACTACTACCGTAAAGGTGGAGGCCGAGGTAATAGATCGGGTGCCAATCGGTGACTCAAGGCTGGACCGATATACGTGCACCTCATGGGCATTTACATTCCGTTTGAATACCCATCGCTCCTGCCTTTGCACCGGCTCCATTATATCAGTTCCCGCCTGTTACTCATGAATCCCTGTCAATAGAGAGGACTACTGCCGTAAAGGTGGAAGCCGAGGTAATAGATCAGGTGCCAATCGACGGCTCAAGGCTGGACCGATATACGTGCACCTCATGGGCATTTTCATTCCGTTTGAATACACATCGCTCCTGCCTTTGCACCGGCTCCATTATATCAGTTCCCGCCTGTTACTCATGAATCCCGGTCAATAGAGAGGACTACTACCGTAAAGGTGGAGGCCGAGGTAATAGATCGGGTGCCAATCGGCGGCTCAAGGCTGGACCGATATACGTGCACCTCATGGGCATTTACAATTCGTTTGAATACACATCGCTCCTGCCTTTGCACCGGCTCCATTATATCAGTTCCCGCATGTTACTCATGAATCCCTGTCAATAGAGAGGACTACTACCGTAAAGGTGGAGGCCGAGGTAATAGATCGGGTGCTAATCGGCGGCTCAAGCCTGGACCGATATACGTGCACCTCATGGGCATTTACATTCCGTTTGAATACACATCGCTCCAGCCTTTGCACCAGCTCCATTATATCAGTTCCCGCCTGTTACTCATGAATCCCTGTCAATAGAGAGGACTACTTCCGTAAAGGTGGAGGCCGAGGTAATAGATCGGGTGCCAATTGGCGGCTCAAGGCTGGACCGATATACGTGCACCTCATGGGCATTTACTTTCCGTTTGAATACACATCGCTCCTGCCTTTGTACCGGCTCCATTATATCAGTTCCCGCATGTTACTCATGAATCCCTGTCAATAGAGAGGACTACTGACGTAAAGGTGGAGGCCGAGGTAATAGATCGGGTGCCAATCGACGGCTCAAGGCTGGACCGATATACGTGCACCTCATGGGCATTTACGTTCCGTTTGAATACACATCGCTCCTGCCTTTGCACCGGCTCCATTATATCAGTTCCCGCATGTTACTCATGAATCCCTGTCAATAGAGAGGACTACTGCCGTAAAGGTGGAGGCCGAGGTAATAGAGCGGGTGCCAATCGGCGGCTCAAGGCTGGACCGATATACATGCACCTCATGGGCATTTACATTCTGTTTGAATACACATCGCTCCTGCCTTTGCACCGGCTCCATTATATCAGTTCCCGCCTGTTACTCATGAATCCCTGTCAATAGAGAGGACTACTGCCGTAAAGGTGGAGGCCGAGGTAATAGATCGGGTGCCAATCGGCGGCTCAAGGCTGGACCGATATACGTGCACCTCATGGGCATTTACTTTCCGTTTGAATACACATCGCTCCTGCCTTTCCACCGGCTCCATTATATCAGTTCCCGCCTGTTACTCATGAATCCCTGTCAATAGAGAGGACTACTGTCGTAAAGGTGGAGGCCGAGGTAATAGATCGGGTGCCAATCGGCGACTCAAGGCTGGACCGATATACGTGCACCTCATGGGCATTTACATTCCGTTTGAATACACATCGCTCCTGCCTTTGCACCGGCTCCATTATATCAGTTCCCGCGTGTTACTCATGAATCCCTGTCAATAGAGAGGACTACTGCCGTAAAGGTGTAGGCCGAGGTAATAGATCGGGTGCCAATCGACGGCTCAAGGCTGGACCGATATACGTGCACCTCATGGGCATTTACAATCCGTTTGAATACACATCGCACCTGCCTTTGCACCGGCTCCATTATATCAGTTCCCGTCTGTTACTCATGAATCCCTGTCAATAGACAGGACTACTGCCGTAAAGGTGGTGGCCGAGGTAATAGATCGGGTGCCAATCGGCGGCTCAAGGCTGGACCGATATACGTGCACCTCATGGGCATTTACATTCCGTTTGAATACACATCGCTCCT
Organism: Scilla litardierei; assembly: GCA_030789695.1. NCBI lineage: Eukaryota > Viridiplantae > Streptophyta > Magnoliopsida > Asparagales > Asparagaceae > Scilla > Scilla litardierei. Next base: position 5,109,507 of record CM061139.1, read on the forward strand.
GCCTTTGCACCGGCTCCATTATATCAGTTCCCGCCTGTTACTCATGAATCCCTGTCAATAGAGAGGACTACTGCCGTAAAGGTGGAGGCCGAGGTAATAGATCGGGTGCCAATCGGCGGCTCAAGGCTGGACCGATATACGTGCACCTCATGGGCATTTACTTTCCGTTTGAATACACATCGCTCCTGCCTTTCCACCGGCTCCATTATATCAGTTCCCGCCTGTTACTCATGAATCCCTGTCAATAGAGAGGACTACTGCCGTAAAGGTGGAGGCCGAGGTAATAGATCGTGTGCCAATCGGCGGCTCAAGGCTGGACCGACATACGTGCACCTCATGGGCATTTACATTCCGTTTGAATACACATCGCTCCTGCCTTTGCACCGGCTTCATTAAATCAGTTTCCGCATGTTACTCATGAATCCATGTCAATAGAGAGGACTAGTACCGTAAAGGTGGATGCCGAGGTAATAGATCGGGTGCCAATCGGTGACTCAAGGCTGGACCGATATACGTGCACCTCATGGGCATTTACATTCCGTTTGAATACCCATCTCTCCTGCCTTTGCACCGGCTCCATTATATCAGTTCCCGCCTGTTACTCATGAATCCCTGTCAATAGAGAGGACTACTGCCGTAAAGGTGGAGGCCGAGGTAATAGATCGGGTGCCAATCGACGGCTCAAGGCTGGACCGACATACGTGCACCTCATGGGCATTTACGTTCCCTTTGAATACACATCGCTCCTGCCTTTGCACCGGCTTCATTAAATCAGTTTCCGCATGTTACTCATGAATCCATGTCAATAGAGAGGACTAGTACCGTAAAGGTGGATGCCGAGGTAATAGATCGGGTGCCAATCGGTGACTCAAGGCTGGACCGATATATGTGCACCTCATGGGCATTTACATTCCGTTTGAATACCCATCTCTCCTGCCTTTGCACCGGCTCCATTATATCAGTTCCCGCATGTTACTCATGAATCCCTGTCAATAGAGAGGACTACTGCCGTAAAGGTGGAGGCCGAGGTAATAGATCGGGTGCCAATCGGCGGCTCAAGGCTGGACCGATATACGTGCACCTCATGGGCATTTACTTTCCGTTTGAATACACATCACTCCTGCCTTTCCACCGGCTCCATTATATCAGTTCCCGCCTGTTACTCATAAATCCCTGTCATTAGAGAGGACTACTGCCGTAAAGGTGGAGGCCGAGGTAATAGATCGGGTGCCAATCGGCGGCTCAAGGCTGGACCGACATACGTGCACCTCATGGGCATTTACATTTCGTTTGAATACACATCGCTCCTGCCTTTGCACCGGCTTCATTATATCAGTTCCCGCATGTTACTCATGAATCCATGTCAATAGAGAGGACTACTACCGTAAAGGTGGAGGCCGAGGTAATAGATCGGGTGCCAATCGGTGACTCAAGGCTGGACCGATATACGTGCACCTCATGGGCATTTACATTCCGTTTGAATACATATCGCTCCTGCCTTTGCACCGGCTCCATTATATCAGTTCCCGCCTGTTACTCATGAATCCCTGTCAATAGAGAGGACTACTGCCGTAAAGGTGGAAGCCGAGGTAATAGATCGGGTACCAATCGACGGCTCAAGGCTGGACCGATATACGTGCACCTCATGGGCATTTTCATTCCGTTTGAATACACATCGCTCCTGCCTTTGCACCGGCTCCATTATATCAGTTCCCGCCTGTTACTCATGAATCCCGGTCAATAGAGAGGACTACTACCGTAAAGGTGGAGGCCGAGGTAATAGATCAGGTGCCAATCGGCGGCTCAAGGCTGGACCGATATACGTGCACCTCATGGGCATTTACAATTCGTTTGAATACACATCGCTCCTGCCTTTGCACCGGCTCCATTATATCAGTTCCCGCATGTTACTCATGAATCCCTGTCAATAGAGAGGACTACTACCGTAAAGGTGGAGGCCGAGGTAATAGATCGGGTGCTAATCGGCGGCTCAAGCCTGGACCGATATACGTGCACCTCATGGGCATTTACATTCCGTTTGAATACACATCGCTCCAGCCTTTGCACCAGCTCCATTATATCAGTTCCCGCCTGTTACTCATGAATCCCTGTCAATAGAGAGGACTACTTCCGTAAAGGTGGAGGCCGAGGTAATAGATCGGGTGCCAATTGGCGGCTCAAGGCTGGACCGATATACGTGCACCTCATGGGCATTTACTTTCCGTTTGAATACACATCGCTCCTGCCTTTGTACCGGCTCCATTATATCAGTTCCCGCATGTTACTCATGAATCCCTGTCAATAGAGAGGACTACTGACGTAAAGGTGGAGGCCGAGGTAATAGATCGGGTGCCAATCGACGGCTCAAGGCTGGACCGATATACGTGCACCTCATGGGCATTTACGTTCCGTTTGAATACACATCGCTCCTGCCTTTGCACCGGCTCCATTATATCAGTTCCCGCATGTTACTCATGAATCCCTGTCAATAGAGAGGACTACTGCCGTAAAGGTGGAGGCCGAGGTAATAGAGCGGGTGCCAATCGGCGGCTCAAGGCTGGACCGATATACATGCACCTCATGGGCATTTACATTCTGTTTGAATACACATCGCTCCTGCCTTTGCACCGGCTCCATTATATCAGTTCCCGCCTGTTACTCATGAATCCCTGTCAATAGAGAGGACTACTGCCGTAAAGGTGGAGGCCGAGGTAATAGATCGGGTGCCAATCGGCGGCTCAAGGCTGGACCGATATACGTGCACCTCATGGGCATTTACTTTCCGTTTGAATACACATCGCTCCTGCCTTTCCACCGGCTCCATTATATCAGTTCCCGCCTGTTACTCATGAATCCCTGTCAATAGAGAGGACTACTGTCGTAAAGGTGGAGGCCGAGGTAATAGATCGGGTGCCAATCGGCGACTCAAGGCTGGACCGATATACGTGCACCTCATGGGCATTTACATTCCGTTTGAATACACATCGCTCCTGCCTTTGCACCGGCTCCATTATATCAGTTCCCGCGTGTTACTCATGAATCCCTGTCAATAGAGAGGACTACTGCCGTAAAGGTGTAGGCCGAGGTAATAGATCGGGTGCCAATCGACGGCTCAAGGCTGGACCGATATACGTGCACCTCATGGGCATTTACAATCCGTTTGAATACACATCGCACCTGCCTTTGCACCGGCTCCATTATATCAGTTCCCGTCTGTTACTCATGAATCCCTGTCAATAGACAGGACTACTGCCGTAAAGGTGGTGGCCGAGGTAATAGATCGGGTGCCAATCGGCGGCTCAAGGCTGGACCGATATACGTGCACCTCATGGGCATTTACATTCCGTTTGAATACACATCGCTCCTGCCTTTGCACCGGCTCCATTATATCAGTTCCCGCCTGTTACTCATGAATCCCTGTCAATAGAGAGGACTACTGCCGTAAAGGTGGAGGCCGAGGTAATAGATCGGGTGCCAATCGGCGGCTCAAGGCTGGACCGATATACGTGCACCTCATGGGCATTTACTTTCCGTTTGAATACACATCGCTCCTGCCTTTCCACCGGCTCCATTATATCAGTTCCCGCCTGTTACTCATGAATCCCTGTCAATAGAGAGGACTACTGCCGTAAAGGTGGAGGCCGAGGTAATAGATCGTGTGCCAATCGGCGGCTCAAGGCTGGACCGACATACGTGCACCTCATGGGCATTTACATTCCGTTTGAATACACATCGCTCCTGCCTTTGCACCGGCTTCATTAAATCAGTTTCCGCATGTTACTCATGAATCCATGTCAATAGAGAGGACTAGTACCGTAAAGGTGGATGCCGAGGTAATAGATCGGGTGCCAATCGGTGACTCAAGGCTGGACCGATATACGTGCACCTCATGGGCATTTACATTCCGTTTGAATACCCATCTCTCCTGCCTTTGCACCGGCTCCATTATATCAGTTCCCGCCTGTTACTCATGAATCCCTGTCAATAGAGAGGACTACTGCCGTAAAGGTGGAGGCCGAGGTAATAGATCGGGTGCCAATCGACGGCTCAAGGCTGGACCGACATACGTGCACCTCATGGGCATTTACGTTCCCTTTGAATACACATCGCTCCTGCCTTTGCACCGGCTTCATTAAATCAGTTTCCGCATGTTACTCATGAATCCATGTCAATAGAGAGGACTAGTACCGTAAAGGTGGATGCCGAGGTAATAGATCGGGTGCCAATCGGTGACTCAAGGCTGGACCGATATATGTGCACCTCATGGGCATTTACATTCCGTTTGAATACCCATCTCTCCTGCCTTTGCACCGGCTCCATTATATCAGTTCCCGCATGTTACTCATGAATCCCTGTCAATAGAGAGGACTACTGCCGTAAAGGTGGAGGCCGAGGTAATAGATCGGGTGCCAATCGGCGGCTCAAGGCTGGACCGATATACGTGCACCTCATGGGCATTTACTTTCCGTTTGAATACACATCACTCCTGCCTTTCCACCGGCTCCATTATATCAGTTCCCGCCTGTTACTCATAAATCCCTGTCATTAGAGAGGACTACTGCCGTAAAGGTGGAGGCCGAGGTAATAGATCGGGTGCCAATCGGCGGCTCAAGGCTGGACCGACATACGTGCACCTCATGGGCATTTACATTTCGTTTGAATACACATCGCTCCTGCCTTTGCACCGGCTTCATTATATCAGTTCCCGCATGTTACTCATGAATCCATGTCAATAGAGAGGACTACTACCGTAAAGGTGGAGGCCGAGGTAATAGATCGGGTGCCAATCGGTGACTCAAGGCTGGACCGATATACGTGCACCTCATGGGCATTTACATTCCGTTTGAATACACATCGCTCCTGCCTTTGCACCGGCTCCATTATATCAGTTCCCGCCTGTTACTCATGAATCCCTGTCAATAGAGAGGACTACTGCCGTAAAGGTGGAAGCCGAGGTAATAGATCGGGTACCAATCGACGGCTCAAGGCTGGACCGATATACGTGCACCTCATGGGCATTTTCATTCCGTTTGAATACACATCGCTCCTGCCTTTGCACCGGATCCATTATATCAGTTCCCTCCTGTTACTCATGAATCCCGGTCAATAGAGAGGACTACTACCGTAAAGGTGGAGGCCGAGGTAATAGATCGGGTGCCAATCGGCGGCTCAAGGCTGGACCGATATACGTGCACCTCATGGGCATTTACAATTCGTTTGAATACACATCGCTCCTGCCTTTGCACCGGCTCCATTATATCAGTTCCCGCCTGTTACTCATGAATCCCTGTCAATAGAGAGGACTACTACCGTAAAGGTGGAGGCCGAGGTAATAGATCGGGTGCTAATCGGCGGCTCAAGCCTGGACCGATATACGTGCACCTCATGGGCATTTACATTCCGTTTGAATACACATCGCTCCAGCCTTTGCACCAGCTCCATTATATCAGTTCCCGCCTGTTACTCATGAATCCCTGTCAATAGAGAGGACTACTTCCGTAAAGGTGGAGGCCGAGGTAATAGATCGGGTGCCAATTGGCGGCTCAAGGCTGGACCGATATACGTGCACCTCATGGGCATTTACTTTCCGTTTGAATACACATCGCTCCTGCCTTTGTACCGGCTCCATTATATCAGTTCCCACATGTTACTCATGAATCCCTGTCAATAGAGAGGACTACTGCCGTAAAGGTTGAGGCCGAGGTAATAGATCGGGTGCCAATCGACGGCTCAAGGCTGGACCGATATACGTGCACCTCATGGGCATTTACGTTCCGTTTGAATACACATCGCTCCTGCCTTTGCACCGGCTCCATTATATCAGTTCCCGCATGTTACTCATGAATCCCTGTCAATAGAGAGGACTACTGCAGTAAAGGTGGAGGCCGAGGTAATAGATCGGGTGCCAATCGGCGGCTCAAGGCTGGACCGATATACATGCACCTCATGGGCATTTACATTCTGTTTGAATACACATCGCTCCTGCCTTTGCACCGGCTCCATTATATCAGTTCCCGCTTTTACTCATGAATCCCTGTCAATAGAGAGGACTACTGCCGTAAAGGTGGAGGCCGAGGTAATAGATCGGGTGCCAATCGACGGCTCAAGGCTGGACCGATATACGTGCACCTCATGGGCATTTACGTTCCGTTTGAATACACATCGCTCCTGCCTTTGCACTGGCTCCATTATATCAGTTCCCGCCTGTTACTCATGAATCCCTGTCAATAGAGATGACTACTGCCGTAAAGGTGGAGGCCGAGGTAATAGATCGGGTGCCAATCGACGGCTCAAGGCTGGACCGATATACGTGCACCTCATGGGCATTTACAATCCGTTTGAATACACATCGCACCTGCCTTTGCACCGGCTCCATTATATCAGTTCCCGTCTGTTACTCATGAATCCCTGTCAATAGACAGGACTACTGCCGTAAAGGTGGAGGCCGACGTAATAGATCGGGTGCCAATCGGCGGCTCAAGGCTGGACCGATATACGTGCACCTCATGGGCATTTACTTTCCGTTTGAATACACATCACTCCTGCCTTTCCACCGGCTCCATTATATCAGTTCCCGCCTGTTACTCATGAATCCCTGTCAATAGAGAGGACTACTGCCGTAAAGGTGGAGGCCGAGGTAATAGATCGGGTGCCAATCGGCGGCTCAAGGCTGGACCGACATACGTGCACCTCATGGGCATTTACATTTCGTTTGAATACACATCGCTCCTGCCTTTGCACCGGCTTCATTATATCAGTTCCCGCATGTTACTCATGAATCCATGTCAATAGAGAGGACTACTACCGTAAAGGTGGAGGCCGAGGTAATAGATCGGGTGCCAATCGGTGACTCAAGACTGGACCGATATACGTGCACCTCATGGGCATTTACATTCCGTTTGAATACCCATCGCTCCTACCTTTGCACCGGCTCCATTATATCAGTTCCCGCCTGTTACTCAAGAATCCCTGTCAATAGAGAGGACTACTGCCGTAAAGGTGGAAGCCGAGGTAATAGATCAGGTGCCAATCGACGGCTCAAGGCTGGACCGATATACGTGCACCTCATGGGCATTTTCATTCCGTTTGAATACACATCGCTCCTGCCTTTGCACCGGCTCCATTATATCAGTTCCCGCCTGTTACTCATGAATCCCGGTCAATAGAGAGGACTACTACCGTAAAGGTGGAGGCCGAGGTAATAGATCGGGTGCCAATCGGCGGCTCAAGGCTGGACCGATATACGTGCACCTCATGGGCATTTACAATTCGTTTGAATACACATCGCTCCTGCCTTTGCACCGGCTCCATTATATCAGTTCCCGCCTGTTACTCATGAATCCCTGTCAATAGAGAGGACTACTACCGTAAAGGTGGAGGCCGAGGTAATAGATCGGGTGCTAATCGGCGGCTCAAGCCTGGACCGATATACGTGCACCTCATGGGCATTTACATTCCGTTTGAATACACATCGCTCCAGCCTTTGCACCAGCTCCATTATATCAGTTCCCGCCTGTTACTCATGAATCCCTGTCAATAGAGAGGACTACTTCCGTAAAGGTGGAGGCCGAGGTAATAGATCGGGTGCCAATTGGCGGCTCAAGGCGGGACCGATATACGTGCACCTCATGGGCATTTACTTTCCGTTTGAATACACATCGCTCCTGCCTTTGTACCGGCTCCATTATATCAGTTCCCGCATGTTACTCATGAATCCCTGTCAATAGAGAGGACTACTGACGTAAAGGTGGAGGCCGAGGTAATAGATCGGGTGCCAATCGACGGCTCAAGGCTGGACCGATATACGTGCACCTCATGGGCATTTACGTTCCGTTTGAATACACATCGCTCCTGCCTTTGCACCGGCTCCATTATATCAGTTCCCGCATGTTACTCATGAATCCCTGTCAATAGAGAGGACTACTGCCGTAAAGGTGGAGGCCGAGGTAATAGATCGGGTGCCAATCGGCGGCTCAAGGCTGGACCGATATACATGCACCTCATGGGCATTTACATTCTGTTTGAATACACATCGCTCCTGCCTTTGCACCGGCTCCATTATATCAGTTCCCGCCTGTTACTCATGAATCCCTGTCAATAGAGAGGACTACTGCCGTAAAGGTGGAGGCCGAGGTAATAGATCGGGTGCCAATCGGCGGCTCAAGGCTGGACCGATATACGTGCACCTCATGTGCATTTACTTTCCGTTTGAATACACATCGCTCCTGCCTTTCCACCGGCTCCATTATATCAGTTCCCGCCTGTTACTCATGAATCCCTGTCAATAGAGAGGACTACTGTCGTAAAGGTGGAGGCCGAGGTAATAGATCGGGTGCCAATCGGCGGCTCAAGGCTGGACCGATATACGTGCACCTCATGGGCATTTACATTCCGTTTGAATACACATCGCTCCTGCCTTTGCACCGGCTCCATTATATCAGTTCCCGCCTGTTACTCATGAATCCCTGTCAATAGAGAGGACTACTGCCGTAAAGGTGTAGGCCGAGGTAATAGATCGGGTGCCAATCGGCGGGTCAAGGCTGGACCGATATACGTGCACCTCATGGGCATTTACAATTCGTTTGAATACACATCGCTCCTGCCTTTGCACCGGCTCCATTATATCAGTTCCCGACTGTTACTCATGAATCCCTGTCAATAGAGAGGACTACTGCCGTAAAGGAGGAGGCCGAGGTAATAGATCGGGTGCCAATCGGCGGCTCAAGGCTGGACCGATATACGTGCACCTCATGGGCATTTACATTCCGTTTGAATACACATCGCTCCTGCCTTTGCACCGGCTCCATTATATCAGTTCCCGCCTGTTACTCATGAATCCCTGTCAATAGAGAGGACTACTGCCGTAAAGGTGGAGGCCGAGGTAATAGATCGGGTGCCAATCGGTGGCTCAAGGCTGGACCGATATACGTGCACCTCATGGGCATTTACTTTCCGTTTGAATACACATCGCTCCTGCCTTTCCACCGGCTCCATTATATCAGTTCCCGCATGTTACTCATGAATCCCTGTCAATAGAGAGGACTACTGCCGTAAAGGTGGAGGCCGAGGTAATAGATCGTGTGCCAATCGGCGGCTCAAGGCTGGACCGACATACGTGCACCTCATGGGCATTTACATTCCGTTTGAATACACATCGCTCCTGCCTTTGCACCGGCTTCATTAAATCAGTTTCCGCATGTTACTCATGAATCCATGTCAATAGAGAGAACTAGTACCGTAAAGGTGGATGCCGAGGTAATAGATCGGGTGCTAATCGGTGACTCAAGGCTGGACCGATATACGTGCACCTCATGGGCATTTACATTCCGTTTGAATACCCATCTCTCCTGCCTTTGCACCGGCTCCATTATATCAGTTCCCGCCTGTTACTCATGAATCCCTGTCAATAGAGAGGACTACTGCCGTAAAGGTGGAGGCCGAGGTAATAGATCGGGTGCCAATCGACGGCTCAAGGCTGGACCGATATACGTGCACCTCATGGGCATTTACGTTCCGTTTGAATACACATCGCTCCTGCCTTTGCACCGGCTCCATTATATCAGTTCCCGCCTGTTACTCATGAACCCTGTCATTAGAGAGGACTACTGCCGTAAAGGTAGAGGCCGAGGTAATAGATCAGGTGCCAATTGACGGCTCAAGGCTGGACCGATATACGTGCACCTCATGGGCATTTACATTCCGTTTGAATACACATCGCTCCTGCCTTTGCACCGGCTCCATTATATCAGTTCCCGCCTGTTACTCATGAATCCCTGTCAATAGAGAGGACTACTGCCGTAAAGGTGGAGGCCGAGGTAATAGATCGGGTGCCAATCGGTGGCTCAAGGCTGGACCGATATACGTGCACCTCATGGGCATTTACATTCCGTTTGAATACACATCGCTCCTGCCTTTGCACCGGCTCCATTATATCAGTTCCCGCCTGTTACTCATGAATCCCTGTCAATAGAGAGGACTACTGCCGTAAAGGTGGAGGCCGAGGTAATAGATCGGGTGCCAATCGGTGGCTCAAGGCTGGACCGATATACGTGCACCTCATGGGCATTTACATTCCGTTTGAATACACATCGCTCCTGCCTTTGCACCGGCTCCATTATACCAGTTCCCGCCTGTTACTCATGAATCCCGGTCAATAGAGAGGACTACTACCGTAAAGGTGGAGGCCGAGGTAATAGATCGGGTGCCAATCGGCGGCTCAAGGCTGGACCGATATACGTGCACCTCATGGGCAGTTACAATTCGTTTGAATACACATCGCTCCTGCCTTTGCACCGGCTCCATTATATCAGTTCCCGCCTGTTACTCCTGAATCCCTGTCAATAGAGAGGACTACTACCGTAAAGGTGGAGGCCGAGGTAATAGATAGGGTGCTAATCGGCGGCTCCAGGCTGGACCGATATACGTGCACCTCATGGGCATTTACATTCCGTTTGAATACACATCGCTCCAGCCTTTGCACCGGCTCCATTATATCAGTTCCCACCTGTTACTCATGAATCCCTGTCAATAGAGAGGACTACTGCCGTAAAGGTGGAGGCCGAGGTAATAGATCGGGTGCCAATCAGTGGCTCAAGGCTGGACCGATATACGTGCACCTCATGGGCATTTACTTTCCGTTTGAATACACATCGCTCCAGCCTTTTCACCGGCTCCATTATATCAGTTCCCACCTGTTACTCATGAATCCCTGTCAATAGAGAGGACTACTGCCGTAAAGGTGGAGGCCGAGGTAATAGATCGGGTGCCAATCAGTGGCTTAAGGCTGGACCGATATACGTGCACCTCATGGGCATTTACTTTCCGTTTGAATACACATCGCTCCTGCCTTTCCATCGGCTCCATTATATCAGTTCCCGCCTGTTACTCATGAATCCCTGTCAATAGAGAGGACTACTACCGTAAAGGTGGAGGCCGAGGTAATAGATCGGGTGCCAACGGCAGCTCAAGGCTGGACCGACATACGTGCACCTCATGGGCATTTACATTCCGTTTGAATACACATCGCTCCTGCCTTTGCACCGGCTTCATTATATCAGTTCCCGCATGTTACTCATGAATCCATGTCAATAGAGAGGACTACTACCGTAAAGGTGGATGCCGAGGTAATAGATCGGGTGCCAATCAGTGACTCAAGGCTGGACCGATATACGTGCACCTCATGGGCATTTACATTCCGTTTGAATACCCATCGCTCCTGCCTTTGCACCGGCTCCATTATATCAGTTCCCGCCTGTTACTCATGAATCCCTGTCAATAGAGAGGACTACTGCCGTAAAGGTGGAGGCCGAGGTAATAGATCGGGTGCCAATTGACGGCTCAAGGCTGGACCGATATACGTGCACCTCATGGGCATTTACGTTCCGTTTGAATACACATCGCTCCTGCCTTTGCACCGGCTCCATTATATCAGTTCCCGCCTGTTACTCATGAATCCCTGTCAATAGAGAGGACTACTGCCGTAAAGGTGGAGGCCGAGGTAATAGATCAGGTGCCAATTGACGGCTCAAGGCTGGACCGATATACGTGCACCTCATGGGCATTTACATTCCGTTTGAATACACATCGCTCCTGCCTTTGCACCGGCTCCATTATATCAGTTCCCGCCTGTTACTCATGAATCCATGTCAATAGAGAGGACTACTGCCGTAAAGGTGGAAGCCGAGGTAATAGATCGGGTGCCAATCGGTGGCTCAAGGCTGGACCGATATACGTGCACCTCATGGGCATTTACATTCCGTTTGAATACACATCGCTCCTGCCTTTGCACCGGCTCCATTATATCAGTTCCCGCCTGTTACTCATGAATCCCTGTCAATAGAGAGGACTACTGCCGTAAAGGTGGAGGCCGAGGTAATATATCGGGTGCCAATCGGCGGCTCAAGGCTGGACCGATATACGTGCACCTCATGGGCATTTACATTCCGTTTGAATACACATCGCTCCTGCCTTTGCACCGGCTCCATTATACCAGTTCCCGCCTGTTACTCATCAATCCCGGTCAATAGAGAGGACTACCACCGTAAAGGTGGAGGCCGAGGTAATAGATCGGGTGCCAATCGGCGGCTCAAGGCTGGACCGATATACGTGCACCTCATGGGCATTTACAATTCGTTTGAATACACATCGCTCCTGCCTTTGCACCAGCTCCATTATATCAGTTCCCGCCTGTTACTCCTGAATCCCTGTCAATAGAGAGGACTACTACCGTAAAGGTGGAGGCCGAGGTAATAGATAGGGTGCTAATCGGCGGCTCAAGGCTGGACTGATATACGTGCACCTCATGGGCATTTACATTCCGTTTGAATACACATCGCTCCAGCCTTTGCACCGGCTCCATTATATCAGTTCCCACCTGTTACTCATGAATCCCTGTCAATAGAGAGGACTACTGCCGTAAAGGTGGAGGCCGAGGTAATAGATCGGGTGCCAATTGGCGGCTCAAGGCTGGACCGATATACGTGCACCTCATGGGCATTTACTTTCCGTTTGAATACACATCGCTCCTGCCTTTGCACCGGCTCCATTATATCAGTTCCCGCCTGTTACTCATGAATCCCTGTCAATAGAGAGGACTACTGCCGTAAAGGTGGAGGCCGAGGTAATATATCGGGTGCCAATCGGCGGCTCAAGGCTGGACCGATATACGTGCACCTCATGGGCATTTACATTCCGTTTGAATACACATCGCTCCTGCCTTTGCACCGGCTCCATTATACCAGTTCCCGCCTGTTACTCATCAATCCCGGTCAATAGAGAGGACTACCACCGTAAAGGTGGAGGCCGAGGTAATAGATCGGGTGCCAATCGGCGGCTCAAGGCTGGACCGATATACGTGCACCTCATGGGCATTTACAATTCGTTTGAATACACATCGCTCCTGCCTTTGCACCAGCTCCATTATATCAGTTCCCGCCTGTTACTCCTGAATCCCTGTCAATAGAGAGGACTACTACCGTAAAGGTGGAGGCCGAGGTAATAGATAGGGTGCTAATCGGCGGCTCAAGGCTGGACTGATATACGTGCACCTCATGGGCATTTACATTCCGTTTGAATACACATCGCTCCAGCCTTTGCACCGGCTCCATTATATCAGTTCCCACCTGTTACTCATGAATCCCTGTCAATAGAGAGGACTACTGCCGTAAAGGTGGAGGCCGAGGTAATAGATCGGGTGCCAATTGGCGGCTCAAGGCTGGACCGATATACGTGCACCTCATGGGCATTTACTTTCCGTTTGAATACACATCGCTCCTGCCTTTGTACCGGCTCCATTATATCAGTTCCCGCCTGTTACTCATGAATCCCTGTCAATAGAGAGGACTACTGCCGTAAAGGTGGAGGCCGAGGTAATAGATCGGGTGCCAATTGACGGCTCAAGGCTGGACCGATATACGTGCACCTCATGGGCATTTACGTTCTGTTTGAATACACATCGCTCCTGCCTTTGCACCGGCTCCAATATATCAGTTCCCGCATGTTAGTCATGAATCCCTGTCAATAGAGAGGACTACTGCCGTAAAGGTGGAGGCCGAGGTAATAGATCGGGTGCCAATCGGTGGCTCAAGGCTGGACCGATATACGTGCACCTCATGGGCATTTACATTCTGTTTGAATACACATCGCTCCTGCCTTTGCACCGGCTCCATTATATCAGTTCCCGCCTTTTACTCATGAATCCCTGTCAATAGAGAGGACTACTGCCGTAAAGGTGGAGGCCGAGGTAATATATCGGGTGCTAATCGGCGGCTCAAGGCTGGACTGATATACGTGCACCTCATGGGCATTTACGTTCCGTTTGAATACACATCGCTCCTGCCTTTGCACCGGCTCCATTATATCAGTTCCCGCATGTTACTCATGAATCCCTGTCAATAGAGAGGACTACTACCGTAAAGGTGGAGGCCGAGGTAATAGATCGGGTGCCAATCGGCGACTCAAGGCTGGACCGATATACGTGCACCTCATGGGCATTTACATTCCGTTTGAATACCCATCGCTCCTGCCTTTGCACCGGCTCCATTATATCAGTTCCCGCCTGTTACTCATGAATCCCTGTCAATAGAGAGGACTACTGCCGTAAAGGTGGAGGCCGAGGTAATAGATCGGGTTCCAATCGACGGCTCAAGGCTGGACCGATATACGTGCACCTCATGGGCATTTACGTTCCGTTTGAATACACATCGCTCCTGCCTTTGCACCGGCTCCATTATATCAGTTCCCGCCTGTTACTCATGAATCTATGTCATTAGATAGGACTACTGCCGTAAAGGTGGAGGCCGAGGTAATAGATCGGGTGCCAATCGACGGCTCAAGGCTGGACTGATATACGTGCACCTCATGGGCATTTACATTCCGTTTTAATACACATCGCTCCTGCCTTTGCACCGGCTCCATTATATCAGTTCCCGCCTGTTACTCATGAATCCCTGTCAATAGAGATGACTACTGCCGTAAAGGTGGAGGCCGAGGTAATAGATCGGGTGCCAATCGGGGGCTCAAGGCTGGACCGATATACGTGCACCTCATGGGCATTTACATTCCGTTTGAATACACATCGCTCCTGCCTTTGCACCGGCTCCATTATATCAGTACCCGCCTGTTACTCATGAATCCCTGTCAATAGAGAGGACTACTGCCGTAAAGGTGGAGGCCGAGGTAATAGATCGGGTGCCAATCGGTGGCTCAAGGCTGGACCGATATACGTGCACCTCATGTTCATTTACATTCCGTTTGAATACACATCGCTCCTGCCTTTGCACCGGCTCCATTATATCAGTTCCCGCCTGTTACTCATGAATCCCGGTCAATAGAGAGGACTACTACCGTAAAGGTGGAGGCCGAGGTAATAGATCGGGTGCCAATCGGCGGCTCAAGGCTGGACCGATATACATGCACCTCATGGGCATTTACAATTCGTTTGAATACACATCGCTCCTGCCTTTGCACCGGCTCCATTATATCAGTTCCCGCCTGTTACTCATGAATCCCTGTCAATAGAGAGGACTACTGTCGTAAAGGTGGAGGCCGAGGTAATAGATCGGGTGCTAATCGGCGGCTCAAGGCTGGACCGATATACGTGCACCTCATGGGCATTTACATTCTGTTTGAATACACATCGCTCCAGCCTTTGCACCGGCTCCATTATATCAGTTCCTGCCTGTTACTCATGAATCCCTGTCAATAGAGAGGACTACTGCCGTAAAGGTGGAGGCCGAGGTAATAGATCGGGTGCCAATTGGCGGCTCAAGTCTGGACCGATATACGTGCAACTCATGGGCATTTACTTTCCGTTTGAATACACATCGCTCCTGCCTTTGTACCGGCTCCATTATATCAGTTCCCGCCTGTTACTCATGAATCCCTGTCAATAGAGAGGACTACTGCCGTAAAGGTGGAGGCCGAGGTAATAGATCGGGTGCCAATCGACGGCTCAAAGCTGGACCGATATACGTGCACCTCATGGGCATTTACGTTCCGTTTGAATACACATCGCTCCTGCCTTTGCACCGGCTCCATTATATCAGTTCCCGCATGTTACTCATGAATCCCTGTCAATAGAGAGGACAACTGCCGTAAAGGTGGAGGCCGAGGTAATAGATCGGGTGCCAATCGGTGGCTCAAGGCTGGACCGATATACGTGCACCTCATGGGCATTTACGTTCCGTTTGAATACACATCGCTCCTGCCATTGCACCGGCTCCATTATATCAGTTCCCGCCTGTTACTCATGAATCCCTGTTAATAGAGAGGACTACTGACGTAAAGGTGGAGGTCGAGGTAATAGATCGGGTGCCAATCGGCGGCTCAAGGCTGGACCGATATACGTGCACCTCATGGGCATTTACATTCCGTTTGAATACACATCGCTCCTGCCTTTGCACCGGCTTCATTATATCAGTTCCCGCATGTTACTCATGAATCCATGTCAATAGAGAGGACTACTACCGTAAAGGTGGATGCCGAGGTAATAGATCGGGTGCCAATCGGTGACTCAAGGCTGGACCGATATACGTGCACCTCATGGGCATTTACATTCCGTTTGAATACCCATCGCTCCTGCCTTTGCACCGGCTCCATTATATCAGTTCCCGCCTGTTACTCATGAATTCCTGTCAATAGAGAGGACTACTGCCGTAAAGGTGGAGGCCGAGGTAATAAATCGGGTGCCAATCGACGGCTCAAGGCTGGACCGATATACATGCACCTCATGGGCATTTACGTTCCGTTTGAATACACATCGCTCCTGCCTTTGCACCGGCTCCATTATATCAGTTCCCGCCTGTTACTCATGAATCCTTGTCAATAGAGAGGACTACTGCCGTAAAGGTGGAGGCCGAGGTAATAGATCAGGTGCCAATTGACGGCTCAAGGCTGGACCGATATACGTGCACCTCATGGGCATTTACATTCCGTTTGAATACACATCGCTCCTGCCTTTGCACCGGCTCCATTATATCAGTTCCCGCCTGTTACTCATGAATCCCTGTCAATAGAGTGGACTACTGCCGTAAAGGTGGAGGCCGAGGTAATAGATCGGGTGCCAATCGGTGGCTCAAGGCTGGACCGATATACGTGCACCTCATGGGCATTTACATTCCGTTTGAATACACATCGCTCCTGCCTTTGCACCGGCTCCATTATATCAGTTCCTGCCTGTTACTCATGAATCCCTGTCAATAGAGAGGACTACTGCCGTAAAGGTGGAGGCCGAGGTAATATATCGGGTGCCAATCGGCGGCTCAAGGCTGGACCGATATACGTGCACCTCATGGGCATTTACATTCCGTTTGAATACACATCGCTCCTGCCTTTGCACCAGCTCCATTATACCAGTTCCCGCCTGTTACTCATGAATCCCGGTCAATAGAGAGGACTACCACCGTAAAGGTGGAGGCCGAGGTAATAGATCGGGTGCCAATCGGCGGCTCAAGGCTGGACCGATATACGTGCACCTCATGGGCATTTACAATTCGTTTGAATACACATCGCTCCTGCCTTTGCACCAGCTCCATTATATCAGTTCCCGCCTGTTACTCCTGAATCCCTGTCAATAGAGAGGACTACCACCGTAAAGGTGGAGGCCGAGGTAATAGATAGGGTGCTAATCGGCGGCTCAAGGCTGGACCGATATACGTGCACCTCATGGGCATTTACATTCCGTTTGAATACACATCGCTCCAGCCTTTGCACCGGCTCCATTATATCAGTTCCCACCTGTTACTCATGAATCCCTGTCAATAGAGAGGACTACTACCGTAAAGGTGGAGGCCGAGGTAATAGATCGGGTGCCAATTGGCGGCTCAAGGCTGGACCGATATACGTGCACCTCATGGGCATTTACTTTCCGTTTGAATACACATCGCTCCTGCCTTTGTACCGGTTCCATTATATCAGTTCCCGCCTGTTACTCATGAATCCCTGTCAATAGAGAGGACTACTGCCGTAAAGGTGGAGGCCGAGGTAATAGATCGGGTGCCAATTGACGGCTCAAGGCTGGACCGATATACGTGCACCTCATGGGCATTTACGTTCTGTTTGAATACACATCGCTCCTGCCTTTGCACCGGCTCCAATATATCAGTTCCCGCATGTTAGTCATGAATCCCTGTCAATAGAGAGGACTACTGCCGTAAAGGTGGAGGCCGAGGTAATAGATCGGGTGCCAATCGGTGGCTCAAGGCTGGACCGATATACGTGCACCTCATGGGCATTTACATTCTGTTTGAATACACATCGCTTCTGCCTTTGCACCGGCTCCATTATATCAGTTCCCGCCTTTTACTCATGAATCCCTGTCAATAGAGAGGACTACTGCCGTAAAGGTGGAGGCCGAGGTAATAGATCGGGTGCTAATCGGCGGCTCAAGGCTGGACTGATATACGTGCACCTCATGGGCATTTACGTTCCGTTTCAATACACATCGCTCCTGCCTTTGCACCGGCTCCATTATATCAGTTCCCGCATGTTACTCATGAATCCCTGTCAATAGAGAGGACTACTACCGTAAAGGTGGAGGCCGAGGTAATAGATCGGGTGCCAATCGGCGACTCAAGACTGGACCGATATACGTGCACCTCATGGGCATTTACATTCCGTTTGAATACCCATCGCTCCTGCCTTTGCACCGGCTCCATTATATCAGTTCCCGCCTGTTACTCATGAATCCCTGTCAATAGAGAGGACTACTGCCGTAAAGGTGGAGGCCGAGGTAATAGATCGGGTTCCAATCGACGGCTCAAGGCTGGACCGATATACGTGCACCTCATGGGCATTTACGTTCCGTTTGAATACACATCGCTCCTGCCTTTGCACCGGCTCCATTATATCAGTTCCCGCCTGTTACTCATGAATCTATGTCATTAGATAGGACTACTGCCGTAAAGGTGGAGGCCGAGGTAATAGATCGGGTGCCAATCGACGGCTCAAGGCTGGACTGATATACGTGCACCTCATGGGCATTTACATTCCGTTTTAATACACATCGCTCATGCCTTTGCACCGGCTCCATTATATCAGTTCCCGCCTGTTACTCATGAATCCCTGTCAATAGAGATGACTACTACCGTAAAGGTGGAGGCCGAGGTAATAGATCGGGCGCCAATCGGGGGCTCAAGGCTGGACCGATATACGTGCACCTCATGGGCATTTACATTCCGTTTGAATACGCATCGCTCCTACCTTTGCACCGGCTCCATTATATCAGTTCCCGCCTGTTACTCATGAATCCCTGTCAATAGAGAGGACTACTGCCGTAAAGGTGGAGGCCGAGGTAATAGATCGGGTGCCAATCGGTGGCTCAAGGCTGGACCGATATACGTGCACCTCATGAGCATTTACATTCCGTTTGAATACACATCGCTCCTGCCTTTGCACCGGCTCCATTATATCAGTTCCCGCCTGTTACTCATGAATCCCGGTCAATAGAGAGGACTACTACCGTAAAGGTGGAGGCCGAGGTAATAGATCGGGTGCCAATCGGCGGCTCAAGGCTGGACCGATATACATGCACCTCATGGGCATTTACAATTCGTTTGAATACACATCGCTCCTGCCTTTGCACCGGCTCCATTATATCAGTTCCCGCCTGTTACTCATGAATCCCTGTCAATAGAGAGGACTACTGTCGTAAAGGTGGAGGCCGAGGTAATAGATCGGGTGCTAATCGGCGGCTCAAGGCTGGACCGATATACGTGCACCTCATGGGCATTTACATTCTGTTTGAATACACATCGCTCCAGCCTTTGCACCGGCTCTATTATATCAGTTCCTGCCTGTTACTCATGAATCCCTGTCAATAGAGAGGACTACTGCCGTAAAGGTGGAGGCCGAGGTAATAGATCGGGTGCCAATTGGCGGCTCAAGTCTGGACCGATATACGTGCACCTCATGGGCATTTACTTTCCGTTTGAATACACATCGCTCCTGCCTTTGTACCGGCTCCATTATATCAGTTCCCGCCTGTTACTCATAAATCCCTGTCAATAGAGAGGACTACTGCCGTAAAGGTGGAGGCCGAGGTAATAGATCGGGTGCCAATCGACGGCTTAAAGCTGGACCGATATACGTGCACCTCATGGGCATTTACGTTCCGTTTGAATACACATCGCTCCTGCCTTTGCACCGGCTCCATTATATCAGTTCCCGCATGTTACTCATGAATCCCTGTCAATAGAGAGGACTACTGCCGTAAAGGTGGAGGCCGAGGTAATAGATCGGGTGCCAATCGGTGGCTCAAGGCTGGACCGATATACGTGCACCTCATGGGCATTTACGTTCCGTTTGAATACACATCGCTCCTGCCATTGCACCGGCTCCATTATATCAGTTCCCGCCTGTTACTCATGAATCCCTGTTAATAGAGAGGACTACTGCCGTAAAGGTGGAGGTCGAGGTAATAGATCGGGGGCCAATCGGCGGCTCAAGGCTGGACCGATATACGTGCACCTCATGGGCATTTACTTTCCGTTTGAATACACTTCGCTCTTGCCTTTGCACCGGCTCCATTATATCAGTTCCCGCCTGTTACTCATGAATCCATGTCAATAGAGAGGACTACTGCCGTAAAGGTGGAGGCCGAGGTAATAGATCGGGTGCCAATCGGCGGCTCAAGGCTGGACCGATATACGTGCACCTCATGGGCATTTACATTCTGTTTGAATACACATCGCTCCTGCCTTTGCACCGGCTCCATTATATCAGTTCCCACTTGTTACTCATGAATCACTGTCAATAGAGAGGACTACTGCCGTAAAGGTGGAGGCCGAGGTAATTGATCGGGTGCCAATCGGCGGCTCAAGGCTGGACCGATATAAGTGCACCTCATGGGCATTTACTTTCCGTTTGAATACACATCGCTCCTGCCTTTCCACCGGCTCCATTATATCAGTTCCCGCCTGTTACTCATGAATCCCTGTCAATGGAGAGGACTACTGCCGTAAAGGTGGAGGCTGAGGTAATAGATCGGGTGCCAATCGGCGGCTCAAGGCTGGACCGATATATGTGCACCTCATGGGCATTTACGTTCCGTTTGAATACACATCGCTCCTGCCTTTGCACCGGATCCATTATATCAGTTCCCGCCTGTTACTCATGAATCCCTGTCAATAGAGAGGACTACTGCCGTAAAGGTGGAGGCCGTGGTAATAGATCGGGTGCCAATCAGCGGCTCAAGGCTGGACCGATATACGTGCACCTCATGGGCATTTACATTCCGTTTGAATACACATCACTCCTGAACATGCAGTGGCTACTAAACAATAGATATTTATAGATCGGTTGCGAGACGCAATCGGTATGCCACGTAATGATGAAAGTACAACCGCCACCTCGTACAATCTCATTTCGGAGGTACGTAATGATGACAGTAAATGATTCTGCTTTCTTCTCTACAATGTTCACGTGTGGTAACTGGAGAATGAGTCAAGTAGAACCTCGGTTTCCTTGTAAGCCCTTCATTACGATTTTTTTTGCCCATCCAAATGGATGCTTTACCCCAACCGTCTGATGAGATCGTTTTAGTCAGTTCCACTTCCATATGTAATCCAGCGGCTGAGATTAAAATAACCAATCGTTATATATATATGGAGTCAGTAGACCAGGGGTTTCGCGGAAAATTTCATTCCTCTTTCCTTTGGCCTGTCGTTCCGTTTTCTTCTTCATCTCAACACTCTCGCATTTCGTACTCGGGTTTCTTCATGCCGCCAAAACGATCTCGTGAGTCGACTTCTTCTGAATCTTGGGGAGTTAGTGATGATGATTCACCGTCACCTGAACACGATGATCCCCTTCCCTCATCGTTCCCGGCCAGTAGACCCATTCTACGTGATTCGCTTTCGCTTGGTCCAACTCAAGGTGAACACAATGTGCTGTTTCCTCCTCCTGGGTTTCCTCCTTTACATGCAGGTTCATCAGTTCCATCTCCGGCTGAAAAAGCCCCACTCGAGGACAACAGTAACGGCCTCCTCTCTATGGTTGGGATGTCTCGCCGTCAGGACTCTGTTCTGCACAACCTCCGTAGCAAACTCGAGGAGCTTACTACGTCTGTCTCTGTACTTACAGATGAACAACGTCAGCTTAAGGATATACTCATAGGCAATGTAAGCCCCACATCTGCTGCTTCATCATCCTCCCATCAGCCGGTGAACTTTACTCGTAGATTAGGAGAAATTGAAACCCATCTCTCCAACACCAATATGGCGATCTCACTTCTGCGTAGCGACTTCGACACTATGATGCTTATAATGTCGAACATACAAGAGAAGATGGAGACTCTGGTGCCCTCTCCTAGAGACATCCGTACTGTTTCCCCACCATCACCACCTCCTCCTCCGCCTCCGCCTCCAGGTTTTTGAGGTGGCCGGGCCTTTGGCACACAAGCCTCTCTTGTCTTATAATGTATTTTTGATCATCGACAGAGAAGAGTGTTTGTGGGTAGATATTCTTTGGTGTTTTATGTCATTATGTACGAAATGTAGTTTCAAATTTGTTGTGGTATGTACAATATAACGTATAAATGTTGTAGTATGATAGAATTCAGACCTTAATACACTGTCATTTAATTTGATACAATTGCATGACATTACGAAATTGATATATGTGATATATACATCGATGCTTACTTGAATCAATGTCCGAAATTGAAATTACCTATGTAAAAACTTTTTACCGGTATATGATTTACCCAGCGAGCATAACGGGCATAAATGGTGACCGTCCTTATATACGTTGTGATAAAACATTTACGTTTGCACACAATTACTCAGCACGCACAACGGTCACATAATGTGTTTGACCGATGTGCGGGCTGTGAGCATACCCGTATCTGATTATCCACAATTACTCAGTTCACACAACTGCACGTAATTGTGACCTTTTTGCGCGCGGAGCCAAACTATTCTATATTACAATTGAGAAAAGCTTTTGAATTTGTCCTATGTGGCAGTGTCATGTCAAGTTTTGGGGGGAAATATCTTGGATTGAGAAAATATGTTGGGAATACACAAAAGCATTGTAGAGAAATTAGTTGGGAGAATACAAAAGCTTTTCTTTTTTGAAATTGGTAGCATTAGCACTTAAGTCTTAATATATCCACATTGAAGCAAATAGATGGGTGTAGATACATACTCCTTCCCCTTTTGTATTTAGGTCCTGTCCTTTTGGCATCCGTATTTACGACACGCACATCCGACGCTGACGACACGCACACCCACACTTTCCTCTCCTTCCCAGTTTCGCGTGTTAACCGCTATCGTGTTCATGGGGAATTATTTTTGCTCCGTGCACAATTTGCTCGGGAAATTTCTAGTATACATATAAGTGAAAAGACAACACATATCGTACTGTTTACAGAATAAGACACCATATATCTTTGCGAATGATACTCATCTGTCACGCTGATGTATTTGATGATGTCCCATTTTGTAACGTCCCATTTTGAGTAATATTGTACCAACATAAATAATTTGCTCAACTTGCACAACAGCCATTATTTTTCCCGTTGTGCGCGTTGAGCAATTTTGTTATTGGCCATCAAGTTTGCTCAACGCGCACCGTAAAGGCCAAACCTTCTTGGGAACATCATCTGGCTGGTAACAATATGTTGTAGATTCACTCGTCTTTATGTCCAATACAATATCACGCACAGTGACTCTACTGTAGTCTATCGTCCTCATCAATGGGCCAGTCCAATCCGTCTATAAATAGCCTCTCTTCCCACTAGACCTTGTCAACCACTGCACTTCTTGATGATAGTATTCTAACTGATTCTATCTGTTTCTACTTCATACAATATTTTCTCTTCACAATGCTAAATATATCCCGTTGTTCCTCACTGCTTCATCTTCAACACACAAAGATGAACAATATACTACCGGCAATTGACGTGTACTGGAAGATGTTATTTGCTCGTTCATATGTTCTACTACAGCAGCGGATTCTTCTGAGAAGAAGCAACCGTGATATATTTTTATATCAGTGCCTAAACGTAAAGTTGCATGTCTTTATACCCTATTTTTTAATTAAATATGCTTTTTATCGTTCATAATTGATGCTTCTTCAACGCATATAGGGGCATGCGCTGAAGAATCCAGATCAGCCAACTTCGTTAAAGGAGTGGCTACTTATACCGTTATGGATGATCTGGATGCTAGTGATGATGGTGCGTGCTATTGGAGCTGATCATAAATGCCATCTTGCTTGAGCTGTTCAGCATGACTCTGTCACTGTGAAGAGTTTTTCATAGTGGGATTCAATGTACCATTAGGATATTCCCGTGATTGAATTTCATACCAGTTCCAAACTGTGAAGTTGCAAAATGTTTAGCTGTAGTTTCAACTTTGTTGTGTAATGTACAGAATAATGCATAAATGTTGTAGTATTTTGGAATTCAGACCCTAATACAATGTCTTTTTATTTGATACAATTGCATGACAATACAAAAATGATATAGGTGATATATATGTCCGACGTTGATATTGCTGAGCAAAATTGTTTACCGAACTATAAATTACATTTATGCATTATGTACATTATAATGCATACTGCTGTAGTTTGTTAGAATTCAGACCTTAATACTATTGCATTTAATTTGATACAATTACAGGATAATACAAAATTGATATAAGGTGATATATACATTGATGCTTACTTGAATCAATGTCTGACATAGATATTACTGATCAAACACTGTTCACCGAACTATAAATTCCCCAGGGCGCACAACAGGCTCATGCTATATGTTGTGATAAACTATTTACGTGTGCACACATTTACTAGCATACACAACGTTCACATCGATTTGTTTGACCACTGTGCGCGCTGAGAAAAACCGTATCTGGTTATCCACAATTACTCAAATCACACAACTGGACGTAGATGTGACCCTTTTGCTCGCAGAGCCAAGCTGTATGCAATTAAACACAATAGACCATCGCACACAATAGTCAGATGACATGACCGTTGTGCGTGCTGAGCAAAACTGTATTACATGCTCCATTAACCACAGTTAATCATCCCGTCATATGGGCAACATAAGGTAAGGTTGTGAGCACTGATCAAATTGCACCCACCTGGGCGCGTTGAGCAAAACGGTCGTAACGAATAATTACTAAGCGCGCAAAACGTTCAATAAAAAATCCCAAAATATAGAAGAAACACAAAATCGGGGGAGAATTAAATAATGTTCAGTCTGACATTATTTAAAAAATCAAAATTGAAGCAAATTTGATGCGCAGCAGTTGATTGATGGGTGTAAAGACATTTAAGTGATAAGACAACACATATCCTACTGTTTACATAATAGGACAACAAAAATATCTACAATTCTTTGATTTGTTAAAAAAATATACATTTTGGATATATAATACAGCGCGCACAATGGATCAAAATACACCCAGCTGTGCGCGTTGAGCAAAATGGATGTAACGAAGAATTACTCTGCGCACACAACGTTCAATACAAAATCCCCATAATTAATAACTTCAGCGTGCACAACGTTTAATACAAAATCCCAATAATAAAGAAGAAACACAAAATTGGGGGAGAAATAATTAATGTTCAGACTGACAGGCCAGTTAAAAAAATTACCATTGAAGCAAATCTAATGCGCAGCAGTTGATTGATGGGTGTAAAGACATTTAAGTAATAAGACAATACATATCAGACTGTTTACAGAATAAGACAGCAAAAATATCTATATTTCTTTGATTTGTTAAAATTTTATCCTTAGTGCGGGGGTATATAAAAAGGTATACATTTAGAAAATATAATACAGCGCGCACAACGTTCAATACAAAATTCCTATACTTAATTACATCAGCGCGCACAACGTTCAATACATTTAAGTGATAAGACAACACATATCCGAATGTTTGCAGAATAAGACAGCAAAAAGATATACATTTCTTTGTTTTGTTTAAAGTTGATCCTTAGTGCTGGGTATATAAAAAGGTATACATTTAGAAAATATAATACAGCGCGCACAACGGATCAAAATACACCCAGCTGTGCACGTTGAGCAAAACGGTCGTAACGAATAATTTCTCTGCGAGTACAACGTTCAATACAAAATACACATAATTAATTACATCAGCGCACACAACGTTCAATAAAAAATCCCAATAATAAAGAAGAAACACAAAATTTTGGGAGATTAATTACTGTTCAGACTGATATGCAAGAAAAAAAAATCAAAATTGAGGCAAATATAATGGCAGCAGTAGATTGATTGGTGTAAGGAAATTTAAGTGATATGACAACACATATCCGACAGTTTACAGAATAAGACAGCAAAAATATTCACATTTCTTTGATTTGTTAAAATTTGAGTCTTAGTGCGCAACTTGCGGGGTATTTAAAAAGGTATACATTTTTGGATATATAATACAGCGCGCACAACGGATCAAAATACACCCAGCTGTGCGCGTTGAGCAAAACAGTCGTAACGAATAATTACTCTGCGCGCACAACATTCATTACAAAATCCCCATAATTAATAACTTCAGCGCGCACAATGTTCAATAAAAAATCCCAATAATAAAGAAGAAACACAAAATTTTAGGAGATTAATGACTGTTCATACTGACATGCAAGAAAAAAAATCAAAATTGATGCGCAACAGTTGATTGATGGTGTAAAGACATTTAAGTGATAAGACAACACATATCTGACTGCTTACAGAATAAGACAACAAAAATATCTACATTTCTTTGATTTGTTAAAATTTGATCCTTAGTGCGGGGTATATAAAAAGGTATACATTTATAAAATATAATACATCGCGCACATCGGATCAAAATACACCCAGCTGTGCGCGTTGAGCAAAACAGTCGTAACGATCAATTACTCTGCGCGCACAACGTTCTATACAAAATTCCCATAATTAATTACCTCAGCGCGCATAACGTTCAATAAAAAATCCCAATAATAAAGAAAACACAAAATTGGGGGAGAATTAAATAATATTCAGACTATTGGGTGTACAAACATTTAAGTGATAAGAAACACATATCTTACTGTTTACAGAATAAGATATAAATGGATGGGTGTACAGAATAAGGTGTACAGACATTTAAGTGTTGATACTCATGGGTCACGCTGTTTGATTTGAGGTGTTCACATCGCTATAAATGGATTTATAAGTAATATTGTATAAACATAAATAATTTTCTCAACTCGCACAACTGCCATATTTTTACCCGTTTTGCGCTTTGAGCAATTTTCTTAGAGGCAATCAATTTTGTTAGCGTCAATTTCTGTAGCCCACAGTAACCCAACTGTAGTCTCAGCCTCATCCATGCGGACCATACCCACTCCAATTCGTCTATATAAAGTGATTCACTTCCCTCTAGACATCATCAACCACTACTCCTCTCGATGATAGTGTTCTATATGGTTATACCTATACAATATATTTTCTTTTACATGCTAAATTTTTGTTCTTACTAATGAATGCTTCGTCTACGACACACAAAGATGGCCAGCCAATAAACTTGCGGCAATTGCCGTGATGCTGAAATTGAATTCGTCACATTTGTATGGGCATCAAAGATGGAGTCTGCTACTTCAGATATCATCAACGATGGTGTTGGCTCCTTCAGAAGAAGCACACGATGTTTTCGAATGCTTCACATTGCCATCAGCCTGAAGGTGCCACCAAGGTATCGGCTCTCAAACTGCGCAATCTTCTCTGAAACTGTGCATCCTCATTTGTATCCATGCTCAGAAGAATTTCTTACGAGTGCCATTATTGCATTTCATACCAGTGCAAAAATGTGAAGAATCTCTATTGGAGCTGCTCATAACTGCAATATCCACAGGAGACACGATCACGGCATGAGAACTTGTCGTATGAGCAAAACTGTATTCCATTTCTCAAAGTTAATCAGGTCGCCCTGCGTCCAAAAGTAGTGACCTTTGTGTCCACTAAGCAAAAATATTAACTATACTGTGATTTGTCACAGTTACTGTCTTTTGATATGATGCTGTATGTTTTTTTGGAAAAACTTGGACATGCACCGCAAGAGTATCGGTGTATTTAGATTTTTCTCTTTTGCTAATCGAAACCAGATGTTTTTTTGCCGTTGTGCGCGTTGAGTATAAAAATGTATACCTTCAAGCAATTTTTCTCTTCGCGCACCACCGCAGTCGGATACTATTTGGAACAACGTCTGGCTGGTATCCATCTGCCATATATTCACGAGCACGAACTGTTACTCTACGGTGTTTCCATCCTCGTACTTGGTCAGTCCAACTCGTCTGTATATGGTTTCCATACCCACCAGACCTCATCAACCACTACCCCAGGTGATTATAGTTCCTTTATCTGAATCTCTCTGATTCTTCTAATACAATGTTTTTTCTTCAAATTTGTAATTTTGTTGTTATTTATGAGTGCGTCGTCTACATCACACAAAGATGGCCAATATACTAGCGGCAAGTGCCGTGATGCAGAAATTGAATACATCACCTTTATATGGCGGAGAAGATGTTCTTTTGCTCCTCTTCGCATGATCTGTTCATCTTCATTACAAACTTCAAATGAAGGCAAAGATGTTCTTGCAATCATTACAACTTCATTCTCGACCATGCCAACTTGCAAATATTCTTTGACCCTTCGTAAGTTCCGTTCAGATTCATTGCATACATAACTGCTTGATGATAACAACTGTTCTATCTTATATCTATCTAAGTCTAATTATATTTACTTTTTTATTCTATCTTTTCCTAGGGGAGTTTGTACTTGCTGGTATCCCTTCTGCTCCCAAGGGTGTTCGAAGTGTCATTGTTTGCCTTGAGATAGATGCCGACGGTATCTTGAATGCCTCTGCAGAGGAAAGTATGTGTGCAGAAAAATAAGATCACTATCACTAACGATAAGTGCCACGTAGACCCAGGAGGAGATTGAAAGGATGTTCCTTGAGTCAAAGAAGTATAAAGCAGAAGATGCAGCGAACAAGAGAACGGCGGAGATGGAGTGTTATGTTCATTGGAATGCATAAATGTTGTAGTATGTTGGAATTCAGACCTCAATATAATGTCATTTAATGTGATACATTTGCAGCCCATTACACAGACCTTAATACAATGTCATTTAATGTGATACATTTACAGCCCATTACAAACTTGTGATTGGTGATATATACATTGATGCTTGCTTAAATCAAATTCCAACAATGAAATTTAATGGGAAAAATTAGTGAAAGTAATATACTAAGATTTACACAGCGCGCACAACTGGCAAACGGCGTGAACGTTGTGTGCGTTTAGAAATTTTGATCGAGGCCAACGATTATGCTCACATCGCTCAGCACGTCAGTGGATCTTTATTTGGGAACATCATCTGTGTAATACATACAATAAATACCCGAGGTACAAGATTATTCTATATATTCACGAGAAATCGTCTGTTGACTTTTATTTAGTAGAAGTGCTACTTTTGTTTATACCAGCTTCCATTTACCCCTGGACACTAATTAATCATCCCACATAATTGCTCAGCGTGCACAACTTGCAACAGAAATGAAAGTTGTTCGTGCTAAGCAACGCTTTCTACAATTACCGAGTTTTGCTCGTCGCGCACAACAGTGTTATTTAACAATCCGTTGTGCACTCGGAGCTAAACTGTATACAATTACACAGTACACACAATTACTCATCGCGATCATATACGGAAGGTCATTCTCCCGCCAGTCTCGTCCTCGGTGACGGGGCCATGTCGGCCGTCCAACAGGGTTCCCGGGTGTCGACCTGGAATCAGGGGGAGGAAGTAATCGCTCTCACTCGGCGTCTGTTGCAAAAATTCCCTTCATTAAATTCTGAAAAAATTACATATGACTCGCTCGCGAGCAGCAGTCTTACAAAAGTAACGATTCCCAAAATTTAGGAAGACGACGCACCGTCGGCTGTAAAGAGGTCCTTTATCACTCTCGCCACCCTTTCCATCTTGGCGGTGGCCCGAGCTTTGAAAGCGTCGACCTCTTGCTCCTTCTCGAGAAGCTTGGCCTGAAGGTCAGCAACCTCCTTCATCGATGCCTCAAGATCAGCTCGGAGTTGAGAACGCTCTCTACCCCACTGATCTTCCAACTGCTTCTTGGCGCTTGACAATGCGGCGAGGCTGGATGTCTCCTCCGAGGCCGCCCAATCTGACTTGCCCTTGGTGGCCATTATCTTCCCCAAATCTTCCTCCAGCTTCTTCACCTGAGCTCTGAGCTCAGAAGCCTCATTCTCGGCATCCGCCACCCGGTGCTGCCCCTCGATCAGTTCGTGGGCCCTGCGGCGCAGACCTGCCCTGAAAATGGTCACCTGCAGATGGCGACAATCAGCAAAACCAGAAGGCGAAGCAAAATTCGGAATGCACATTGGCAACGAACCTGAAGGCCACTGTGAACGAAGCAGTTGGCCATCGTCTCAAGGTCGACCCCATTCGGGAAATCGACATCCCTTGGCAGAGTGATATTCTCCGCCAGACAAGCCCCCGTCCTAAAGTCCAGGAGGGCCGACTCGGCCGTCCCCACGATGTACGGTGGCCGATAGGTCTCCCCGTGAATCTCCCCATGATGGCCAGACCCAATGCGGTTCGACTGCAGAAGGTGGCCGAACTCTGGAGGTATGGGGCCGATGGAAGGGACCGGAGGATCAATGTCCTCGTATGGCCACCCGTCGTATGGCGTGCTGGAGGACGATGCGCCACCAACTCGAGGATCATAAGGAGCTGCCTTCAAAGACCGCACAGCTTGACTTGAGGAGCATTCAGCCTCCCCCAACTCCAGCATGAGGTTCCCCGATTCCTCCGATTCCTCCCATTCCTCCTCTTCCTCCTCTACCCTCTTCCTCTTACGGCCTTCTTCATTGGCCCGCTCCATCGCTGAAGTAACCTCTCTGTATGCTCCTCCCGCCATTTTTGTTTCTGGAAGAAATAATAAGATGATGAGATTTCCTCGGAGCGCTAAAGCCATTGGCCTCACCTCCAATTTCTTTTATTATGCGAACGAATGGACAAGATGATCGACACGTGTCGGAATTTTGGCAAAAACAACGGTTGAGATAGGCGAAAGGTTTTGGCGGCCTTAATCCAAATTCGATGCTTCGAATGTCGTGCCCTATTAAAGGAAATTACCTATCAGTCGGCCTCGATCCGCGTTTATAATCGAGAACGAATCACGGGGGCCAATGTTGAACCCGTGTACGGCGCCGAAAAGGCATGGGGTTATTGCTCATCGCACAAAATGACTCAAACCCTATAATTGCTATCCGCTCACGCCCACTCAAAACTCACAATTGCACACAGCACACAACCATTTTTTTCTCATCCACGTTTACATGTGAAAGGGTAAATTTATTATTCGTATCACCGTTGCATAATTGTTAAGAAATTCCATGTCACAACTAGTCCTTACATAAAGTTTGGAAATGGTGCATGTCAGGCTGCAGGCAGAGTGTATGTCATGGCATATACATCTACTGTAGTAAAGGCAGTAACAACTATATTTATGAACATGTGAAAGCGTGCACGTGCAACAGGCAAGGTGTACAACAATGGATCGACACATGCAACAGGCAGAGTGTAATGCAAGACTGAGGTGTATTCAATCATTGAGATACAAAAACAATCAATTCAAAGTGTCAAATAATACATCTTATGCATATAGTCCTCATCTAAGGGTGTTAGTGTTACGATTTGATGTATGATGAGAGACTTGTACTTTTGCCCTTCTTTTTTCGAGTGAGTTGTGAATATGAAGATGTTGGTGTATGTATAAGATGTATCAATGTATCATTAAAATGGAATATTGTGTTATTTTCTCAGTCTTTTTATCTGTGATGGAGTTTTACTTGTACTTCCCTGCAAGTGCGAACTACCTGCAGTGTTCTTTCTGCTCTCTTCTTTTATTTCTTTCTACGTAAAAACACTCGTCTTTTCGGGAATACATGATAAGGGTTCGTACTTATCGGATATCCCGGGGACCGGGTCGCATTGAATGAAGGCCAGTCGAACGAATTCTCCCGCCCATGGGGAGTGGTATTCGAAGTGCTGCCTCTGTGAGACTTTGACACGTGTCACATACTGACGGCTTGGATTCGAAGGGACCTTCAGTATAAAGCCTTTCTCCTTTTAAATTCTGCTTTACCCATTGCTCGTTACCCTGATTTTCATCTTTTTGCTCAGATGGTGGGTCGGGATTTCAGTGAAGACGTTCCTAACGTTCCTCACCATCCGCCCTTGGGCACGGCCGAACCTTCGCCCTTCGTGGCGAATCAGATTGATTCACCCTCCGGTCTCGACCTCGGAGAGGGGGACGTGGCGGCCGTCGAGCAGGGTTCCCGTGTGTTAACCGGGAATGAGGAGAAGAAGAGACGCTCTCACTCGTGGTCTGAAGGTACCGAGAGGAAGAAGAAGAGGAGTGAGAGTAGTCCAGCTGTCCTTCCGAGTGACCGCTCCTTCAGGGAGAAACTGGCAGACTCTCTGGTATAGCATATCCAGCATGTCGGACCCTTTTTTCTTCAACGACTGTTTTGTTGATGGCGACATTCATCCCTGCGGTCTTGCAGGTTTACCCGGTTGCTGTAGATGGTCTTGAGGCGGCCTTGGCGCAGGAGCACATGAGGGCTGAGGCGGCTGAGCAATCAGCCAAGGAGGCCCACCAGTTCAAACTGAGAGTTGCAGAGCTCACCTCGGTGGTGGGATGTTTGACGGAGGCTCTGGCTGTCGCCAAGAGTTCGGCCAAGTATGCTGAGGATTCACTGTCCCTCGCCCGGGAGGAGCATATAAAGGCGAAAGGCGCTCTTTGGGCCGATATAGGCGACCTGCGGGAAGTGGCCCATGGTCGGATCATAGCTGAGGTCCAGAGGGACTATGGGGATGTCCTGGCTCTGAAGATCATGGAGTCTATCCGTGATGGATTCCGGGCGTTCTTGGACATTTTAGTTGCTCAGATCGAGAGGTCCTTCCGGGATGGTTTCGCAACGTTCGAGGCACGGGTCCGACGAATGCTTTCTCGACCTCCGGTTGTCCCTGGTCACCCTACTGGTTCGGGAGAAGACGAATTGCCTGGGGACGCCTCTTCGCGAGCTCCTTGACCGCCGCCCCGTTTACGGTTTGGGCGCGGTGTCATTTTACCGCAAGTGCACGGTTAGTGTAGGGTGCGGGTTTATCGAACACAGGGAGGTGGATGGCTTGAGTGGCTACTAGCCTCGCCTAGGTTGTGTGCTAGCTACGCGGATGATATGGGGGAAGTGTAGAAATGAAAGAAAGAAATGAAAATGACACAAAATGAATCCCCGCTAACACGGGCTAGAGCACTCATGACACTTGGCATTTGACTTGACCCAGGGTGAGACATTGCCCCCAAAAGGTGGTACCTAGCGTCCATGGCCCGATATTCCGGTCGGTACCAAGCACGCTAGGCCTACCCGGTTCCGGACGATGGACATTCCCATGTCCATTAACACCTTCCGCAACCGGGAGCATTAAGGCCACAATGATATCTCCCAACACTTCGTCCAAGCCGCTCCCGTGCGCGAGGACTCGATGTCAACACTCGGGGCGTGAGCTATGGCTATGGAGTCAACCGCCAAGTTTATTCCCCCTTGGCCCGACGGTCAGAGGCGGTCTTTCTCCCGCCAATGACAATGAAACACCCCCGCGTAACCCTAATGGCCAAATAGGTCAAATGTGATTTCTAGCAATACATCTAGGCGGGTCTTGACAGGACAAGCACCCGGACCCCAATCCCCAACACATCTAGTGTGTTGCCGTACGAATTGGACTCAGATTGCTAGAAATCCCCATTGGCACATTTCATCGAACACATGCCATGCAACCAAGCCAAATGTAAATTTCCAAGCATCAATCCTACCCTAACCCGTATTAGGGTTCATCAAAACTACTCAATGGGGAATAATATATAAACAAACAACACAAAAGACATATAAACTTTCACCATCAAGCAAAATAAACAAAATACAAACAATGGATAAAAAGAGAGGAAAATACTTATCTTGAGTTGAATCGTCAATCCATTACAAGATTTATTAGAAGATAAAACCTAATCTAAACTACCCTAAGCTTCACAAGAGAAGGGGGCAAAAAGCCCTCAAAAACTGAAGAAGAACTCCACTCCATCGTGCCCCAAAACCCTATTTATAAACCCCTCAAAAACCCTCTTGGGTCGGGTTCAAAACTGTCAAAAAAGGCCCACCTGATCGGGTGGAATAAACAGAGAGCATGAAGCTGCCGAAATTGACTTCAACCGATCGGTTGGACTCCCAACCGATCGGTTGAAGTGAAATTTCAGACAGCAGCTAATTTCAGCACCTAGCTGCGCTCAGAAAATTCCAGAAAAATCTAGAAAAATCGGATTTGGGCATGCGACCTATCGTTGGAAAGCTAACGACGATGCCGATGCTAGAAAAATAAGAGATCACCCAAAATCCTTCTGGAATGATAGCAGATCTTCAATGAGTGCATCAGCAGCGCGCAAAGGCGGAAGAAAAGGCCACCCGATCGGTTGAAACATCAACCGATCGGGTGAGCCGCTTGTTGCTTTGGCCATCGGGCTTCGGGAGCTTCAACCGGGCGCAGAGGAGAGCGGGTGGCGTGACCGGGTCGTCCTTCGGAGGAATCGGCTACAGATGAACCGATCGGGTGAAGGTCACCCGATCGGTTGGAATTCAACTCCATTTCCCGAGAACTCTGTTGGGATGAACCGGTCGGTGAACCGATTGTAATGCCCTACAAGCTACTGCACAAGTACTAGAGGGGGGTGAATAGTACTTTAAAATAATAAGGAGTATAATTCCAAATTAAAGTGCAAACAACTACCAAATCAATTTGCGGAAGCTTAAATTGAATGACAACACAAAATTAACAATGCAAACAAACGATGTTAATGGGTTCGGATCCACCCAAGTCTCTCCGACTTGTTCCCGGTGATCCTACGTCCCAACCACCCGGATCCCCTCCGGATACTTAGGTTAGAAACCCTAACCCAAGATTTCCACTATGAATATCTTGTGAAAAACCTTCACAAGATCAAATCATACATGCAATAGCAAACGTGAATCCCACAACCCGGGATCACAACCTTCTCTCACAACCGAGAGAATCACAAAGCAATATTAAAGAGTTTAATATGAAATAAACAATCTTACCACAAAATCTTATACCTTAAGTTTTTCTTACCCAAATGGTGAAATGAAGGATTTGAGGAAGATGAAGTCACCAAGACCTAGCACCAAGGAAATGACCAGCAATGGGTGCCTAGGGATTATTTGGAGACTTGAATCAAGCAATAGATTGAAGAGCTCACCAAGAACAAGCTTCTCTCAAGATGGATTCTAGATCTAGAATGTGAGAGAATGGGTTTCTTGTGAGGAAGAGAGCTTTTGATTTGAGTGAGAATGGCTATCTATTTTGATCTCAATGAATCTCTTAATGGAAGCTCTAACCTAGATAGAAATGACCTAGGTTCGTATTTATAGGGTCCCATAAAAACAAGTTAGGTCATTCACCAACGGATAGAAATCTGGGAGAATTAGTCGGTCAAAGAACAATCACTGACCGACT
This sequence comes from Scilla litardierei, assembly GCA_030789695.1. Lineage (NCBI taxonomy): Eukaryota > Viridiplantae > Streptophyta > Magnoliopsida > Asparagales > Asparagaceae > Scilla > Scilla litardierei. The sequence goes on from CM061139.1 coordinate 5,144,590, forward strand.
AGTTCATCAACTAGTCGGTCAGTCAAACAGCATGGACCGACTAAGTGAAGATCTGAGAAGAGATAGAATTTCAGACCTAGAAATCTAGTCGGTCCAAGAAGACTTTCTGACCGACTAGTTTCACAACTAGTCGGTCAGTCAGTGAACGTAGACCGACTAAGAGGCAAAATGAAATAGTCTGAATGCAAGTTGACTTAGTCGGTCCAAGAACAAAAGTTGACCGACTAGATTGTCAACTAGTCGGTCACCAAACGTTCTTAGACCGACTAACGATAAACAGTAGCTTAGGAAAAATTTAGTATGAACAGTAAGTCACAACTAGTCGGTCAAAGAAGCATCACTAACCGACTAGTTTACAAACTAGTCGGTCGGTGAGTCAACATAGACCGACTAACTGTAAACAGTAAAGTCCAAGAAATTAAGGAATCAAACTAGTCGGTCCAAGAAGAGTTGCCGACCGACTAGATCACCATCTAGTCGGTCAGTACTTGTTCTTGTACCAACTAACATGCACAATAAAGTCCGAATCGAAGCGCGATGCTTCGAGGAAGTTAGAATGAACTTGTGCAAGGATCCTAGAGCTACGAAATGAGCGTAATGAAGATAGAAACGTAAGATATACTCAAGGCTTAACATTCTATATATCGAAGCTAAAAAGACTATAAATAAAACCTTAATAAACGGTCTTCGAGAGCTTCGATTGATTCTTCATAACTTCCAAAACGGCGCAAGAGCTTCAACGAAGCTTTAGGCATGAATAGGAGTTTTGGGAAGTGTTGAGATGTCGCTTTGAATGTTCTCGTGAAATTGGCGACGATCTCCAATACTGCGCTCACAAATTGTTAGTTCATGGATTATTTATGTTTGCTCATCATCAAAACCAAATCCGGGGAGTCCAATATTCAACATTCTCCCCCTTTTTGGTGATGACAAACCAACATAAATAATAATCAAAAATAATGATTCAAATGTAAAATACTTACTCCCCCTGCATTGATGACACGTTAATTCCAAAATGAATATATATGAATTGCATCAAGCAGACGAGTAAGATAAATAAAGAGAATCGATTTTTGAAATGTCGGATTTTGAAAATTCTTATATATATCTTAACTCCCCCTGAATCTAACACATCAAATTAGATTCTTGGAAATTGAGTTAAATTTTTTATTTGACCTATTTATTATCATTATCTCTCCCCCTTTGGCATTATCCCAAAAATGGGGGGCATACAACGACAACAATTAGGAAATGGAAAGTCCAACATCGGGAGTTGTAGACAATGACGATGGACCAAATTGACACCAAGGGAAAAGTGTGGAAATCAAAACAAGGTGTGCCAAATTGTACATTATCAATAAAAAGAACGATAATCAAAATCATCAAAAATACCAAATGTTTATTCATTTCTTGAATAAAGAAACATACTCTTCAATATTCAATATTCTTGGTTAAATTTGAGCATGGAAAAGAATTCAATATAATTATAGACTTTCAATCTATTTAACCAAGCATTTAAGCATCGAGCGACGAAATCACATTGCATGGACATTGAATGAGAATTTATGTGCACGACGAAGTAAATATCACAACATGAACATCGATGTATATATAGAAATGATAACATGATGAGTACATCCAAAAATATATCGAATAAAAAAAGTACATCATATCAAGTGCGACACATCATCTATATCAACATAAAAAACATACAACATCATCATCAACATCATCCAAAGTACATCAAAATATCCAACACTGACATCCAGAAAACTCAAAAGTACATCAAAACAACTCACAAACTCCATCCTATCCTAACCCAAAAACACTCTCAAAAAGGTAAATCATCCAATGAGCAGTGTAGAGTCCTCGGAACAGACGATCACGAGGAAGTGGCTGGATCTGCAGTGTCCGTGGGTCCAGTCGACGGAGTGGACTCAGGCTCTGCAGGGAGGAGAGGAGTGTCAACAGACAGGATCGTCGGGGCAGGCGTGGAAACGACTGGCTCAGCAGCTGGGATCTCAACATCAGCAGGGGTCTCAACAGCAGAAGGGGTCGCAACAGCAGCAGGTGATAGATGTACAGGCTCGACAGCAGGGTCAGCAGCAGGCTCAGAAGTCTGAACTGCTGAAGCAGAAGGCTCTGGAGCACCGGAAGTGGTGCCAACTCCAGGAGCAGAAGTGGTAGCACCAGCAGCAGCAGCAGTGGCCTCATCGCCACGGGCTAAGGAAGTGACAAGCTCGTCAAGCTCCTCATCGTCCATCTCCTCGGCCTCAGAAACTGAAGGAGGAAGATCAATCCCCATCATCCGAGCCATACGACATACGACCTCCTCAGTACGAGCCAAACGTGAGTCGTGCTGACGAAGAAGGTGTACGACATCGTCTAAAGTAGCAGGAGTGGAGGCTGCAGCAGCAGAGGGAGTCGCCTGAGAAGCAGATGCGGTAGACCTCTGCATGTGACAAAGCGCCGCTAGAGATTTCTTAACGGCCGTCACGTTCAGAGGAGTACCCAAGGGACGCTCATCGTCAGGAGGGAGAGGGACTCGGAAATGACGAAACACAAGAGTCAACAGGCAAGGGTATGGAATATGCGCAGATTTATTGGTCTTGCGTATACACTCGAAAGAGTCCATCTTATCGAGTATCACGCGAGCCCAATTAATCTCGCACCCCAAGAAAAGAGCGTAGATAAGCTTCAAAAATGGCTGGGAGGGAAGTGAAGAGAGCCGTACTTGGGAAGCAAGCACGACTTCAGAATGAGATTCAGAACCCAGGCATTAGGCTTGAATGACTTCGAAGGCACTCCAATGAAGGCAGGAGGGATCACATGGAAGATGTCAGAAAGAACGGACTGATCCAAGGAAGATATATCGTCGACGGAAATGTCCGAAGGAAGGAGACCACACGACGAACAGCCAAGAATCTCCCCCAAGATTTCTGCCGTGAGAACTATAGGAGTTCCCAAGACAGTAGTCTCAATGAAGTGACTGGCATCATACTGGCCTCGAACGCGATTGGCATAGAACAATTTCACTAGGCGAGGATATGGTTTGGGGTTGGCCTTAAGATCATAGCGGAGATATTCAAGGAGACCACTATAGGAGAGGAGGTCAGCTAAGCCAAGGAAATCTGAAAACTGGACGTAGTGCTCCAATAGCATCGGGCAGTGTTCAATACGGTTGTAGGCCGCTAGACACATAGGGTCATCGCGACACAACGATATGTCAACACCCTCCGCTGGCATTGGGCCCTTTCCCTTTGGCTGGCGAGTCCTAGAACGGAGTGGCGGAGTAGGTTCCCTATGGCTAGGCTCATCCTCAGGGATAAACTCAGTATCAGAATCAGGAGGAGTCGAGGGTGTGTGTGGAATGGGCTTCCTAGACTTAGATTTGACGGTCACCGTCCTCTGTTTCTTCAGAGGAGGCGAAGACGGGGAAGCTTGAGTAGACTTGGTACGACGCTTGGGCTTAGGTGGATTCCTAGGGTTGGAAGGCCCTACGGTCATAGGAGAAGCCCCAGAAGAGGCGATGGGAATCCTCGTCTTTGCCATGGTCGTGGCACGACGAGCACAAGCAACAGAAACTACGTGCAACACAAACCCTAGAGAAGAAAATCCGAAAACACAAACCCTAGAAAAGATTCGAAACCCTAGGAGCAAGATGAGGTATAAAACGAACCCTAGAGTAGGAATCGACCTAAGAGGAGGAGGGAGATACCTATGAGGAGGAGTCGACGGCGGCGGACGACGGGGATGGCCGGAGAGATGGCCGGAGTCGACGGGAAGTTGAAGGGGCTCGAGAGGGGAGTGGGTTTTTGCGGGCTGGAGCTGAGGTGAAGACCGACTAAAATGAATTTTAGTCGATAGAAATGAGATATAAGTCGGTCGAGATCTGGAAAAGACACATTTGCCCTAACCTACTTAGTCGGTCACAGTTCAAGCACTGACCGACTAGATTACGATCTAGTCGGTCGGTCAATGAGCTTGAACCGACTAAGTCGAAACAGAGGCAAACAGGAAATTTTAGGGCTAGAATTAGTCGGTCGCAGTATATTCACTGACCGACTAGTTTTCAATCTAGTCGGTCGGTAAGTGTACTGTGACCGACTAAAGAAAGAAAATGATAAGAGTAAGATAAAAGCTTGATCTAGTCGGTCTGAGTTCACTTGCTGACCGACTAGATGAGCATCTAGTCGGTTGGCAAATGAACTGAGACCGACTAGAAGAGTCCAAAAATTGATAATTGATTTCTCTTCACAAACCACTTGGATGAAACATCTTAACACTCTCATTAGTCATCTAAATTACCCCATAAAACGTCGAAATCTTAAATACGACATTGAAATACGAATTTGATCATAAATTTAAACAAATCTCATAAAATTCCCAAAAATTCAACAAATCTAGCATGAACGAAATATCGCGAAATATATTAGCATGCAAGATGATTGAATTTAAATATGAATCCTATATCTCAGATTCACCCATAATCCCCAATTCTCGATGCAACCGCACAAAGGAGTCCTCCTTTAGGGGTTTCGTGAAAATATCGGCGATTTGCATTTGGGTTTCAACGTACACTAATATGATGTCCTTTTTAGCAACATGATCATCTAAGAAATGGTGTCGGACATCTATGTGTTTGGATCGGGAATGGTGCACCGGATTCTTTGAAAGACAAATAGCACTTTGGTTATCCACCATGATAGGGCTAGTATCACAATGAATACCAAAATCCTTCAATGTGTGTCTCATCCAAAGAACCTGGGCACAAGCGGCACCGGCGGCAATGTATTCCGCCTCGGTGGTTGAAAGTGATACCGAATTTTGCTTCTTGGAAAACCAAGAGACAAGAGAATTTCCTAGAAAATGGCAAGTGCCACTAGTACTTTTCCTGTCGGATTTGCATCCCGCATAATCAGCGTCACTATATGAGATTAACTCATACGTGCTAGATTTTGGATAAAGTAATCCAAAATCAAGTGTATAACTTAGATAATGGAAAATACGTTTTACCGCTACTAAGTGAGACTCCTTAGGTTGAGACTGATAACGAGCACATACGCATACGGCAAACATAATATCGGGCCTACTTGCGATAAGATAAAGTAAACTACCTATCATACATCGATATAGACGAATGTCTACATCCTTACCGCCCGTATCCTTTTCAAGATGCGTAGTCGTGCTCATTGGAGTCTTTTTCCCGGAAGCACTCTATATTCCAAATCGCTTTAGCAACTCCACCGTATACTTCGTTTGGTGGATGAAGATTGCATCGTCCATTTGGAGAATTTGGAGACCTAAGAAATACTTGAGCTCACCCATGTGGCTCATCTCAAATTGTTCCTTCATAACATTAGAGAACTCTTCGCAAAGAGCAAAGTTAGTAGCACCGAAAATGATATCATCAACATATATTTGAACTAAAATTATATCATTGTTCGCATGCTTAACAAAAAGTGTAGAATCAGCTTCTCCCATTTTAAAATTCAAATCCAAAAGAAAATTCTTTAGGCGATCATACCAAGCTCGAGGAGCTTGTCTTAAGCCGTAAAGTGCTTTCTTTAGTTTAAAAACATGATTTGGAAATTTTTCATTTATGAAGCCCGGAGGTTGAGAAACGTAAACTTCCTCAACGACATCTCCGTTTAAAAATGCACTTTTAACATCCATTTGAAATAATTTAAAATCCTTATGGCATGCAAAAGACAATAATAATCTAATTGATTCTAATCTAGCTACCGGAGCGAAGGATTCTTCGAAATCAATACCTTCCTCTTGACGATAGCCTTGAGCAACTAACCGAGCTTTGTTCCAGACGACGACTTGGTTTTCGTCGGTTTTGTTCTTGAAGATCCACTTTGTCCCTATGATGGTTTGGTTCTTCGATGGCAATGGAACAAGCTCCCAAACTTCATTCCTTTCAAATTGAATGAGCTCCTCCTCCATGGCTAAGATCCAAGCGCTATCTTCGCATGCTTCATTAACATTCTTTGGCTCTATCGAGGAGCCAAAGGCACAATGAGCGAAGTAGTTCACTTGCGATCTCGTCTTGACACTATCATAGATATTGCCAATGACTTGCTCATGAGGATGGTCACGAACGGTATGAAGCCGTTTGGGAATACCTTGGTCAGTAGGAACATTCTCAACAACTTCATTAGTTGGGTTAGTCTCAATAGAATCAATAGAATTATTAGACTTAGAATTATCGAACGAATCACATAAAACATCCAAAGAATCATTATCATTTGAAATTCTAGTTGGAACAAATCCTTCATTAAAAGAGACGTGAAGCGACTCCTCGATCGTTGAGGTTCGTTTGTTGAATATCCGGTAGGCTTTGCTACGCGAAGAGTATCCAACAAAAATCCCATCATCGGATCTTGGATCGAATTTGTCCAAACTACCATATGTGTTCTTAATAAAACATTTCGAACCAAAAAAACGAAAATGTTTAACTTGAGGCAACCTACCAAACAACAATTCATAACAAGTTTGTTTAGTGTCGGGCCTCAAAAGTATTCTATTACACACATAGCAAGCGGTGTGTACCGCTTCCGCCCAAAATTGATGGCCAAGTTGGCTATCATCAAGCATAGTGCGAGCACACTCCACTAGCGTCCTATTCTTTCTCTCAACTACACCATTTTGAGGAGGTGCACGAGGGAAAGAGAAGGTGTGAGTAATACCAACTTCATCACAAAATGTCTCAAAAGACTCATTCTCAAATTCACCTCCATGATCACTACGAATAGTGACAATGGTGGTTCCTAAGAGATTTTGTACTTTCTTGACAAAAATTGTGAAGTTTTCAAAAGCTTCATTTTTATTACATAATGAAAATACCCATGTAAATCTCGAATAATCATCTACGATGACAAGTCCATATCTTGCATTTCCTAAGGAAGCAACTCTAGTTGGCCCAAATAAGTCTAGATGTAATAGCTCTAGTGGCCGTTTAGTAGAAATGCTTTTCTTAGGTTTAAATGAAGATTTAGGAAGCTTGCCACGTTGACAACAATCACAAAAACTTTTCTTTTCAAAAACAAGCTTCGGAAAACCTTTAATGGAATTTAATTTTGAAAGCTTATAAAGTGTTCCAAAGTTCACATGTCCAAAGCGTCGATGCCATAAGTGTTGTTCACTTGTGTTGACAACGAGACATTGTTCATATGACTTAGGAAGATCCAAAATATAAATATCTTTATGACGAGTGCCGGAAAATAATAATTTATCATTATCTTTTCTTAAAATATGAGACAATCCTTTCGCAAAGCTAACTTTGTAACCTTTGTCACAAAGTTGGCTTATTGAAATAAGATTATGATTTAAGCCATTAACAAGATAAACATCACTAATTAAGGGTTTAGATGGGTTACCCACTTTACCAACACCTATGATGGTTCCGCTCTCGTTGCCTCCAAATACGACGCGGTTTCCATTCGCAATGGGAACCACTCCGGAGAGCAATCGAGTGTCACCCGTCATGTGTTTGGAGCACCCGCTATCGAGTATCCAATTCCCTTTGGAGCTAAATTTAAATTTGTTGCTCCTTTTCCTTTTCTTTTCCATGAGTACCTAAAGATAGAAAATTTCATATCATGGTACCCAAGGTCATTGGGTCCAAGGGATTAGACCTTTGGAAGCCAAGTCCAATTGGACTTAGACTTCCCCACATAATTCCTACTATGCACAACATCCGAAAAATAAGCATTCATATACACTTGTTTTTCATCCATGCTTGTGTCCTTTGGGCTCCAAATAGTGAAAATTTTGGGAGCCATCATCCTATTGGGTGCATGCATGCGACGTTGATTTCTACGTGATGCATGTTGTGGATAGGAATACGGGACATGATGGAATGGTGCACGACGAGAATTATTCATATGATGAGGTGGGTGAACATATGCATGTGTGGGAACACGTGCGTGAGGGTGTCTCACATGGTGTGCACGTACCCGGGAATGTGTTGCATAAAAATCATCATATGTGTGAGCCGGTGGAGTAGGACGTGTGTTCCTACGTGGCATGGTATTGGTGTACATATAAGCATGCCCCTTCTTTGGAGGTCCACCCAAAGTGGGTTTCTTTCCGAAAGAGGGTGTGGACGATGTGGAAGCACCATTGGAAGATGAACTCCTAATAGAGTGTTTGCTCCCACTCGTTGAGGCTTCGGAAGTTGGCCTAACAAAAGTAGTGACCGACTTGGATGAATTTCCCATCATATACCCCAAGCCAATGTGGTGTTTGGCCGGAAGTAAATCTTTTAGGATATTATCCAAATGGCCCTTACCCTTGTTAAATTCGTTGATTCGGCCCAATGTGTTCTCATATTTCTCTTTGAGAGAACGCAAAGAAGTATCCAAAGTGGATATTTGCGATGTGAGCACATAAACACGAGATTTAAGATTCTCGTTCTCAATACTCAAAGTCGAGTTTTGAGAAGTTAAATCCGCTATCTTATGTTCTTCCGCATCCTCAATGCTAACATGTTCAAGTTTATATTTGAGATTAACAATCTCATTTCTTAACTCTTCAACAACGGTGTCGTTGTTGGTGATGATAGTCTTAGGCGAGGTTTGAATGCTAGCTAGATCATCTTTTACTTTAGTATATCTATTTACTAATTTAGTGTATTTAGACCATAGTTGAGAGTTAGCATTCCTAAGATCATCCATTGTTACCTCATCGCCCTCGTTGTCGCTATCATCGGAAGAGGAGGATCCTTGATCATTCTCCTCTCTTGTCATGAAGCACATGTGCGCTTGCTCCACTTGCTCATCGTCCGACTCTCCGCTTGAAGAATCCTCGGAGTCGGTGAATGTTGCTCCGACAAGTCCCTTCTTGTACCCCTTTTTGTACTTCTTGGACTTATCGAATTTAGGCGCCTTCCACTTCTCCTTTTGCTTGTTGAGAAGACACTCCGCTTTCATGTGTCCTGGCTTATTGCACTTGAAACACAAAGGAGAGGAAGAGGCGTTAGAAGAACCAAATTTAGCTTTGTTCTTATAATTACCTTTTCGGAAGAAACGGTTGAACTTCTTGGCCATGAGTGCCATGGACTCTAAGTCCAACTCGTTTTCCGAGTCGTCATCATCGGTTGATGTGGATGTGGATGGAGCGGCCTTGAAAGCAATAGCATTCTTCTTTGGCTCGTCTTGCTTTAGATAGGACTTCATCTTTTCTTGCAATTTGAGCTTGCTATCCTTGCGTACCTCGTATGACATTAAAGTACCCATTAGTTGAACTACAGTGTACTTATTCATGTCATTACCTTCCTCGATGGCGAAGGTACGCTTTTCCCAAGAAGAAGGAAGTCCTTCGATAAGCTTCGAACACTTCTCCTTTTGGGTGTAGGATTTGCCGAGAGCCTCTAACTCGTTTATGATGTCGACGAAGCGAGCGTAATACTCCTTCATCTTCTCGCCCTGTTGCATATGAAACATTTCGTAATCTTTGTTTACAACTACGAGTTTAGAGTCTCTTACCTGACTCGTCCCTTCATGTAGAATGAGGAGGGAGTTCCAAATTTGATATGCACTCTTAAATGTGCATATCTTATTGAAGTCCTCGGGCTCCAATGCGCATTGCAATGCGTTCATTGCCTTGGCATTGCTTACCTCCGCGGCGACCTCCGCGGTTGTCCATTTCTCGAAGTCTTCTTCTTCGGGCTCGATGTATTCCTTCATTGTGGTCCTCCATAGAGATGCACTCCGGAGGAAAGTTTCCATCTGGCATTTCCAGTACCCGTAGTTGGTACTGTTGAAGAATGGAGGCCTCGTAGAGGAATGTCCTTCCATCACCGAAGATGCTCCTTCACGGTTCCTGAAGGTGTCATAGTTGGAAGGTGGACGCACGGTCTTGTTGTCGTTGGCAGACATAGCTAAGTATCTGGCTCTGATACCAAATGTAATGCCCTACAAGCTACTGCACAAGTACTAGAGGGGGGTGAATAGTACTTTAAAATAATAAGGAGTATAATTCCAAATTAAAGTGCAAACAACTACCAAATCAATTTGCGGAAGCTTAAATTGAATGACAACACAAAATTAACAATGCAAACAAACGATGTTAATGGGTTCGGATCCACCCAAGTCTCCCCGACTTGTTCCCGGTGATCCTACGTCCCAACCACCCGGATCTCCTCCGGATACTTAGGTTAGAAACCCTAACCCAAGATTTTCACTTTGAATATCTTGTGAAAAACCTTCACAAGATTAAATCATACATGCAATAGCAAACGTGAATCCCACAACCCGGGATCACAACCTTCTCTCACAACCGAGAGAATCACAAAGCAATATTAAAGAGTTTAATATGCAATAAACAATCTTACCACAAAATCCTATACCTTGAGTTTTTCTTACCCAAATGGTGAAATGAAGGATTTGAGGAAGATGAAGTCACCAAGACCTAGCACCAAGGAAATGACCAGCAATGGGTGCCTAGGGATTATTTGGAGACTTGAATCAAGCAATAGATTGAAGAGCTCACCAAGAACAAGCTTCTCTCAAGATGGATTCTAGATCTAGAATGTGAGAGAATGGGTTTCTTGTGAGGAAGAGAGCTTTTGATTTGAGTGAGAATGGCTATCTCTTTTGATCTCAATGAATCTCTTAATGGCAGCTCTAACCTAGATAGAAATGACCTAGGTTCGTATTTATAGGGTCCCATAAAAACAAGTTAGGTCATTCACCAACGGATAGAAATCTGGGAGAATTAGTCGGTCAAAGAACAATCACTGACCGACTAGTTCATCAACTAGTCGGTCAGTCAAACAGCATGGACCGACTAAGTGAAGATCTGAGAAGAGATAGAATTTCAGACCTAGAAATCTAGTCGGTCCAAGAAGACTTTCTGACCGACTAGTTTCACAACTAGTCGGTCAGTCAGTGAACGTAGACCGACTAAGAGGCAAAATGAAATAGTCTGAATGCAAGTTGACTTAGTCGGTCCAAGAACAAAAGTTGACTGACTAGATTGTCAACTAGTCGGTCACCAAACGTTCTTAGACCAACTAACGATAAACAGTAGCTTATGAGAAATTTAGTATGAACAGTAAGTCACAACTAGTCGGTCAAAGAAGCATCACTGACCGACTAGTTTACAAACTAGTCGGTCGGTGAGTCAACATAGACCGACTAACTGTAAACAGTAAAGTCCAAGAAATTAAGGAATCAAACTAGTCGGTCCAAGAAGAGTTGCCGACCGACTAGATCACCATCTAGTCGGTCAGTACTTGTTCTTGTACCAACTAACATGCACAATAAAGTCCGAATCGAAGCGCGATGCTTCGAGGAAGTTAGAATGAACTTGTGCAAGGATCCTAGAGCTACGAAATGAGCGTAATGAAGATAGAAACGTAAGATATACTCAAGGCTTAATATTCTATATATCGAAGCTAAAAAGACTATAAATAAAACCTTAATAAACGGTCTTCGAGAGCTTCGATTGATTCTTCATAACTTCTAAAACGGCGCAAGAGCTTCAAAGAAACTTTAGGCATGAATAGGAGTTTTGGGAAGTGTTGAGATGTCGCTTTGAATGTTCTCGTGAAATTGGCGACGATCTCCAATACTGCGCTCACAAATTGTTAGTTCATGGATTATTTATGTTTGCTCATCATTAAAACCAAATCCGGGGAGTCCAATATTCAACACCGATCGGTTGACTTTGCTCCTCTCTCCAACTTCAGTCCGGGTCGTGCACGCGTGCATCACCCGATCGGTTGGCTGTGTCCAACCGATCGGGTGGGGGCTGAAAAGTGTCAATCTTGGTCGTTTGACCCCCTGGATCACGCGTGACTTCTCCCGTTGCTCCGGGGACTTGAGATATCATCGTTTTATGTCCCAAATGCTAGAAATTCCTACAAAATACCAAAAACACGGAAAAGTGAAAGAAACAAGAAAACACGAGAAAACAAATACAAGACGACGGTAAATAACGGAAAAAACACGGAAGAAAACATGCGCAAATATATGAAATATAAACGCACGTCAAAATCCCCCAAGCTGAACTCTTCCTCGTCCTCGAGGAAGACGAGTGAGAGTAGGAGCTCGGAGAGGAAAAATAGGGAGAAAGAGAGAAAAAGAGAACTCAATATCCTAGATCGCCCGTCAGGGCCAACAAAATCAAAAACGACACACCAAGCAAGCAAACACCAAATCACATCACTAAACCAAGGAATGTGAGTCCAAACAAGTGTCGTGGGCCCACGCAGTGAAGCGCGAGTGAGTGTGGTCGTGTGCTAGCAGATGGTGTCACTATCTATGATGTGCAATAAAGCTCCATATACACATACCCAAAGAAAGACCCAAATATCGATTCAATTTGAAATTGCGGTGAATATTAGCTCAAGCATGCATGAGAAGAGTATAAGAATAGAAGCGTATCATGCGTCGGGGACTCCACAGCTAGGGACTAGGAAATCACCACACTATAGCCTAGGTAATCGCTAGAAGGTCCCTATGCCAAGTGTTTTCGAAAACGATGGAGGTTGAGAAGATGTTGAGTAGAACACTCGGTGCAAATTCTTGTCTTCCCCTTATTCACGACAAGTAGAAAAATATTCACACTGGAATTTTTTTTTGGTTTTTGGTATTTGTATTTTTTTTTCTTTTCATTTCTCATCTTTTTGGGTTTTTCTTTTCTTTTCTCCTTTTTTTGGATTTTTGGGAATTGGGATATTTACATGTGTACTCTCCCAAGTGGGAGAACGGTACTCGACGAGGGGATTTCACCAAGTAAAATAAAAATGAAATCGGATTCTAAACACTTGGACAAAGGAGATATTTCTCGCTAATTAGAGCATAGGCTAAATGGGTTATCATAGTCCTTGTTTGTGGAATCCCGACACATGCGAATTGAAATATACGATATAAATATAGCATGCATATAGAAGCAGATAGTAGAAGCAAATACCGCATATTCAAATCGAAGCATGATAATCTAGGGGTCAACCAAGGATAGGTATATACAATATAATCACAAGGTAGAAGCACACCAAATGCTAGTCACGACACACGACTCACAAGAAAGCTAAGTGGACCCACGATGCATGAAATGCAAGAGGACTCGGCTTCCTGAGGTTAGTGAATGTGATTCTCGAAGCCGTGCTAGGTGTGTATGTGATTTTGTGGCAACTCATCATATGGGGTCATCTCTAGGAGAGAGAGAACAAAAGAAGAAAAGAAAAAAGAAAAAGAAAAAGACGGAGAAAAACGACTCAAATAGCGAAGAAAAAGAGACAAATGACGCACGAAGTGCGATTCCCCCAAGCTAAAACTTGCATTGTCCTCAATGCAATAGTAGTGAATACGGGAGGGCAATGAAAATGGGGGGGAGTAACGCACCGACACAAAAAATGAAAAACACGAAAAAGACACGAACGAAACTGGAAAATAAAGAGAAAGAAACATACAAAATAAAAGATATAAAACGCAACGAAGGACTCAAAGACACAAACACACGACAACGACACACGAAAACATGCACACAAAAGTCGATTTCCCCCAAGCTGAACATGACAATGCTAGCAAAATGATATGATCAATGTGATGCAGAAATATGCTAGGGGAAGATCGGAAAAGAAAGAAATCAGAATGCAGGAGAGACAGTCTGATCGTTCTCCTCGGAAACGGATGTGGGGTGAAATGATAGAAGGGCACGACATGAAGGGTTATTATGATGCAAAAGCAAACCCTAGATAGGCTCCCCTCGCTAATGAGAGGAGACGAGATTATTCAAATCTAAACTAGAAAGCGGTAAATTTTTACACTACTGGATTAGGATACACCTGAGCATAGGCGGATCCAAGATCTGAAGTGGGGCAGGTAGCTGCTCTAACTGCTCCTTCTGTGGCTCCGCTAGAAGCGCTGTGCCACGTGTGCCAATGGACCCCAGCAATGCACCTCCAAGCATCCTAAGTAGGTAACCACCTGTGACCTGCAAAGGATGAGGTGCATTAGTCCATGGCAAGAAATTATTTCCCAAAATAAATGTATCCCAGAGATAATCGTCAACATAAGATGGAAAAATAATAAAAGGGTGACGAATACTCCCTGAGAATGGGTCGCTATCCTCTGTACTAGCGACGACCAAATCCTCGCTCTCCATGAGAAGTGGCTCTCCAGGTGGTGACACACCGCAGCATACCTCAAGGGAAGTAGATCTTGTGTCCTGCGAGAGATATGGTATGTCAAATATATACGAGTCTAAAGAAATAGGAAGTGAAAAGCGAGACTCAAAAGTGGAGTGAGAGTGAGTATGAAAATCTCCTTGAATAGGGGCAATATGCTCCAGTAGATGCTCAGCCGCAGAAGAAGTGGAGAGCGACGGTAAAGGTAGATGTGACTCGGGCTCTATAGAGTGGACCATCGTATCCAAGCCCTCATGCATATTGTCACGACCCGCTTCCCAAAAATGGAGGTGAGACGTGAAAAGGTCCGCACGAGAGTGGAGCTGTGAAGCCCCAAACCCGATAAGCGTCCATAATACATAAACAGGTCCCTGTAACCACAACGGAATAACAATAATAACACAAGGAGGGACATGAAATAAAAATCTCACGTCTCATATATTGTCCAACAAGAAAATAAGTCCAACATCCAGAAAAGCCACCAGGCTAAAAGAAAAGAGTCTAAAGGCCCAGAACAAGGCCAACAAAAGCAACGACATAACAAGGTATAGGTGCTACGCACCGATAACAAAACAACTGTCTAACAAAAGTAAAACACGACGAAGACACTAGGACTGGTCCCCAGTGTCCACGTACTCCCCGTCAAACACAAGCTCGGGCTCGGCGTCAGCAAACACCTCGTCCTCAACGAGGTACTCGGGCTCAGGATCTAACATGTGTCACCCAAAAGAGTAAAGGGGCGCATGTCAGCAAGTCTAAAGACTTGAGCAAGGAAACTGAAAGTAAGGCTCTAGCAACCTAGCAGTTTTAGTATGCATGACATGGCAGTTATAACATGAGTGCACAATTAAAACATGGCAAGACAACTTGTACGAGAGAACAATCATCGGGACAAGACAAGACAAGACAAGAGTAGCCATGCTACTATCAATCTCAATCAATTCACTATTCACGTTGTTTAGTAGATGTTTACGCCTTACAGCTGAATGGTTTCACATTCGCTGATTGGCCGCTTAACAACTACCCCAAACCCAAGAGTTTACGCCTTACCACTGCAGTTGCTGATCGAGCAGACTCCCAGTTGATTGGTCGCTTAACTCTTACCCCCAATACCCACACGTAATGGAGCCAGGGTCCCCGTACATGAGCTCAGCAAGTGAGCCGGGGTTGCCCCGCACATGAGCTCACATTATTAAACATTTGGCGTAGGGGTGCACCTAGCCGGAAACACGCAATTCGGGCATTGGCTATCAACCAACACATGGCCCGCTTCTGGAACACGAGCCAGGAACACAAGCATTTGTAGCAAAGCTACGCAATCACAAAAACACTTAAAGAATGTAATGACATGACAATTAATTTGCGTACCGTTAATGGAAAGTAAACATGGCATGGAAATTGTGGAACATGCTATATGTGTTGGAACTAGCTTCGTTGTCAAGCTAGTACCCAAATTTGCGCCTAGGCGAGTATCATTTCGTCGCCTAGCCTCTTTTACGCCTACTATAAGAAAATGGCCTAAAACATGGCCTAAACCCTAGGTGGCAAGTTTCACTTGCCTAGCACCGGGAATGACGACCACTTCGTCACACGGACGCCAATTTATGGGGTAAAATCGCTGTTATGGGGAAACAATCAACAAACAACATGAAATTTATTAGGGTTTCATAAAAATACAACTAGGTTATGAAAACAACGGTAGATCGATTTCTTACCGAGAGGAGGCGGAAGAAACACTCCGGGGAACCCTAGGATCAGATCTGGAGAAGATTGGAGAAGTTTGGGGAAACTAGGGTTTTGGGTGATTTTGGGGATTTTGATGGATTTGGTGAGATTTTGGGGAAGATGAGAGGTAGATAGAGTGAATGGATGGTTTGGATGATGGATTTAGGGCTTGGAATGAAGGATTGAAGCTTGGAGGAAGATGGGGGCTCAATGGGGGCGATTTTAGGGTTTTAGGTCGTGTTGAGGAAGAAGAAAACGTTTGGGAGGGGTTTAAATAGGATGGGCTGGCGGCTAGGGCAAAACTAGGGTTTACAGCACTAGTTAGTCGGTCAAAGAGCAACCACTGACCGACTAGTTGGACAACTAGTCGGTCGGTCGACCAACACAGACCGACTAAGTGTAAACAGTAGCTACAGGTGAAAATAGGATTTAGAATTAGTCGGTCCATGAACAAGTACTGACCGACTAGTTTAGCATCTAGTCGGTCAATGAACGTTAATAGACCGACTAAGAGTAAACAATATCTCTACTAAATTTAAGATGATGTGTTAGTCGGTTAAAGAAGCATTGCCGACCGACTAGTTTGCAACCTAGTCGGTCAACCAACGTTCTTAGACCGACTAACGATAAACAATAGCTCAGAATAAATTTAGAAAGCCAACTAGTCGGTCCAAGAAGGATTGCCGACCGACTGGATCGTCATCTAGTCGGTCGATGCCCCTTCTTACACCGGCTAATAAGCACCAAAAGTTCCGATACGGAGCGCGGGGCCCCGGGATCGATTCCTAAGACTCCTAGGCTTGATCTATAAGTAAGATATGACCGTTATGAAGTCCGTCACAAGTGACATACTTCGAAATCGACAATCCTAAGGAAGAAACGAGAAAATACGACGAATCGATCGAAAATGAAATCTACGGAGACGAAAACCACAAACAGTGGAGAAAATCCACCAAACATATATTATAATATATTAAATCCAGATACATGAAAAGCAGTCGTTACATCCTCCCAAACTTAAGAAAAATTCCTTTCTCGGAATTTCCGAATACTCACGAGTCCGGAAACAAAAGTGGGAAACGCTCACGCATCTCATCCTCATTCTCACAAGTAGACTCTCCAGGTGAACCGTGTCGCCACATCACCCTCACAAGATTGACAATCTTGTTCCGAAGCGATTTCTGACGCCTGTCCAGAATCTGCACTGGATGCTGATCATACGTCATATCGGGGCGAACGGTAATCTCCGAAAAATCTACCGCATGAGACGGATCGCTAATGTATCGACGAAGCTGTGACACATGGAAAACATTATGAACTCCTTCCAAAGATGGCGGCAAGACCAAGCGATAAGCTACCTCGCCAACCCTCTCCAAAACGTCAAACGGCCCAATGTATCGCGGGCTCAACTTTCCACGCTTCCCGAAACGAATCACACCACGATTCGGGGAAATCTTCAAGAACACATGGTCGCCCGGCTGAAACTCCAAAGGACGACGTTTAGCATCCGTCCAATGCTTAAAACGGTCCTGAGCAATTCTCAACCTCTCCCGAATATTCCTGACGATCTCCACAGCCTCCACGATCATCTCAGGTCCCAACAGCTCCCGATCACCAACGTCATCCCAACTCAATGGCGATCGAAATTTCCTCCCATAAAGAGCGGCGAAAGGCGCCATGCCAATACTCGCCTGGAAGCTGTTGTTGTAGGAAAACTCTACCAGATGCAGATGGTCCTCCCACGAACCCTTGAAATCCAACATGCACGCTCTCAGCATGTCTTCCAAAATCTGAATCGTCCTCTCGGACTGGCCATCCGTCTGTGGATGGTACGCCATGCTGAAACTCAGACGCGTACCCAAGCTCTTCTGCAAACTCTGCCAGAACTGAGATGTGAACCTCGTGTCTCTATCGGACACGATACTCACGGGGACTCCATGAAGTCGCACAACCTCCTGCACGATTCACGTTACATCACTATCCAAACTAGGAAAAGGAAATAAAACGGAGAGTAAAAAGAATTTTACCTCCATATATCTCCTCGCTAGCGCCTCAGTGGACTGTCCCACTCGGAACGGAATAAAGTGCGCAGATTTGGTCAATCGATCTACGATCACCCAAATCGCGTCATTCTGCTTCGGACTCCGAGGTAGTCTAGTCACGAAATCCATAGTGATGTGTTGCCACTTCCACTCCGGAATCGGAAGCGGTTGTAGCAACCCGTCCGTACGCTGATGCTCCGCCTTCACTTGCTGGCAAACCAAGCACTTGGCTACACTCCGAGCCACACTCCTCTTCATGCCATGCCACCAATAATTCAGACGAAGATCCTGGTACATCTTGGTGCCACCAGGATGCACAGAATACGGCGAACTGTGTGCCTCCACCATCAACTCCTCTCTGATATCCCCAGCGGGCACACACAACCTGGCTCCAAACCTCAACGAGCCATCCTCATGAATCGAAAAGTCAGTCCGTAGACCGGCTTCAACCTGCTCCCGAATCCTTACCAACTTCGGATCCTCGGCCTGGCCAGCCTTAATCCGATCCACGATCGTCGACTGTACCTGCATGTAGATCAACGACGAAGCCGCCCCAGGAAGAACAACCTCAATCCCAGACTCGCAAAAATCCTGCTGTAATCTCCACTGCGAGGTCAAAATCATCACCGCTGGAAGCCTACTCAAAGCATCAGGAACCACATTCACCTTGCCAGGGTGAAACTGCAAATCAATATCATAATCCGCCATGAGCTCCAACCATCGACGCTGTCGCATGTTGAGCTCCTTTTGAGTGAAAATATACTTCAAGCTTTTGTGATCGGTGAAAATCTTCACTTTCTCACTCAGCAGGAAGTGCCTCCAAATCTTAAGAGCAAACACAACGGCAGCCAACTCCAAATCATGCGTCGGATAATTCTTCTCATGAACCTTAAGCTGACGAGACGCATACGCCACAACATGCCCATGCTGATGCAACACACAATCGAGACCCTTGCCAGAAGCATCGCAAAAGATCTCAAATCCAACGCTGCGATCAGGCACGACAAGGAGAGGGGCACTCGTCAACCTCTCCTTCAGAACACCAAAAGCACTCTCACAATCATCCGACCAAACAAAAGCAACATCCTTCCGCGTCAACCTGGTCATCGGCTCAGCAATACGAGAAACATCCTTAATGAATCGCCGGTAGTAACCAGCAAGTCCAAGGAAACTCCGAATCTCAGATGCTGACGATGGAACAGGCCACTCCCTGATGGCCCTAATCTTCTCAGGATCCACAGAAATACCATCTCCAGTCACCACATGCCCGAGAAAAGCAACTCTATCTAGCCAAAACTCGCACTTCGAAAACTTAGCATACAAACGATGCTTCCTCAGAATCTCCAACACCGTCCTCAAGTGCGAGGCATGCTCTTCCTCCGACTTCGAATAGATCAGAATGTCGTCAATAAAGATAACGACAAACCTATCCAAAAAGTCGTAGAAAATCAGGTTCATCAGATTCATGAAAACTGCGGGCGCGTTAGTTACGTCGAAAGGCATAACCACAAACTCATAGTGTCCATACTTCGTCCTGAAAGCCGTCTTCGGAACATCATCCTTCTTCACCTTCAACTGATGGTAACCACTCCTCAAATCCAATTTAGAAAACACCCTCGAACCTCCAAGCTGATCAAAAATATCATCGATGCGAGGCAACGGGTATTTATTCTTAATGGTCACCGCGTTCAACTCCCGATAGTCCACGCACATGCGACACGAACCATCCTTCTTCTTCACCAACAACACCGGTGCTCCCCACGGAGACACACTAGGATTAATGTAACCCTTCTGCAAAAGCTCATCCAACTGCTTCCGCAACTCTTCCAACTCAGCAGGTGCCATACGATACGGCGCCTTCGAAATCGGCTGCGCACCTGGGATAAGATCAATAGAAAACTCTAGAGCTCGATCAGGTGGCAAACCAGACATCTCCTCGGGGAAGACGTCACCAAAATCATGCACCACAGCTGGCCACTCCAGCTCCATCTGCATAGCCACAGCATCCACCGGCCTGGCCCGAAATCTGACAGGACCAAGCGAACTGCTACCACGACTGAACTCAAATGATGGATGTCCGGGAATCTCGAACACCACACTCTTCTTCCGACAGTCGATCGTAGCATAGAAGCTCGCTAGCCAATCCATCCCAAGAACTGCATCATAGTTGATGATGTCGTGGACAATGAAATCAGCGAAAAGCTCATGTCCACAGACCACCAACGAGCAATAATTGCAACCACGATGCACCGAGACCATGCCATTCCCTGTAACGATATTCCAACTCTTTGGAAGAGGGGACGTCGACAAGGAATGCCTCTCCACGAAGTTCCGAGAAATTATGCACATCGATGCACCAGAGTCAAAGAGGATTCGTGCAGGAAACGTGCACACCAAAACCATACCTAACAAGCAATTAACAATCAAACCCTATTCTAGCAAACAAGCATGTTCAAGCAAACAACACAATCTAACAATCAAACCAGCTAGGAAAATAACAGCTAGATTGAGGATTACCTGCGATAACCTCATCCACAGCCTCGTTCTCCACAGCGGTCATCAGAAAAGCCTGCCTCCTCGGTGGAACAGCCTGCCGAAAAGCCTGTCCCTGCGGAACAAGAGCTGCTCCACGGCCAGCAGGAACAGACGCTCGCTGTTGCAACGGCTGTGCTGCAACAGGTGCCCTCCGCAGCTGATTCGCGTGCCGACAATCCTTCGCGGCATGGGAAGCATCACCACAAATCAAACACTGGCCCAAAAACTTCCGACACTGATCCTTGACGTGGCCAGGCTTGCCGCAGAAATGGCAAGTCTTCAGAATAGGCCCTCCTGGCCTCTTAAACTGAGCGGACTGATTAGGCCTGAATCCAGGTCTAACCACAGCTCTCGCCTGTTCCACAGGCCTCCTCCCAGCACCAACAACAGATCCCCTCCTCTGGTTCACGAGCAGCTCCTGCCTCTTGGCAGCGACCAGAACCTTCTGATAAGATTCCCGGTCAGAGGAGGTCACAAAACTCTGGAGCTTCGAAGCAAGCCCCTGCAGGAACCTCTGAGCCTTCTCCTCAGCGTCCTGCACCATCTTTGGTGCAAACCGACTCAGCCTCATGAACTCTTGGTGATACATGTCCACCGACGAGCTCCCCTGCTTCAAATCGATAAAACGCTGCAGCATCTCCTCCTTGGCAGCCTTCGGGAAGAACTCACCCTCAAATCTGGCTTTGAAGGTAGCCCAAGCTATCGGCTCCACCAACATCTTTTCTTCAGCATCCCACCAATTCCTGGCGTTATCCTTGAGTTGCCTCTTCGCCAAATCAACCCATCCAGCCGGGGTGATCTTGGCCATCTTCAGATTGTCCTCGATGTTCTGAATCCACTCATCGGCCGACAGAGGACCCTCAGAACCATCAAAATACGCGAGACCCAGCTCCCGAAATTGCTTCGCTCCTGGCTCAGAGCGAGGAACATCCGGAAGAGCCCGGGCAGCTCGAGCAAGTGGAGCATTCTGGACTTGCAAAAGCACACCCTGCTGCACTTGCATCATCTGCATCATCATCCGCATCATCTCACCGTTGGTGGGTTCCCGCTCAGGCTCCTCATCATGAGGGAGCGCACAACTGCCCCCACCACGAGTGAAACGCCTTCCTGCCATCTAATGACACAGAGAACGATTCGGATTAGACTCATAGCTTATGACTCGGACGTCGAACTTAATTTATTGGACATTCTAATATTATTATCGTCATTCCAAACATCGCAGTTACAGAAGGACCTGCATGGGCCACCACTAAAACCTGTCACGACCCGCTTCCCAAAAATGGAGGCGAGACGTGAAAAGGTCCGCACGAGAGTGGAGCTGTGAAGCCCCAAACCCGATAAGCGTCCATAATACATAAACAGGTCCCTGTAACCACAACGGAATAACAATAATAACACAAGTAGGGACATGAAATAAAAATCTCACGTCTCATATATTGTCCAACAAGAAAATAAGTCCAACATCCAGAAAAGCCACCAGGCTAAAAGAAAAGAGTCTAAAGGCCCAGAACAAGGCCAACAAAAGCAACGACATAACAAGGTATAGGTGCTACGCACCGATAACAAAACAACTGTCTAACAAAAGTAAAACACGACGAAGACACTAGGACTGGTCCCCAGTGTCCACGTACTCCCCGTCAAACACAAGCTCGGGCTCGGCGTCAGTAAACACCTCGTCCTCAACGAGGTACTCGGGCTCAGGATCTAACATGTGTCACCCAAAAGAGTAAAGGGGCACATGTCAGCAAGTCTAAAGACTTGAGCAAGGAAACTGAAAGTAAGGCTCTAGCAACCTAGCAGTTTTAGTATGCATGACATGGCAGTTATAACATGAGTGCACAATTAAAACATGTCAAGACAACTTGTACGAGAGAACAATCATCGGGACAAGACAAGACAAGACAAGAGCAGCCACGCTACTATCAATCTCAATCAATTCACTATTCATGTTGTTTTGTAGATGTTTACGCCTTACAGCTGAATGGTTTCACATTCGCTGATTGGCCGCTTAACAACTACCCCAAACCTAAGAGTTTACGCCTTACCACTGCAGTTGCTGATCGGGCAGACTCCCAGTTGATTGGTCGCTTAACTCTTACCCCCAATACCCACACGTAATGGAGCCAGGGTCCCCGTACATGAGCTCAGCAAGTGAGCCAGGGTTGCCCCGCACATGAGCTCATATTATTAAACATTTGGCGTAGGGGTGCACCTAGCCGGAAACACGCAATTCGGGCATTGGCTATCAACCAACACATGGCCCGCTTCTGGAACACGAGCCAGGAACACAAGCATTTGTAGCAAAGCTACGCAATCACAGAAACACTTAAAGAATGCAATGACATGACAATTAATTTGCGTACCGTTAATGGAAAGTAAACATGGCATGGAAATTGTGGAACATGCTATATGTGTTGGAACTAGCTTCGTTGTCAAGCTAGTACCCAAATTTGCGCCTAGGCGAGTATCATTTCGTCGCCTAGCCTCTTTTACGCCTACTATAAGAAAATGTCCTAAAACATGGCCTAAACCCTAGGTGGCAAGTTTCACTTGCCTAGCACCGGGAATGACGACCACTTTGTCACACGGACGCCAATTTATGGGGTAAAATCGCTGTTATGGGGAAACAATCAACAAACAACATGAAATTTATTAGGGTTTAATAAAAATACAACTAGGTTATGAAAACAACGGTAGATCGATTTCTTACCGAGAGGAGGCGGAAGAAACACTCCGGGGAACCCTAGGATCAGATCTGGAGAAGATTGGAGAAGTTTGGGGAAACTAGGGTTTTGGGTGATTTTGGGGATTTTGATGGATTTGGTGAGATTTTGGGGAAGATGAGAGGTAGATAGAGTGAATGGATGGTTTGGATGATGGATTTAGGGCTTGGAATGAAGGATTGAAGCTTGGAGGAAGATGTGGGCTCAATGGGGGTGATTTTAGGGTTTTAGGTCGTGTTGAGGAAGAAGAAAACGTTTGGGAGGGGTTTAAATAGGATGGGCTGGCGGCTAGGGCAAAACTAGGGTTTACAGCACTAGTTAGTCGGTCAAAGAGCAACCACTGACCGACTAGTTTGACAACTAGTCGGTCGGTCGACCAACGTAGACTGACTAAGTGTAAACAGTAGCTACAGGTGAAAATAGGATTTAGAATTAGTCGGTCCATGAACAAGTACTGACCGACTAGTTTAGCATCTAGTCGGTCGATGAACGTTCTTAGACCGACTAAGAGTAAACAGTATCTCTACTAAATTTAAGATGATGTGTTAGTCGGTTAAAGAAGCATTGTCGACCGACTAGTTTGCAACCTAGTCAGTCAACCAACGTTCTTAGACCGACTAACGATAAACAGTAGCTCAGAATAAATTTAGAAAGCCAACTAGTCGGTCCAAGAAGGATTGCCGACCGACTGGATCGTCATCTAGTCGGTCGATGCCCCTTCTTACACCGGCTAATAAGCACCAAAAGTTCCGATACGAAGCGCGGGGCCCCGGGATCGATTCCTAAGACTCCTAGGCTTGATCTATAAGTAAGATATGACCGTTATGAAGTCCGTCACAAGTGACATACTTCGAAATCGACAATCCTAAGGAAGAAACGAGAAAATACGATGAATCGATCGAAAATGAAATCTACGGAGACGAAAACCATACACAGAGGAGAAAATCCACCAAACATATATTATAATATATTAAATCCAGATACATGAAAAGCAGTCGTTACATCCTCCCCAACTTAAGAAAAATTCCGTCCTCGGAATTTCCGAATACTCACGAGTCCGGAAACAAAAGTGGGAAACGCTCACGCATCTCATCCTCATTCTCCCAAGTAGACTCTCCAGGTGAACCGTGTCGCCACATCACCCTCACAAGATTGACAATCTTGTTCCGAAGCGATTTCTGACGCCTGTCCAGAATCTGCACTGGATGCTGGTCATACGTCATATCGGGGCGAACGGTAATCTCCGGAAAATCTACCGCATGAGACGGATCGCTAATGTATCGACGAAGCTGCGACACATGGAAAACATTGTGAACTCCTTCCAAAGATGGCGGCAAGGCCAAGCGATAAGCTGCCTCGCCAACCCTCTCCAAAACATCAAACGGCCAAATGTATCGCGGGCTCAACTTTCCACGCTTCCCGAAACGAATCACACCACGATTCGGGGAAATCTTCAAGAACACATGGTCGCCCGGCTGAAACTCCAAAGGACTACGTTTAGCATCCGCCAATGCTTAAAACGGTCCTGAGCAATTCTCAACCTCTCCCGAATATTCCTGACGATCTCCACGGCCTCCACGATCATCTCAGGTCCCAACAGCTCCCGATCACCAACGTCATCCCAACTCAATGGCGATCGACATTTCCTCCCATAAAGAGCGGCGAAAGGCGCCATGCCAATACTCGCCTGGAAGCTGTTGTTGTAGGAAAACTCTACCAGATGCAGATGGTCCTCCCACGAACCCTTGAAATCCAACATGCACGCTCTCAGCATGTCTTCCAAAATCTGAATCGTCCTCTCGGACTGGCCATCCGTCTGCGGATGGTACGCCATGCTGAAACTCAGACGCGTACCCAAGCTCTTCTGCAAACTCTGCCAGAACTGAGATGTGAACCTCGTGTCTCTATCGGACACGATACTCACGGGGACTCCATGAAGTCGCACAACCTCCTGCACGATTCACGTTACATCACTATCCAAACTAGGAAAAGGAAATAAAACGGAGAGTAAAAAGAATTTTACCTCCATATATCTCCTCGCTAGCGCCTCAGTGGACTGTCCCACTCGGAACGGAATAAAGTGCGCAGATTTGGTCAATCGATCTACGATCACCCAAATCGCGTCATTCTGCTTCGGACTCCGAGGTAGTCTAGTCACGAAATCCATAGTGATGTGTTGCCACTTCCACTCCGGAATCGGAAGCGGTTGTAGCAACCCGTTCGTACGCTGATGCTCCGCCTTCACTTGCTGGCAAACCAAGCACTTGGCTACACTCCGAGCCACACTCCTCTTCATGCCATGCCACCAATAATTCAGACGAAGATCCTGGTACATCTTGGTGCCACCAGGATGCACAGAATACGGCGAACTGTGTGCCTCCACCATCAACTCCTCTCTGATATTCCCAGCGGGCACACACAACCTGGCTCCAAACCTCAACGAGCCATCCTCATGAATCGAAAAGTCAGTCCGTAGACCGGCTTCAACCTACTCCCGAATCCTTACCAACTTCGGATCCTCGGCCTGGCCAGCCTTAATCCGATCCACGATCGTCGACTGTACCTGCATGTACATCAACGACGAAGCCGCCCCAGGAAGAACAACCTCAATCCCAGACTCGCAAAAATCCTGCTGCAATCTCCACTGCGAGGTCAAAATCATCACCGCTGGAAGCCTACTCAAAACATCAGGAACCACATTCACCTTGCCAGGGTGAAACTGTAAATCAATATCATAATCCGCCATAAGCTCCAACCATCGACGATGTCGCATGTTGAGCTCCTTCTGAGTGAAAATATACTTCAAGCTTTTGTGATCGGTGAAAATCTTCACTTTCTCACTCAGCAGGAAGTGCCTCCAAATCTTAAGAGCAAACACAACGGCAGCCAACTCCAAATCATGCGTCGGATAATTCTTCCAACTGCTTCTTGGCGCTTGACAAGGCGGCGAGGCTGGATGTCGCCTCCGAGGCCGCCCAATCTGACTTGCCCTTGGTGGCCATTATCTTCCCCAAATCTTCCTCCAGCTTCTTCACCTGAGCTCTGAGCTCAGAAGCCTCGTTCTCGGCATCCGCCACCCGGTGCTGCCCCTCGATCAGTTCGCGGGCCCTGCGGCGCAGACCTGCCCCGAAAATGGTCACCTGCAGATGGCGACAATCAGCAAAACCAGAAGGCGAAGCAAAATTCGGAATGCACATTGGCAACGAACCTGAAGGCCACTGTGAACGAAGAAGTTGGCCATCGTCTCAAGGTCGACCCCATTCAGGAAATCGACATCCCTTGGCAGAGTGATATTCTCCGCCAGACAAGCCCCCGTCCTAAAGTCCAGGAGGGCCGACTCGGCCGTCCCCACGATGTACGGTGGCCGATAGGTCTCCCCGTGAATCTCCCCATGATGGCCAGACCCAATGCGGTTCGACTGCAGAAGGTGGCCGAACTCTGGAGGTATGGGGCCGATGGAAGGGACCGGAGGATCAATGTCCTCGTATGGCCACCCGTCGTGTGGCGTGCTGGAGGATGATGCACCCCCAACTCGAGGATCATAAGGAGCCGCCTTCAAAGACCGCACAGCTTGACTTGAGGAGCATTCAGCCTCCCCCAACTCCAGCATGAGGTTCCCCGATTCCTCCGATTCCTCCCATTCCTCCCATTCCTCCTCTTCCTCCTCTACCCTCTTCCTCTTACGGCCTTCTTCATTGGCCCGCTCCATCGCTGAAGTAACCTCTCTGTATGCTCCTCCCGCCATTTTTGTTTCTGGAAGAAATAATAAGATGATGAGATTTCCTCGGAGCGCTAAAGCCATTGGCCTCACCTCCAATTTCTTTTATTATGCGAACGAATGGACAAGATGATCGACACGTGTCAGAATTTTGGCAAAAACAACGGTTGAGATAGGCGAAAGGTTTTGGCGGCCTTAATCCAAATTTGATGCTTCGAATGTCGTGCCCTATTAAAGGAAATTACCTATCAGTCGGCCTCGATCCGCGTTTATAATTGAGAACGAATCACGGGGGCCAATGTTGAACCCGTGTACGGCGCCGAAAAGGCATGGGGTTATTGCTCATCGCACAAAATGACTCAAACCCTATAATTGCTATCCGCTCACGCCCACTCAAAACTCACAATTACACACAGCACACAACCATTTTTTTCCCATCCACGTTTACATGTGAAAGGGTAAATTTATTATTCGTATCACCGTTGCATAATTGTTAAGAAATTCCATGTCACAACTAGTCCTTACATAAAGTTTGGAAATGGTGCATGTCAGGCTGCAGGCAGAGTGTATGTCATGGCATATACATCTACTGTAGTAAAGGCAGTAACAACTATACTTATGAACATGTAAAAGCGTGCACGTGCAACAGGCAAGGTGTACAACAATGGATCGACACATGCAACAGGCAGAGTGTAATGCAAGACTGAGGTGCATTCAATCATTGAGATACAAAAACAATCAATTCAAAGTGTCAAATAATACATCTTATGCATATAGTCCTCATCTAAGGGTGTTAGTGTTACGATTTGATGTATGATGAGAGACTTGTACTTTTGCCCTTCTTTTTTCGAGTGAGTTGTGAATATGAAGATGTTGGTGTATGTATAAGATGTATCAATGTATCATTAAAATGGAATATTGTGTTATTTTCTCAGTCTTTTTATCTGTGATGGAGTTTTACTTGTACTTCCCTGCAAGTGCGAACTACCTGCAGTGTTCTTTCTGCTCTCTTCTTTTATTTCTTTCTACGTAAAAACACTCGTCTTTTCGGGAATACATGATAAGGGTTCGTACTTATCGGATATCCCGGGGACCGGGTCGCATTGAATGAAGGCCAGTCGAACGAATTCTCCCGCCCATGGGGAGTGGTATTCGAAGTGCTGCCTCTGTGAGACTTTGACACGTGTCCCATACTGACGGCTTGGATTCGAAGGGACCTTCAGTATAAAGCCTTTCTCCTTTTAAATTCTGCTTTACCCATTGCTCGTTACCCTGATTTTCATCTTTTTTGCTCAGATGGTGGGTCGGGATTTCAGTGAAGACGTTCCTAACGTTCCTCACCATCCACCCTTGGGCACGACCGAACCTTCGCCCTTCGTGGCGAATCAGATTGATTCACCCTCCGGTCTCGACCTCGGAGAGGGGGACGTTGCGGCCGTCGAGCAGGGTTCCCGTGTGTTAACCGGGAATGAGGAGAAGAAGAGACGCTCTTACTCGTGGTCTGAAGGTCCCGAGAGGAAGAAGAAGAGGAGTGAGAGTAGTCCAGCTGTCCTTCCGAGTGACCGCTCCTTCAGGGAGAAACTGGCAGACTCTCTGGTATGGCATATCCAGCATGTCGGACCCTTTTTTCTTCAACGACTCTTTTGTTGATGGCGACATTCATCCCTGCGGTCTTGCAGGTTTACCCGGTTGCTGTAGATGGTCTTGAGGCGGCCTTGGCGCAGGAGCGCCTGAGGGCTGAGGCGGCTGAGCAATCAGCCAAGGAGGCCCACCAGTTCAAACTGAGAGTTGCAGAGCTCACCTCGGTGGTGGGATGTTTGACGGAGGCTCTGGCCGTCGCCAAGAGTTCGGCCAAGTATGCTAAGGATGCACTGTCCCTCGCCCGGGAGGAGCATAGAAAGGCGAAAGGCGCTCTTTGGGCCGATATAGGCGACCTGCGGGAAGTGGCCCATGGTCGGATCGTAGCTGAGGTCCAGAGGGACTATGGGGATGTCCTGGCTCTGAAGATCGTGGAGTCTATCCGTGATGGATTCTGGGCGTTCTTGGACATTTTAGTTGCTCAGATCGAGAGGTCCTTCCGGGATGGTTTCGCAACGTTCGAGGCACGGGTCCGACGAATGCTTTCCCGACCTCCGGTTGTCCCTGGTCACCCTACTGGTTCGGGAGAAGACGAATCGCCTGGGGACGCCTCTTCGCGAGCTCCTTGACCGCCGCCCCGTTTACGGTTTGGGCGCGGTGTCATTTTACCGCAAGTGCACGGTTAGTGTAGGGTGCGGGTTTATCGAACACATGGAGGTGGATGGCTTGAGTGGCTACTAGCCTCGCCTAGGTTGTGTGCTAGCTACGCGGATGATATGGGGGAAGTGTAGAAATGAAAGAAAGAAATGAAAATGACACAAAATGAATCCCCGCTAACACGGGCTAGAGCACTCATGACACTTGGCATTTGACTTGACCCAGGGTGAGACATTGCCCCAAAAGGTGGTACCTAGCGTCCATGGCCCGATATTCCGGTCGGTACCAAGCACGCTAGGCCTACCCGGTTCCGGACGGTGGACATTCCCATGTCCATTAACACCTTCCGCAACCGGGAGCATTAAGGCCACAATGATATCTCCCAACACTTCGTCCAAGCCGCTCCCGCGCGCGAGGACTCGATGTCAACGCTCGGGGCGTGAGCTATGGCTAGGGAGTCAATCGCCAAGTTTATTCCCCCTTGGCCCGACGGTCAGAGGCGGTCTTTCTCCCGCCAATGACAATGAAACACCCCCGCGTAACCCTAATGGCCAAATAGGTCAAATGTGATTTCTAGCAATACATCTAAGCGGGTCTTGACAGGACAAGCACCTGGACCCCAATCCCCAACACATCTAGTGTGTTGCCGTACGAATTGGACTCAGATTGCTAGAAATCCCCATTGGCACATTTCATCGAACACATGCCATGCAACCAAGCCAAATGTAAATTTCCAAGCATCAATCCTACCCTAACCCGTATTAGGGTTCATCAAAACTACTCAATGGGGAATAACATATAAACAAACAACACAAAAGACATATAAACTTTCACCATCAAGCAAAATAAACACAATACAAACAATGGAGAAAAATAGAGGAAAATACTTATCTTGAGTTGAATCGTCAATCCATTACAAGATTTATTAGAAGATAAAACCTAATCTAAACTACCCTAAGCTTCACAAGAGAAGGGGGCAAAAAGCCCTCAAAAACTGAAGAAGAACTCCCCTCCATCGTGCCCCAAAACCCTATTTATAAACCCCTCAAAAACCCTCTTGGGTCGGGTTCAAAACTGTCAAAAAAGGCCCACCCGATCGGGTGAAAACTCACCCGATCGGGTGGAATAAACAGAGAGCACGAAGCTGCCGAAATTGACTTCAACCGATCGGTTGGACTCCCAACCGATCGGTTGAAGTGAAATTTAAGACAGCAGCCAATTTCAGCACCTAGCTGCGCTCAGAAAATTCCAGAAAAATCTAGAAAAATCGGATTTGGGCATGCGACCTATCGTTGGAAAGCTAACGACGATGCCGACGCTAGAAAAATAAGAGATCACCCAAAATCCTTCTGAAATGATAGCAGATCTTCAATGATTGCATCAGCAGCGCGCAAAGGCGGAAGAAAAGGCCACCCGATCGGTTGAAACATCAACCGATCGGGTGAGCCGCTTGTTGCTTTGGCCATCGGGCTTCGGGAGCTTCAACCGGGCGCAGAGGAGAGCGGGTGGCGTGACCGGGTCATCCTTCGGAGGAATCGGCTACAGATGAACCGATCGGGTGAAGGTCACCCGATCGGTTGGAATTCAACTCCATTTTCCCGAGAACTCTGTTGGGATGAACCGGTCGGTGAACCGGTCGGTTGACTTTGCTCCTCGCTCCAACTTCAGTCCGGGTCGTGCACGCGTGCATCACCAGATCGGTTGGCTGTGTCCAACCGATCGGGTGGGGGCTGAAAAGTGTCAATCTTGGTCGTTTGACCCCCTGGATCACGCGTGACTTCTCCCGTTGCTCCGGGGACTTGAGATATCATCGTTTTATGTCCCAAATGCTAGAAATTCCTGCAAAATACCAAAAACACGGAAAAGTGAAAGAAAACAAGAAAACACGAGAAAACAAATACAAGACGACGGTAAATAACGGAAAAAACACGGAAGAAAACATGCGCAAATATATGAAATATAAACGCACGTCACTCCTGCATCATAGGTGGATCGAACCCTTTTTTGTTTCTCCTTTTTGTTCGTTGTACTTGGAAATATTTTTGATGAATGGAAACAATTTCTCGAATGATTTCTTGACAATTGGCGTGACCTGCTACAACAGGTAAATTATAAGATATGAGATCGACAACAGCATATAGATTTCTCGAATGATAGGCATCATCCTCATACTCTCATAATTAAAACTTTGGGTATTAAGTTTTAGTTTGTACCCGCAGACCTAGGAATTCAAAGCCACACTAGCTGCATTTTGAACTAAAATACCAGATAAATCATTTTTCATAGATACAGCTTTCAAGAGATTCAGTTTTCAGCACATTTAATGATGGGCTTCATTACATAAATACTTTTCATACCACTGCCACTTTTTCTTTGGTGATGAGCTTGATGACTGAGCCCACAGGCATGGCCAAAAGGCTGAAGAGGAAATTGACAAAATCTTTGCCCGCTTCCGCGAACAACACTCTCTTCATCCCATTGTCTATGAAAAGCTTCAACCTCGTTTGGGTGGCCATCTTCACTGCTGCAGCAAACCGATGATGGTTTGTTTAAGCTATGGTCTCTGGTTGTTTGGGAAGGGTTTGCTTGATATGGTCAGAGTAATATTTGAGCAAGGTTACTTCTTTCTCATGCCTTTCACAGCACTCGAAGTGTTGTGGTTGAATATAATTTGTGGGTATGGAAGCCATTTATAGACGAATTGGACTGCCCTTGGATGAGGATGAGCCTACAGTCGAGTGTAGCATTACTCCTTCCTCATGACTGATAACCATCACTCGAAGTGTAGAGGTTGAAGAGGGCTTGTGCGTATGAAATCCATTTTATAGACGAATTAGACTGCCCTTGGATGAGGATGACTCTACAGAAGAGACCCCGTGAGTCTACAGAAGAGACCCCGTGAGTCTACAAAGCAGTGATCGTGAATGTACATAAGATTTTATTCATCGCGCACATCTTCCAAAATTATTTGCTCTCCGCGTAAAACGGCCATATTCTTGCCGGTTGTGCGCGTTGAGTTATTTTGTTTGCTCAACGTGCACCACCACGGTCATACATTATTGGGAACAACACTGGCTGCTATCAATCTGCTGTAGATTCACGGGCATTCTTCTGTATAATCACAAGCAATTTGCTGTAGACTCACGGGGTCTCTTGTGTTGCCTCCCAGTAACTCTACTGTAGTCTCATCCTCATCCAATGTCATCCAAAGTCGTCTATAAATGGCTTCCCTTCCCACAAGCCCTCGCCAACCACTACACTTCTTGATGATATTATTCTATCTTATTGTATCTTATTCTAGTTATATGATATTTTCTCTACGACATTCTATTTTTTCCTTCATCACTACTGCGTCCTCAACACTCAAAGATGGACAATATACTAGCGTCTAGTGACGTGATGCAGAAATTGAATACATCACATATATATTGATTCGAAGATGTTCTTTGCTCCTTCATATGTTCTGTTTGTCGTCATTGAAGCTATCAGCTTCCATGCACACCCGTTTCTTCACTGCTTGTATATGTTATTTGATACTTCGTTGCAGACATCACTGCTCGATGATAATAAATGTTCTATCTTATTCTAAGTCTACCTGTACAATATTTTTACTTAATTATGCTTT
The DNA here is from genome assembly GCA_030789695.1 of Scilla litardierei. Taxonomy (NCBI): domain Eukaryota; kingdom Viridiplantae; phylum Streptophyta; class Magnoliopsida; order Asparagales; family Asparagaceae; genus Scilla; species Scilla litardierei. The sequence goes on from CM061139.1 coordinate 5,177,336, forward strand.
GTTATGTGTTCATCACTGATTCTTCTTCAACGCAGACAGGGGGACGGATGGCCAAGATACAAAGAAGCAAGTGACGCTGATGCAGCTGATGGAGCAGCTCATAAATGGCAACAAACTTTAAATTTTTTCATGGTGGGAATCCATGTATCCCTAGTATAGTCTAGTGCTTTAATTGCTTAGTCGAGCAAAAACTGTGATGTTGCAAAATGTTTAGATGTAGTTTCTACTTTGTTGTGTTATGTACATTTGAATGCATAAATGTTGTAGCATGTTGGAATACAGATCTTAATACAATGTCATTAAATTTGGTGCAATTGCATCACATTACAAAATTGCGTGATGCTAAATTGAAGTACCCACAATTACTCAGCTCGCACCAGCGGCAACAGCATTGAACGTTGTGCGAGCTGAGCACAACTGTCTACGATTACCAACATTTACTCAACGATCATAACCGTCAAAGTTATGAACCGTTGTGCGTGTGGGGCTTAACTGTTTACAATTACCCATATTACTCAGCGCGCACATCCGTAACATTATTGAACGTTGTGTGCGCTTATTAGGAAGCCTGTAAAATTACCAAGTTTTGCTCAGCACGTACAACTGGTAAAATTGTAAACGTTGTGCGCGCGGAGCTAAACTGTATACAATTACCCACCATTACTCATCGCGGACAGCTACATGCCTCATTCTCTTGAATCTTCATTCTCTTCAGCTATTCTGCTTCTGCTTCTTACTCCTTAATCCCATTAATTTTCTTGACATTTGTCAGGTTCTACAGCAACAGAGAAATTATAAGATATGAGATCCGCAACATCGGATATAGGTCTCGAATGATAGGCATCATCCTCATAGGCTTATAACGAAGACTTAGTGTTTTAATGTTCAATTTGGATCCCCAGCCCTATTAATTCAACTCCACGATGGCTGCATTTTGGACTAAAAATATAGGAGGCTGCCGTTTTCAGATGACCATTTTTAAAGAGAACCAGTTTACTTACAACCCATTTACACTGATATGTCCGTGACAGATGCATGTTGTATATTTCTTCCAAGCTGATACAAAATTGTTACCTTTAGGATATAAAAATGTTGTCCTTCATATCACAGCCTTGTTAAGTCATCGGGCGAAGATTTTTCCTACAGAGATTATGGAGCAATGATGTTACAATAATTTATACTAGTATATAAAATAGTAACCAGCTGTGCTCATATATACCTTATTTCTACCAGCTGTGCTCATACGACAAGTTCTCATGTCATGACCCTTTTTTGCACAAACACTGCATGTTCTTGTTCTTGTTTGACTTTGTTCTTGTGAGACTTGTATTCCAGACGGAATCCTTGACGCCACTCGTGGTCGGCCTTTAGTTCTAGCTTTTGTAGGATCATGCATAATGACATCATTTACTCCCACTTCTTGTTTGATAGGTGCACTGGACCCCACCTGTGATCTTGGCTCTTCAGAAGCAGTTTGCGCTTTATTAGTCATATTATGCTGGTCCAAAAAACTGTTTGCCCACCCAAAGACGACATCAAACAGAAGGGGATCTCTTGTTACCGCCTCCACGACTTTATCAAATGATGAATGAAGTCTCCAGGCTTGAAGTGGAGTAATTTGAGTTAGACGCACTCCGTGTACTGTGCTAGTTGACGAGGCCCCAAGACTCATGATGCTATGTCTTGCATTTAGAGTCCACCTGGGTAAAATATATCTCTCAGGGATGGCTTGCATATCATACTTTTGCTTCATCATATATAAAATTTGCGTACATAGCAAACCTTCAGTCACAGCCCTTGCACACGTACACCTGAACATTCCCTTAGATATATTGCATTGAACATTATGCACGTAGCTCTTTCCATCAATCCGCATAGTTACTCTATACGTGCTCGTATCCCCATCCGTGCTCACCCTTTCGTGCCGACAGTATAAAGTATTTTTGAAACGATTTTGAAAAATGGAAAATATGTTTCTAGTATATACCTTTGCGGCATGAACCTCTAACTCATGCATGCCGCTAAATTCTGGTTTGTTCCGCATACAAAAAGTATCTTCTCTCTCCTCTTTGTCTTGCTGAAATTTTACAGCTTTATCATATTGATCAATGAACTCGTATAATGGAGTCATACAGTTTACGTATCCATCAAAATACGCGTTCATGCTTTCACTCCTTTGGCTGGACGCCATGCCTACACACAAAACAAGAAATGAATACCATGTGCTGAGTTTATTTTGATCATATATTTTTACACCAATCTCTATCGTATTAACATTCATACCCGCAAAGAAAGTATCCAGTAGGTATGCCTTAATCCAATGCTGTGCTTTCTCATGCATCGTATGCAACCACTTCCAGGCTTTCATTTCATTTTTTTGTTTTTCTGTCAATGGCTCCTGAAATTCCGTTTGGTACTTCTCCATTAAGATGCGCCAACAATTCTCAGCTTCTTCAACATTTTGACTGTTCTTACACCAGTTTGCATAGTCTTCTTCAAATTCAGGGTTATAAGAAGACCGCAATGAACGTAGATGCTCATCTTCGTGCAGACTGATTTGCCATATGCAATACCTGTGTTTTGTATTTGGAAAAACTCTTTTGATTGCATTGCATATTGCCGGGTCTTGATCGGTGATGATAGCTCCTGGTGCTTTATCCCACATACATGTTAACCACTGTCTGAATAACCAAACAAAGGATTCTTCCTTCTCATCAGCAAGAAGAGCACATCCAAATAAAATAAACTGTTTATGATGATTAACACCTGTAAAAGGTGAAAAAGGCAACATGAATCTATTTGTCTTATAAGTGACATCAAATACAACAACATCTCCAAACTGGCTGTATGATGTCCTTGCCCTTCCATCAGCCCAAAATATACTCCTGCATACATTCTCTTCATCATGCTCAATAGCATAATAGAACTGAGAGTCTGTAGCTTGCCTTTTAATAAAGTGTTATATTACTCTAATGCATTCCATCCCAATGTTGTTCTTTCTTTCTACTCTCCCATGATCAATGAATTGTTGCGTAGTAATATTGACATTACTACTCGTGGCATTTAGAATCCTTGCAATCTTTGCAGGTCCTACTCCACAGCCACGCATCTGATCAACTAAATTCCTACATGTTCCGTCCATCTGCGATCTTTTATGTGACCGTAGCATCTGGATCTTCACTGGGCTTTTTATCAACTCATGATTATGATCATCATTAAAGGAGTTTATGCGCCATACTCCTCCGGTGATTTTATGAACTGTCATTCGAGCCATACAGCCTTCTCTCTCGTTTTTCCTTCGATTAACGTCCCTCCCTATCTCCCTCTTATCTTTTAAGCTTTTATACCCTTCTTTGTTGCACGTATACTTCCTCCTCGTGGTATTGCCATCTTTTCCCTTTCCCGCAGATCCCTTTCGGGTTGCAAAACCTTTCATTGCTGCATATGTATTATAAAATTGATACGCATCTTCTTCTGTTTGAAATGTCATTCCAACATGTGGGCTGCCTTTTTCATTATCACTATGCCTATCCTCTTGATATACGCTGTTTGCACTGTCATTTTCAGCTTCAATCTCATTTGGCATCTCCTGATCATGCACATAGGGTTCACTCTCTTCGATTTTCATTTTCTACATTAGAAACAAGTAAAAATATCAGTAATATTGACGCAACATGACTGCTATACATGTCTATCCAAGTATCAGTAGATCATCATCAGCATGTTAGTTGAAACCACACTACTATTACTAATCATGTTAAAACCTTGCGTATTATATCTATTATTTTTCAATATGATCTAATTGTTACCATCATATTTGATGACCGGATCAAATCCATCAAAAAATCAAACATATCAACCGTTTTGCGCGGTGGGCAATATTATGTACGCCATTCGCTCCATGTTGTTGTGCTATATGAGCTGCTTCGGCAAGTTTTGATGGACATCTCATATTGCTCAACGCGCACAACGGGTGCGATGTTTGAAGGGTTGTGCGTGGAGAGTAATTTCCATCGCAACACTTCGCTAGTTTGGACATTACTCACCGCGCAAAACGGGACACGCAACACTTCGCTAGTTTGGAAATTACTCACCGCGCAAAACGGGACAAAAATTTAGCCCGTTGTGCGCGGAGAGGAATTTCTAGCACTAATCGTCCAAAGGTTGGAAATTACTCCCCGTGCAAAACCCTTCAAAAATTTATCACGTTGTGCGCATTGAGCAATATGAGATGTCCAACAAATTAGGGATGACGATCCTTACCTCGATGGAGGAGAGTAACAGGGGAATCAACGAGAGTGTGATGGCCTGGATTTGGGGGCGATCTTAGGCGTGGGCTGTTGAAATCGAAGACCTTGTGCAAAACTGGGGATCTACTCCAGCTTCTGCGTTTTGCACGGGAGTGAGCAAAAGAATTGGTGGCGATTGCTCCAGCTTCTGTGTTTTGCGCGGGAGTGAGCAAAAGAATTGGTGGCGATTGTATTTTAGTACAAAAGGGGTTAAAGGTAATTTAGTACAGAGGCGCGTTGAAAAGAGCTTAAAAGGCGTTTTGGTAATTGCCCCAAAAGGTCAGATATTACCATGATCGCTGATCGGATCGGACGGTCAGGAGGGGTCGAGCGTAGGAATCCCATCTGAGCACGAGCTCAGGCGCATTTTACCCTATATGTGTGTGTGTGTGTGTGTGTATATATATATATATATATATATATATATATATATATATATATATATATATGTTGACTAGGATCCATTCGGATGGATCAAACATGCGGATCCATCCAAGTGGAATTTAAAGCTAGACAATGTAAATAGAAAATCCGACCGTTGGATGTCATCTAACATGTCTAAACTAGCTCCAAATAAAATTTCAACTCATTTGGACATGTTTTGCCCATGCATCAAGTGGTTGCAAAATCGATGTTTCTGAATAGTTATAAAATCAGCTAATTTTGTAACCACTTGATGCATGGGCAAAACATGTCAAAATGAGTTGAAATTTTGTTGGAGCTAGTTCAGACATGTTAGATGACATCCAGCGGTCGGATTTTCTATTTACATTGTCTAGCTTTAAATTCCACTTGGATGGATCCGCATGTTTGATCCATCCGAATGGATCCTAGTCAACATATATATATATATATATATATATATATATATATATATATATATATATATATATATATATATATATGTATGTATGTTAGTGCACGGAAACGAACCCGACTTGGGTATCCGCATACCCGGCCCGTTTAGCATCCGCAACCCATTAACCCTCGCACTCTGAGCGGGGTACGACTAAGTCAAGCGAATGGGTCGTTCGACTGTTGGACTCCCACCGACATTAGTGGGGCAAAGTTATAGCAATCGAGTAAATGGGCAGCCGTTAACTCGAATCCCGGAGAAGATCGCGTCCCGATCAATAAGGGACGGTTACACATCATCAAGAGGGAGCTACCTATAAATAGGCCGACAAACAAAGGTAAAGGGGTTTCATCTGGAAGGTACGAGATCTAATACATAGAACTCCATCTTCTTACTTCACCATTCAATATTAGAGCTTGCGTTGTTAGTCTAGAGACGAACCTCTGTGGGTCGAACTCAGCTACGCCGAGCTCCCTCTCTACCTTAAGTTCCCTACTAACTTAAGAATCGGAGGGGATTTGGGTCAGAACCCAGATCCGACTCCCTTAAGGACTCCATGTGGTGCAGGTCGATGATCATCCTCCAGTGCCTAAGGTCGACTTCGAGCTCCATAGATCTCGCATGACCAATGCGACGGTCTCCCTTCGATCGATCCAAGGTCGTACCACCATCAGCTACCATCACCCGACCCTAGTTCTTCCAACCAAGGATCACACTCCAAAGGCTGACAAGGCTCCAGCTCAGCGCTCTGAGTCCTCGTCATCTTGACAACTGTCCTGGTCAATTTTGGCCTTATCAGTTTGGCACCATCTGTGGGAAACCATGAGTCAACATCCCAACCATGTTGGCTCACCCGTCAACACACTATGGGGGAAAAAAGACTCCTAAATGTGTCTGTAACTCCAACGTAATCGTGGGAGTTCCAAAGCAATCAACTTCGTTTCGGTGTTCAAACACTGGCAGGAAGATGTCCATCGTCGTAGGGCGAAAATGCCCAATGGACTCCACACCACCCATCTCATTCTCAGATGAAGATCGGGGGGAGTGGAGTTGCCACATGATGACACAGTCATCGTTACCGTCGCCATCAAGGAGGCAGAAGTGAAGAGATTTCTCATAAATTCGGGAAGCTCGTGCGACGTGCTTCTCTTCACCACTCGAGAAAGGATGAGAGTTGCTATCGAGGAGGTGGATCGACTCCTAGCAGCAGACTTCATTCGAAAGGTCCAATACCCCGATTGACTTTTGAATGTCGTAATGGTGAAGAAGTCAGAGTGGCAAGTGGAGGATGTACGTCGACGACACCAACCTTAACAAGGTGTGTCCAAAAGACTACCATCCATTGCCATAACTTGACCACCTAGTCGACAGCGCTTCAGACGTCGAGCTCCTGAGATTCGTGGATGCCTTCTCCGGGTACATCAGATCCAGGTAACATCAGGAGGCGAAGAAAAGACAATATTCATCACCAACAGAGGTACGTTCTGTTATAAAAAATTGTCTCTCGGACTAAAAGAATGCAAGAACAACGTACCAATGCATGATGAACGACGTCTTCGAGGCTCAAATCGGGCAAAACGTAAAAGTCTACATCAACGATATGCTGGGTAAATCGAAGAAGCCAACGGATCACATTGCAGGCCTTCGAGAGGTATTCGCGCAGATCCGGTGATTCAATCTTCATCTGAACCTTGCCAAATGAACATTCAAGGTTCGTTCGGGGAAATTCCTCGGTTTCATGCTAAAAATCGAGGGATCGAAGCCAATCCCGATGAGATCATTTCCATTGTCATAATGAAGGATGACATTGTTGAGGCAATTCTTGCCTTAATCGGCCGAAAGATCATTGCTTTTCCTCAAAGTGTCGAGAAAGGTGATAGCAGCTGCATCAGGTGGCCAGAGAACCGTCAAGGGGGAAGCAGAATGCAAAAAGGCCTTCTCCGAGCTAAAGGAAACCTTCGCACCCCGCCACTCTTGACAAAGCCAGACAAGGACGACCAGCTCATCCTCTACCTGGCCGCCATCGAGGAGGCCGTAAGCTCGGTGCTCCCCAAAGAAGGAGCAGGGGTGCAATGACACATCCACTATGACAGTCAGGTTCTCCGAGGCACAGAGATCAACTATACGAGGATCGAAAGGATGGCTTCCGCAATGGTCCAACCCACAAGGAGGCTACGACGGTATTTCCAATCGCACACCATTGGGTCCTCATCGACACTCCCCTAGAACAGACCCTGAAGAGGCTTGATCGTTCAGGGAGAATGAAAAAGTGAGGGGTCGAACTAAGCAAGTTTGACATTCAGTTCAAATCGAGGACCACCATCAAAGGGCAGGCTCTTGCCGACTTTATCATCGAACTCACCTACAACGACCGCCCCCAAGAGGAGGTTTGCACAACTGGCTCACATCACGGGGCTATCCCCTTGTCCTCAACGAGCGACAACCCACCAAGTGAAGACGAGGGGACTTGGATCGTTCAAGTAGATGGTTCGACCACACAAGCTGAAAGTGGGGCTGGAATGATCGCCCAAACCTTTACGGGCGAAACACTCGAATATGCCCTCCTTTTCGATTTCCAAACTACCAATATTGGAGCGGAATATAAAGCGGCCATCAACAGACTCCGACCGGTTCGAACCCTAGGAGTGAGAGTGGTCCAATTACTCGACGACTCCAGCCTTATCGTCCATCAACTAAAATGGGACCGTCGAGGCTCACGACGAGTCAATGCAAAGCAACATGCAAGTTGCTAGAGCAGAACTCACCATATTCACACGCATAGAAATTCATCACGTGTCAAGGTAAAAGAAGCATCAAGCTAGCGCCTTATCGAAGCCTGCATCGTCCTTGGACCATGTATGTACAATGTCTATCCCGTCCCAGCGAACTGGCACAAGGTCTGCTAAATCTCGATCAAGAGGCTATGTGGATGAATCCGATGATCCGATGAACAGAAGGTCTACCAATTAGTCCGACTGGATGGTTCATTGTACAATAGACGATGGACCAGAACAACCCATAAAACACCAAAAGGGTAAAACAACCGTTCATTTTTTATCCTATGCATATTTATTATGAATGCAGAGTAGATCGTTCTTCAACATCAGTCGTAACATTTCGTCGGCCGTAAGTCGAAGAGGCCTCACCCCTTGCTACCGAACGACCTTCATCGGTTATAAGTCGAAGGAGCCTCACCCCTCGCCACGGAACAACCATCGTCATGTCGTAAGTCAATGGGACCTTGTCCCACACCACCGAACGACCTTCGTCGGCCGTAAGTGGAAGGTGTAGGGTTTTGGCGGACCCTCAGAGCTCGGATTTGTGTCTGTCCTAAGTCGGACGGACCACAAGGGCATAAAGCGCAGCGGAAAAACCAAAAAAACAAAACTTTTAAGCTGGCTAAACAATTTAGCTAAGCTCTGAGGGAGCCAGAACCTAGCCCGATCTATGCCGACTTGGGGTGGATCTGACCACCCCAAGAGGGATCTATTCTACAGCGACAGACTTAAATCTACACTAAAATTGCTTAACCACATACCCGGAATCTTGGCCCTGGAGCATGCAATATATACCGCACCATCTTCTGATGCTCCTTATAGCCGAGCCGTCTTGACTCGATCCGCCTGAGCCGCCTCGCACCCTCGAACCGATCCGCCCGAGCCGACTTTCACCTCCAAGCCGATCACACGCGGTAGAAAGTTTCACTTGAGTAGACCCGTGTCTTAGACGTCTGGATCCGAATCCAAACCCCCTTCGTAGTCTTGCTAGGACTACTCCGGAGAACAGGAGAGAGAGAGAGAGAGAGAGAGAGAGAGAGAGAGAGAGAGAGAGAGAGAGAGAGAGAGAGAGACGCCGATCGAGCCTGCTCTAAAGTTCTGGAGCTACTCGATCGAGGACTTGGTGCATTTTTCAATGAAGAGAGTGCACCCCTATTTATATAGGGAGCCGGCAATCCTCTTCTCGTTGTGAGCAATGTGGGACTATTGCTAATTTGAAAAAAAAATTCAATTAAGCTAATTTAGCTTAATTTGTAGTTTAGTGAGATTTTCATAAAAGCAAACTTTAACTAATTAATTCTCTTTGCTCATTAAACTTTAGACACCAAAAAGCTATCAATCCGAAAGGCTTCGAATGGTGAACGCGTAGGAACCAACGATGACGAATTTCGACTTCGTTTGACCCCTCAAACAATTGCGCAAAGTTGGGCAAATAATCAATTTTTGTAGCCGTCATTTAGGTTTTCAAAAACCCTAAAATAACTTAAGTTGCGGGCGCGCCCGCTAGGCTTAGCGGGTGCGCCCGCCCAAGGCAAGGAAGGCAGGCCGACTGCCCGCTGGGCAGCAGGTGTGCGCCCGCTGCTGCAGCTGGTCGCCTGCCCGCTGCTGCAGCGGGCGCTGGCCCGCAGATGCAGCCGGCATTGGCCCACTGCTGCCATCATGTTGTGCCCTTTTGCCTTTTGCGGATGGGCTTGTTAGCCCAGTGGGTCTAACCCACTTTGCCTTGGACTGTTATTGTGTTCCTGGGCTCGTTTGAGCTCCGATTTGGACGCGGTTTGAACCTGTGTTTAGACTGGGACAATCTCGTCATCCAGGTAACCCTTTCCAATGTATTTGTTCCGATTAAATTTGTACTTACAACACGTTTAATCTTTGTTTGCATCAAATGCAATATTGTCCCTATTGCATTTACGACTTAAGTTCACAACCAACTATGTGAATATCAACTATTCAATGTCATCAAATAAATCTCTCTTAATTAATCTTCCTATTACTAAGACATGAACGCTACTCGGTGTGAGACCATACAGCCTGACCTTACTACAGGTTGGTCTCGGAACCCCTAGACGACGGTCACCACGAGCAGTAGATGTCGTCCCTGTTTCAGAATCATCATAACGTGATCCACCCTTTGACAAAAGTGTCGTTGGGTTTACATTGGCTGTGTCAGTGATGAACTCCGTTAGCTATAGTCCCTTCATTAAGACTGTGTCCCTGTTGGCCTAGGGTATGGTTTACTGTCAACCCTATTAGACAACATTGGTCAGTATGCGGCGGTCTTTGTTGTATTCACGTTGTACTTCTTACAACGTACCCCGGCCGAGGATTAACACAAAGACAGTACTGAGCCTGTGACACTAACTTCCCTTTAACGGAAGTGACGAATCCCATCTTAGTCAGCTACCCGCCTCGAGAGCTTCGGGTGCAACTCAACCTAAGATCTTTCAGCAGGCCTAGCCTCGAAGCTTGATCATAGGTCTAAGCTACACTGTTTACTCACAGGTTCGTACAAATGACTTCAAGTCATAAGGACCAGCTTATCTATCATCACCCTAGAGTTATTATAGACAGTTTAGTTAAAGTTAACCATTTAATAACTCTAAGTTGGTCGTTCAGTGAACTCATTCTCCAATGAGCACCTGTGTCTCGTCTCCGGCTTCGTCAAGTCAAATGACTATGATATCATCATTACCCTAAGGTAAGACTAAGACACAGTGGTCTATCCGATGTGTCGATATCCAATTATCAACATATCTATGACCATGAACCGTTTAAGACTTACGTTTCTATTCAGTCGCTTACTACTCATAATCGAGATCTTATCTAGATACGTAAGGACCTAACTATAAGTCTATGGACATTATCTAAGTATATTAATCCAAACGATTTCATACTTAGGATAATGGATACCATATACAGTATGAATAAGACGTATTCTTTGGATAAATCACCTTATGGGCATATATCCTCCTACAGAAGGGACCTTACCCCTCGCCACCAAATGACCATCATCGGCCATAAGTCGAAAGGACCTCGCCCCTCGCCACCAAACGACCATCGTCGGCCGTTGTCATGCCCGGCTTCCCAAAACGACGGAAGAGAAACGTGACTAAGGTCCGCTTGGGCCGGAGCTGTGAGGCTCGGACCCAATAAGCGTCTGTAGGGGTGTACCATTTAAAAATTATAGGTTCTTGCATATATATATAATTCGGAACAACAAAGTGCAGAAAGAAAAGGATGCATTCATTTTATAAAAAGAGATAATATCCAGCGAGTACAAAAGTCTAAAAAGAAACCCAACACGGCTATGAACAACTGAAAGTAAACTAATGGTGCAAGCACCAAACCTAGGCAGAAAAGTAAACGGTGCTACGCACCGAACTAGAAAGTAGGAAACTCTGAAACGGCAACGGTGAGGGACCTCTAGGACTAGTCCTCGTCAGGTACGTACTCCGAGTCGACGTCCTCTAGCTCCAGGTACTCAGGTATGTCCGGCTCGTCCACGTACTTCGGCTCAACACCTGACGTATAGCACCCAAGAGAAAAGGAACTGTACGTCAGGTAAAGTCTACAAGAAAGAGTTGGACTCTACTACAAGTGTAATATGATTAAGAGCAACATTTTACTGGTTGATTAACATGCAGGGGCTATGACATGGCAGAAAGTAAAACGGGGCTGGAAAGTAAACGAGACGGACAGTAGTCGTAGAGTGTGCTACTGACTACGTGACTAAGCTAGACGGGACAGGACAAGACAAGACAAGACACGTGTGACTCGAAGGGTTCACGCCTTACGGTTTGAGGGTGGCCAGACCCTCTTCCCGTGCAACCGCTCAACCCTACCCCAAACCCAAGTGCTCAAGACAAGACAATACAGGGATCACTCTCGCTGGGAGAGCATCCAAAACGTCCGGATGCTTTTTGTGTAACACGGATCACTCTCGTTTGGAGAGCATCCGAAACGCCCGGAGGCTTTTTGTGTAACAGGGATCACTCTCGTTTGGAGAGCATCCGAAATGCCCGGAGGCTTTTTGTGTAACAGGGATCACTCTCACTTGGAGAGCATTGGAAACACCCGGAGGCTTTTTGTATAACATGGATCACTCTCGCGTGGAGAGCATCCGAAACGCCTGCAGGCTTTTTGTAACACAGGGATCACTCTCGCATGGAGAGCATCCGAAATGCTCGTAGGATTTTTGTAACACAAGGATCAGTCTCGCATGGAGAGCATCCGAAATGCCCACAGGATTTTTTATAACAGGGACCATGACACGACAAGTAACAAGGAGTTGTTCATTCTAAGGGGTCCACACGCATGCACACACAGGTGAAACCTATGGTAGCAGTTGTTGTTGTTGATTCTAGGGGGTCCACACATACGCACACACAAAATAGCCCTAAGGTGTCATTTGTTGTTGGGCTTAGACTTTGTCGTAAGTCTAAGCTGTCAAGGGGGGTCCCGGACGCTATCATTGCACGTCTGGTTCTCTTTAAATTTTCTTTAACTTCCTAAGAAAGGGAAGGCCTAAACATGGCCGTAAGAACACAAGTGTAAACACTTGCCTGCGATGGCAAGAGCGTCGTCTGTCTGGAGCGTTCTGTCAAAGTGGTGCGTCAGCGAGGGTCTGTCTGAAACGGGTCAAGGGCGGTGTCAGGACACGTTTTTCATCATTCTTATCAGTCCTTCGTTGATGTCTAATATTTTGCAACATTTTAAAAGTGCAGAAATAAAATTTAGTTATTATTGACGATTTTTAGATTAGGTTTTCGTTTTGCTACATTGAGGGTTTTTACTACGCGTTAGAGGACTAACCTTTGACTTCGATCAAAAAGAGGATGTCGGGTCTGATCGGCGATGGATCGACGTCGTCTGCAACGTCTCGGCCATGGGTAGCACATCATGAAACCTCTGGACAGTGAGGTGGTGGCATGAACAGTGGCAAGCTGTGATCTCTCTCTTTCGTTGCGGGTAGCGCAACGGATCTTCACGATGGCGGCAACGTCGGGTAGAAACACGTGAGTTTGGTGATGTGCGTAAACTCCAAGGGTCCAAGAGGGCTGCCAATGCTTGAAGGAGGTCAGTGGGGGTGGATCGGCCTGGTGGGTGGCCGACGGCATCAGCGCACGGCGGTGAGCGGCCGTGAGAAGCCGAAGTGGACAGATTCGTGCAACGGTCGTTGTCGCACGTCTCAATGGAAAAAAAACAATCAAAGGAGTCAAAGGAAACTTGCAGTAGCTAAAAGGGTTCAAGAGGGATCCAATAGTGGTGGAGCGGTTGTCGAAAGTGGTCGGAGATGGCCGTGCACCGGCGTTGAACGGCAGAGCACAGATCTGTCAAAAACTACCGTTAGGGCTCGGTTTCAAGGGGATTTCGAGGAGATCGGGAAGAGAGAGGTGAGCAAGGAGGGGTGCAGTTGATAGGGGGTTTGATAGGGGTCCAACGGTGGTAGAGTGGTCACCGGAGGTGGCCGGAGGTGGTCGAGCAATGTGTTTGAAGTGGCGGCATGCAAACTGTCAAAAACAGCCGCTAGGGCTGAGTTCCAAGGGGTTTTCGAGAAGATAGAGATGTGGGAAGTGGGTAAGAGGAATTGAAGATGATAGGGGGGTCAAAGAGGAGTCAAGTTGGGGTGGTGGCGGTCGTCGTCGGCGGTGGATGGCCGGCGGGCATGAGTTTTTCGACGATGGTGCACAGCTTCAGCAATTTTCGGCCATGGCTAGTTTGTCTTGGGTTTTGAGGGCTTTGGAGAGGAGGAGAGGGATGTAAAGGAGGAGGAGAGCGTGGTGTCCAACCTTGGGGGGTTGGGGGCAGCCGTCAGTGGTTGAAGGAGAAGCAAAGGGTGGCGGCTAGGGCTTGGGCGTGGGTTTTGTAAGTTTCGGCCAGATTGGTTTGTTTTGAAGAGATGATTTGCTAAAGACACTTTTAAGTGGGGTATAACTAAGGGGTGACTAGGAGAGAGGGTGAGTGAGGGGGTATACGAAGTGGGGAAATGTTGGGTGAGGTTAGTGGCTGAATCAAAATTCATGATACGTACAAATCCCCTAATGATTTGAATAGCAACAGAATTTGGATTTGATTTGGGCTTAATGGGCATGGATTTTGATTAGTGATTTGGGTTGGCTAGGAGTGTCAGAAAATTATGAGAAAAATATCGGGACGACCGTGACGAAGAGAGGCTCGGGGATACGATGGTCGATCACGCGTCTGGTCCATGGAGAATGAGCTAAAAATAAAAGATCTGGCGACTAAGTCTAAAGCTACGACGATCCTGCAATCAAACCTGATTTGTGGGAGAACGACCCGTGAACTTGTTGAGTATTGGCCTTCTCCCTACTTGGTGTTAATGATGAGCAAACATAAATACTTGTGACTAATCCCCTATTTTGTAGTTAATCCATTGCCTAAACTTATTATGAAGATCTACTTGCAATGGATGACACTCAAAGATCATTGATGGAAAATGAAATGGATTGGATGATCGTAGATGGTGATTGAAGCTCCTAGAAGACTTCAAGCTCATGCGTTGGATAGAAGAGAGTTTGTCAATGTAAATTTCTTTTATCTCTTCTAGTATGTAGCTTAGAAGTAGAACATTGTTGGAGCACACACACATCTTCTTTTCAGTCTTAGGACATCATTAGATCAATCGTCCTTAGACTCCAATTCATTTCTTTATTTATTGTGCTTGTATTGTACAAAACAGTCGACTGCTGAATGTTTTACAATCGCCTGTCTCAAAAACAGTCGACTGTGTTTTGTTCTACAGTCGCCTGTTATGCACAAATTTTACAGTCTAGTTTTGGGCTTCTCTGTTTTAATTCCCACAGGCGACTTATCAACGTTTCACAGGCGCCTGTCCAAGTGACAGTCGATTGTGTTTTGTTAATCAGTCGCATGTCTGTCATTTGCCCAAAATCTATTGATCTGTCTTTTATGGCCAGTCGACTTATGTTGGATTTACAGTCGACTGTCCATTGGATCAATCGACTGTCAATGCTGCATTAGTCGTCTGCCTGTAAGCCAAATTGTTGACTCAACTCTCTGGAAACTCTCAGGGTTTTGACAATCATCTGTATAAGGAATTACAGTCGTCTGTTCTGATTAACAGTTGATTGTCTTCTCTTCATCAGTCGGATGTCCTGTTATCTCAGATGTTTTCCAGAGTTCTTTAATTTACCCAACTTACGGCCAGTCGCCTGCAGTACGATTTATAGTCGCCTGTTGGTTCAACAGTCGACTGTCTATGCTTCATCAGTCGACTGTCCACGTGGTAAGTTACCGTTATGAATTCTCACCTACCCTATCTGACTGTGAAACAGTCTACTGTGGTTTCTTCAACAGTCAACTGTCGCGAGCGCAGATTCTATCTGTTGAGAGTTTTCTCACGGATTCCAAAAGGGTTTTTGCTAATTCTGTTTTGAGGATTTGAGAAACATATATAAGGAGCATTTAATGTTCCATTGAGAGGTTACCAAGTTACTCATTCCATTGCAAAATCTTTCAAGCTTTCATTCTCAAGATTAAAGCTCTCAAATCCTAAAGCCCTAAGAATTCGTATCTTCAATCTCTTGCTCTCCAATCTAGAATCAAAGAGACATCTTCTAGGCATTTGGTGTAGTCAAGAGAAAGGGCTTTTCCTCTCTTCCAAGATAGTCTTCAACACACAACACACTTCTCCTTCAAGTTCTACTTCAAGGTATATGTGATTGTAAGTGTTGCTTTCATATTTCATAACTTTCGTTATTTGAATTTGCTCTCGGGTTGTGAGGGTGATTTGCTTGCTCTCAAGTTGTGGGAGTCAAGGACAATCAATTGTATTTCGATTTCACTTGTAGGGTTGCTACAAGTGGGTTTTACGAAAATCTCAAGTTAGGGTTCTAACTTGAGTATCCGGATGTATCCGGGTGGAAGGGACGTAGGATTACCGGGAACAAGTCGGGAAGTGACTTGCATAATCCGAACCCTTGAAACATCCTTGCGTTTGCATTTGTTTCAATTTGGGTTTAATTTCTATTCCGCATTATTTTGTTGGTTAGCATTTAAATTGGTGTAACTATCGTTTTAAATTGCTTAAACACTATTCAACCCCCCCTTTTAGTGTTTTCTCCATAGTGAGGGTCCTTACAATTGATATCAAAGCGCAAGGTTATAGCTATGGCATCAAACAACAACAACGTTCCTCCACCGCCTTCGTACAATAATCACGATCGTGATGGAGCGTCCACTCATTTCGAAGGTCAATCAATGGTGCGTCCTCTGCGTTTCAATGGCACGAACTTTGGCTATTAGAAATGCCGGATGTAGACGTTCCTAAGGAGCGCTTCGCTTTGGATAAACCTCCACAAGGAATACGTTGAGCCCACCGAAGAGGATTTCGAAAAATGGACGATTTTCGAAAAATCCACCGAAGTCAACAACGCAAAAGCAATGAACGCTCTTCATTGTGCGTTGGACCCGAATGAGTTCAACAAGATATGCACATGTAAGAGTGCATATCAAATTTGGAACCATCTCGTCGTTATCCATGAGGAAACGAACAAGGTAAAACTTTCTAAACTTTATGTTGCCGTGCAAAACTTCGATATGTTTCATATGCATGAAAATGAAAGCATAGCATCGATGTACGGACGTTTTACCGACATCACCAATGAATTGGAAGCTCTTGGTTAAGTCTATTCCGAACCAGACAAGGTAAGAAAGATCATAATGGGAATGACCTCCAAATGGGAAAGAAGAGCTATTGCCATCGTGGAGGTCAACGACTTGAAGACCTACACAGTTGTGAACCTTATCGAGACTCTCATGTATTATGAGGTAAGACGGGAGAACCGATTAAAGATTCGAGCTATGATGAATCCTTCGAAGGCCAAGAAGAAAGCTTTGGCATTCAATGCCAATTCCTCATCCTCCGATAGTGAAGATTCAGAAGATGAGATGGATTTAGGAGAAATGGCCCAAATAGCGAAGAAGTTCCAACGCTTCTTTCGCAAAGGTAAATTTCCATCTAACAAAAGATTTGAGTCAACTAATATTACTTCCTCTCTTTGCTTTAAGTATAACAAGCCAAGGCACATCAAGAAGGATTGCCCAATGCCAAGAAACAAAGAGAAGTGAAAGGCTCCGAAGTACCACAAGTCCAACAAGAATAAGAGAGATAAGAAGAAAGGACTCGTCGGTACATTCGATGACTCAAGCGGAGACTCATTGATCGCTCCTTATTTTACACATTTTTTCTGCATGTTTTCATGTCGTTTCGATCGTCATATTGCGTTTTCCACAATGATTCGATGATATCGCGTTGCTTTTCATTATTTCTTATTTTTGTCATATTTCAGGAGATATGGAGTGAATTGGAGCGAAAATGAGAACAAAAGAATTTCACGCACATCGGAGCATCGCCCATAGCGTATTTGAGGAGTTAATAGCGCTAGAGGATGAGCGGAAGAGGAAGAAATTCAATAGAATCGACGAGGAGGCGAGGAGGAGAAGAAAAGAGCCTAGAAGCAGCTTACTCGGCCGAACAGAGAGTTCACTCGGCCGAGTAACGAGCTTCGTTCGGCCGAGTAAAACGCAGCAAAATTTCAAAGTTTCCTCGGTCGAGTAAGAAAGTCTACTCGACCGAGTGAGAAAGTATAATGCCCTGATAGCTACTACACACGTACTAGAGGGGGGTGAATAGTACTTTAAAATAATCAAGATAATTATTCCTAATTATTGTGCAAACTCAACCAACAATGCGGAATGAAAATATTGACAACAATAAAAGATATTGCAAACAAGCGATGTAACGGGTTCGGATCCACCCAAGTCTCCCCGACTTGTTTCCGGTGATCCTACGTCCCAACCATCCGGATCCCCTCCGGCTACTTGAGTTAGAATCCTCTAACCCAAGTTTTGCACTATGAAATTCTTGTAGAAAACCACTACAAAATCAAATCATACACAAAACGAAATGTGACTCCCACAAACCGGGATCACAAACTTCTCTCACAACCGAGAGAAAAACTTGCAATATCAAAGTAAATGAAATAATAAACACTTACCAACAAAATCCTATGCCTTGAGTAAACTTACGGAATTTAGGACAAGGAGGATTTTGAAGGAGAGAATGTCACCAAACCCTAGCTCCACCAAGATGAACAGCAATCGAAGGCTAGGATGGAGTTGTTGACTTTGAATCAAGCTCTTGGCTTGAGAGGCTCATAATGAAGAGAATCTCTCTTAAGGGAAATTAGGGCTCAAGGAGTTTGGAGAGATTCTTGTGAGAATGAGAAAGCTTTAGAAATGGAGTTGAATGCTTTCTCTTTGATCTTTAAATCACAATAACTATCATCCTTGAATGCTAGGAAGAAGCATCTCAAGTATATATAGGATAGAGAGAAGAGAAGAGAAAATTTTGTGCATTAAATGCTCCAACGGCTCTATTCTGAAGCAGTCTAATCGGTCTAAGAAGGATCACAGACCGATTAGTTTCTCAACTAGTCGGTCGGTGATTCTTCTTGGACCGACTAAAAGGCTCACGGCCAAGAATGAGAATTTCAGGAGATAGAACTAGTCGGTCTAAGAAGACTTGCAAACCGACTAGTTTGGCAACTAGTCGGTCGGTGAGTCTTCTTTGACCGACTAAGAGTTAAAATTCAATAGGCTGAATACAAGGAGAGCTAGTCGGTCTAAGAACAAATTCCAACCGACTAGTTTCACAACTAGTTGGTCGACAGATGTTCTTGGACCGACTAACTAGTCAACAGTAGCTAGGCTGAAAAATGAAGGCATAACTAGTCGGTCTAAGAAGGATTCCTAACCGACTAGTTTGACAACTAGTCGGTCGGTGAACCTTCTTGGACCGACTAATTGGTCAACAGTGCCTAGGCTGAATTGAGCAAGGAGATCTAGTCGGTTCAAGAAGGATTATTAACCGACTAGATGACAATCCAGTCGGTTGGTTCTTCTTCTTGAACCAACTAAGATGCACTAGAAGCCGCGAAATGAAGCGTAAAGCTTCGGGAAAGTTTGTATGGGCTTCTAAGATAATCCTAGCTCTAATGATATGAGCGTTATGAAGATTATAATGTAAGACCCACTCAAGCCTTAACATTCTACGAAAAGAAGCTAGAAGACTATAAAATAAACTAAACGAACCGTCTTCAAAGCTTCAATCCGAATCTCTTGACTTCAATAATGCTCATAGAGCTTCAATGAAGCTTCAGGCATACGATCACGCGCTTTGAGAAGTCTTGAGACGTCGCTTTTGATGTACGTATAATTTTGGCGACGATCTCCATAACTGCGCTCATAAAGAGTTAATTCACTATATTTATGTTTGTTCATCATTAAAACCAAATCCGGGGAATCAATACTCAACATTCTCCCCCTTTTTGGTGATGACAAACCAACATAAATAATAATCAATAATAATGAGTCAAAAGAAATTTACTTACTCCTCCTGCATTGATGACATGTTAATTCCGTATTAAATAATAATCATATATATCAAGCATACGAGGAAAGTATAAAATATGAACCCAATTATTGAAATTTAGGATCTAAATCCATTTTTATATCTTAACTCCCCCAGAATCTAACATATCAAATTAGATTCACGGTAAATTGCTTTAAATTATCATTTAGCACATCGTCATTATTAATTCTCTCCCCCTTTGGCATTAGCAAAAAAATAGCGGGAGGAGATTAACTACAACAACAATGGCCAAAAAAATAAAAGCACGAGAGTCGAAGAATACGACCACGGTCCAAATGACACCAATGAAAAATACTGAAGAAAATCAAAGTGTGCCAACGAGACCATAGTCGAAAATCGAAAAATGAAATCATCAAAACTCAAATCAATTTCACATATTGAGTTATGGAACATACTCTCCAATATCAACATTCTGAGTGAATTTAGTGCATAGAAAACAATTCTATGTTTTCATAGAAATAATTCTATTTAATCAATATATTCGTCGAGCGACGAAATCAACATCAGAGACAAAAAGAATATAATGTGCACACTGAAGTAAATGGCAACACGATGTGTGTATATATATATATAACATGATACATCAAAAGGTATACATCCGCCAACAAAAATATAAACGATCGTCAGATCGGTGCACAACATACAACACATGTCTCAGCAGACATCAAAACGAACATACATCAAAATGTATCATCAAAACATCCAAAAATACATCAAAAATACATAACCACCCAACTATCCTACCCCACTCTCTCACGACAAAGTAAATCATCCAAGTTCACATGGGAGAGTCCTCCAACGCAAGCTCAGGAGGCGGAGGCAGGATCAACAGCAGCAGCAGGCTGTGCAGAAGAGGTGGTAGTCTCTGGATCGACGGGAGTGTCAACCGAAGGGAGAGTGGCAGCAGGAGTGCTCTCGGGAGCACCAGTAGAAGTATCCACCGAAGGAATGATGGCCACAGGAGTGCTCTCAGGAGCACGAACAGAAGAAGAAGAAGCAGACGTACCCTCGGGGCACGAACAAGAGAACCAACAAGCTCCTCGAGATCAGCATCATCTATGTCCTCCTCGTCAGAAACTGTAGGAGGAACCTCAATGTCCAAGTGAGAACAGATGCGGGCAAGCATCTCCTCACAGCGACCAATACGAGCCTCCTGACGACTCTGAGAAGCTGAAGAGTCAGGACGTGAAGGCGACGGAGGAGCAGAAGGGGTAGTCCGCTGAACGTGACGCAAGGCTACAAGAGACTTCTTGACGGTAGTCGCGTTCAAGGGAGGACCCAACGGACGCTGATCATCGGGAGGGAGAGGAACGCCAAAGTAACAGAATACGAGAGTCAACAGGCAAGGATAAGGAATATGAGCTGACTTTGTGGACTTTCGGATGCATTCAAAGGAGTCCATCTTATCTAAGATAATGCGGGCCCAATTTATCTCGCTCCCCATAAAAAGAGTGTAGATAAGCTTGAGAAAAGGCTGGGCGGGGAAGCTGGAAGAGCCGTACTTTGGTAGAAGATACGACTTCAGAATGAGATTAATGACCCACACATTAGGCTTGAAAGATTTCGATGGGATGCCAATCATGACGGGAGGAATGACATGGAACATCTCAGCAAGCATGGTCTGGTCAAGATCGTGGATATTATCCACGGAGATATCGGAAGGAAAGAGGCCAGAGGATGAGACACCAATCAACTGCCATAAGATCTCTACCGTGAGGACAATAGGTGTCCCCAAGACAGTGGTCTCAATGCAGTGAGTGTCATCATACTCACCCTGGACTCGATTGGCATAGAACAATTTGATAAGTCTGGGATAGGGATGAGGATTCTCCTTGGGGTCATGGCGAAGATAATCTAGTAGGCCGCTATAGGAGAGGAGATCATCGAGATGTGGAAAGTCAGAAAAATGAACGAAGTATTCCAGAATCAACGGACAGTGCTTGATACGGTTGTAAGCCGCAAGACACAATGGGTCATCGCGACACAACGAAATATCAACACCACCCAAAGGCATGGGAGCCTTCCCCTTAGACGGACGAGAGGAAGATCGAGGAGGAGGAGTAGGAGCCTTCTCGGTAGGCTCCGTCTCCGGGATATACTCTTCGTCAGAGTCAGGTGGTGAGGGATCATGGAATGGTCCAGGCTTGGGTTTAGATGAGGGTCTGGGCTTAGAAACGGCAGTCCTCTTCTTCTTGAGGGGAGGCAAGGAAGAGGAAGGACGAGTGGTTTTGGCACGACGTTTGGGTTAAGGAGGGTCGGATTGAGGCTCAACGGTCATGGGAGACGGAGTGGTAGGACGGACAGGGATACGTGTCTTCGCCATGAGATCGTGACGAGACAACACACAAACGAGAACGAATGAGATCGAACGAAATATCGAAATGAACCCTAATACGAACCCTAGAAACGAACGGAATCAACAGAAATTGAACCCTAAAACTGAGAGAGAGAGAGAGAGAGAGAGATGGGAGATATACCCTAGGACGGAGGAGAGTGGCTCAGGAGAACCGACGACTGCTGACGGCAGCCGGAGACGGAGGAGCACGACGGAGGGAGACGGAGGGTCGCGGGGAGCAAGGGTTTAGGAGGAAATATCGCACCGATTAGAATGAATTCTAATCGGTGCGGGAGGTGTTATAAATCGATTGACGGAGTCAAAGACTAGAATGCAATCTAGTCGGTCGGTCGATGAGCTTGGACCGACTAAGTGCAAACAGCAACAAAAGTCAAATTTAGAGCATGAATTAGTCGGTCTGAGTTTAGTCACTGACCGACTAGAACTGAAACTAGTCGGTCGGCAAATGAACTTGGACCGACTAAGAGAGTTCAAAAATTTGAAAAACTGAAATTTTGAGTTCTCTCCTAAGCACACTTGGACGAAACATTGAAATACTCTCATACACTCTTATTCTACCTCATAAAACATCGAAAATCATAAATACGACGTGCATGAACATATCTAGCATAAATTCCGAAAATCCAATCATAAATCCAGAAAATCCCAACAAATCTAGCATGAGCATATAAAACTTATCATCAACATGCAGGATTATCGAAAAATATGAATCCTAAATCTCGGATTCACCCATAATCCCCAATTCTCGATGTAATCTCACAAAGGAGTCTTCCTTGAGTGGTTTTGTGAAAATATCGGTGATTTGCTTCTGGGTTTCAATGTACACTAAAATGATGTCCTTTTTAGCAACATGATCATCTAGGAAATGGTGATGGACATCTATGTGTTTGGAACGGGAATGGTGTACCGGATTCTTAGAGAGACATATTGCACTTTGGTTGTCCACCATGATAGGGCAAGTATCACAGTTTATACTGAAGTCTTTAAGAGTGTGTCTCATCCAAAGAACCTGAGCACACGCAACACCGGCGGCAATATATTCCACCTCGGTGGTTGAAAGTGATACGGAATTCTGCTTCTTGGAAAACCAAGAGACAAGAGAATTTCCTATAAAATGGCAAGTGCCACTAGTACTTTTCCTGTCGGATTTGCATCCAGCATAATCTGCGTCACTATATGAGATTAACTCATATGTGCTAGACTTTGGATAAAATAATCAGTAGTCGAGTATGTAACTTAAATAACGGAAAATACATTTTACCGCTATTAAGTGTGATTCCTTAGGTTGTGACTGATAACGAGCACATACACATACAACAAACATAATATCAGGCCGACTGGCAGTAACATATAATAAACTACCTATCATACCTCGATATAGACGAATGTCTACATCTTTGCTGTCCGAATCTTTATCAAGATGTGTAGTAGTGCTCATTGGAGTCTTCTTACCAGAAGCATTCTCCATTCCAAATCGCTTTAGCAACTCCACCGTGTACTTGGTTTGGTGGATGAAGATTGCATCGTTCATTTGGCAAATTTGGAGACCTAAGAAATATTTGAGCTCACTCATGTGGCTCATCTCAAATTGGTCATTCATGAAATTAGAAAACTCTTCGCAAAGAGTGAAGTTAGTAGCACCGAAAATGATAACATCAACATAAATTTGAACTAAAATAATATCATGATTCGCATACTTAACAAAAAGCGTAGAATCAACTTCACCCATTTTAAAACCCAAATCCAAAAGAAAGTTCTTTAGGCGGTCATACCAAGCTCTAGGGTCTCAAACCATAAACTGCTTTCTTAAGTTTGAAAATGTGATTTGGAAATTTTTCATTTATAAAACCCGGAGGTTGAGAAACATAAACTTCCTCAACAACATCTCCGTTTAAAAACGCATTTTTTCATCCATTTGAAAGAGTTTAAAATCTTTATGGCATGCAAACGATAACAACAACCTAATAGATTCTAATCTAGCTACAGGAGCAAAGGATTCTTCGAAGTCTATACCTTCCTCTTGCCTGTAGCATTGAGCTACTAACCGAGTTTTGTTCCGGATGACGTTTTGGTTCTCGTCGGTCTTATTCTTGAAGATCTACTTCGTTCCTATAATGGTGTGGTTCTTCGAAGGCAATGGAACAAGCTCCCAAACCTCATTCCTATCAAATTGAATGAGTTCCTCCTCCATGGCAAGGATCCAAGCACTGTCTTCGCACGCTTCGTTAATGTTCTTTGGCTCTACTGAAGAGGCAAAGGCACAATAAGCGAAGTAGTTGACTTGAGTTCTCGTCTTGACACTATCAAGTATGTTGCCAATGACTTGCTCATGGGGATGGTCACGAACTGTATGAAGCAGTTTGGGAATTCCCTGATCACTAGGAATATTCTCAAAAGAATCATCAGTACGGTTAGTATCAATAGAATCAATAGAATTATAATTACCAATAGAATCACATATAACTTCCATGGAGTCATCATCATTGATAATTCTAGATGGGACAAAATTTGCATTGAATGAAACATGAAGTGATTCCTCGATCGTTGAGGTTCTTTTGTTGTATATCCGGTAGGCTTTGCTACGTGAGGAATATCCAACAAATATCCCCTCATCGGATTTTGGATCCAATTTGTCCAAACTCACATGCGTGTTTTTAATAAAACATTTTGCTCCAAAAACTAGAAAATGTTTAACTTGAGGCAATCTACCAAACAACAATTCATAACAAGTTTGTTTGGTGCTGGGCCTCAAAAGTATTCTATTAAACACATAGCAAGCGGTATGTACCGCTTCCGTCCAAAATTGATGGCCAAGTTGGCCATCATCAAGCATTGTGCGAGCACATTCCACTAGCGTCCTATTCTTTCTCTCAACAACACCATTTTGAGGCGGTGCGCGAGGGAAAGAAAAGGTGTGTGTAATACCAACTTCATGACAAAAATTTGAGAAAGACTCATTCTCAAATTCCCCTCCATGATCACTATGAATAGTGACAATGATGGTTCTAATGAGATTTTGTACTTTCTTAACAAATATTGTGAAGTTTTCAAAAGCATCATTTTTATTACTTAAAGAAAATACCCAAGTAAATCTAGAAAAGTCATCAACGATGACAAGTCCATATCGAGCATTCTCTAATGAAGCAACTCTAGTTGGTCCAAAAAGATCTAGATGTAAAAGCTCTAGAGGCCGTTTAGAGGATATGCTATTCTTAGGCTTAAATGACGATTTTGGAAGTTTGCCTCATTGACACGAGTCACAAAAGCTTTTCTTTTGGAAAGTAAGCTTAGGAAATCCTTTAATAGAATTTAACTTGGATAGCTTAAAAAGTGTTCCAAAGTTCACATGACCAAAACAGCGATGCCATAAGTGTTGTTCACTTGTGTTGGCAATGAGACATTGTTCATGTGACTTGGGGAGGTCTAGGATATATATATCCTTATGGCATGTGCCAGAAAATAACAAATTATTATTATCTTTACTAAAAATATGACACATTCCTTTCGCAAAGCTAACTTTGTAACACTTGTCACAACGTTGGCTTATTGAAATAAGATTGTGATTTAAGCCTTTAACAAGGTAAACATCACTTATAATAGGTTTAGATGGGTTACCAACTTTACCAACCAATGATGGTTCCGCTCTCATTGCCTCCAAAGACTACTCAGTTCCCATTTTCAATGGGCATCACTCCGGAGAGCAATTGAGCTTCACCCGTCATGTGTTTTGAACACCCGCTATCGAGTATCCACCCATCCTTGGAGCTAAATATGGATTTGTTGCTCCGTTTCTTTTTCTTGAGTACCTAAAGATAAAAATATCATTCCATGGTACACAAGGGTCATTGGGTCCTAATAGATTAGACCTTTGGAAGCCAAGTCCAATTGGACTTAGACTTCCCAACATAATCATCATTGTGCACTACATTCATGAAATAAGAATTTATGTAAGCTTTTTTTTCATGCATGCTAGTGTCCTTTGGGCCCCAAATTGTGAATGTCTTGGGAGCCCTATTTCTATTGGGAGCATGCATACATTGTTGATGTCTACGTGATGCATGCGGCCTACGAGGAGGTGGCCTAGGAAATGCATGTCGTGGATAAGCATATGGCACATGATGAAATGGTGGTGGCGACATATGATATGGTGCATGATGGTAATTGTTCATATGATAGTGATGTGGATGAACATATGCATGTGGGGGAACACGTGCGTGAGTGTGTCTCACTTGGTGTGCACGTGCTCGTGGACGTGGAGCATAGAAATCATCATACGTGTGAACATGTGGAGTAGGAGGTGTGTTCCTACGTGGCATAGTATTGGTGTACATAAATGTATGACCCTTCTTTGGAGGTCCACCCAAAGTGTGTTTCTTTCCAAACGGGATGTGTACCTGGTGGAAGCACCATTGGTAGAAGAACTACCCATGGGGTGTTTACTCCCACTAGTTGAGGCATCGGAAGTTGGCCTTACAAAGGTGGTTGAAGATTTGGATGAATTTCCCATTTTATACCCCAAGCCAATACGATGATTGGCTGGAAGTAAGTCATTTAGGATATTATCCAAATGGTCCTTACCTTTATTGAATTTATTAATTCGGCCTAATGTGGACTCATACTTCTCGGTGAGAGAAAGTATTGAAGTATCCAAAGTGGACACTTGAGTTGTGAGTACACAAACACGAGACTTGAGATTCTCATTCTCAATACTCAAAGTTGAGTTTCGAGAAATCAAATCCGCCATCTCGCGTTCATCCAAATTTTCAATATGAACATGCTCAAGTTGAGATTTGAGATTTACAATCTCATTTCTCAAACCTTCAACAACGGTGTCGTTGTTGATGATGATAGGTTTAGGCGAGGTTTGTAGACTAGTTAGCTCATCTTTAATCTTAGTATATCTATTTACTAGTTTAGAATACTTAGACCAAATTTGCTCGTTAGCTAATCTAAGGTCATCCATCGTTACCTCATCGCCTTTATCCTCGCTTTCATCGGAAGATGTCTCTTGATCATGTTCCTCTTTTGCCATGAAGCACATGTGTGCTTGCTCCACTTGTTCATCATCTGACTCTCCACTTGAGGAGTCCTCTTCGGAGTCGGTGAATGTGCCGACAAGCCCTTTCTTTTACCCTTTCTTGTACTTTTGAGACTTGTCGAACTTTGGCACCTTCCATTTTTCCTTTTGTTTGTTTTGAGGACAATCCGCTTTGATGTGTCCTAGCTTGTTGTATTTAAAACACAAAGGAGCAGAGGCGTTAGTAGAACTAAATTTAGATTTGTTCTTGAAGTTACCTTTCCGGAAGAATCGGTTGAACTTTTTTGCCATGAGGGCAAGAGATTCTATGTCCAACTCGTCTTCCGATTCTTCATCATCGGTAGATGTAGATGGAGCGGCATTAAACGAAATCGCCTTTTTCTTCGGCTCGTCTTGCTTCAAGTACGACTTCATCTTGTCATGCATCTTTAGTTTACTATCCTTGCATACCTCATAGGACATCAAGGTACCCATTAGTTGTACGACATTATACTTATTCATATCGTTACCTTCCTCGATGGTGAAGGTATGCTTTTCCCAACAAGAAGGAAGTCCGTCAATAATCTTTGAGACTTTCTCCTTTTGGGTGTAAGTCTTTCCAAGAGCCTCCAACTCATTGGTAATGTCAACGAAGCGAGCATAGTACTCCTTCATCTTCTCACCCTGTTGCATGTGAAATAATTTGAATTCTTTATTTACAACAGTGAGTTTGGAGTCTCTTACCCTACTCGTTCCTTCATGCAAGATGAGGAGTGAGTTCCATATTTGATATGCACTCTTACATGTGCATATCTTGTTGAAGTCTTCGGGCTCCAACGCACATTAAAAGGAATTCATTGCCTTGGCATTGTTTACCTCCGCGGCGACCTCCGCGGTAGTCCACTTAGCGAAGTCTTATTCGGCGGGCTCGACATACTCCGTCAACGTAGCTCTCCATAGTGAAGTGCTCCGGAGGAACGTTTCCATCCGGCATTTCCAGTACCCATAATTGGCACCGTTGAAGTAAGGAGGCCTAGTTGAGGAGTGTCCTTCCATCAACGAAGAAGCTCCTTCACGGTTCCTGAAGGTGCTATAGTCTGAAGGTAGACGAACGGTCTTGTTGTCGTTGGTAGACATAGCTATGAACTTGGCTCTGATACCAAATGTAATGCCCTGATAGCTACTGCACAAGTACTAGAGGGGGGTGAATAGTACTTTAAAATAATCAAGATAATTATTCCTAATTATTGTGCAAACTCAACCAACAATGCGGAATGAAAATATTGACAACAATAAAAGACAATGCAAACAAGCGATGTAACGGGTTCGGATCTACCCAAGTCTTCCCGACTTGTTCCCGGTGATCCTACGTCCCAAACACTCGGATCCCCTCCGGCTACTTCAGTTAGAATCCTCTAACCCAAGTTTTGCACTATGAAATTCTTGTAGAAAACCACTACAAGATCAAATCATACACAAAACGAAATGTGACTCCCACAAACCGGGATCACAAACTTCTCTCACAACCGAGAGAAAAACTTGCAATATCAAAGTAAATGAAATAATAAACACTTACTAACAAAATCCTATGCCTTGAGTAAACTTACGGAATTTAGGACAAGGAGGATTTTGAAGGAGAGAATGTCACCAAACCCTAGCTCCACCAAGATGAACAGCGATCAAAGGCTAGGATGGAGTTGGTGACTTTGAATCAAGCTCTTGGCTTGAAAGGCTCACAATGAAGAGAATCTCTCTTGAGGAAATTAGGCCTCAAGGAGTTTGGAGAGATTCTTGTTAGAATGAGGAAGCTTTAGAAATGGAGCTGAATGCTTTCTCTTTGATCTCTAAATCACAATAAATGTCAGCCTTGAATGCTAGGAAGAAGCTTCTCAAGTATATATAGGATAGAGAGAAGATAAGAGAAAAATTCGTCCATTAAATGCTCCAACGGCTCTATCTGAAGCAGTCTAACCGGTCTAAGAAGGATCACTGACCGATTAGTTTCTCAACTAGTCGGTCGGTGATTCTTCTTGGACCGACTAAAAGGTTCACAGCCAAGAATGAGAATTTCAGGAGATAGAACTAGTCGGTCTAAGAAGACTTGCCAACCGACTATTTTGGCAACTAGTCGATCGGTGAGTGTTCTTTGACCGACTAAGAGTTAAAATTCAATAGCCTGAATACAAGGAGAGCTAGTCAGTCTAAGAACAAATTCCAACCGACTAGTTTCACAACTAGTCGGTCGACAGATGTTCTTGGACCGACTAACTAGTCAACAGTAGCTAGGCTGAAAAATGAAGGCATAACTAGTGGGTCTAAGAAGGATTCCTAACTGACTAGTTTGACAACTAGTCGGTCGGTGAACCTTCTTGGACCGACTAATTGGTCAACAGTGCCTAGGCTGAATTAAGCAAGGAGATCTAGTCGGTTCAAGAAGGATTCTTAACCGACTAGATGACAATCCAGTCGGTTGGTTCTTCTTCTTGAACCAACTAAGATGCACTAGAAGCTGCGAAATGAAGCGTAAAGCTTCGGGTAAGTTTGTATGGGCTTCTAAGATAATCCTAGCTCTAATGATATGAGCGTTATGAAGATGATAATGTAAGTCCTACTCAAGGCTTAACATTCTACGAAATGAAGCTAGAAGACTATAAAATAAACTAGATGAACCATCTTTAAAGCTTCAATCCGAATCTCTTGACTTCAATAATGCTCCTAGAGCTTCAATGAAGCTTCAGGCACACGATCACGCGCTTTGAGAAGTCTTGAGACGTCGCTTTTGATGTACGTAGAATTTTGGCGATGATCTCCATAACTGCGCTCACAAAGAGTTAATTCACGATATTTATGTTTGTTCATCATCAAAACCAAATCCGGGGAATCAATACTCAACAGAAAGCTCACTCGCCCGAGTAGAACAGGGATTTTCTTCCGAGAAGAGGCCAAGTTACTGGAAAATTTCAAGAAGCCTACTCGGCAGTGCAAGATTGCTTACTCGGCCGAGTAAAGAAGCCTACTCACCCGAGTCAGTCAGAGAGACAGACCCCCGAAACCCCCAGATTCTCTGTTTTATTATTGGGTCCGTCACTCGACCGAGTGACAATGTTACTCGGCCGAGTGATGCATTCCGGCTGCTACACAGATTGCGAATTCTGGGCTGTGCAGGGGTAGTTTTGTCACGATTTTTTTGGACGATTTTGGCTTGTATTTAAACCTAGTTTTATCCCTAGTTTTAGGAGAGACTTCTATTATTTCTTAACGGCTATTCTTTTATGAAATCTCAGCTGGATATCATAGGCGACAATTTTGGTTTGTTCTTTCTTGCTAAAAAATCTTATTTTTATGAATTGTCTCGTCTTTGCAATGAATTGTGCTATGAATCTATTTGTTATTTCTGAGATTTTCATGATGATTTGTGAGTAGTTTCGTCATTCTAGGGAATGGGGATGAACCCTATGGACCCGATCTTTTCAATTGTGATGAATGAATAGAATTGTTGCTAGGATTGAAGAAAGGTTAGATTTTCATTGATTTATTGCGAGTAGCTAGGAATTTCTATCGATTGGGATTTACAAGAGATTGGATCCCAATTGGTGAGAAGGCCTAGATATTCGACTTAAGTTTATAATTGAAATTATCTAGATTTGGTTTGCAAGAGATTGGACCAAAGCTAGGATTTTTATTATAAATCTATACCAATATTCGTTTGCAAGAGATTGGACGAATACAAACTATCATAACCTAGATCGTATCTCGAGTTTGCACGAGAGTGGGCTCGAGTTGCGATTTGACAATGATGTCGATCTTCACGCTAGTTGCTTAGGTTAGGATTTGCACGAGAGTGGGCCCTAATCTAGGTTGCTATAGACCGGCAATAGTGCGAGAGTGTGAGCTTGGTTCTACATTAAGTTGCGACTAGTTCATCTACATTCAAGCTTTGCAACATTGAAATTCATGATTCACAAGGATAAGAAACGGTCCGTAGTGGGGATTTCCTATCCCTAGATGCTTTATTATATTGATATCTATTTGCTATTTGAACGATTGTGACATTACCATCAAACTATTCTTATTCCATCCATAGCTAGGTGATCAAAGTAAGATACTGTTAATTGTCCTCCCTGTGTTCGATACCGGCTCGCCACTACGCCGTGCGCTTGCGGTAAAACTACAGTCGTTTTTCGGGTGTATATCCGGGAGCGATCAAGTTTTTGGTGCCGTTACCGGGGATGTCAATTTGACGGTGTTCGATTTTGCTCACCCGGTTATATCTTGCCTTCTATCTTTCTTTTTTCTTTTTGACTTTGACTGGTGCCCAAATTTACGTGCTCTCCCAGAATTTTCAATAGAATCTTAAGCAGGTAACATGGGAGACGCAATGATGAGAACTGAGTATAGCCCGGGAGGTGATGACTCTTTCACCACTCTTCTGAAGGAACTAGTTGATGAGGTCCAAACCACAGGAGCTTTGGCTGTCGATATCGAGGACCCCATTGAGCAACTATTTGCTAGCTTTGTGATGGATCAAATCTCTCCGAAAGGGACTATCGAGGGCAACATTAAAGTCGATGTGAGGGACGGCAAGCTATACTTTGAAGACAATAGAGCATGCATCGGAGAGTATTATATTCCTGAGGAGTCAGTTTTGCATGCCGAGATTCAGGGAAGGACACTTTACGATCCTCTCTCTGACATTTATGAACACACTGACATATCTCTTGATTTCAGGTATGGACTGGAGCAAAAATTTAGCCCCATTGACATCAATGCAGAACTGTGCAGTGTCCACTCCGATGCACCCGCCTCACCAAGAAGCGAATTTGAACCGGCATATGAGAGCCCACTCCCAGAGCAGGAACTAAACTCAGAAGTGACAGAAGATGCCAAGCTTTCGCAAGAAGAGGAGGTAGGGGTACAACGCCCCCTGAGGTAGAACTGAAAAAATTACCTCCGAATTTAAGGTATGCTTTCTTGGGTAATAAATTGACTTACCCGGTGATTGTTAATGCCCAACTCAACCATGACCAGCTTGAAAGACTTTTAGATGTCCTTAGGAGTCATAAGGATGTCCTAGGCTACACCATCTCTAATCTGACAGGAATTAGCCCTAGGGTCTGTACACATAGAATCCACCTAGAAAACACTGAAGCCACCTCCATAGAGCCTCAAAGGCGGTTAAACCCTAACATGAAGGAGGTGGTTAAGAAGGAAATCCTTAAATTTCTTGAAGACGACATTATCTATCCTATCTCAGGTAGCAGATGGGTTAGCCCTGTTCATGTCGTCCCTAAAAAAGGGGGATGACCGTCATAAAAATGATAAGGGAGAATCTATTTCCACACGCACTGTCACAGGATGGTGAATGTGTATTGACTACAGGAAATCGAATAAAGCCACCCGTAAAGATAATTACCCATTACCCTTCATTGACCAAATGCTAGAGCGCCTCGCCAAACATAAATTCTTTTGCTATTTGGACGGGTATTCGGGATTCTTTCAGATTCCCTTACATGATGATGACAAACAAAAGACTACCTTCACTTGTCCTTATGGCACATATGCTTACCGTAGAATGCCTTTCGGCCTTTATAATGCCCCCGCCACCTTTCAAAGGTGATGACATCCATCTTTTCTGATTATATTGATAACATCATGGAAGTCTTTATGGATGATTTTTCTGTCTATGGTAGCGAGTTTGACTCATGCTTGGCTAATCTTACTAAAGTCCTTAAAAGATGCCAACAAAATAATCTTACTCTTAATTGGGAGAATGCCATTTTATGGTCTCCGAGGGGATAGTTCTTGGGCATCTTGTCTCCTCTAGAGGGATCGAGGTTGATAAGGCAAAGATCGAGGTAATTGAAAAACTTCCTCCACCTATTAATGTCAAGGGCATTAGGGGATTTCTTGGTAATGCGGGGTTTTACCGGCGCTTTATCAAAGATTTTGCCCTAATTGCCCGACCTCTTACCGCCTTACTTGCTAAAGATGCCCCATTTTTCTTTCCAGGAGAGTGCTTGCAGGCGTTTAATACATTGAAGGAAGCCCTCATCTCCGCCCCCATTATACAACCGCCGGACTGGAGCCTTCCCTTCTAGCTTATGTGTGATGCAAGTGACCAAGCAATTGGAGCGGTGCTAGGACAAAGGAAGGACAAAAAGCTTCATGCAATATTTTATGCAAGCAAAACTTTAGACGAGGCACAAAAGAATTACACTACCACTGAAAAAGAACTCTTGGCGGTTGTCTACTCTATCGAGAAGTTTCGCTCCTCCCTCCTTGGATCCAAAGTGATTGTGCACACCGATCATGCAGCATTGAAGTATCTACTTTTATTGCAAGAGTTTGACTTGGAGATTAGAGACAAGAAGGGCACAGACAACGTTGTGGCAGACCACTTATCTAAGCTTGTTCGAGACGAGAAGGATGAAAGCCTACCAATTAATGACACTTTTGCCGACGAGAGGCTATTCGCCATTAGACCTAGAGAGGTGCCTTGGTATGTGGATTATATGAACTATTTGGCATGCGGAATAAAACCATACGGGATGGCTACGCAACAAAAAAAGGAGGTTCATGCATGAAGTCCACAACTATTTCTGGGAAGATCCGTATCTCTTCAAGATATGCAAGGATGGTATTATATGGAGGTGTGTTTCAAAGAAGGAGACCACATCTATCATTTCACATTGTCATGATATGCCTTGCGGGGGACATCACGCTGCCTCCAAAACCACCGTAAAGATATTACAGAGCGGGTTCTTTTGGCCGACCATGTTCAAGGATACACATGATTTCGTCAAGTATTGTGATAGATGCCAACGGACAGGAAATATATCCAAACGTAACGAGATGCCAATGAAACCCACTTTGGACATTGAGCTATTTGATTGTTGGGGAGTGGATTTCATGGGGCCTTTCCCGTCAAGCAAAGGAAACAAATATATCCTATTAGCCGTGGACTACGTCTCAAAATGGGTAGAGGCCATTGCAACCCCAACTAATGATGCAAGAGTGGTATCCAAATTCTTCAAGCAAAACATATTCCTGCGCTTTGGAGTGCCACGTACTTTGATAAGCGACGGAGGGAGCCATTTTATAGAAAACAAGTTTGAAGCCATGTTGAAAAAGTACGGGATGAATCATAGAATCAGTATGGCATACCACCCTCAGACGAGGAGACAAGTGGAGGTGTCAAACCGGAAAATTAAACAAATTCTAGAGAAGACCGTCGATAGATCTAGAAAGGATTGGTCCAAGAAATTGAATGATGCATTATAGGCATATCGCACGGCCTTTCGTACTCCCATTTGCACCACCCCATACCGTCTTGTTTATGGGAAAGCTTGTCATTTGTCGGTAGAGTTGGAACACCATGCCTATTGGGCTATCAAGACCTTGAATTATGACTACAAGAGTGCGGCGTTGAGGTAACTTGTAGACATCAATGAGCTTGACGAGATTAGGCGGGACGCTTACGAGAGCTCTAGGATTTACAAGGAAAGAACTAGAATTCTCCACGACGCACACATCACCGTCACGGACTTCAAGGTCGGAGACAATGTCCTCCTATACAATTCTAGACTCTGGCTCTTTCCCGGAAAGCTAAGGTCACGATGGTCCAGACCATTCACCATTAGGCACATCCAACCTGGGGGAGCCTTTGAGTTGGAGGGAAAAGACGGTGTCACATTTAAGGTAAATGGACAACGGCTCAAGCATTATTCTGAGGGAGCCCCTACCGAAGAAGTGAATAGCATATATCTACTCAATGGATGGTCCCATGATCTTTCATACCTCCTCGATGAGGTCATTGATGATGTTATGCCGTATGCCATCGGTGCCTTACATGATGATGGCTTCGAAGGAGGCCAATCTTCTAGGGATGGAGAAAAGTTGGAAGACCCACCGGATCATTCTATGGTTGATGACAAAGACGACGCTGATGTCGCAAGAATTAGGGAGCTATGCAAGCTGTCCACGGTAAATAATTTGAAGAAAGCTCAGCCGGACAAGAAATTGTCATCACCGGCAAAGAAAAAGAACGGTAAAAGCTCAAGCTTGGGGGACTCATCCCCCACTACTACCCATGAAGAGGGGGAGCCTAGGAATGCCAACGAACATCAACAATTAAATCCAAGTGACCTTCCCGGCAAATTTGACACGCGCATCTCACATGCGCCGAACATCGAGCATTAAACGAATATCTTAAGGGGTCGAGCTCAAGACCTTAAACGAGCACTTGTCGGGAGGCAACCGGAAGGTTTTATCTTATTTTTGGTTGAATTTTTCAGTTTTGTTTTGTTTTAGATCTTTCTTAGTGTTTAGAGTCTAGAGTCGATAAAAATCCTAACAACGGGCTCTATTTTTCATGACAGGAGATGGAGAAAGAATAACCATTTGAATGGAGGATGACCATGGCAAAGGGGAGCGCTCCAGGAATGTGCTCAGGCCTCAGAAGGAGGAAAGAACTGACGGGGAGACGAAAAACAGAAAGTGGAGCAAAACCAGATAGTTGGAGCTGAAAACAGCAGGCCACTCGACCGAGTGAATTTTTCACTCGGCCGAGCAAAGACCCTACTCAGCCGAGTAGGGTACTGATCAGGGAAGATCCTAAAAACTACTCTCTGTAATTTATATGTCACTCGGCCGAGTGACTTAGTCACTCAACCGAGTGAATCTGACACTTTCTGGCACTTAAAAGCTCTAAGAGGCCTTGCTACTCGGCCGAATGAACTTTGTCTACTCGGCCGAGTAGGAAGATGTACTCGCCTGAGTCGCAACTTTAGCGGGAGATTTCGAACTTTTCTAAAAACTGTGCCATTCGACCGAGTGAACGCGTCACTCAGCCGAGTGACTTAAGCTATTTAAACCAAATGAAGCTGGCTCAAATCCCAAAACGCAAAAAATCCCAATTTCTCCCGAGCCCCTTCGTGTTCCCCGTGCATCACCCGAACCAAGACCTCCCCTCGCCCGAGCCGCATCCGCACCGGTTGCTGATCGCCTCTGTCGGTCGTCGACCACCCACCGCTGACGCCTGTCGCCGTCGCTGCCGCCCCACTGTCGTACACCCCCAATTTCACCCAAATTCCATTTTTTCTCCATTTTCTCCAATCCGTAAGCCCATTAAGCCCAAAAATCTAAATCCATCTTTATATATATCTATTATATATGATCTTACCCCATACGTATTGATATTCATTGCTGATTTGTCTATTTGTGTTTCAAGCTAGCTTGGGGGAGATTCATGACGGGTTTAGCGCTTCCCAAAGGAGGCGATTATTTGCACGCTTCCACTACTTGCACTCGCGTCGTGCTCAGCTATACTCGTTTCATATTTTTAGCACTTCAAACATTTATTGGGTAGGCACTTTCCGCGGCTCACATATCGCCCCGTACTAGGTCACGCACGAGGGCGCCCGTCTCGAAGCGGAAAAGTACCAGCGAGCCTGGCTCCTCTTCTGCTAGGGCAGACTCCCCTCCACCTAGCCCATCGCCACCCACACTTCTGCCTCCTACCGCACCGATTCCACCACCGGCACAGCCCGCCCCCGTGTTCGAAACGATAGAGATTACATTCAGAGATGACGCGCACCGCGCCAGATTTGAGCGTATCTCCCATCGCTTGATCATACCCTCTAGGTTCGTGCACATAGCAGACTTTGAGCGCCTAGGTGTATTCGAGGGGCTACTCCAGTTGTATGACAACGTGGGGTGGCGTGACTTTTTGTCGGTGTCGGCGGACACCTATATCCGTCCGACACTAGAGGTCCTCAGTTCTATTGCTAGGACTCCCAGGGATTGCTCTTTCCGACTGATGGATCGTAAGTGCGAGGTCACTCTCGACATGCTCCGAGCCTACTTTCAGTGGCCCCAGTTCTGGACCCAGACCGAGCCTATAGTCCCACGCACATTCGACCGTCGTCATTCGACACACACGCTTTTTGGACATGTATCACAGGATCACCTCTCACCTTTGACCCTAGCCGGGCCAAGGCCTCCGATATCATCCACCCATGCCTCCGTATTGCACAGAGCCTCATGGCAACCACTTTCTTAGCAAGGTATGAGCCGGGGACGATGTCGACACCGGAGCTCTTCATGCTCTACGCGATGACTCGATCGCGGGCATACGAGAGGGGTGGCGACGTCTTACTCCCCGCCATTGAGATTGATATAGCTAGTTGGTACTTGGACCGCATCATTATTTCTGTCAGTGCTCAGACGCATATCTGTTGCGACGGCCTGATTACCCTCCGAGATCTCTTGTGCGGAGTAGACCTCCCTACTGGCTTGCTTAGACCCCCGGGCCCCACTTCTCTTTCCATAGACGTTATGGCCCAGATGAGGATGATGTGTCCTCATGGTCAGCACCACTGGGTGTGGCTGCACGGTCCCTTTGGCTCTGATTACATGGTTCTTCCGAGCCCTACTCGGACACATATTGGACCCGTAGGTAGGGAGTGGATTCCAGCGATGGATCTCCTCATCCCAGCTGCGTACGTGCTTGAGCCTGAGGGTGCTCAGCAGGAGCCCCTCCATCCACCTCTGGACCCTGTGATACCTCAGCCTGCACCTGCTTCGTCTGCACCTGCCGACATCTCTGTCCTCACTTCTGTCAGTGTCAGGAGTACACTTACTGAGTCCACCTCCACCACTACCACCACCACTGTGCCGATACCCATTGACCCCATTTCTGTTGTGAGCCCTGAGCGTCCTGCCACCATTATTGAGAGCGACGAGCCCTCTTTTGCCTCTGCAGTGGAGACCCTTTCCTCTTTCTTATTGTCAACTCCTAGGGAGTCATTTTCTACACACTTCACGGCCTCCCCAGTCGTTGACACTTCTGTCTCCACTGCAGATGTCTTCACCGAGAGTGTCGTGACGTTTGTCCCCATTTCTATGTCACCGACCTCTCCATCCTACTCTCCCTTTATCACCATTTCAGCCTCTACTGCTGCTCCTTCTTCTTCGACCATTCCTGCGTCTCAGCCTCCTATAGAGGCGGAGTGTATTTTTGTGAGCACAGCACCTCAACCCCACCAGGTAGTCGCACCAGTTATTTACGGTAGCCGTGCGAGACAGCCCCGTTCCTCACCTGTACGACCCTATGCCCCATCTCCCCCCGACACACTAGTTCAGCACGTCGGTGCTCTAGAGGGGGTAGTTAGTGGGCTCAGAGGAGATTTTCAGGCTCTCTCCGCTACCGTCGCTGCTGTACAGAGGCACGTCGCTTTATTTCCTGGTATTCAGGCTAGCATGAACCAGATCTTTGCACGTCTATCGCAGCCGCCACCACCACCTCCTCCTCTCCTACATGACGGTGTTGTTGCCCCACCACCCACTTAGGCACACACTGGATGCCTCTCATACTTTTGCTGCTGCTATTCTGGATATTTTCTGCCTGCTGATTTTGCACCCCTCCTCCACACACGTTTTGATCACTTTTTGCTCATACCTGTCTATATCATTTTGGGAGAGAGGATGTATTTTTGGGGACACTTATATTGCGCCATCTTGATCTCTGCATGCACCACTTGCATCTCTACATACATTATTTGCATACCCATCTTATTTTCTTTTATTCTTATCATGCATTCATTCTCACCTACCCCACCCATATCTTATTTCTCGGTGTGCCACACTTTGCACATTGAGGACACTGTGCAGTTTAGCTTGGAGGAGTGAGTTTCTCATGTACTTTTCGCTTTCTTCACTTTTACTTTTATTTTTTCCACCTTTCTTTGTTTTTACACCTATTTTCACCCACTTTTTCATTTTTTTCCATGCATTATGTTTTCTTACCTTTTTGTGTGTTGCATATGTATAGTAGTTCTGATTTTCCTTTTATCCTTATTTCTTTTAGCCTTTTTGCTAGAGATGAATTTTCTGTGATGATGACGACGTGTTATTAGCTTATCTCTATATGCATATTATCTTGTCATGCCATCGTTTTTATTTCAGATATCATATGCAATGCTTGCTATGCATTCGAGATAGTAACCCGCACCTTTTTTATATAAATATGAATGAAATTCTTCTATTAGCTGAGTCTGGTGATTTATACTGTATACTCTTCATAGAAAACACACCAAGCTTCACGCATTGATTGTCTATATTTGGAGTACGGCTTTGTTATCTGATATCACTTCTTATTACATGAAAATTGTACGCTTCACTTTCAGGTTGATTGAATGTACGCTATGTTGATATAACTGGATTAGTTTACTTTCTGAGATCAAACTGAGTTGATTACATTACTCTGCTAAAAGTTGTCGTGGGGGCAGATCCATCTTGTGGCGGGTAAGCAGCAGTCGAGCCATAACCTTGCTGATGATCATACCCAGCCTGCGGGGTCAACGCTGGTTGAGCGTATCCAGGCTGAGCATAGTAACTGCCTACGTAGCTTTCTTGACCATAACCCTGCTGTTGCCCAGTAGCAGGCTGAGAGTAAGCGGTGTCACCATATGACCCCTGTGAACTGTAGTTAGGATGTGGCTGACTGTAGTTGTAGATATTGCCCTCAGCAGGAGCCGCAGACCCACCGGCTGGTTGCTGCTGTGCTGCCTGCTGCTGGTTATAGTAATCATATCCAGTTCCTGTAGCAGGTTGCTGTGTTTGCTGATTAGACACCCCGGCTGGTTGTTGCTGTGGTGCCGGCTGCTGGTTATAGTAATCATATCCAGTTCCTGTAGCAGGTTGCTGTGACCCCCCGGCTGGTGGTTGCTGTGGTGCCTGCTGCTGGTTATAGTAATCGTATCCAGTTCCTGTAGCAGGTTGTTGTGTTTGCTGATTAGATGATTGGTCAGGATACGCTGATTGATACCCTCCAGACGGTGGCTGAGGCATGTTGTACTGCGGCTGAGCAGGATAAGCTCCAGGTTGCATGTATCCATAACCAGGCTGTTGCATTTGAGATGGTCCAGGCGGACCCCAAGTTGACGGCCGAGGCTGATGATAGCCTTGCTGAGAATAACCCCCAGACATCTGTGGGTTCCTCGGACGATTCTGCAAAAGAATTTCTTAGTTAATCCTAAAGATTACATTTTTATGCGCACAATGCATTAAAAAGGAGGTGGGGGAAAAAGAGCATATTGCATGACATCATGGAACGTTACGGAAACAAGCCAGCAGTTGTTTAGAGCATCTCCAACCCTCTTCTTCAAAAAAGCCCCTTCAAAATGGAATATTCCTCAAAGATTCTATTTTGAAGAATGGGCAACTCCAACCCTCCCCCTTCAAATCTTATTTTATCATATTTAGTTATATTTATATAATGATAAAATATTACCTTTTAAACTGATTTAATCTAATAAATTATTTATTTATTAAAGAAATTTATAAATAATATAAAATTATTGTTATTTTATAACTATAATAATTTTGGTGAAAAATATTAAATATTAATATTTGTCCGTAAAAATAATATTAATTTTTATATAGATGATGTCTTCAACAACAAAACAAATGAATACTTGAAAAATATTCAATATTGGTCTCATATTATAGGTATTATCGCGGGTTTTCCAATGGTACTAAAATTATTAAATTTGGTTATGAGGTATAAACGATATTAAACATTTAACTAATCATGCTTAATTAAATGCGTGGCATTGTTGTAATTTAACATGGCATTTGAGAATGAAGGGGTGAATAGTGCCCCTTCATATTTGAAGGGTCACTATTCATCCCCTTCAAACTTGGCTTCATTTTGAAGATGGGTTGGAGGGGGCACCGGCCTTCATTTTGAAGAAATGAAGGCCGGTTGGAGATGCTCTTAGGAAAGGCAATCATATGTCCAGGTCTCATGCTAGTTAAACATCCATTTTGAAAGGAAGAACACACTTGACTTACCACGCGGGTGAGGAAGAGTCCCAAGCTACCTCTGCAGTGCCATCCTCTCTCTCCATTCCAAAATTATTTGGAACTAATAGAAAAGTCACAAATCTTGACGAATATTTTGCATAAAGATGATATATTGCCTGAGACGACAAATATTTTTATAGTTCAACCTATAGAATATTTTACTGATATAAATTGCCAATCAACTAATTGCCAATTAAATACTAACAAACCACGTTATTAGATGAATGCTTCCGAGGTCCAACCTGCAAATGCAAAGACCCCAATTGACGGATTTGAAGCAGATTGATAACCAAGGAAGAAAATGGTATATCATCGTCATAAGTTGGCTTCCCAAGCAGGGGTATATACTAAATTTTGATACCTGCCCAAAACTAAATTGCGGTCTATATCCTTCAGTACCTCAGACAGCAGCAAAGAGGTAAAAACATCTATATGCAGTCTTTTCTTGACAACCATACCATTATCTAGTG
The DNA here is from genome assembly GCA_030789695.1 of Scilla litardierei. Taxonomy (NCBI): domain Eukaryota; kingdom Viridiplantae; phylum Streptophyta; class Magnoliopsida; order Asparagales; family Asparagaceae; genus Scilla; species Scilla litardierei. Next base: position 5,218,443 of record CM061139.1, read on the forward strand.
ATTCTGCACACTGCCAACAAATAGTACAGGTAAAATCATTTTGATAATATACCCACATCTTATATGTTTAGCCGTTACTGCTTTCGCAATACACCATATACAAGAACATTGAAGGATAAATAAACAGGATCTAGAGGTTGCATAATCCAGAACTTCACAGCTATGGTTATTGGAAAAAAGTCTCAGTCCATAATTGTAATATCAGATCCACCAAGAGAGATTCAGGGCAAATCATTTCAGACAGATTCCGTTTTCTCCAAATAACAGTTCATATGGTATAATGCAATTCCCTGCTGACCTCGAAGCCAATGTATGGCCAATGGGGAAAATATATGACACTAAACTGGTAGGAGTAGATAGGATGTGAAGACCTACGAAGTACAATATCATGGCAAGTTCAACATGAAACTAAACCAGTTCGAATTGAAACCGGGAGACTAGCTTCAAATAAGAAGACCTTTAAATATACATAATTTCATGGAAAGCTGCATGAGTACTAAACCAACAGATTACCTAGAGAAGAAACTATTAGCTTCCTCTAGATTGTAGAAACTGATATCAGTTGTTACAGCAGCGTTCACCGCGTGTCTATGAACCAGTTTTCAGTAAATGCAACCATATTCCATAAAGTCGACTCTCTTTAACAGGAGAGATTAATATGATAATGAGACATGGCACCGGATGCTTAAAATATACAAACTTTTAAAATTAATTGTTGGATGAACTGGTCATTTTATGCAGGATCACAGTAATCAATTCTTTCCAAGTTGTTCCTTAGCATGTTCTATCTATTCTGAAATTACATATCAATCCAATAATAAATCCATTACAAACAAGGCAAGGCAAAGGCACTCACCACCAGGGGGCGGAATTACCCATTAGATTGTTGGGGGGGGGGGGGGGGGGCAGGGCCCCCCACAAAGATTTTATTTGTGTGTGTGTGTTTAATAGGCCACCATCAAAAATATATGTGTTGGGACCCCGTCAAATTAAAGGTCTGGTTTGGCCACTGCTCATCACATTAGATTAATCAAACTAAAGAAAATGCTTCTGGAGCAATAATTAAATAGTGTATATTTTTTATATAGGGGCCTCGTTTCAACAAAAAATCACCAATTAAACTATCTTCATGTTTTATACCCTGAAATCCGTGGCTAAAAGCCATTAGCCACGGACTCTTAGAAATTCCGTGGCTAATGTTCCGTGGGGGAAAGTGCAGTTGTTAATGCGAAAATTCCGTGGCAAATGGAAGCAATTCCATGGCGGAAACATTAGCCACAGAACATTAGCCACGGATGTCCGTGGCTAATGTGATACATATGCCAACTGGATAAATGTTCTCATTCGCCACAAAATGGGCCGTGACAAAAAAACTCCGTGGTTAATGAACATTAGCCACGGATTTTCCGTGGCTAATGTTAATCAATAGCCACGGAAAATCCGTGGCTAATGTACATTAGCCACGGCCCGTCCGTCGGCACTCGTCGTGGCTAATGAAAGTTAGCCACGGATTTTCCTTGGCTAACGGTTAAATTTTTTAAAAAAAAATTTAGAATTCAAAATATTATATTATTCAGTGCTAAAATATTACTCTGATTTCAACCATTGCCAACAATCTCTTGATTTTGAAACAACCTCCCAAACATTAATCAACATATTATTAACAATAAAATGCACATCATAAAATATATCGACTAAGAGACAATACATTTTTTCAGATAATTATTAAGAGATGATACAAGAAAGGCACACAACATACACATCATAAGACTAGCAGGCTATCTAACATAATATCACTAGAAATTCTCAAGTGAGAAAATCATACAATCAATATTGAATCAACAAGACTTTACATGAACCAACTTTTCATCATACTGTTACACATGTTCTTCAGTCATGATGTTACACATCCTTGAATCCAAGTTTCATCGTCAACCTCACTTGCCAGGAACGAAGTTGGTGGCGTAAGCCCATGCATTGTTTGCAGTCGGGTTCTCCAACTGATCCAATAGGTTCTCGATTGGCCCTTTGCCGGTGACTATCGCATGTATACAGAATCCAAACATGGAGAACATGGACAGCCGATCGTACTTGATCTCATTCACCTTCAACTCTGCAAATGCCTCAGTGTCATCAGCAAGGCCCAAGGGGTCGAATGCTCCCCTGGATAAATTGAATCAGGCACCTCTCCCAATGGCCCCCCACCAACTCTATATCCTTCAACAAAGCCCATTAACACAACCTGTGGACACATTAACTAATGGAAACACAAGCAACATAAGAAAAGGCAAGGAAAAAAGCTACATATCAGAATCGAGCAAATTGACCATATTTCAGAGGAATGTAGCTTTGTTCTAAAATTCTGCTCTGGAAACCTTACAAGCTAGAAAGTTATATTACAACAATGAGGAAAGCTTGGCAATAATACAACAAACATGATGAGTACAGATACAGAAGTAAGACGTCAGAAGAATCAGACGACAACAATATACAATTATCATTTCCCTCGCATTTTTATTTTTGTTGTCATCAGAAATGGAGGATGTTTACTATAGAGATTTCGAGTTTCTTGATTCCTTGCATTCGTTTCATCAAAGTTGGACTTCGTTACAAGATTTCTTCGAATACACAGCCACTGTAAAGGAGGGATGGATGCTATTTACATGAGCTATCACTTACCTTATAGAGAATTTCATTTCTCAAAATTCTGATATATATATATGCATGAAAAACAATCAACTGGAGAATCATGAAGAAAAATAAAGTAGATAAATAATGTCTATCAATAAGTTTTTCACGTATGGCATGATTTTTTCAGTACAAGCACTGACAATCCATATAACATATATGAGTTGAGTGTTTGCAAGTTGATCAACACCACAGGGATGAGTTAAAAGCACACGAGATAACCTTTTGATTAAGAAAACACATAAGAATTTGATAGTGAAAGTTGAACTTCTGGTCCTTCTGAACCGTAATATAATATTCTTAATTTAATTGAAATCACTAAGGATTATAGTTAAGTTTATTTTTCCACCCATCACTTTTTTGTCCACTAGCTTGAGGAAAAAACTGAGGGTAACAAATTATCCTGCTTGTACTTCTTAAAGATCAGTCACACAATTTGCAAGGTTAATTTTTAAAAGCTGGTTTATATATTGAGGTGTTTGTGTGTATTTATGCAAGCATGAAATAGAATAATGAAATGTGATTGATTAAATATTAACTATTAAAATAAGTATTATGTAAGAACAAATAAATTTGTCTTTTAATAATTAAGCTTAATTTTGACGTTTTATTATATTAATTAGCTAACATGAGTGAGAGAGGAGAATGGGTAAATGACTAGATATGAGGCGTCCAAGACATTAAGAATTAATATGGTTGCATGTGCTATATGTAAATCAGCATATGGAATGGATATGTCCATATATAATAAGAGTAATAATAAAAGTAAAATCAAAATCAAAATCAAAAGTAAAATTTGCATAATGAAATCCTACAAATAAAACAGTTTCGATCCATTCAAAAAAATGAATCGAAGACATGCCTGAACGATAATAGTGTTTAAATTAATAATGACATTAATTTCTTCTTATTTCCAATCATCTTTCTTAAAATATATTACATTACATGTTAAGCTTTAAAACAAAGCAAACCTAACAAACTGTTGCATCATGAAATCCTGCATAAATGAAGCCTTTCTGATCCATTGAAGAAGGTAAATTAAAGACGTGAATGAACTGAATGAACGTATGCAAGGAATTTCTTCTAATATTCAGTCTTCTTCCAAATAACTTGCTAACTAAGCAACGAAAACAGAATTCATATGTTGAATGCAAGTGCACTTTTTTGAAGTACTCAAATTGATGTCTAAAAATTGCTAGTGATGGGACTTACAGTTGCTCCAAAAAAGACCATACTATATGCATTGAGGACAAATTTTGTATACTGAAATTCACCATAACACAAAAATGAGTTACAATTCCACAATCAAATATTTGCAAACTACCGTAAATTTGAACCCCTCAACAATGATTTGAAACTATAGCATGTCTGAAGATCTGAACAAAGTCTATTTATAGCTGATATACATCATTTTGGTGCCAGAGAACTATTGATATAAAATCTGAGCATCCTTTGATTGCAGAAGTAAGAATACATACAATTTTTACTTAGGCGTGTGGCAGTGACCATACCAAAACGTATCTTCTTCCTATTATGATCAAAGCTCTTTGGTTTGTATCAGCCATGTGGTTTCCTGTACACCAAAACAATGATGATTTTGAGAACAATTGAAATTCTTGATGCACCTACCCCAAGAGTTTATCCACCCCTTTTACTCCAAAATTCAAATAATGCATGGATTCACAAGCATTAGTTTCGAGTAAATCTACTACAGTTCTAGCCTACACAGCCGGCAGCACACAAGCAAACTAATGGATTCAATAAAGTAGCAATATATATCAAATATCTAATTTTTATGTGGTAATATTTATACCTATTCCAGCAAACAAATTTTCACGCAACCAAATGTGAATTCTGCTAGTAAAAACGAGATGGAGACACAGTTGAAGCAATTACTTACTCATCTATGCTAGTAAAGATAACTCTTACCCCACAAATCACCGGGAAGTGCTACTCATGGCCCTCATTGCTTTCCTTGCAAACTCCCTAACTAATGAACTGTCGGTGAATGTCAAGGAAGGTCTTCATCCAACAAATCCGTATCATAGAATACGGTTTTATGTCTTCAATGGCACCTGCAGCAATCATTCGATCGAGACTGATGAGTTTCCTGCTTCGGGCATAGTAATCAGATTTCCTCAAACTAAAATCAAGGAGCGTTAGGAAAATGATATTTGTACTACACATTATGCACTACTCTGGAGCTACAAGAAATAACATATGGCCTGCATTGACTTGTATTGCCATGGGCCCCGATGTTAGAGAGCCATAGTAGTATAGACATGGTACTGAATTAGAAGTATAAATAACATTACTTCTACACATAGAAGATGTAAATGTACCACATGTCTTAAAACAAGTCGGGACAACAAAGTAACGGGCACATATCAATATAGTATTGTTGAATCGTCCAAATTGTAAAATGCATCGCCAGGTGAAAAAATTTAGGCTTTCTTCAAAGAGCGTGCATCAAAATTGCACCAATCCCATAAAAAAACTATGACTAATGATAAGAACTAATATGATGAAAAAAGAGATGGACATGTCATTTGAGAGATCCCACATCACCAAAGTGAATTTGGTACTTCGCCGCAGAACATCTGCGACGTCTTTTGCATGCAGTCCCAATCATTTTATATGCACCCAAGTTATGACACCTCGCTAATGCCAACTGGCACATACAAATTGCTGCAACTGCTATTAAGTTGAAATACATATGGGAACTAAGTTAATAGGTTTCAGTTTGAACCATAGTTTGAATAATCACCAATATCAGGATGCATCACACATACCGTATCGGATTCCAAGCACTAACTGATATGATTCATCCAAAAGCGTCTGATACTACCGATATTATCTACTAACAACTGATACAAAAGATTCTGGATTTTTCGTACCAAAAGTAGAAATTCTTACAAATTCCATATAATGGTGGGAAAAAAATCTCATTTAACAATAAAAATCTTAGCCTGTTGTTCTATATTGTGATTTGCATTGCTAGCTCAAAGGATCCATCCTTATCCATTAATTTTCATTAATCTTATTCTATATAAATATATATGCCATCTCTTTTATAATGATAGGAACGATCCCTTGATGACACATCTCAAAGGCACATCCATCAGGATGATCGTTTCATAGTCAAATAAAGAATGACTAGGAATTGGAACTCATCTTAAGCAGACCTTTTATGCTCGTGGTTGGAGTCATTTGATGCTGACCTTGTGATGTGATGTATCCTTCAATCCAATTAATAATTCTAAAAATTAGAAACTTCAAAATTAAATATGTTCCAATACAATTTGCATAAATATTAAAATAAAACTTAAATTTTATTCACCGTTTTTATGTGTCTAAAACATCCTATATAAACCATGCTTCAAGCTCAAAAAGTATATCATAACTATTTACAATAGATTCGTAGACGAATGAACAGATAGAATATCTAACTGGCTCTCTATCATAGACTGTTGAATTAACGTGGCGGATGACTAATATACTAATTAGTTTAATTAAATTGAGTCATACCTTGTAGGCTAAGTCAAAACTCCAAAATGTTTGAAGTCTGCAAAATTAATTGCTACTTCCTTCTATCGCCCTTGTGAACTGCATGAGATCCTTGCAATGTGATGGCAACTGTTGCCAACAACTCCCATTTTCGATGTTGTGGTAAGGCACCAAACTTTCACACACACGCACACGCACACACACACACACACGGCAGTTGGTTGGGTGCAACTAACATTTTAGTTGTTGTGGTTCCTTGCAAGGCACCATGAAAATGACTAATTTTTTATTTTCATGTAACTATGACATAGAGTAATGAGATCTACTTATAACCTGAGGTCTGGCTTTCAACTTTGGCAAACATTCACAATAAGAGGCTATCAATTACGACTATTTTCATGCCAGATCAAACATTTGCCTCTATAGGGAATTTCATCAAACAGTTGATTTGCAAACATGCAAAAATACATGAAATCTGATAAAAGCGGGGGTATACGGATTTTATGGCTTACATCTTCTGGTGGTGGAGGTCGAGCTGTCGATCCAAGACAGATTCATGGCCGGTTGTAGTGGTCGTCAACGAGCGATATGAGGATGGCCGAACTTTTGAGAGTTATTATATAAAGAAATCAAACCATCAAGGGTTACTGTACAAAGGGGAGGAGGAAGGGTCGGCACCCCCTCCTACTCAACTCTCGGAGAGTGGAAGGGGAGGGGCTGGTGCCCCCACCTACAATTAGGGTTAGGATTAGGGTTTCGGCACTGACTGCCGTAGAACCCTAACCTTAAAGGAAATGAGAGAGAGAGAGAGAGAGAGAGAGAGAGACCTTGTAGTCACCTGTTGCCGAGCTTCCATAGAGAGAGACCTTGTCGTCACCGGTTGCCGAGCCGTCAGATAGAGAGAGAGAGGTGGGATCAACGAGAGTGTGGGCAAGCAGAAATAAAATCCAGCTCTAGCCCGCATAATTTGGGGAAAATTTTGCCCAAAAATCGGTGGCGGATGTGTATATATCACGGAATTTTAGTGGTCGATGGCAATCATCTGCCACAGAATAGTCCGTGACGGATGTTCGGTGGCGGATGACTACTGATCACTCCATATTTTACACTTTTTCAGCATGTTTGCATGCCACTTTGATCGCTCATATCGTGTTTTTCACAATTATTCGACAATATTGGATGCTTTTCACGATTTCTTGTTTTGTCGTATTTCAGGAGATATGGAGCGATTCGGAGTGCTTTTGAGATCAAGAGGATTTGCACCCACTCCGGAGTGTCACCCAAGGCTCTTTTGAGGGCTATTCGGCGATGGAAGACAAGTGGAAGAAGAAGGAACTTCGTAGGAGTGACGAGGAGGTGAAATGATGAAGATTGGGCATCTGCAGCATGTCACTCGGCCGAGTGAAGCACTCACTCGGCCGAGCAAGAAGGACCAGACCGGACACGTGCCACAGAAGGAAATCAGTGTGCACTCGGCCGAGTGACGATAGTCCACTCGGCCGAGTATGGAGATCCCCTCGCCCGAGTGGCACGGAAAAATGCACCCATCGAAGGAGCTGACTTACTGGAATCCGTCGGGTGATTGAGGGTTCCGACTCGGCCGAGTACCTAATGCCCCTCGGCCGAGTGTGTAAAGCCACTTGGTCGAGTCACCTCCGAAGACAGACCCCCCAAGACCCCCGACTTACTGGAATTTTACAGGGTCTGTCACTCGGCCGAGTGACATTTGTCACTCGGCCGAGTGAGCCGCTCCGCCTGCTGCGTAAAGTGCGACTTCTGGGTTGCGCAGGGGCATTTTGGTCACGATTTTTTGGGCGATTTTGAAGGGTATTTAAACCCAGTTTTTGCCCTAGTTAGTGAGGACTTTTTAGACCTTTTTGGCAGCCTTTTTTGAGCGTTTTTAGATTAATAGATTTAGCTTTTCTTTTGGAGATTAAAAGGCTACTTTAGTTGGATGCTATTGGATTCTCAATTGTTTGTCTCTCTTCTTATCAAAACCCCTATTTTTGTTGATAATTTCTCTATTGCAATGAATTGTGTTGATTTTGTTATTGATTTTCTTATAAATTGCATGATGATTAGTGAGTAGTTTTATCGTCTTAGAGCATAGGGATGAACCCTATGGACCCTATTTCTAAATTGTGATGATTTGGTGAAATTCTTGCTAGAATTGATTAGGGTTAGGTTGGGATTGATTAATTACGGATAGCTAGGGATTCATATTGATTGGGATTTGTAAGATATTGGATCCCAATTGATAGGAAGCCTTAGAAATTCGATTTAGATTTACGATTGGACTTCTCTAATATTGGTTTGCAAGAGATTGGGCCAAAGCTAGGATTTTTAATCGTGTTTCTATACCAATATCCGTTTGCAAGAGATTGGACGGGTAGGAACTATCTCAACCTAGGTCGTAGCTCGAGTTTGCACGAGAGTGGGCTTGAGATACGGTTGAACGATGATGTCGTTCTTCATGCTAGCGGCTTAAGTTAGGGTTTGCAAGAGATTGGGCCCTACCCTAGGTTTGCTATAGACCGGCAATAGCGCGAGAGCGTGAGCTTGGTTCTACATTTAGTTGCGACTAGTTCACCTAAAATTCAAGTCTAGCAATGATGAAACCTATGAATTACAATGATGAGATACGGTCCGTAGCGGGGATTCCCTATCCCTAGGCGCTTTATTTTATTGATATTTCTATCGACATTCGAACGATTGTGACAATTTTACCCCAAATTATTCTCGACCATTTTGATAGCTAGGTGATTGAAAGGAGACACTGTCATTGTTCCTTCCTGAATTCGATACCTGCTCGCCGCTACACCATGCGCTTGCGATAAGACTACGAGTCGTTTGTCCCGGGTGTGTGCACTCCCGGGGCGAGATCTAGTTTTTGGCGCCGTTGTCGGGGAGTGGACAGTGTTCTATTCTCTTTACTTAGTGTCTTCTTTTTTTTTATTACTTTTATCTTTTTACTCCTTATTCGTGCTAACAATTCCTTTGAAACGCTGTTTTCCTTTGCATGTACACGAGATCTACGGCGAACCCCATGGAAATACTATTTGATCCAGAGATCGAACGTACCGTGAGGAGGATCAGAGCCGAGAGAAGGCACGCTACGGAGGGCGATTGTATGAAATGTACGGAGACACCGGAGGAACTAGCGGCACGTATGGCGAGGATTATATCCATCAGAGATAGGCTTCGGCCTAAGACTTCCTCCACTACCTCTTCCATCGCTATGCCGGAGTTGGCGGCGGACAAGAATTTTGAGCTAAAACGGTATTGGTAGTATTGATGCAACAAGACCCGTTTCATGGGAACTCCCATGAGAACCCGCATTATCACATCCAGCTCTTCTTATCCAAGTGCGACACCTTCCAAATGCCGGGCGTTTCCGTTGATGCAATCCGACTGCGGCTCTTCCCCTTTACACTCAAAGACAAAGCTTTATATTGGTTGAGGACGCAGGCGGAAGGTACATTCACTACTTGGGATGAGTTGGCTAGCGCCTTCGTTAAAAAATTCTACCCGTCATCCAAGACGGTGAAGATACGGAGTGCTCTCATGTCCTTTAAGCAAGGACCATAGGAGACCTTATACGAGGCATGGGAGCGCTTCAAGGATTTACAGCATCAATGCCCCCATCACAGTTTAGAAGATTGGGAGCTTGTTCACAGGTTTTATAATGGATGCACGAAGCAAATTATAGATGCAACCGCCAATGGAGCCATACTATCGAAGACCCCGGATGAAGATACGGCCTTATTAGAGGAGATGGCCTCTAATAACCAATAATGGCACGACGAGCGAGGTCATTCTTCTTCCTCTTTGAAGCCCACTAGCATATATGAGGCCAAGGCCGTAGCGGAGCTTTCGAACAAATTTGAATCTCTCCACAAGGTAGTGGAGAGATTGGAGAAGTATATCACCGAGCCGCATGGAGCACCCTCTACATCTACGTCGGTAAGCAATATGAGTGATTGGCAAGACCAATCTCAAGTAATGTATGTAGGAGGAGAGCATGAAGAGGGGGCCTTGGAACAAGTGCAATATGTTGTAGGGAACTCCGGATATTGGGCAAACTCGGCCGCTAGAAACCATCCAGGCTTTTCATATGCAAACAATGATGGTGCTTTGAACCCCCCGCCACAACAACTTCCTCAAGCTCAGCCTCCACTACCACAACCTCAGTATCAACCGAGGGGTCCACCGCAACAAAATTACCCGCCTAGGCAACAAGCGGGACCGTATAGACCGCCCGGTTACAATCAAGGTTGGAGAGCTCCCAACCCACCTCAAGCTCAACCACGATCGGACCACGAAGCTAGGGTGCGATCTCATCTGCTGCAAGGGAGCCTGAGATGCTCGCTAATTCATGGCGGAGTAAAGGAAGATCAATGCTAGGTTGACGACGGGACAAGATTCACTAAATACCGTCGTCGCACAACTTGGAGAGCAACTAGCGTTGCTAAACAAGAACGCCCAACAATTGCCGGCTCAACCCGAGCCCAATCCATGGTGCAACACCGGACACATCAATGCGGTGGCGACGGTTACAACAAGGGGCGGGAAGGATACCACTCCTGCTATGACCCAAAACAAAGAACCCGTGGTGGAGATTTTGGAAGAAAAAGAGCCGGCAATTGAAGAGGAGAGCCAAAAGGAGCCGCTAGGAGAAGGAAATTCTAAAGTGGTGGAGCCATTTGATGAGCGCCACTATATGTCGCCGGTGCCGTTTCCACAACTGCTAGCTAGAGCCAAGATAGAGAAAAGGCTCGCCAAGTTCCTTGAATATTTGAGGGGAGTAAGCCTCAATATTCATTTCTTAGATGAAATAGTGGAGATCCCGTCTTACGCGAAGTTCTTGAAGGACTTGATTTCGGGAAAGAAAAGGAAGGAAAAAATCATGCTTGCGGAACAAAGAACTTGGTGTACCCGGAAGGAGAAGGAGCCCGCGAAATTCAAAGATACCAGGAGTTTCCGCATCCCTTGCACACTAGGAGGCATCCCATTGCAAAAAGCTTTAGTTGACTTGGGCGTGAGTGTGAGCCTTATACCCCTTAGCATGTTCCGAAAATTGAACACGTGCACCGACTTGAAGCCGACCGACATGAGAATTCAACTTGCGGACGGTCGGATTACTAGACCGGTAAGGATCGCAGAGAACATTCCACTTCAAGTTCCGGGAGGGATATGCTTACCTTGTGATTTTGTCATCATGAACATCAAGGAAGAGGGCGACACTTCGCTCATACTTGGACGCCCGTTCCTCGCAACCGCCGGTGTTATCGTCGACGTGCGTGAAGGAACTCTATCCTTGAATGTCAGGACATCGATGTCGAGCTTCACATACCCAAGGCCATGAAACATATGCCCTATCACGAAGAGTTAGACTATGTGGATCTCCTCGATGAGGTGATTGAAGAAGCAATCCCCCACTTTATTGGCGCTCTCCATGACGATGGCTTCGAAGAAGGCCAAGCTTCGGGTGAAGAAGAGAAGTTGGAGGACCCTCCAGATAGCTCCACAGCCGATGATGAATGTGACACTAACGTCGCGAGGATACGGGAGCTTTGCAAGATCTCAACGGCCAAGAATCCAAAGAAAGCTCCACCATGTCGAAGATCGGTGTCACAGGTCAAGAAGAAGATAGGAACGAGCTCTAGCTTGGGGGACTTATCCCCCAACATTACCCATGATGAGGGGCATCGAGGAAGACCAATGATCATCACGACCCAAATCCAAGCGGCCTTCCCGACAAATTTGACGGGCGTATCTCGTATGTGCCCAACATCACGAGCTAAACGAATATCTAAAGGGGTCGAGCTCATGACTTTAAACGAGCGATAACCCGACAATTTTTGCATTGTTTTTATTTGATTTTCATTTTTGGTTTAGACTTTTATTAGTGTTTAGAGTCTTATGTCCATGAAAATCGTGACAACGGGTCCTAATTTTCATGACAGTAGAAGGAGAAAGGGAGATCACTCATATGGAGGATGACCGAGGCAAGGAAGAGCACTCCAGGGACGCGCTCAGGCCTTAGGAGGAGGAAGAAATAGACTGGAGGAAGATAAACAGAGACTGGAGCGAAAACGGAGAGCCGATGCAGAAAAAAACACCTCACTCGGTCGAGTAGCTTATGCCACTCGGCCAAGCAAAGACTCCACTCGATCGAGTGGAGCACCAAACAGGGAAGTTTCTGCAGACCAACTCTCTATCACTTTCTGTAACTTTTATTCTTAATTGCCACTCGGTCGAGTACCTTAGCACTCGGCCGAGTGAAACAGATACCCTCCTAGCTCAAGAATTGCTGAGTGGCAGAGCCACTCGACCGAGTGGAATTTCTCCCTTCGACCGAGTGAATCAAATCCACTCGGCCGAGTCATAAGTGGTGAGGAGAATTTGAAATTTTTTATATTTTACGCCACTCGGTCGAGTGACATTGTCACTCGGCCGAGTCGTAACATTTCCTATATAAGCGGCAGCACAGCGGGCGCGATTTACGATACTCAAAATTTCCCAATTTTTTTGCCCGAGCCACTGCCGATTCGCTTCCCTCGCCCGCTACGACTTTCCCTCGCCCGATTCACCCACGCCGACGCCTGAGCCTGCCCCTACTCGTCGGCGACCGACGCCCCATCAATCGCCGACGACCGGCCGACCTCCCCACCGCCGGCGCCGCCTCTGTTCACCCCTCTTTTGCCCCAAAAACCCCATTTCTCCCCATTTCTCTTGATTTGTACGCCCGTGAACCCCAAATTCAAATTAATTTCCATATCTATCTATTATCCCCTATCTCCCCCGTATATATTGAATATTATTCGCTGATTTGATCGTTTGATTTGTAGGCTAGCTTGGGGGAGCTTTGGGGAGTTTTTGGACGCGCTTTGAGCTTTGCGGCGGAGGCATCTCTTTGCACACACTGCTGATTGCTCTCACGGCATGTTTAGGTATACTCGTTCCATTATTTTGCACGTCGCATTACTTATTTGGGTGAGCACGCTTCGCGGTACACATGCCGCCGCGCACTAGGCCACGTACACGGGGATTCGCTGCCAAGCAGAAGAGGACTGATGATCCTGGTCCCTCTTCTGCTAGGGAGGACTCCCCTCCACCTAGCCCACCGTCACCTACACAGCCGATCCATGCCGATCCCGTTCCACCGCCCGCTCCCGCCGTCGGGCCGATGGGGATTACGTTTCGAAATGACGCACACCGTGCCAGATTCGAGCGTATTTGCCATTGCTCGATAGTACCCTCTAGGTTTTCACACCTAGCTGACCTAGACCGCCTAGGGGTACTTGAGGGGCTTCTCACGTTGTATGACAACGTGGGATGTCGTGATTTTCTGTCGGTGTCGGCGGATACTTACATCCGTCCAACACTAGATGTCCTTAGTTCCATTGACCGGACACCTGGAGGATGCTCCTTTCGTTTGATGGATCGAGAGTGCGAGATCACTCTCGACATGCTTAGAGCATTTTTCCAGTGGCCCGTCGTCCCTGACCCTGACCGCGCCTATGCTCCCATGCACCTCTCGACACCTCTGTCCACACGTCTGTTAGTGTTGGGAGCACTTTAGCTGAGCCGTACACCACCACCACTGAGCCTATGTCCGTCGAGCCCATTACCACACTGAGCCCTGAGCGTCCACCCACCATTCTTGAGAGCGGCGAGTCTTCCTTTACTGTCGCCGTGAAGACCCTCTCCCGATTGCTGTTCTCGACTCTTGAGGATTCATCTTTTGTGCCCTACACAGCCTCCCCAGTCGTCGACCTTTCGGTCTCCACTGACTTTGTCTTTACTGAGAGCGTCATGAAATCTGTCCCCACGTCTGCATCACTGACCTCTCCTGCCGCCTCGTCGCCTATTTTCACTTCCACTTCTTCTTCTTCTTCTTCTGCTTCTGCTTCAACACAGCATGCGTCCCAGCCTCACACTGAGGCTGGGCATCACTTAGTGAGCACAACACCACCACCCCACTTCCCTGTTGGACCCGTCCTCTACACTGCCCCCCAGAGACAGCCCCGCACTTCACCTGTTAGACATGTGCGTCCCTCTTCTCCACCACCCCCAAACACTCTAGTTCAGAGCATTCGTGCTCTTGAGGGGGCTGTTAGTGGACTTAGAGGAGACTTTAGGGCTCTCTCTGCCACGGTCAGCGCCGTGCAGACCCGCGTCACCATCCTTCCCAGTATTCAGGCTTGCCTGAATCAGATTCTGGCGTGTCTGCCTCCACCACCGACACCCTCCCAGCAGCTACCACGCCCACCACCTCCACCACCTCCTCCGCCACAGGACGGTGCTGGTGCACCACCACCAGCCTAGGCACACACTGGATGCCTCCTATATTTCTGTTGTTTTGCTAGTTGTTTTTGGAGTCGATGATTTTTTGCCCCCCTCCTCCACATACTACTTTGGTGCCTTTCTGATCATATCTTTTTATATATTTTTTGGGAGTGAGGGAGAGACTTTTTGGGGACACTTATATCTGCACCATACTGATCTTTGCATGGATCACATTCATTCACATCTTATTTTCTTTTTGTTTTTCTTTCTTTTTCATCATGCATGCATCCTCACCCACCCCACCCACTTCACGTCTCTCGGTGTGCTACACTTCGCACATTGAGGACACTGTGCACTTCAGCTTGGGGGAGTGAGTTCTCACACTTTTATTTTTTTGCCACCATTTATTTTTGATTTCCCACATTTTTTCCGCTTTTGCACTTATTTTCACCACTTTTTCGTTTTTTTTCTACCATGCATCACGTTTTCCTATTTTCTTTGTATGCTGCATTGTATATATAGTTCTATTTTATTTTATCTTTATTTCTTTCATCTTTTGCTAGAGATGACTTTTCTGTGATGATGATGATGTGGTGTTAGCTTATCTCTGTATGCATGCTATTTTGTCATGTCATAGCTTTTGTTTCAAATATCATATGATATATCCTGCTTTGCATTTTAAATAGTAACCCACTCTTTTTCTGTATGAATATGGATGAAATTCTGTTATTAGCTGATATCTGATGATTCATATGTATGCTTTTCATAGAAAACATACCAAGCTTCATGCATTGATTGCTTATATCTGGAGTACTACTTTCCTTTCTCATATCACTTCTTATTGCATGAATTGTACGCTTCACTTTCAGGTTGATTGAATGTTTGCTAGGATGATATATCTGGACTAGTTTACTTTTTGAGATTAAACTAAGTAGATTATATTACTCTGCTGAAAGTTGTCGTGCACGTCCTATAGGGTGAACCGAGTGATACATTTATTTCTTTCTCCACATATCTTGAGCATTTTTTCTCTACTTAAAATTCATTGGTGAATCTCCCTTTAGCAAGTCTATTATTGGCATTTCCCCCGCTATTAATTTTCATGCTCCAATTCCCCAAAATCAAAAAATATATAGATACATGTATATTCTTCTTTCTTTTGATTTGGGATCGCTTATGTATATATGTTTATTCAAAAAAAAGAGAGAGAAAAAGAGAAAAATTGTGAAAAAGAAAAGAAAAGAGAAAAGAAGTTTATAAACGATCCCATCTCATACTCTTTCTCTCTTTCTTCCCTCTTTTATTTTTATTTTTATTTTTTTGGAGCTTCAAAAGAAATGGGGAATATACATATTGATTTGTTTATGCCACCACGCTTATGGATAAGCTTGAGGGAGTGGATCCAATGATGTGTGAGAGAGTGACTACTTGACGGTGCATGACAACCTAGGCTAAGTAATCTTCTATACTCGGTGAGATTGCTAAAGTTTCACGAAATCCAGAAATCGACACTTAGCATTCATTTCATGAAAACCATACTTTTCTATTCTTACTATTCCATATCGTGTGATATCTCTTATACTCCTTATAGAAAGCATTCAATTGAAAAGTGTGTGATCTATGATTATGCATACCGCTTTAGATGCTTCAGATGATGTTAATCCTAGAATGATTCCATATTTCATGATATTTTGATATTTTGGGGTTTTCTATTTCGAATGCATCATTATACTATGATATCGAGATAAAAGTCTGTGACATGTGTTTTATATTCGATGTATGCTATATGAGTAAGCAAAACCCAAGTCCTGAGAAAAATGATCTAGCACTCCCCTTCTTCACTTTCTATTCTATTTTTATTTTTATTTTCCTTCTTTTCCATTATTTTGCTCGTCGGGTTCGCTTTTTACTCATCTTCCTCGAGGACGAGTAAAAGGTAAGCTTGGGGGATTTTGATTACTCCATATTTTACACGCTTTTTCTGCATGTTTGCATGCCACTTTGATCGCTCATATCGCGTTTTTCACAATTATTCGACAATATTGTGATGCTTTTCATGATTTCTTGTTTTTGTCGTATTTCAGGAGATATGGAGCGATTCGGAGTGATTTTGAGATCAAGAGGATTTGCACCCACTCCGGAGTGTCACCCAAGGCTCTTTTGAGGGCTATTCGGTGATGGAAGACAAGTGGAAGAAGAAGAAACTTCGTAGGAGCGACGAGGAGGTGAAATGATGAAGATTGGGCATCTGTAGCATGTCACTCGGCCGAGTGAAGCACTCACTCGGCCGAGCAAGAAGACCACTCGGCCGACCAGACCGGACACGCGCCACAGAAGGAAATCAGCATGTACTCGGCCGAGTGACGATAGTCCACTCGGCCGAGTATGGAGATCCCCTCGCCCGAGTGGCACGGGAAAATCCACCCATCGAAGGAGCCGACTTACTGGAATCCGTCAGGCGATTGAGGGTTCCGACTCGGCCGAGTACCTAATGCCCCTCGGCCGAGTGTGTAAAGCCACTCGGCCGAGTCACCTTCGAAGACAGACCCCCCAAGACCCTCGACTTACTGGAATTTTACAGGGTCTGTCACTCGGCCGAGTGACATTTGTCACTCGACCGAGTGAGCCGCTCTGCCTGCTGCGTAAAGTGCAATTTCTCGGCTGCGCAGGGGCATTTTGGTCACGATTTTTTGGACAATTTTGAAGGGTATTTAAACCCAGTTTTTGCCCTAGTTAGAGAGGACTTTTTAGAGCTTTTTGGCAGCCTTTTTGAGCGTTTTTAGATTAATAGATTTAGCTTTTCTTTTGGAGATTAAAAGGCTACTTTAGTTGGATGCTATTGGATTCTCATTGGTTTGTCTCTCTTCTTATCAAAACCCTATTTTTGTTGATAATTTCTCTATTGCAATGAATTTTGTTGATTTTGTTATTGATTTTCTTATGAATTGCATGATGATTAGTGAGTAGTTTTATCGTCTTAGGGCGTAGGGATGAACCCTATGGACCCTATTTCTAAATTGTGATGAATTGGTGAAATTCTTGCTAGAATTGATTAGGGTTAGGTTGGGATTGATTAATTACGGATAGCTAGGGATTCATATTGATTGGGATTTGCAAGAGATTGGGTCCCAATTGATAGGAAGCCCTAGAAATTCGATTTAGATTTACGATTGGACTTCTCTAGAATTGGTTTGCAAGAGATTGGGCCAAAGCTAGGATTTTTAATCGTGTTTGTATACCAATATCCGTTTGCAAGAGATTGGACGGGTAGGAACTATCTCAACCTAGGTCGTAGCTCGAGTTTGCACGAGAGTGGGCTCGAGATACGGTTGAACGATGATGTCATTCTTCACGCTAGCGGCTTAGGTTAGGGTTTGCAAGAGATTGTGCCATACCCTAGGTTTGCTATAACCGGCAATAGCGCGAGAGCGTGAGCTTGGTTCTACATTTAGTTGCGACTAGTTCACCTAAAATTCAAGTCTAGCAATGATGAAACCTATGAATCACAACGATGGGATACGGTCCGTAGCGGGGATTCCCTATCCCTAGGCGCTTTATTTTATTGATATTTCTATCGACATTCGAACGATTGTGACAATTTTACCCCAAATTATTCTCGGCCATTTTGATAGCTAGGTGATTGGAAGGAGACACTGTCATTGTTCCTCCCTGAGTTCGATACCCGCTCACCGCTACACCGTACGCTTGCGGTAAGACTACGAGTCGCTTGTCCCGGGTGTGTGAACTCCCGGGGCGCGATCAACTACATCCGCCACCGAACATCTGTTATGGACAGTTCCGTGGCAAATGACTGAACATTTTCCACGGAATCCGTCCGTGGTAGATAATTCGTGGCTGATGGTCAGTTTTTCACTAGTGACATTCTATAGAGTGAACCGAGAGTTACATATTTTTCTTTCTCCACATATCTTGAGCATTATTTCTATACTTAAAATCATTGGTGAATCTCCCTTTAGCGAATCTTACATTGGCATATCCCCCTTGCTATAAAAAGTCCATGCTCCAACAACCCAAAATCAAAAAGAAAAAAATTACATGTATATCTCTCTATCTTTTGATTTGGGATCACAGTTGTATATATAAGAAAAAAAGAAAAAAAGAGAAAAAGAAAAAGAAGAGAAAAGAAGTACATAAATGATCCCACTTCATATACTCTCTCTCTTTCTTCCCTCTTTTATTTTTATTTCTTGGAGCTTCAAAAATGGGGAAAGTTTTATTGATTTATTCGATGCCACCACACTTATAGATGAGCTTGGGGGAGGATCCAATGATGTGCGAGAGAGTGGCTACTTGTCTGTGCATGACAATCTAAGCTAGGTAATTTTCTATTCTCGGTGAGATTACCAAAAGTTTTACGAAGTCCAGGAATTGAAACTTAGCATGCATTTCATGAAAACCACTTCTTTCTATTCTTATTGCTTCATATTGTGTGATACCTCTTATACTCCAAATAGAAAGCGATCAATTGAAAAGTGTGAAGGGGTTTTGGCGGACCCCCAGAGCTCGGATCCGTATCCGTCCTAAGTCGGACGGACCACGGAGGCACAAAAGCACAGCGGAAAAACCAGAAATCAAATTTCTACACTAGCTAAACTATTTAGCTAGGCTCTGGGGAGCCAGAACCCAGCCCGATCTATGCCGACTTGGAGTGGGTCTGACCACCCCAAGAAGGATCTACACTAAAGCGACTAATTAAAATTACGCTAGAAAACGCTTAACCACATACCCGGAATCTTGGCCCTGGAGCAGGCAAGATGTACCGCACCGTCTTGAGAAGCTCCTCGTAGCCGAGCCGCGTTGACCCGATCTGCCTGAGCCGCCTCGCACCCTCGCTCCGATCCGCCCGAGCTGCTTTCGCCTCCGAGCCGATCACACGCGGTAGAAAGTTTCACTTGAGAAGAAACCCGCGTCTTAGACGTCCGGATCAGATCCAAACCCCTTTCGTAGTCGTGCTAGGACTACTCCAGAGAATAGAAAAATAGAGAGAGAGAAATTTAGTCGCGGATCGAGCATGCTCTAAAATTTGGAGCTACCCGATCGTTGACTGGTGTGTGTTTCAACGAGGAGAGTGCATCCCTATTTATATAGGGAGTGAGCACTCAACTTCTCGTTGCGGGCAATGTGGGACAATTCCCATGAAGAGAAAAATTCAATTAAGCCATTTGGCTTAATTTCAACTTTAAAGTTAGCCTTTCACAAAGTCAAACTTTAACGAATTAATTCTCCTCACATACTAAACTTCAGACACCAAAAAAGCTATCAATCAGAAAAGCTTGGAATGGTGATCGCGTAGGAACTGACGGTGACGAATTTCGACTTCGTTTGACCCCTCAAACAATTGCTCAAAGTTTAGCAATTTCTCAAAAACGTAACCGTCATTAGGGTTTTTCCAAAAACCCGAATTTGACTTAAGTTGCGGGCGCGCCTGCTAGGTTGGGGCTCGAAACCCCTAGACGACGGTCACTACGAGCAGTAGCTGTCGTCCCTGTTTCAGAGTCATCATAACGTGATCGACCCTTGAGAAAAGTATCATAGGGTTTGCATTGGCTGTGTCAGTGATGAATTCCGTTAGCTAAAATCCCTTCGTCAAGACTGTGTTTATTGTTGGCCTAGGGTATGGTTTTCTGTCAACCCTATTAGACAACATTGGTCAGTATACGTCGGTCTTTATTGTATACACGTTGTACTATTTGCAACGTACCCCGGCCGAGGATTAACATAAAGACTGTACTGAGCCTATAACACTAACTTCCCTTTAATGGAAGTGACGAATCCCATCTTAGTCATTTACCCACCTAGAGAGCTTCAGGTGCAACCCAACCTAAGATCTTTCATCAGGACTGGTCCTCGAAGCTAGATCATGGGTATAAGCTACACCGTCTGCTCACAGGTTGGTACAGATGACTTCAGGTCTTAAGGATCAACTAACCTATCATCACCCTAGAGTTATTAAAGACAGATCATTAAAGTTAACCATTTAATAACTCTAACTTGGTCGTTCAGTGAACTCATTCTCCAATGAGCACCTGTGTCTCGTCTCCGACTTCAGCAAGTCGAATGACTATGAGATCATCATTACCCGAAGGTAAGACGAAGACACAGTGATCTATCCGATGTGTCGATATCCAGTTCTCGACACATCTATGATCACGAACTGTTTTAGACTTACGTTTCTATTTGGTCGCTTACTTACTCATAATCGAGATCTCATCTAGATATGTAAGGACCTAACTATAAGTCTATGGATATTATCTAAGTATATTAATACAAATGATTTATACTTAGTATAATACGTACCATATACGGTATGAACAAGACGTATAATCAAGATAAATTGCCTTATGGGCATATATCTTCCTACAAAGTGTGTGGTCTATGATTATGTATATTACTTTAAATACTTCAAACGATGCTAATTCCAGAATGATTTCATATTTCATATCGTTTTGATATTCTTGGGTTTCTATATTGAATGCATCCTTATATGACCATGATATCGAGATAAAAATCTTTGGCATGTTTTTATTCGCTGTATGCTATTTGAGTAAGTAATTCCATGTCCTGAGAAAATGATCTAGTACCTCCCTCTTTGTTTTCTTTTCTATCTTCTTTTTCCTTTTTCTTTTTTTTACCCGACAGGTTTGCCTTTTACTCATCTTCCTCGAGGACGAGTAAGAGGTAAGCTTGGGGGATTTTGATCGCTTCTTATTTTACACCTTTTTTCTGCATGTTTTCATGTCGTTTTGATCGCTCATATTGCATTTTCCATGATTATTCGATGATATCGCGTTGCTTTTCACTATTTCTTGTTTTTGTCGTATTTCAGGAGATATGGAGCGATTTGGAGTGAAAATGAGATCAAAGGATTTTCACGCACATTGAAGAGTCGTCCACAGCGTATTTGAGGAGTTAGCAGCGCTAGAGAATGCACGGAAGAGGAAGAAATTCAATAGAATCGACGATGAGTCGAGGAGGAGAAGAAAAGAGCCCAGAAGCAGCTTACTCGGCCGAACAGAGAGTTCACTCGGCCGAGTAACGAGCTTCGTTCGGTCGAGTGAAACGGATATGCACAGCAAAATTTCAAAGTTTCCTCGGCCAAGTAAGAAAGTCTACTCGGCAGAGTGAGAAAGCTCACTTGTCTGAGTAGAACAGGGATTTTCTTCCGAGAAGAGGCCAAGTTACTGGAAAATTTCGAGAAGCCTACTCAGGCAAGCTAGATTGCTTACTCGGCTGAGTAAAGAAGCCTACTCGCCCGAGTCAGTCAGAGAGACAGACCCCCGAAACCCCCAGATCCTCTGTTTTATTATTGGGTCTATCACTCGGTCGACTGACATTGTTACTCGGCCGAGTGACGCATTCCGACTGCTACACAGATTGCGAATTCTGGGCTGCGCACGCGCAGTTTTGTCACGATTTTTTGGATGATTTTGGCTTGTATTTAAACCTAGTTTTATCCCTAGTTTTAGGAGAGACTTCTATTATTTTTTGACGGCTATTCTTTTGTGAAATCTCAGCTGGAGATCATAGGCGACAATTTTGGTTTGTTCTTTCTTACTAAAAATCTTATTTTTATGGATTGTCTCTTCTTTGCAATGAATTGTGATATGAATCTATTTGTTATTTCTGAGATTTTCATGATGATTTGTGAGTAGTTTTGTCGTTCTAGGGCATGTGGATGAACCCTATGGACCCGATCTTTTGAATTGTGATGATTGAATAGAATTGTTGCTAGGATTGAAGAAAGGTTAGGTTTTGATTGATTTACTACGAGTAGCAAGGAATTTCCATCGATTGGGATTTGCAAGAGATTGGATCCCAATTGGTGGGAAGGCCTAGATATTCGACTTAGGTTTATAATTGAAATTATCTAGATTTTGTTTGCAAGAGTATGGACCAGAGCTAGGATTTTTATTATAAATCTATAATAATATTCATTTGCAAGAGATTCGACGAATACGAACTATCATAACCTAGATCGTAGCTCCAGTTTGCACGAGAGTGGGCTCGAGTTGCGATTGGACAATGATGTCGATCTTCACGCTAGTGGCTTAGGTTAGGGTTTGCACGAGAGTGGGCCCTAATCTAGGTTGCTATAGACCGGCAATAGCGCGAGAGCGTGAGCTTGGTTCTACATTAAGTTGCGACTAGTTCACCTACATTCAAGCTTTGCAACATTGAAATTGATGATTCACAAGGATAAGAAACGGTCCGTAGTGGGGATTTCCTTCCCTAGACGCTTTATTATATTGATATCCATTTGCTATTTGAACGATTGTGACATTACCATCAAACTATTCTTATTCCATACATAGCTAGGTGATCAATGTAATATACTGTCAATTGTCCTCCCTGTAGGGAATTCTGGGACTCTTAGGGCACAAAAATTCTATTCACGTCCTAAGTCGGACGGAATATAGACAGAAAAATTTATGCAGTGGAAGAATAAGTTAATCTAAATAACTCAGCCCTAAGGTCCAAGACCCTTAGCCAAGATCTATGCCAACTTGGGATGGATTTGACCATCCCAAGAAGGATCTAACCTACTGCGATTGAATTAAACTAATGCTAATCACATACCCGGAATCTCAACCCTGGAGCAGGCGAGATGTTCCGCACCGTCTTCCGAGCCGCTCCCGTCCCACGCCGAGCCGCTCCTCGATCCGCTCCCCGAACCGCTCCTCGAACTGCTCCGCATCCCGAGGCGATCAATCCCATGTCACCGAGCCAACCACGCACCGAAGAAAGTTTCACGAGAGTGAAACATCCGCCGAGATTTCAGATCTGAATCCGAACTCCTTTGCGGCTTTGCTAGAGCCCTCAAGAGTAAGGCAGAAATATTAGGGAGATAGAGAAATATTTAATTTAAGCCTAGATCCGAGCGTGCTCCAACATTTACGAGAGCCGCTCAGATCTAGAACTTGGGACGAGTTTTGAGGAGGAGAGCAGACCCCTATTTATATAGGCGGCTGACTGCTCCCCTTCACTCAAAATCCGATGTGGGACTAATAATTAGAGTTAATAAAATCAATTTAGTTTGACTTTCACAAAGTGCAAACTTCCGTGAATTTTAACTCCTTCACCGTTGAACTTCAGGATTGATACAACCTATCAATTCGAAGGGTGTTCAACGGTGAATGCATAGGAAAGAACCGTTCTCAATCGGAGTTTGTTTGACCACTCAATTGTATGTCCAAAGTTCAGCCTACGACTTGTTTTTCGCAAAAACCAGCCGTCAAATCTGCCCAATAGATCTAGGGTTCTGCACCCATTAGTGGGGCCTAGCAAGTGGGCCCCACAGCCCCCAAAAAAGCTGACTGGGCACCTGACCAGACCTGGGCACGGGCGCCCAGCTCTGGGCGCGAGCGCCCAGGCGCCTGGCGCTTGGCGCCTGGCGCCCAGGCGGGCGCCTGGGCCGGGCGGGGCGCCCGGCCCAGAACGCCTGGGCGCCCTAGGCCGCCTGGGCCCGGGCCCAGGCCCAGGCACCCAGGCCTGCGCCTGGGCCGGGCTCCCAGGCCCAGGCGGGCCTTGGCTTTACTGGGCTTGGCCAGCAGTCTAGGCCAGTTTGGGATGGGTTTGCCTGATCTGGCATGATCTTACTCTTAGATCTTTTTGGGCATAACTTGGGCATTTGGCGTCCGATTTGGACGCCGTTTGAACCTGGGCGTAGACCGGGACATTTTCGTCTTACCCGTGAACTTTTTCCTTGCGTTTATTTTATTAAATATTGTTTTAAACAATTTAAAACACATTTAATCTCTTTTGCATCAAATGCAAATTAGTCCTCTATCTAGGCTTAAACATCATTTGCATCAAAATGCAATTTTCTCTTCCTTTGCATCAAATGCAAATTATTCTCCCTAACTAATTTCTACATATTACTAGACGAAGGTCGCACTCTGTGTGAGACCCTACAGCCTGACCCTTACAACAGGTTAGGCTCGAAGCCCTATACGGCAGTGATCACGAGCAGTGGTTGCCGTCCCTGCTTCAGGAATCATCATTATGTGGTTGACTCATTAACATGAGTTTTATCAGGACCACCCTGACTGTTTCCGTGATGAATTCCACAGTTATAGTCTCTTCGTCTTAACTATGTCGTGTAGATCAAGTCTAGGGTACGGTCAAAACTGTCAACCCCAATAACTTGACTCTGATTAGTTTCTGTCGATCTTTAGTCAAATAATGTTGGACTTCTTCCCACAAACTCTGGCCAGAGATTTTACTAAAGACCGAACTAACCTTACGATACTAACTCCCATTGACCGGGAGAGACGAATCCTCTCTTGGTCATTACTCTCCTCATGTGCTTCAAGTGTCACCCAATCAAAAGACCTTTCGACAGGCCTTGCCTCGAAGCTAGGTCAGTTGATCTAAGTGACACTGTTCACGCATAGGTTCGTCAAAATGACCTCAAGTCAAAAGACCAACTAGCCTATCATCACTAAGAGTTATCATTGACAGATTGGTCAATATAACCATATGATAACTCTTGTGGATCGTTCAGTGAACTCATTCTCTAATGAGCACCTGTGTCTCGTCTTCGACTTCGCCAAGTCAAGCGATCATGAGATCATCGCCACCGCTAAACGGTGAAGACTAAGACACAATGGTCTACCCGATGTTTCGATATCCTTGTCTCGAAACATCTACGACCACGAACCCTTTTAGACTTATGCTACAAACGGTCAAACATTTCTCCATGATCGAGATACTCATCTCGATACCTGTTTGACCTTGCATAAAGTCTCAGGACTTTACCTACGTTGATATCTAATGTTAACTACATTATAATATAACTTAGATAAGTTATTACCAAACAGCTTACTGTTATTTCGAACAAGACATTTGTGCTATTCACACAGAGATAAATAGCCTTGAGGGCATCATATCTCTACACTCCATGTGTTCGATACCCGCTTGCCACTACGCCGTGCTCTTGTGGTAAAACTACAGTCGTTTTTTGGGTGTATATCCAGGCGCGATCACTCATCAAGTGATTCCGATGATGAGAAGGGTGAAAGTGCACACATGTGTTTCATGGCCCGAGAAGATCCACTCTCCGATGAGAGTGATTCCGACATGGATGAAACCGAGGTAACAATGGATGAATTATGTATTGCTAATGAAGAAGTATTTGCTAAGTATCAATCTTTAATGCTTAGATATACTAGTTTGAAGATATTGAATGTTAGCAATTCATCCATACCATGCATTATCAACAATGACACCATTGTTGATACTTTAACTCTTGAGAAAGCAAATTTAGCTTCTCAAAATGTCACTTTGAGAAATGATGTGAATACCCTCAAATCTCAACTAGATCAAACACATCCAAAGGATAATAGTGATCTAGTTCACGACACACACAATTAGGTTTAAAGAATGATTCTCAACCCAAGTGCACGAGCTCAAAGCACGGGTGTCCACCTTGGATACCAATATTTCTTCTCTTAAGGAGAAATATGAGCTCATGTCCTCCTGTATTGTGAGATTCAATAAGGGAAAAGGACAATTAGACGATTTTCTTGCAAACCAATTTCCGGCCACACATCGTGTTGGTCTTGGTTTTGTTAACGCAAATGCATCCAATGCTCGCACCTCCTATAGTGGTGTCACTATAGACTTTGTGAGGCCTTCCTCCGGTGCATCCATAAGTGGTGTCAAAGACACTATATGTAGCAAACCTACGAAGAAAGTCACCACTTCACCATCTCTTCCTTTTGGCAAGAAATCCACTAAGGGTTGAAACCAAAAGAGAAGCCATATTTACATGTACACCAACATTCATCCACGTAGGAAATCTCCTACTTCACAAGTGGATACTCATGACACTTTTTATGCTCCACACCCACGGACACGGACAAATCCACACATGAGAAATTCTCATGTACGTGCTCATATACACCCATATGCTTATACGCATCATTCTTACATGTATGCACATCCTCCACATGTCATGCATAACCCATATGTTTCATACAACATGCATGTTCCCAAGCATACATATAATCCTCATATGTCACATGCATATCCACCACCTCATGCTTATACTAGAAACCATGTTCCTAAGAAGCATGCACCACATAGAAATCTAACAAGTATGCATGCAACTAGGAAAAGGACTCCCAAAACATACACCATTTGGCGTCCTAAGAACACAAACTTAAATGATATGAATTCTTATGATGATTCATATTTTCATGATGTCTTTAATAATGGTAATTATGTTGGGAAGCGGAAGTCGACTTGGACTTGGCTTCCAAAGGTCTAATCCCCTTGGACCCAACAAACATTGGATACCATGAGCTTATGGTATATTATATAGGTACCCAAGAAAAGTATAAGAGCAATAAAGGTCATATTAACTCTAAAGGGAAAGGATGGATTCTCGATAGTGGTTGCTCCAAACATATGACAGGTGATCCCTCATTGCTCTCTGAAGTGATTAGTATCAAGGATGGTGCAACGGTCACTTTTGTAGGTAACCAAAAGGGAACCATCATTGGAGTAGGTATTGTCGGTAACCCTTCCAAACCCTTAATTACTAATGTACTTCTTGTTAGTGGTTTATTTCACAATCTCATTTCCATTAATCAACTTTGTGACAAAGGTTACAAGGTTAACTTTGGAGAAGGATTATGTAAAATTGTTGATTCTAATTCGAATGTTTTATTTTACGGTATTAAGCGTAAAAATAGTTATTTTTTGAGCTTGCCTAAAACCGTTGAACATTGCTTAGTTGCTAATACTAGTGAACAACTGTTATGGCATCGCCGTTTTGGTCATGTTCATTTCAAGCACTTATATAAGTTAGCTAAGCATGATCTAGTCAAAGGTTTTCCTAAAATTGCATTTAGTAAGAAAAACTTTTGTGATTCATGTCAAAGAGGTAAACTAAGTAAATCATCTTTAAGCTTAAAGAAGGGATTACTTCTAAGAGGCCCCTAGAACTTCTTCATCTAGATTTGTTTGGGCCAACTAGAACCGCTTCTTTAGGCAATGCTCATTATGGATTAGTCGTCGTTGACGACTTCTCTAGATTTACTTGGGTTTCTTTCTTACCTAATAAGAATGAAGCTTATGAAGAGTTTACCATATTCGCAAAGAAGATTCAGAATCTCTTAGGATCCACCATTATCACTATCCGTAGTGATCATGGAGGAGAATTTGAGAAAGAGTCTTTTACTAAGTTTTGTGATGACACCGGGATAACTCACAATTTTTCCTTTCCTCGGGCTCCACCACAAAATGGTGTTGTAGAGAGAAAGAATAGGACTCTTATTGAGGTGCTCGCACTATGCTCCATGATAGTCATCTTGGACTACAATTTTGGGCAGAAGCGGCGCACACGGCATGTTATGTGCTCAATAGGATCCTCGTGAGACCCCGAACGAACAAAACTTGTTTTGAGTTATTTTATGATAAAAAGCCTTAAGTTAAATATTTTCGAGTTTCGGTTCAAAATGTTTTATCAAGAACACTTTCAGTAATCTAGATAAATTTGAGCCAAGATCCGATGAATGGATATTTGTTGGATATTCCACATGTAGCAAAGCCTACCGGATATACAATAAAACCTCCTCAACGATCGAGGAATCACTACACGTATCATTTTATGAAGATTTTGATTTTCCTCATGTTATTGATGATAGTGTAGATGCTATTTGTGATTCTCTTAGTAATGTTAAGATTAATGATACTATTATTGAGACAAACAATACTAATGAGATTGTTGAATATGTTCCAAATGATGCAGGAATACCTAAAGCTTACCCAACCGTTCGCAACCACCCTCATGACAAATTATTGGAGATATTGGTGTGGGTGTTCGAACGAGGTCAAGAATTGAAGAATTCTCTCATTGCGCATTTGTCTCAACCATTGAGCCAAAGAACATCCAAGAAGCTTGTGAGGATAGCTCTTGGATAGTGGCAATGGAAGAAGAACTAATGCAATTCGAGAGAAATGCGGTTTGGGAGCTCGTTCCTCTTCCAAGTGGTTACCAAGTTATTGGGACCAAATGGATCTTTAAGAACAAGACCGATGAGAACGAGGTAATCACAAGGAACAAAGCAAGGTTAGTAGCTCAAGGCTACCGGCAAGAGGAAGGTATCGATTTCGAAGAATCTTTGCCCCCGTAGCTAGATTAGAAGCTATTAGATTTCTTTTATCTTTTGCATCTCATAAGAATTTTAAATTATTTCAAATGGATGTTTAAAGTGCATTTTTAAATGGGATTGTCAATGAAGAAGTGTATGTTTCTCAACCTCCCGGTTTCATACATGAAAAATTTCCAAACCATGTTTTCAAACATAAGAAAGCGTTGTATGGGTTGAGACAAGCTTCTAGAGCTTGGTATGATCGACTCAAGACATTTCTTTTGGATTTAGGATTTAAAATGGGAGATGTTGACTCCACTCTTTTCATTAAAGATTATGAAAATGACATCCTTTTGAATCAAGTTTATGTAGACGATATAATATTTGGTTCTACTAACTTTAATCTTTGTCAAGAATTTTCTAAATCTATGAAGGATGAATTCGAGATGAGCCACATGGGAGAGCTCAACTATTTCCTTGGACTACAAATTCGACAAATGAAGGATGGGACGTTCATACATCAAACAAAGTACATAAGGGAGCTTATCAAGCGATTCGGGATGGAATCGTCTTCAAGCAAAAAGACTCCCATGAGTACGACAACCCATCTACACAAGGATGAGAACGGAAAAGATGTAGACGTTCGTCTATATCGAGGTATGATCGGTAGCTTACTTTATTTAACCGCTAGTAGGCCTGATATCATGTTTTCCGTATGCTTGTGTGCTAGATATCAAGCTAGACCTAAGGACTCACACTTGATTGCGGTTAAATGAATATTTTGTTATCTCAATCAGTCACTAGATTATGGGTTACTTTACCCTAAATCTAGCACATATGAGTTAATCTCATATAGTGATGCTGACTTTGCCGGATCAAATCCGATAGGAAAAGTACTAGTGGCACTTGCCATTTCCTAGAAAATTCCATAGTTTCTTGGTTTTCCAAGAAACAGAACTCGGTATCATTGTCCACGACTGAAGCGGACTATATTGTCGCGGGTCTTGCATGTGCACAAGTTCTTTGGATGAGACACACTCTTATGGACTATGGTGTCAATTGTGATACTTGCCCTATCATGGTTGATAACCAAAGTGTCATATGTCTTTCTAAGAATCCGGTACATCACTCCCGTACCAAACACATAGATGTGAGACACCACTTTATTAATGATCATGTAGCTAAGAAGGATATCATCTTAGAGTACATTGAAACCTAAAAACAAATCGCTGACATCTTCACAAAACCGCTTAAAGAAGATTCATTTGTGAGGTTGCGTGGAGAATTAGGGATTATAGGTGAATCTAAAATTTAGGAGCTCAACTTACTTGTTATAACACTTTTCGAGCTCATATCATCATGTTGCCTCTCTTCTTTTGATATATCTTATATTTGTTTTAAGAAAGGCAATTGAGATTTCTCTGATTACATGTGTTTTCAGAGTGTTTTAAGAGATTTTTTTAAGAGATGATTTATCGTGTGATATTGATTTTATGATGAGTTTATGATTGAGTATAGGTCCTAGGGTGAGTGTTCATATCCTCTGGATTTTTATCTCACTGTGTATTTTTAGACCAGGACAGACGACTGTTTGTTCTTCGACAGTCGACTGTCCTACTCTCTCTTCTCTGTCTGCAGATTGTATCTTTCGCACAGGCAACTGGTGACAAATTTACAGTCGACTGTTTGATCAACAGGCGACTGCATTTTAGTCATCAGGCGCCTGTCATCTTTGTCAAAATTCGCCAATACTCTCTGTCTTTTTGATGAGTTTTACTGATTCTCAGTCAGTCGACTGAAGGGTATTATACATTCGACTGTCCCTCGGACAGGCGACTGTGTATTACTCAACAGTCGACTATCTGTCATCCTTAGCTTATTTATTATCACTTCAGCCAGTCGACTAACTTTTGTTCATCAATCGACTGTCTCCTGTTATAGCGGTTCACTGTTTCGATTTGAGCCGTCGATTCTTTGATCCAACGGCCCAGATTAATTCGCCCCTTTCTTATAATCATCTAGAACGTTCATTTCGACCCACATTTTCTCTCTTCTCCAATTGAAACCATTCGTCTTCCCGCTTATCTCTTTAGCCGTCGATCTCTCCGCCGTCAATCTCCTCCTCACCGCTTGTCGATTGCTTCGTCGTTGTCTCTTTGTATCTTTCGATAAGGTCTGATTCTCTTTCGACTCTCTCTCCCTGTGATTTTCTTTTGTCTCTTGTCGATCGTCAACTTGTTCAATTGACTTTGCAATGCCTCCCAAGACTAAGGGAAATGGAAAGATCATTGCTTCTAAGAAACCTAGGGTTCGTAAGCCTTCTATCACCAAGAATAAGAAACCATATAAGGCCCGTACCAAACATGCCGAATCTCCCTCTCATTCTACTTCGTAGGGGTATTCTCCTTCTGGTTCTTCTTCTTCTGACATTGAGCCCCTCTTCAAGCGTCAGCGCAAGCCCACTGGTGTTCACATCAATGAGCCTAGCGCTGAGGCTCCTCCTTCACCTACTTTATCGAGTTCCTTAGATGATACTCATGTCGCTCCACCATCTGATCCCCTAGTTCCTATTTGCCGAGATGACTTATGCTTGGCAAAGTTTCACTCTCTTATAGTGATCAAACTTCTTAGAGAGCGTTATATAACTTTTCCCGCCATCACTGCTGAGAGACTGTCTGACATCATATCTGCGACTCATTTGGCTGACCTCTTTCGCTTCTCTCAAAGCGAGTCTCCTCGAGCTTATCCATTTTTGGTTAAGCTATTCTATGGTAAACGCGTTCGCGGTGAGTATTCTACCACTGGATTCATTGATACTGTTGTCTAGGGGACTTCCATTCGTATTGATCCCACTCTCTTAGGGACCATACTTAGGATTCCTTCTACTAGAACTCTTCCTTCCGACATTTCCATTTCTGATGTCGATGAGCTAGATCAGGCTGTCCTCCGGGACATGTTCCGTGAGATACCCTCAGCTCTATCTTCTGGTGTTAGGTCGTCCATGTTCTCGGCTTGGGGTTGGGCTGTTCACCTTGTGGTGAAGTCCAACATCCTGTCGAAGTATGGATCTTCTGACCAGCCTTCCCAGGAGATACTGAGGTGTATGTAGGCGATATTTTTCGGGATGTCCGTGAACTGGGCCGGTGTCCTCTTTGACAGGATGGACAAGGTCGAGTTTACTTCCTCCTCCTCTCACATTCCATACGGTGGACTTCTTACACCCGTCTTTCGTCATTTTGGGATTGATTTGTCTCCCTACGAGCCCATGCCTTTTGCTCCTCTTCTTGATGCTGCTGTAAAGGCGAAGTCCTCTTCGGCCCTGCAGTCTGCATCAAAGAAGAGGAAATCTACTTCTGCTCCGTCTTCCTCCACATTTCCTCATGCAGACCAGCCTTCCACCTCTACTCGACCCTCTCTTAATATCTCTGGTCCATATGAGTTGGCTTCCTTATCATTCTAGCATCAGGGAATACCCTTCCCTTAGCATCTGAGACGTTTTGTTCCTCCTCAGCCTCGTGAGCCTCATACACCCATCATCACTGATCTCATTGTGCATCCCGATGTAGCAGCTACTCCTGCTGCTCCTGCTGCTCCTGTTGCTCCTCCTCCAGAGGATACCACTGTTGACTCAGAGCCTGGTTCTTCATCTATTGCACATGGAGACACTCTCTCGTAGATTTTTCTCTTGGTTTTTGAGTGGTGTTTGATGGAGTTTCTCTGTTATGGTGATGTATGATATCTGCTGATGTATTTTTGAGATCATGATGTAGTTTTTTTATCATGATGTATTTGATGGACGTGTGGATGTCCATTTGACTTGTAATCTTGTGATATCTCCTTTATATATATATATTTTTTTGGAGAATATGCTTTGCATCTTTATTGATATAACGAAAAAATACAAGACACTCACGGGTGGAAGAAGGATGTCAGTAATGTGAGTAGAGGCACAGGCGCCTACATCCCAGCAAATACTTACACCATCCGCTACCCGTAGGTCAAAATATCTCCTTTATATATATATATATATATATATATATATATATATATATATATATATATATATATATATATATATATATAGCAAAAAATGTACCTAAGAATGACCTCGGGTAGAGATACCTGAGCACACCCCCCGCTGTTCGGGGTTTGTGAGTATTTTTTTTTAAAAAATTTTTTTTGCAGTAGTTAGATATACTTGTTATGTAGCTCCCCACAAAATTTCAGCTCGATCCGACACCGTTTGAGCCTCCGTTCATCGATTTCAAAAAACGTTGCGCAAAACTGTCCAAATTCTGGACAGTTTTGCGCAACGTTTTTGAAATCGATGAACGGAGGCTCAAACGGTGTCGGATCGAGCTGAAATTTTGTGGAGAGCTACATAACAAGTATATCTACCTACTGCAAAAAAAATTTTCAAAAAAAAAATACTCACACACCCCGAACAGCGGGGGGTGTGCTCAGGTATCTCTACCCGAGGTCATTCTTAGGCACATTTCCCTCATATATATATATATATATATATATATATATATGAGGTAGAGAAATCAGCACTGGCTAGAGGGGCTGAATAGTGGAAATACACCCTGGTTGGGTATGTGATGGGGGATGTCCCTCTCTATGGGCAGATCTGTGCTTGGGTTGAGTGACTTTGGATTGTCAAAAGGGTCCTGAAGATCTATAGCTGCGAAAATGGGTTCTTTTGTTTTAAATTTGAAGACGAAGGCGAGTGTGCGAGGATTTTACACGGGGTCCTTGGATGTTCGATGGGAGACTTGTTGTATTGCAGCGTTGGAGTTCTGCGCTCAAGCTAAAGCAGGATATGCTATCGTCTGTGCCGGTCTGGGTACAGCTCCATGGGGTCCCATTAGGCATGTGGACCCTAGAAATTCTAAACTGCATTGCATCAGTTATTGGAACCCCAATTTTCTTGGATAAACTTACAGCCAAGAAGGAACGGCTATCTTATGCTAGATGCCTTGTTGAAATCCATGCTATCAAGACTATCCCACAAGAAGTTTTGGTTGGTACAGAGGATGGGCCTACTATATCTATTGGTGTTAAAATTGAAGGTGAGCCTCCAAAGTGTTCTAAATGTGTATGTTTTGGCCACTCCGATAAGAAATGCCTCGATGCAGGCGAGCCCCCTTCAATGCAAGCAGTTAACACTGATGGGGAGATGGCGTCTATTGTGTGTACTAAAGATGCGGTTAATGGAGATGAGAGTCCCTCTGTAGGAGAGTTTCCTAATACTTCACATAACGAGCTGCTTGGCAACGAGGGTACTGAGCCTGATAACACTGAGCATACACAGCTGGAATGCGAGTCTGCTGGAGCGCTACAGCTGGGAGAAAGGCCTGAGGTCAGTAGGCCGCCGGGCAGTGAGACTGGGGGTGTGATACTTGCAGTACATTAAACTGCAGTTATACCCGGGTTGAAACAACCTATCCCAACACAGGGGGAGACAACTGTCGGCTTAACTACAGAGGGTGTGACATTTGTGAACGCTATGCAGCAGGGGAATATGATGGAGGGATCAAGTAAGGCCGTACCTGATAGTGTAGGGGGTGATCCATTGCAGGAATCAGATACTGGTGATGAGCAAGTGATCGGAGCCCGGATACACGTCCCGGTTACGCGACTCGCTAGTCTTACCGTAAGCGCACGGTGTAGTGGTGAGCGGGTATCGAACACAGGGAGGCCTAATGACAGTGTCTTCTTCAATCAACCTGGCTATAAGATTGGTCGAGAAATGTTCGCAATAATGCGGTCACAGTCGTTCAATTATACGAAAGAAATAACAAATTAATAAAGACGTCTAGGGATAGGGAATCCCCGCTACTTGCCGTATCTCATCATTGTGATTCGTAGGTTTCACAATTGCTAGACTTGAAATTCGGGTAAACTAGTTGCAACTAAATGTAGAACCAAGCTCATGCTCTCGTGCTATTGCCGGTCTATAGCAAACCTAGGGTAGGGTCCAATCTCTTGCAAACCCTAACCTAGGTAAACTAGCGTGAAGAACAACATCATCGTTCAATCGTATCTCGGGCCCACTCTCGTGCAAACGCGAGCTACGACCTAGGTTAGGATAGTTCCTACCCGTCTAATCTCTTACAAACGGGTATTGGTATAGAATTACAATCGAGAACCCTAGTTTCGGCCCAATCTCTTGCAAACCGATTCCGGAGAAATTCAATCGCAACCCAATTCAAATTTATAGGGCTTCCTATCGAGTTGGGATCCAATCTCTTGCAAATCCCAATCGGTATGAATCCCTAGCTATTCGTATTATAGCAATCCCAAACTAACCCTAATCAATTCTAGCAATAATTTCACCAATTCTTCACAAATTAGAAATAGGGTTCGTAGGGTTCATCCATACGCCCTAAGACGATAGAACTACTCACAATTCATAATTAAATTCAATAGAAATTCACAATCAAAATCAATAGAATTCATAGCAATATCCAAAATATCAATTAAAATGGAGTTTTTGAGGGAGAGAGAGACAAACCAATGAAGAACAAAAGAGCATGCAACAAATCAACACTTTTCTCTCCTCCCTAAAAGCTAAATCTAATTCCTAAAAAGTAATCTAAAAAAGGCTACAAAAAGTTCTGAAAAAGCTCTCTAAACTAGGTTAAAAACTGGGGTTAAATACCCCCCAAAATCGCCCAAAAAATCCTGACGAAAATGCCCCTGCGCAGCCTCAAAATTGCAGTTTATGCTACAGGCAGCGCGGCTCACTCGGCCGAGTGACAAATGTCACTCGGCCGAGTGAGAGACCCTGACGGATTCCAGAGAGTTAGGGGTCTTGGGGGTCGTCTCCTTGGGAGTCACTCAGCCGAGTGACTTTTCTTCACTCGGTCGATGGGCGTTCTTCACTCGGGCGGACGGTCGTTCGTCACTCGGCCGAGTCGGTCTTTGGGACTGACTGACGGATTCCAGAGAGTTGGACATTTTTGGTTGTCTTCGTCTTGGCTTCACTCGGGCGAGGGATGACTCGGTGCTCAGCCGAGTGGTATGGCGATGCTCGGCCGAGTGCACGCTGATATTAGCTCTGTTGCGTGTCCGATCAGGCCGGCCGAGCAGGCTGTCTATGCTCAGCCGAGTGACTCCTTCACTCGGCCGAGTGGCAGGCTAAAAATGCCCATTCTTCGTATTTTTGCCTCCTCGTCTCTCCTACGACGTTCTTTCTTCTTCCACTCCTCTCCAATCACAGAATACCCCTCAAGAGAGTCGTCGGTGACACTCCAGAGTGGGTGCATATCAGAATCACTCCAAATCGCTCCAAATCTCCTGAAATACGATAAAAACAACAAATCGTAAAAAGCATCGCAATATTGTCGAATAAACGTGAAAAACACGATTTGAGCGATCTAAATGGCATGCAAACATGCAGAAAAAAGGTGTAAAATACGGAGTGATCAAAATCCCCCAAGCTTACCTCTTACTCGTCCTCGAGGAAGATGAGTAAAAAGCGAACCCGGTGGATAAAGATAAAGAAAACGATGGAGAAATGGAAAATGAAAAATGAAAAACAAAGTAGAAGGCGAAGAGGGAAGTTGTTAGATCATTTTTCTCAGGACGTGGGTTTTGCTTACTCATATAGCATGCATCGAATATAAAACACATGTCAAAGACTTTTATTTTGATATCATAGTATAATGGTGCATTTGAAATAGAAAACCCAAGAATATCAATATTGCATGAAAAATGGATTAATTCTAAGATTAACATCGTCTGAAGCATCTAAAGCGGTATACAACATCGTAGATCACATACTTTTCAATTGAATGCTTTCTATAAGGAGTATGAGAGATATCACATGATAGAGTAGTAAGAATAGAAAAAGTGTGGTTTTCATGAAATTAATGCTAAGCGTAGATTTCTGGATTTCGTGAAACTTTAGCAATCTCACCGAGTATAAAATATTACTTAGCCTAGGTTGTCATGCACCGTCAGGTAGTCACTCTCTCTCACATCATTGGATTCTCTCCCCCAAGCTTATCCATAAGCGTGGTGGCATATACAAAACAATATTTACATCCCCGTTTCTTATGAAGCTCCATAAGTAAAAGAAATCAAAAATAAAAGCTAAAGAGGGAAGAAAGAGAGAAAGGATATGAGATGGGATCATTTTCGAACTTCTTTTCTATTTTCTTTTCTTATTCTCAAATCTTTTTCTTTTTCTTTTTCTTTCTCTTTTTTC
Organism: Scilla litardierei; assembly: GCA_030789695.1. Taxonomy (NCBI): domain Eukaryota; kingdom Viridiplantae; phylum Streptophyta; class Magnoliopsida; order Asparagales; family Asparagaceae; genus Scilla; species Scilla litardierei. The sequence continues at coordinate 5,255,265 of CM061139.1, forward strand.
ATAACATATATACACAAATGATCCCAAATCAAAGAGAAGGATAAACAAGTATTTTTTTCTTTGGGTTTTGGGGAATTTGGGGCACGTGATATAATGACGGGTGAATGCCAATAATAGAATTGCTAAGGGGAGATTCACCAATGAATTTAAAATAGAGAAATAATGTTCAAGATATGTGGAGAAAGAAACAAATGTATCTCTCGGTTCACTCTATAGGACGTGCATGACAACTTCAGCAGGGTAATCTAGTCTACTCAGTTTGATCTCAAAAAGTAAACTAATCCAGATTTATCAATGCTAGCAAACATTCAATCAACCTAAAGTGAAGCGTATAAACCATGCAATAAGAAGTGATATGAGAAAAGAAAGCAGTACTCCACATATAAGCAATCAATGCGTGAATCTTGGTGTGTTTTCTACGATAGCATACATATGAATCATCAGACATCAGCTAATAATAGAATTTCATCCATTTTCATACAACAAAAGAGGGTGGGTTACTATTTCTAAATGCAAAGCAGAACATAGCATATGATATCAGAAATAAAAAGCTATGACACGACAAATATAGCATGCATATATAGAAAAGCTAACACCACGTCGTCGTCATCACAGAAAAGTCATCTCTAGCCGGAGATGAAAGAAATAAAGACAAAAGAAAATAAAAACTATTTTCAATGCAGCACATAAAGAGAATAAGAAAAACGTGATGCATGGTATAAAAAATAAAAAAATGATGAAAAAAGGTTGTAAAAGCGGAAAAACGTGAAAAAACTAAAAATAAAAGGTGATAAAAGCAAAAGGCGTGAGAACTCACTCCCCCAAGCTAAAGTGCACAGTGTCCTCAATGTGCTAAGTGTGGCACACCGAGAGACGTGAAATGGGTGGGGGGTGGGTATGCATGCATGATAAAAAGAAATAAAAATAACAAAATGAAAATATGATGCTGATGTGATGCATGCAAGGATAAGAGTGATGCAGATATGTGTGTGTCACCAAAAATACTCTCCCTCACTCCCGAAAAAGGATATAGAATGATATGATCATAATGTGGACAAAAATAGTGAGGGGAGGAGGGGGGCAAAAATCATCAGGACCATGCAGAGAATGGGTAGCATGACGGCAAAAAATATCAATGGCATCAAGGGTATGCCTAAGCTGGTGGTGCTGCGCCATCTCCGTCCAGAGGCGGAGGATGAGGTGGTGGTGGCTGGGTAACAGTCTGCTGGGTGGGTGGTGGTGGTGGTGGCTGGGTAGCAGTCTGCTGGGTGGGTGGTGGTGGGGGTGGTGGTCGTGGAACAGTCTGCTGGGTGGGTGGTGGTCGTGGCAGTCGCTCGAGAATCTGGGTCAGGCAAAAGTGAATGCCGAGAAGTAGCTCAAGGCGGTGCTGCATGGTGGTGACTGTGGAAGACAGAGCCCTAAAATCGCCCCTGAGTCCACTCATTACCCCCTCAAGAGCACGAACGCTCTGAACTAAGGCGTCAGGGGGTGGTGGAGCGGAGGGACGGACATGTCTAGGCTGAACAGGTCGGGGCTGTCGGACACGGGCGGCGTAAACAATCGGGCCAGCAGGCATGTGTGGAAAGGGGGTTATGCTCACTAGTGGATGCCCAGCCTCAGTGCGAGGCTGGGACGCAGGCTGGTGTGAGGTGGAAGCAGCAACAGTGGAAGTGGAAGACAAAATCGGTGACGAGGCAGCAAGAGAGGTCAGTGACACAGACGTGGGAACAGACATCACGACACTCTCAGATAGGATGGCTGCCGTGGAGACAGAAAGGTCGACCGCTGGGGAGGAAGTGTGGGGTCCAAAAGGTGAGACCCCAGCGGAGATCAAAGTGGATAGGGTCTCCACGACAGAAGCGAACGAAGACTCGCCGCTCTCAATAATAGAAGGTGGACGCTCGGGTAGCAAAGAGGTGAGGGGCTCAACCGACAGGGGCACAACAGTGGTGGGAGTGGTGGTATGCGTGGTGGAAGTGGAGGGTGACTCAGCAAGTGTACTCCCGACCCCGGCAGAAGTGTGGACAGAGGTGTCAGGCGTGGCAGAAAGTGCAGGCTCAGGCTGAGGGATCACCGGGTCAACAGGTGCAGGGTGTGCCTGCTCAGCCTCCTCGGACTCAAGCACGTAGGCGGCGGGGATCAGGAGATCCATTGCCGGAAGCCAGTCCTCGTGTTCTGGTCCTATGTGTGTCCGAGCGGGGCTCGGGAGGATCATGTAGTCAGCACCGAAGGGACCGTGTAACCAAACCCAGTGTCGCTGGCCGTGTGGACGAAGAATCTTCATCTGGGCCATGACGTCTATCGAAAGTGAAGTGGGGCCCGAATGTCGACGCAGGTCGGCCGGAAGGTCATCGCCGGTCATCAGGGCTAGCAGGGTGATCAGGCCGCCGCAACATATCGGGGAGCGAGTGCCCACCGACACTATGATGCGGTCCAAAAACCAGCTAGCGATGTCAATATCAACGGCGGGGACCATCGCAACACCATCCCTATCCAGAACTCTGGGGCGAGTCATCGCGTAGAGCATATAGAGCTCAGGTGTGGACATCGTCCCAGGATCGTACCTCGCTAGAAAGGTGGTCGCCATAAGGCGCTGTGCTATGCGGAGGCAAGGGTGGACTATGGCTGAGGCCTTGGCCCTACTAGGGTCAAAGGCGTGTGGTAAACCTGTGATCCTGGCCCTAAAGGCATGGGAATCGAAAGATGGGGGAGGGATTTGTGTGGGGGCGTAGGCTCGGTCGGGCGCGGGGACTGTGGGCCACTGAAAGAATGCTCTAATCATATCGAGAGTGATCCGACACTCTCGATCCATGAGTCTAAAGGAGCATCCCTCATCGGTCCGGGCGATCGAGTTAAGTACCTCGAGTGTCGGACAGACGTAGGTGTCCGCCGACACAGACAGAAAATCTCGCCAACCCACGTTGTCGTACAACGTGAGCATCCCCTCAAGTACCCCCAGGCAGTCTAGGTCCGCTAAATGAGCGAACTTGGAGGGTACTATCAGGCGCTGGGTGATACGCTCAAAGCGGACGTGCTATGCGTCGTATCTGAACGTGATGCCCAGCGGCCCGACGGCTGGAGCTGGTGGTGGCTGTGCGTGAACGTGATCGGCTGGAAGTGGCTGCGGATGGATGGGGTCGGCTGGAAGTGGCTGTGTGGGATGAGGTGGTGAAGGTGGAGGGGAGTCCTCCCTAGCGTGGGAGGGGACGGGCTCATCCGTCCGCTTCCGCTTGGCGGAAGCTCCCCGAGTGCTTGGTTGTGTACGGGGCGGCATGTGTGCCCCGAGTGCTCACCCAACTAATGAAAAATGTGGCATGCTAAAAAAATGAAACGAAGGTACCTGAACACGCCGCGAGAGCAAAACAGCGGATATGTGTGAAGACACTGCCTCCACGAAGCCAATAGCGCGTCCGAAAGCTCCCCTAAGCTCCCCCAAGATAGCCTGCACATCAAACAATGATATCAGCGTATAAAATTCAAAATACATGGGGGAGATGGGGTATAACAGATAAGTAAAGAAATTGATTTGAGTTAGGGGCTCAATGGGTACTCGGATCGTCAAAATGGGGAGAAAAAGAGATTTTACGCAAAATAGGGGTTACCGGCGGTCGGCCGGCGGCGAGGGAGGTCGCCGGCGGTGGGGGTGGTCACCGGAGCAGTCGTCGGTGGTGGGTCGGCGATTGGGGCCATCGGCGGCTTGAATCGGGCGAGGGGGGTTGCGTCGCGGGCGAGGGAAGCTGAAGGGTCGCGGGCTCAGGCGAGAATTGTGATTTTGGGCGTTTCAAAAATCGCGTCGAGCCCGCAGCGCCTTATATAGGAGTGGTTACGACTCGGTCGAGTGACTCTGTCACTCGGCCGAGTGACGTAATGGAAAAAGGATTTTAAAAACTCCTCGCCACTTACGACTCGGCCGAGTGTCTTTGCCACACTTGGCCGAGTGGAGAAAGTCCATTCGGCAGAGTGGCACAAGCTACTCGGTAATTTTCGCCCTAAGAGGGTATCAGTTTCACTCGACCGAGTGAAGAAATATACTCGGCCGAGTGGCAGTTTATACTGAAATCACAAAAAAGACAGAGAGTTGGGTACAGCAAACTTCCCTCGTTGGTGCACCACTCGGGCGGACGGATTTCTTTGCTCGGCCGAGTGACTATGGTACTCGGCCGAGTGAGGCTCTGTTTCCTGCTTCGGGGCTCCGTTTTGGCTCTACTCTCTGTTTTTCTTCCTCCAGGTGGTTTCTTCCTCCTCCTAACCCTCGAGCACATTCCTGGAGCGCTCTTCTTCGCCTCGGTCATCCTCCATATGATATATATCCTTTCATCCTCTTCCTGTCAAAGAAAATAGGACCCGTTGTCACAATTTTTTGGGCAAACGACTCAAAAACACTAATAAAATCTAAAACAAAAATAAAAACTAAAATAGAAATAATGCGATAACCGTCGGGTTGCCTCCCGACAAGCGCTCGTTTAAGGTCTTGAGCTCGACCCCTTTAAATTTTCAATTTAGCGCGGGATGTTGGGTGCATATGAGATGCACCCGTCGAATTTGCCGGGAAGACCGCTCGGATTTGGATCATGGTGGTGAGTGGTCTTCCTAAGTGCCCCTTCGTCACGGGCAATGTTGGGGGGTGGCTCCCCCAAGCTAGAGCTTGTTCCGGTCTTCGACTTGGTCGGTGACACTGATCATCGTATCTGTGGAGCTTTCTTCGGAGTCCTCAACTTTGAGAGCTTGCAGAGCTCCCGTATTCTTGCGACATCAGCATCACCATCATCAATCGCCATGGAGATATCGGGGGAGTGCTCTATTTTCTCTTCCTCGGCCAAATCTAGGCCTTCTTTGAAGCTATCTTCGTGGGGTGCGCCGATGGAGTGGGGGATCGCCTCTTCGATGACCTCATCGAGGAGGTCCATGTAATCTAGCTCCTCATGATACATCATGTGCTTCATTGCCTTCGGTATATGGAGCTCCACTTCGATGTTGCCGACGTTCAAGGTAAGAGTCCCCTCCCGCACATCGATGATGACACCGGCGGTGGCGAGGAATGGGCGTCCAAGTATGAGCGATGTATCGCCCTCCTCCTTGATGTCCATTATCACGAAATCGCATGGCAAACATATGCACCTCGGAACTTGGAGTGGGATGTCCTCCGCGATCCCAACCGGCCTTGTAATCTGCCCGTTCGCTAGTTGAATCCGCATGTCGGTAGGCTTTAAATCCGTGCCGGTATTCAACTTCCGGAACATGGAGAGATGCATGAGGCTAACACTAGCCACCAAATCCACCAATGCTTTTTGTAGGGGGACGCCGCCTAGAGTGCAAGGAATCCGGAAACTCCCTGGATCTTTAAATTTGGCGGGCTCCTTTTTCCTCTTTGTGAACCAAGTCCCTTCCTCCGCGAGCATGATCTTCTCCTTCCTCTTCCTACCCGTAATCAAGTCCTTTAAGAACTTGGCGTAGGATGGGATTTCCACTATAGCGTCGAGGAAGGGGATATTGAGGCTCACCCCTCTCAAATACTCGAGAAACTTGGCTAGCCGTTTCTCCATCTTGGCTCTAGCTAGCCGTTTAGGGAAGGGCACCGGTGGCATAAATCGGCGCTCATCAATAAGCTCTTCCATTCTATATTTCACTTCTCCTTGCGGCTCCTTCTCTTTTTCAACTTCAATTGTCGGCTCGCTCTCTTGTAGAATCTCCACCACGGGTTCCTTAATTTGAGTCATGGGGGGTGGTATCCTTCCCTCCTCTTGTAGTAACCGCAACCACGGCGTTGATATGGTCGTTGTTGCCCCGTGGATTTTGCTCGGGTTGAGCCGACAACTGTTGATTGTTTCTATTGAGCAATGCAAGTTGCTCCCCAATTTGAGCGACGACGGTGGTAAGAGAATCTTGTCCCGCCTTCAACGAATCATTGATTTTCCTCTGCTCCACCATAAACTCCTCCACCTTAGCTTCAAATTCCGAGCGTTGTTGAGCTTATGGAGGGTTGGGATTTCTCCAACCTTGATTGTACCCGGGTGGCCTATAAGGTCCCACTTGTTGCCTCGGTGGGAAGTTTTGTTGTGGTGGCCCCCATGGTGGATAATTCGGTTGTGGTAGTAGAGCTCGAGCTTGAGGAGGTTGTTGTTGCGGGAGGTTCAATGCACCATCATTATTGGCATATGAGAAACCCGGATGGTTTCTAGCGGCCGGATTGGCCCAATATCCAGAATTCCCCGCGACATATTGAATTTGCTCCAACGCTCCTTCTCCATGCTCTCCTCCTACATACATGGCTTGGGATTGGTCTTGCCAATCGCTCATATGATTTGTTGGCGTGGATGTATAAGGGGCTCCTTGAGGCTCCGTAATGTACTTCTCCAATCTTTCCACTACCTTGTGGAGAGATCAAATTTGTTGGCTAGCTCCGCGACGGCCTTGGCCTCATAAATGCTAGACGGCTTCAAGGAGGACGAAGAGTGTCCTCGCTCGTCGCCCCACTGTTGGTTGTTCGAGGCCGTCTCCTCAAGCAAGGCCGTAGCTTCATCGGGAGTCTTCGACAAAATGGCTCCATTTGCGGTGGCGTCGATAATCTGCTTCGTGCCTGGTTGGAGTCCATTGTAGAAACTGTGGACAAGCTCCCAATCCTCAATGCTATGATGGGGGCATTGATGTTGCAAGTCCTTGAAGCGCTCACATGCCTCATAGAGAGTCTCCTGTGGTCCTTGCTTGAAGGACATGAGAGCACTTCTTATCTTCACCGTCTTGGATGGCGGGTAAAATTTGTCGACGAAGGCACTCGCCAATTCATCCCAAGTGGTGAAGATTCCTTCAGCCTGCGTCCTCAACCAATATAATCCCTTGTCCTTGAGTGTGAAAGGGAAGACGCGCAGTCTGATAGCATCTACGGAGACCACCGGCATTTGGAAGGTGGCACACTTTGATAGGAAGAGCTGGATGTGGTAATGATGGTTTTCATGGGAGTTCCCATGAAAAGGATCTTGTTGCATAAGAACCACCAATCCGGTCTTCAACTCGAAATTTTTGTCGGCCGCCAACTCCGGCATGGCTATGGACGAGGTCGTGGAAGAAGTCTTAGGCCGAAGCCTATCTCTTATGGAAATAATCCTCACCATTCGCTCCGCCAATTCTTCGGGTGTCTCAGGATCGGTCATAAAATTTCCTTCCGTAACGGGTCTCCTCTCCGCTCGAATCCTCCTCAATGTACGCTCGATCTCCGGATCGTATAGTATTTCTTCGGGGTTCACCGAGGATCTCGTGTACATGCAAGGGAAAACAGAGTTTCAAAGAAATAGTTAGCACAACGGAAGGGCAAAACAAAAATAGAAATAATAGAACAAAAAAGAAAAATAGCTAGGTAGGTAGAATCAAACACTATTGAACTCCCCAGCAACGGCGCCAAAAACTTGATCGGAGCCCGGATACACGTCACGGGCACGCGACTCGCTAGTCTTACCGCAAGCGCACGGTGTAGTGGCGAGCGGGTATCGAACACAGGGAGGCCTAATGACAGCGTCTTCTTCAATCAACCTGGCTATAAGATTGGTCGAGAAATGTTCGCAGTAATGCGGTCACAGTCGTTCAATTATACGAAAGAAATAACAAATTAATAAAGATGTCTAGGGATAGGGAATCCCCGCTACTTGACGTATCTCATCATTGTGATTCGTAGGGTTCACAATTGCTAGACTTGAAATTCGGGTAAACTAGTTGCAACTAAATGTAGAACCAAGCTCACGCTCTCGCGCTATTGCCAGTCTATAGCAAACCTAGGGTAGGGTCCAATCTCTTGCAAACCCTAACCTAGGCAAACTAGCGTGAAGAACAACATCATCGTTCAATCGTATCTCGGGCCCACTCTCGTGCAAACTCGAGCTACGACCTATGTTGGGATAGTTCCTACCCGTCCAATCGCTTGCAAACGGGTATTGGTATAGAATTACAATCGAGAACCCTAGTTTCGGCCCAATCTCTTGCAAACCGATTCTGGAGAAATTCAATCGCAACCTAATTCGAAATTCTAGGGCTTCCTATCGAGTTGGGATCCAATCTCTTGCAAATCCCAATCGGTATGAATCCCTAGCTATTCGTATTATAGCAATCCCAAACTAACCCTAATCAATTCTAGCAATAATTTCACCAATTCTTCACAAATTAGAAATAGGGTTCGTAGGGTTCATCCCTACGCCCTAAAACGATAGAACTACTCACAATTCATAATAAAATGCAATAGAAATTCACAATCAAACTCAATAGAATTCATAGAAATATCCAAAATATTAATAAAAATGGAGTTTTTGAGGGAGAGAGAGACAAACCAATGAAGAACAAAAGAGCATCCAACAAATCAACACTTTTCTCTCCTCCCTAAAAGCTAAATCTAATTCCTAAAAAGTAATCTAAAAAGGCTGCAAAAAGTTCTGAAAAGTCTCTCTAAACTAGGTTAAAAACTGGGGTTAAATACCCCCCAAAATCGCCCAAAAAATCTTGACGAAAATGCCCCTGCGCAGCCTCAAAATCGCAGTTTACGCTACAGGCAGCGCGGCTCACTCCACCGAGTGACAAATGTCACTCGGCCGAGTGAGAGACCCTGACAGATTCCAGAGAGTTGGGGGTCTTGGGGGTCGTCTCCTCGGGAGTCACTCGGCTGAGTGACTTTTCTTCACTCGGCCGATGGGCGTTCTTCACTCGGGCGGACGGTCGTTCGTCACTCGGCCGAGTCGGTCTTTGGGGCTGACTGACGGATTCCAGAGAGTTGGACATTTTTGGTTGCCGTCGTCTTGGCTTCACTTGGGCGAGGGATGACTCAGTGCTCGGCCGAGTGGTATGGCGATGCTCGGCCGAGTGCACGCTGATATTAGCTCTGTTGCGTGTCCGATCTGGCCGGCTTAGCGGGCTGTCTATGCTCGGCCGAGTGACTCCTTCACTCGGCCGAGTGGCATGCTGAAAATTCTCATTCTTCGTATTTTTGCCTCCTCGTCGCTCCTACGACGTTCTTTCTTCTTCTACTCCTCTCCAATCGCAGAATACCCCTCAAGAGTGTCGTCGGTGACACTCCGGAGTGGGTGCATCTCAGAATCACTCCAAATCGCTCCAAATCTCCTGAAATACGACAAAAACAACAAATCGTGAAAAGCATCGCAATATTGTCGAATAAACGTGTAAAACACGATTTGAGCGATCTAAATGGCATGCAAACATGCAGAAAAAAGGTGTAAAATACGGAGTGATCAGCAAGCAGGGCCGAAAATGCACAGGGCACTTCCTTCTTTAATAGAGGATGTCATTGACTCGGATATTGACCGGGTTCCTTAGGTGATTGCCGCTGATAATCCAGAGTGGGAAGCTAAGGTTGAGGAGCAAATAAGGAAAATAGAAGCTATCAAACCCTCAACGAAAAAGTCGGAAGCTGCACCCTCCACAAGCTCCATGAAGAGCACTCGGCTACAGGAGTGTGGCCAAGGTAGAAAGCCAATAGTTGATCAATGAACATCTTATTTTGGAATACGAGGGGTCTAAATAATTTGATACGAAGGAGAGATTTGCGGTATATTATTAAGAAACTCAAACCCTTGGCCGTGATACTGGTTGAGACCAAGTGACGCGCCCGCAATCTACACCTAGGATCCACCTGGCGGTGTCACAGTCGCCAGGCGTGATATGGCTCCTAGGCTACGACTACGGATTCAATCCGCAAGCAGACGGTGTCGAGTTATAGTATATAAGATAGTCGAATCCTACAGGGACGGTGATAGTGTCCGAGGTAATCTCAGTCTATTTCTAAATCTAGAAGTAATGTAGCGGTCGGAGTGAAAGGTTTGGGTTGATGATTGTTGTTGTGTAATATAATAAAAGGAACTAGGGCTTTAGGGATCCCGCGAGGATCGTTGCGGTTGATGTTGGATAGGTTCCTTACATCGCATTATGGTTAGGGAATTAATCCCCCAATTCGTACCACTCTCGTGGGTTAGAATTGCGGGGTATTTCGGTGGCTCTCGTCAATGCAATGGCGGTAGCCATCGACGTAGCGATATAGTTCGTCGATGGATCCCCTCAAGGCGCGAGCCGGGCATGGTCACGTGCCTTGATTGGATCCATCGATTTCCCTATTCGAATCCCTAGATACCCCTTAAGAACATCAATTCCACAGATCGTGGGCATGATCTCAGTACGGGTTATCTACGGGTTCGGTAGGATCTATCGAAATACAACCCTAGATCCCCAATTCGATGTACGGATCCAGATCTACATTTTCCCCTAAAATCCTAGGGTTCACCCATCGGCCCTAGAGAAGATCTACTCACTCATGGTGGTCGGAACGCACGAAAATATTGAATTCGCGTTGGAAAACATTACTTGCAACAAAAGAAATTAGGGCTAAAAATTACTTACAGTGAGAGTGAACGAAGAACAAATCCAGAGAAAGCAGAAAGCAATAATCTTCAATTAACGATCCAGAGTTTGCTACAAAATTAATCTAAAAATATTCCTCCAAAAATTCGCCCTAAACTTCTCTCCAAAAAATCCTAAACCAAACCTCAGAATAGCCTTCCCTCACGATGAACCCGCAGTCACGAGCTTCAGCTCAGAAAATCGCGCACATCGCACGTTCAAACTCTTCCAAAAATGCCCCAGGTAGTGCCGGTCGAGTATGTGACTCGGCCCGAGTAGGATCTGCTCAGGCAGATGTTCGGCCCGCGTCGCATCTTGCTCGGTCTTAGAATAGGTGACTCGGTCGGCTACTCGGGGTGTACTCGGGGCGTGCCATCTGGCCGAGCAGATGACCTGCTCAGACCGCGTCGACCGTATATGCAGCTCCTTCAACGTGTCATGGCTCGGCCCGAGCTGAAGCTGCTCGGGCCGAGCATTTTCTGGGAAAACACCCTGATGCTGCTGCCTCTCTCTGTCTCCTTCTTCTTTCTCCGTCTTCTCCTCTTTCGGCTCCGAGAATGTAGCGAACTCCTCCAGAGCGCTGCCAACAAGCTCATGAGCATGTCGGATGTGTCCAAACCCAGGCGGGGGTCCAAATCGTTCCAAAATCCCTGAAAACTCAAATATACTACGAAACTCGAAATATCGTCAGAAATACCAAAATCGCAGTAAAAAGTGGGATTTGGACGTGGGGATGACATGCAATGCGATGGAAATATGATATGAAAATGATGTGAAATATGGACACATCAAAATCCCCCAAGCTTACCTCTTACTCGTCCTCAAGGAAGACGAATAATCGGTACGCCGGGAGGAAAACAAAATGAAAAGAAGAAAATGAAAACAAAAAGAAGTGAAAAACAAAAAGAGAGAAATTAGAGAGAAGTGCTAAGGATGATCGGTCAGATCTCAGGCCTAAAAAGTTTATCACGATGCTCTGAGTGCTAAACATGCATGCTATTGATAATTTCAAGCTTTATATATCATATGTCGTGTAATGCAGGCAAAGAATAGGGATCTACTGAAATAAAACCGTCAAATCCTATCAATCTCATGCAATCCCTAGAGTCTAGTATAAAATAGTTGACAACGCCCTTTCAATCAAAGATACACAAGGAGCACAAAAGATTCACGCAACATGCAATAGAGAATAGAAAGATCATGCTATTCAGATGTTCAAATTGATACGTGAAAAATCCCCAAAACTAAAGTAATTCGTAAAGTTTGGGTTTTATTAAATCTCCCCGATGTGCACCGTCTCCACTTTAATGTCAAGCTCACTCATATAATCAGTCGATTTACCCCCAAGCTTAGCTTGAGGCATCGCATCAATGAAAATGATATGGAATTTAATTTTTCTTCCTAGAGAGAGTTATAGCTTCTTAATGGAATAGCACAAGATGGTATTTATTCATTTTTTTCTTTTTTTTCTCTTTTTTTACATGGGAAGTGAGATGCAATAAAGTAGCTGTAGGGGCGTAAGCAACTGATATGTAGAGAAAAAGTAGATATGTGGAGAAGGAAGATATTGAGACACTCGGTTCACTCATAAGAGGGTGCACATCAGTTCGATAAAATAAAACTCTAACTAAACTCATATGTAGCATGGGTATTTCACTTCTCTAAATGAATACTGAAAATAGCATGCGGTAATAATCACAATGTCAACAGGCATGCAAACAGAATTTAAAAGGATGATAAAAACAGGTGCTCCAAGTGTTCAGTGATGCGTGAACCTGGGTGCATTTTCCAACATAAGTCATACTAGATACTAATTCATGCGATTGATTTCAATTCATATCAGGTATTAAATAAGGCAAATCATCAAAAGAAATACATGCATATAGACAATAAAGCTGAAATTAATCTTAATAGCATGCCAAAGGGATAAGCATCGCTAAAAACTAATAAAGCCTAGAGAGATATCATCATTCAGACCATCCTCAGCAGAAATAAGGAGAAAAAGAAAAAAAGTGGAAATAGATAAAAAGAGGGTGCATGCATGAGGAAAAACAGAAGATATGATGCAAAATGAGAGAAATAAAATGGGGTGGTAAATGGCGAAAAAGTGAAATAAAATCTGAAAATAAGGGAAGAAAATGTTAAAAAATGAAAATAAAAATAAAGCGGTAGCGCTCATCCCCCAAGCTAAACCTAGCAGTGTCCTCACTGCTAAGAAATCGCTCGTGAGAGGGAGATGATGCTGAGGGGTGGGGCGGGTGGGATAATAAAAAATAAAAACTATGCAAATAAAAGAGAGATAAAAAAGGAAAATAAAAAATAAAATAAAAAAATAAAATTGTGATATGATGCAATGCAAATGCATAGGTGCATATCCTCCCCCAAGCTGTGGTAAAGCAGGGCCCCGCAAAGACAGATGGGCACTAAGAATAAAGGTGGAGGCAAAAACTAGATAGGAATATATGAAGCAGAGGCACCACCCTCTGGGGGTGGTGATGGGTCCCTCTGCTGTGGACCCGGGGCAGTGGGTGGTGTGTTGGCTGGTCGGAACTCGTGCGGGGGGTCGGTACGAAAGTGACGCATGAGGCTCTGAAGGAAAGGAAGGTCACGATCGACCACCTCTTGAGTTACCGGACCACCATAATATCCCGCTAGTAGGACCATGGCGCCAAAGCGGTCTTCTTGATCATTTTCATGAAATGTAATCTCAAATTCTGTGTCTCCTATGTAAAGGGGGCCGGATGGACGGGGAGGGGAAGGTGGTGCTGGGGTGGGGGAGCGCGTGCGACGCGTGCGTCGTGTAGGCCTAGGGTTTGAGGTGCTGAGGTTCGCGGGTCTAGCACGGTGTGGAGGCATTATGTAGGAGGAGGAAAATAATAATAAAATAAGCAAAGCGGGGGGGGGGGGGGGGGCAAGGCACATTCGAGTTTGGCCAATGCCTTTTGTCACCCCGTATGGGTCAATTGGCAAGTTTGCAGTCGACCCAGACCTTCTGCCAGATTGGTCGACCAAAAACACCAAATTGGTCGACCAATTTTGATCTGCAATTTCTTCCCGGCCAGGGCCTCTGCCCTGGCCGAGGCCGGCCAAGGCCGGCCAGGCCCTGGCCGAGGCCAGGGCATTGGCCCTGGCCACTGCCAGGGCCGGCCAGGCCCTGGCCGAGGCCAGGGCGCCGGCCCTGGCCACTGCCAGGGCCGGCCAGGCCGGCAGGCCTTGGCCAAGGCTGGCCATTGCCGGCCTGGCCTTGGCCGGCCACTGCCGGCCTGGCCATGGCCGGCCACTGCCGGCCTGGCCATGGCCAGCCATGGCTTGGCCATGGCCGGTCATGGCCAAGGCCATTTGGCATTGGCCGGCCATGGCCCCTTTGGCCATGGCCGGCCACCCCCTTTGAATGGGGTTGCCGCACACATTCCTCCCCCTTGATGGGGTGGTCGCCGGTGGTTATTGGCCGTAGCCAACCCCCTCCGCTTGGGGAGGGGGGATGCATGGCCTTCATAGCCCATTTGGCTATGGTGCACATGCACCAAATTTCATCTTCCCCGATGGAAGTAACCACCACCTTCTTCCTCGATGAAGCACCCGTTCGTCGATGAAGCACCCGTTCGTTGAGAAATTAGTTATTTCCTAATGGCCGTGTGCCAAAAATGAATAACTTACTATGTGAACGGTCGGTTCTTCCCGTCACGGAGAGTTCCTACCATATCCGTAATGATAGGAGACCCTAACGTGAAAAGAACAACCGCTGCGTTCTCTCCGTCACGAAGCGTTCCTACCATATCCGTAATGGTAGGAGACCCATTCGTGAAAAAGACAACGACTCGTTCATAGTTTCGACGGGGCGGTGGTTTGACCGGGGCGAACCCATATGGCTTTGATACCAATGTAGGATCCTGCCAAAACAGAGTTAGGATCGATAATTAAAGTTGAGACTTACGCTTGCGTATGCGGAACGGTAGTCTCGGAACTTTGCCTTCGGATTCGCCACGACGGATCGAGTCTTCTCACGAACGGAGTAAGGCTACTAATCCACAATCTAAATCTCTATTTTAGATTAAGAACTTGGATAGAGGAAGAGAAAGGATTTCTGCAGAGCTTCGCTAGAACAAAGTTGCATGCATGAATGCCATGCAAAAGGTGTAAGAAATGGCTTACCCTTGGGTCTTATTTATAGCCCCCAAGGTAGTTATTTTAGGGTAAGTTGTTCCTTTGGAACAACTTAATTAAGGTGTACCATGATACATGGCACATTATAAGCTTAAGTTGTACCATATGCATGGTACAACATAAGCTTAAGATATTCCCCCTTTATTAGCCATATGTCGCATGCACTTATGCATATGTAATGCGACTTTCCCACTCATCCAGAGATCCTCTCCGCAAGGGAACAGATTCCCTTTGTACACGACTTCGTGTACGCAACGTTCGAGGTCTGTATTTCCTCGTACATCCCCCACAAGGGTGTACAAATGTCTTCCATATCCAACATCTCCCACTCACACTTGAGGGGATTGTAAGAGAACGTCTTTCCCTTAGTTCTTTCATCTATCATACCGAGAAATAGACCGTGCGACCGTCATGCGCGTAGAGTCTGTTGTTGTGCACTTGTTAGAGATACACAACGACCTCGAAGGTGCAAAGTTGAGTAGTTCAACGCATGCTTTACCCTAGATTATTTCTTCACATTTCTTGTACTTTATATTCAACAATTGAATCCCATCTGGATTACAATTGGCTGGCCAGCTTTGAATTATTAAATTCCAAATGCGAATAAGAAATCAATCTTCCTCTTCTTGCGAACCTTCTGATCTTGACTTGATTCGCTTTTCTAACGTGCCCCGCCGAGCCGAATTATCATAGCCCATTAGCAACACGCTAAGATAGCGATCATCTTGTCAAATCTAAAGGAACCAATTGGAGTCCTTGAGGGTAAGAGTTAAGACCCGTATGGCCTTTGAGTCTCACATAATAGCAAACACTATTGCTACTAACTCAGTGGTCGAAATGCATACGTGGTATGAACACGTATTACAACATCACTCCTTTCCCAGGGAGAGTATGTCTTAATGATGTTGTACGGATGAAAAGATCAGACACCACAGTGCCTATCTTTTTGAGTCCCCTTACTACTCGTGAAATATTCACGGACTCTCATCCTGCATAAGACATATAGGATTTAAAATCCTACGAGATCTCTTTCAAATATTCTTGTGATACAGATCTCAGATCTTTTGTAAGCATCCATATGATGCAGATCTTTCATTCGACTATCTTGTTTAAGTCACGAATCTAAATCATTTAATGATTTTGACTTTAAACTAGTCTCATTTCTATCTTATCCATCTGATAAGATAAGGCGGTTGCTTATGTGAGAAAGACAATCTTAATCTGTCCGACATACACACAATAAAATAGCTGAGACTTAAACACAAATGTACATAAAATCATTTGTAAGAAACTTGTATGCAAAATTAAACTTTGATCTTCTATAGACATGGGAAATATTACATGATACAGCTCAGCACCTACGCATTCCCATAGATGATAAGTGTTTAAAAAACACATCTCTGGGGATCGCTTTAATAAGGGGATCCGCTATCATCTCATGCGTGGATATGTATCATATGTCTACTTCCTTCCGTTTGTCATAGTCCTTCGCAAACTTTAATCGAATGTCAATGTGTTTGGTCTTACAATGAAATTTAGGATCTTTGACGTAAGCAATCGAAGCTTGACTATCACTGTATATGGGAACAGTGCTCGAGTCAGAAGCATTCGTCAGCCTGTCTAAGAATTTCCTAAGCCAAACAGCTTCTTGGACCGCCATGCTGAATGCTACGAATTCGGCTTCCATGGTTGATAAGGCGATGCAGGTTTGTTTCTTGCTGCTCCAGGATATTGCACCATTTCCGAGCAAGTAAACAAAGCCTGAGGTAGATCTTCGCTCGTCGAGATCACCCGCCCAATCAGCATCGGTAGAGCCTTCGAGTCTCAAGGTATTGCCTTGATAGCATAACGCATAGTCCGCAGTCCCTTTAAGGTATCTTAATATCCTCTTAACCGCTTTCCAGTGTGCTTGTCCTGGGTTGGATTGGTAACGGCTTACCATACCAACAGCATAGCAAATGTCCGGTCTGGTACACATCATGGCGTACATCAGACTCCCGACAGCACGGGAGTATGGAACTTTTTCCATAGCTTTCTTTTCTTTTGGATCTTTGGGACACATCTCCAAACATAGACCCTCGCCTTTGCTTATTGGAGTATCAATTGGCTTGCAGTCCTGCATATTAAACCGTTCTAAAACTTTCTTTATATATGTCTCTTGAGAGAGAGAAAGAAGTTTCTTGGAACGATTCCTTGAGATCTTAACCCCAAGGATATATGCAGCTTCACCCATGTCTTTCATCTCAAAGACGGATGAAAGCCAAGCTTTGATATCCAAGATAAGACGCTTATCATTTCCGGCTATAAGTATGTCATCTACATAAAGAGACATAATTACATACTTGTTTTTAATCCTCTTAATATATACGCAGTTGTCTTCGTCGAGCATGGAGAAACCATACGACAAAACGACTTCTTGAAAGCGCATAAACCACTGCCTTGAGGATTGTTTAAGACCATATATGGATTTACGAAGTTTACAAACCTTATGTTTGTTTTCTTCTTGTACGAACCCGTTTGGTTGTTCCATGTAGATCTCCTCATCTAGTTCTCCGTTAAGAAAAGCAGTCTTTACATCCATCTGATGTAATTCGAGGTCCAAACAAGCCACCATTGCCAGAATTAAGCGAATGGAGGTAAAACGCACGACAGGAGAGAAAGTCTCTTCGTAGTCTATTGCTTCATGTAGCGTGAAACCTTTTGCAACAAGGCGAGCTTTATATTTCTCGATGGAGCCATCAGCCTTATGCTTGATTTTGAGAACCCACTTGTTCCCAATGGCTCTACGTCCCTTAGGTAAATCAACCAAGTCCCAGACTTGGTTTGTTTTCATGGATTGAAGTTCTTCTTCCATTGCCGCTATCCATTTATCTTTAGCAGGGCATGTGACGGCCT
Organism: Scilla litardierei; assembly: GCA_030789695.1. Classification (NCBI taxonomy): domain Eukaryota; kingdom Viridiplantae; phylum Streptophyta; class Magnoliopsida; order Asparagales; family Asparagaceae; genus Scilla; species Scilla litardierei. Next base: position 5,272,710 of record CM061139.1, read on the forward strand.
GTTTGAAATTTGCAGGTTCGTCATCATCTTGTAGTAATGTCATGAATGTTTGAGGAAATTCATCCTCCAATCTCAGAGGTGTTAGCCTCGTTCGATTACTACGTCTTGTTTGAGTTTGATCACTCCCACTTGGAATGACATCACTCCCACTTGGAATAACATCACTCCCACTCGGAATAGGATTGGTATCGTTCGTATCATTCATTGGTGAAGTTTGAAACGTATTTTCTTCTTCACCAAGAATTCTCCCACTCGAACGTTCCGATCCTTCTTGATCCCAAGTCTCAAACAAGGATAAGTCTTGACTTATCTCACCCTGTCTTGGAAACTCATTTTCCAAGAAGACAACATCCCTCGATTCGAATTCTATAAGACCCCCATTGTCCTCTTGACCGACGAAAGCATATCCTTTGGAGTTTTCAGCGTATCGGATGAAGATACATTTCCTCCCACGTGGCCCAAGTTTGCCATATTTGTGGGAGGATAAATGTGCGTAAGAGGCACAACCCCAAGGTTTTAGAATACTTAAGTCTGGAGTTCTATTGTTCCACAACTCATAAGGAGTAGAACTTACCGACTTCGAGGGTACACGGTTTAAGATGAACGCTGCCGTCAATAATGCATCACCCCAAAAGGTGATAGGCAAATTTGCCTGAGACATCATTGATCGGACCATTTCCATCAATGTCCTATTTCTTCTTTCCGCAACACCGTTTTGTTGCGGAGTATAAGGCATAGTTATTTGATGAACTATGCCTTTTTCATCACAGAGTTCCTTAAAACTCGTTGATTGATATTCTCCACCCCGATCGGTTCGCAAGACCTTTATCTTGCGATCTAGTTGATTTTCCACTAAACTCATATAGTTTTTGAAGCAATTTAAAGCTTCATGTTTGTGGGAAATCAAATAGATGTGACCGAAACGAGTGAAATCATCAATGAAGGTGATGAAATAGGACTTCCCGTGTCTTGTCTTAACATTCATTGGACCACAAATGTCCGAATGGATAAGCTGTAATGGAACTTCAGCCCTTGTGCCAGTTCCAAACGGCTTGCGACAAGTTTTCCCTACAAGACAATGTTCGCAAGTTGACATTTCAACTTTTGAAACATTAGATAGCAAGCCACTTTTGGCAAGTCTATCCATTCTAGTTGGTCCAATATAACCAAGTCTTGCATGCCAACAAATGATCTCAGATTCAGAGTTAGAAGCATTTGTCAAATGAAAACTTTCATTAATGGAAGAAGAATCATCATACATTGTGTTTAAAACAATTAATCCATTACAAACATTACCAGAACCAATCAAAGAATTATTACAAACAAGGTCAACATATTGTTTATAGAACCTCCACTCATAATCTAAAGACATTAACATGACCACGGATACGATATTTCTTCTAATATCTGGAGCAAAGAGGACGTCGTGCAATAATAAAGTCCGGCCGTTGTCGAGAACTAGCTTGCATGTTCCGACGCCTTTGACTTCAACACGAGTGTTGTTGCCGACGTATATCAACTTTGTTCCTTGAGTTATCCTTCGATACTCTACGAAGAACCTTCTGTCCTTCGCTACGTGGTCTATGGCCCCTGAATCAATCAACCAAAAATAGTTAGATTCAGCAAGAAATATGGAACTAGAAACACATATGTAACTAGTCCTACAAGTTACCTTATCACTTCCATCCGTACATGTACGGGCGAAGTGACCGTACTTGTTGCACTTAAAGCACTTGATCTTCTTCAAGTTTTTCTTCTTTGAGTGCACATTCTTTTGCCACTTTTTGTTCTTAGTCTTCTTTGAGGTTTCCGGTTCTTGCTTTCGTTCGTTCACAAACCTTAAGCGTTTATTCTTCCGCTTATTTCCTCCATGTGAGGAACTAGCAGCCACGTGCACTTCTGCACCTGGTTTTGCGGCTTGAATCCGCTCTTCCTCGAGTTCGAGGTGTTTCGATACATCGCTTAAAGTTTTAATGCACTCATTATGAGTGAGATGCATTTTCACGTTATCCCAGCTATCTGGGAGTGAACGAATGACTGCTTGGATCTGCTGTTCGTCAGACAGCGTAACACCCGCATCCTTTAATTCAGATATAAGATTCGCCATGTGGCGGAGATGCTTCTTCATAGAATGATCTCGCCGCATCTTGTACGAATCAAATTGAATATTCAAGGAGCAGAGTTTGGTAACCGAAGTTCCACCAAACTTTATCTCTAGCTCAGTCCATATGTCTTTGGCTAGGTCGAATTCCCGAAATAGACGCATTATGTCATTGTCCATCGCGGACAGTAACGTAATGCGTGCTATTTTGTTCTTTCGAGTCCAAGTATCATAAGCTTCCCGGTCCCTCTTGTGTTGGGCCGTATTGCCCAACTCAGGTTCTACCATTATGTTTTGGAGTGTTTCGAGCTCATCTTGCTCCTCCAAAACATATTGGATCTTTATTGACCAAAGTTTATAATTGTCGCCGTTGAGCTTTTCACCTTTGTTAAGCTCTGCGACAATGTTCTTAGAAGCGGTAGACATATTCGATTCAAAAAACTGCAAAGAGAATGAAAAACACGATCAAAATTCTATGCATAAAGTTTCGATTCTTTAAACACTTGATAAGTTCCTTGGATGCGTTGAAATGTTACTCTAGAATCGAGAAGTTCACTACGTTCCCAACTACCATCTAGAAGTAACTTTCAAAGTATCCCTCTTACTTATCTTAAGTAAAAAGAAATCAGAAATAATACCCGTATGGTATTAGCAGCGGAAAATTACTTTGAAAAACATATCTTTCAAAATAGAATAGGTGAGAGTTTGCGCAAAGAATTTTAGCGCAACAATTGCCAAGCCACGAGACCTGTTCTACACACCCATGGGTTAGATAACCATGGCCGGATCGTGGTAGGACTTGGAATTCTAAATTGCGCTATCCCGATTTAAGGACGGGACATAACCTATTTGAAAAACATCTTTGTCAAAAAAAATTTGAAATCACGTTGGCTAATCTCCGTAGAGTAGAGCACAACGTCACAAGTACATTGGCTAATCTCCGTAGAGTAGATCACAATGACATGGCTAATCTCACATGAAGTAGAGCACTATGGCTAATCTTCAAGGAGTAGAGCCCAATGAAAAACTTCATTAAAACGTTAGTCCCGTATGAACTAGTCGGCACTGTGGTTAGCCCCGTATGGGCTAATCGGCACATTCGAGTTTGGCCAATGCCTTTTGTCACCCCGTATGGGTCAATTGGCAAGTTTGCAGTCGACCCAGACCTTCTGCCAGATTGGTCGACCAAAAACACCAAATTGGTCGACCAATTTTGATCTGCAATTTCTTCCCGGCCAGGGCCTCTGCCCTGGCCGGGGCTTGGCCAAGGGCCGGCCAGGGCCTCTGCCCTGGCCGGCCAGGGGCCCTGGCCCCCTCGGCCAGGGCCTCTGCCCTGGCCGAGGCCGGCCAAGGCCGGCCAGGTCCTGGCCGAGGCCAGGGCGCCGGCCCTGGCCACTGCCAGGGCCGGCCAGGCCGGCAGGCCTTGGCCAAGGCCGGCCATTGCCGGCCTGGCCTTGGCCGGCCACTGCCGGCCTGGCCATGGCCGGCCATGGCTTGGCCAAGGCCGGTCATGGCCAAGGCCATTTGGCATTGGCCGGTCATGGCCAAGGCCATTTGGCATTGGCCGGCCATGGCCCCTTTGGCCATGGCCGGCCACCCCCTTTGAATGGGGTTGCCGCACACATTCCTCCCCCTTGATGGGGTGGTCGCCGGTGGTTATTGGCCGTAGCCAACCCCCTCCGCTTGGGGAGGGGGGATGCATGGCCTTCATAGCCCATTTGGCTATGGTGCACATGCACCAAATTTCATCTTCCCCGATGGAAGTAACCACCACCTTCTTCCTCGATGAAGCACCCGTTCGTCGATGAAGCACCCGTTTGTTGAGAAATTAGTTATTTCCTAATGGCCGTGTGCCAAAAATGAATAACTTACTATGTGAACGGTCGGTTCTTCCCGTCACGGAGAGTTCCTACCATATCCGTAATGATAGGAGACCCTAACCTGAAAAGAACAACCGCTGCGTTCTCTCCGTCACGAAGCGTTCCTACCATATCCGTAATGGTAGGAGACCCATTCGTGAAAAAGACAACGACTCGTTCATAGTTTCGACGGGGCGGTGGTTTGACCGGGGCGAACCCATATAGCTTTGATACCAATGTAGGATCCTACCAAAACAGAGTTAGGATCGATAATTAAAGTTGAGACTTACGCTTGCGTATGCGGAACGGTAGTCTCGGAACTTTGCCTTCGGATTCGCCACGACGGATCGAGTCTTCTCACGAACGGAGTAAGGCTACTAATCCACAATCTAAATCTCTATTTTAGATTAAGAACTTGGATAGAGGAAGAGAAAGGATTTCTGCAGAGCTTCGCTAGAACAAAGTTGCATGCATGAATGCCATGCAAAAGGTGTAAGAAATGGCTTACCCTTGGGTCTTATTTATAGCCCCCAAGGTAGTTATTTTAGGGTAAGTTGTTCCTTTGGAACAACTTAATTAAGGTGTACCATGATACATGGCACATTATAAGCTTAAGTTGTACCATATGCATGGTACAACATAAGCTTAAGATATTCCCCCTTTATTAGCCATATGTCGCATGCACTTATGCATATGTAATGTGACTTTCCCACTCATCCAGAGATCCTCTCCGCAAGGGAACAGATTCCCTTTGTACACGACTTCGTGTACACGACGTTCGAGGTCCGTATTTCCTCGTACATCCCCCACAAGGGTGTACAAATGTCTTCCATATCCAACAGATGGGTCCCTCTGCTGTGGACCCGGGGCAGTGGGTGGTGTGTTGGCTGGTCGGAACTCGTGCGGGGGGTCGGTACGAAAGTGACGCATGAGGCTCTGAAGGAAAGGAAGGTCACGATCGACCACCTCTTGAGTTACCGGACCACCATAATATCCCGCTAGTAGGACCATGGCGCCAAAGCGGTCTTCTTGATCATTGTCATGAAATGTAATCTCAAATTCTGTGTCTCCTATGTAAAGGGGGCCGGATGGACGGGGAGGGGAAGGTGGTGCTGGGGTGGGGGAGCGCGTGCGATGCGTGCGTCGTGTAGGCCTAGGGTTTGAGGTGCTGAGGTTCGCGGGTCTAGCACGGCGTGGAGGCATTATGTAGGAGGAGGAAAATAATAATAAAATAAGCAAAGCGGGGGAGGGGGGGGGGGGGGGGGGGCAAGTTTACCGACTTGAAAAAGATGGCGTTTTGTTTTCATGTAGCGGTTTCTGACAGTTCAGATTATCCCCAAGCTCTTCAAAGATGTATCCTTGTTGTTAAGCAATTCAAACTTGAAAGAGAAACAAGGTGGGCGTCAGTATTTTTAGACAAGGGGAACAACGGATTCAAATTATAAAGAACAAATGCTCGGATTGAATGTTGAACGATGGGCGGCGGCCTCGTGGAGAAAAGGAACGGCTTTAAGAGAGGTGGTGACGGCTGCAAGGAGGGCGTGAGGGTTTTACCGAGCGAGGAAGACGTCTCAGAATTGGAAACGGAGCTTAAATAGGCGTGGATGGGCCGGTCGAGAAGCAGCGGCCCGCTTCGCCGCGAGGAGCGACTCAGGCCGAGTCACTGGGTTGCTCGGTCGGTTCTCGGTCCGAGTCAAAACTTGCTCGGGCCGAGTTGCATTTACCTTGCCTGGGTCAACAGAGTGACAATTTCTTCTCAATTTTAGGCCACTGTAAAACTCGACCGAGTAAGAATATGCTCGGGCCGAGCAGTCATGCTCGGGCCAAGCAGTCATGCTCGGGCCGAGCCTGTAATTCTCCGCCCGGGTCAACAGAGTGACGTTTTTGCTTCAACTTGGGATCCCTGTAATACTCGACCGAGCAGATATATGCTTGGGGCGAGTCATGTCCTACTCGGGCCGAGTCAATATGCTCTGCCCGGGTTGACAGAGTGATATGTTTCACCAAAATCTTCAGCCTGTAAAACTCGACCGAGTAAGATGCTGCTCGGGCCTAGCTTAGGTATCTGTATCTGACTCGACCGAGCAGCTAATCTGCTCAGGCCGAGTTAGCTATAGCTCCTTTCCCTTTTTTCCCTTTCAGTTTCTTCTCAAATCTTTCAACTTCGTTATCTTCCTCCGGCTTTCTTCCGTTTATAATGTAAATGCGCATGCCCCCGATGTTCCGTCGGAATTGGGTTGCCTCCCAATAAGCGCTCGTTTTCAGTCCCGAGCTCGACTCCCCATGATATATCAGTTGTCAGTGGGGAATCCATCGAGGAAGCATGTCGCATCTGTTCCCATATGTTCTCCAGCTCTGTAGGGTTTAATTCTTTGACCGTTGACCTTGAAATTTCCGTTCTTTCCCTCGAGCTCGACGGCGCCTCCTGGAGATAAGCTCACTATCTTGTAAGGACCGGACCACCTCGATTTTAGCTTCCCGGGGAAATGGCGTAGCCTCGAGTTGTATAGAAGTACCTGGTCACCGACATCATGGCAAACAATCGTGATGTTTCTAACGTGGTATGCCTTGGTTCTTTTCTTGTATATTTTCGCATTTTCGTAGGCATGACGCCGAATTTTGTCCAACTCATTGCAATGAAGGGCTCGTCAGGTAGCGGTGCTTTGGTAGTCAACTTCATTTTCTTTATCGCCCAATAGGCTCTATGCTCCAATTCCATCGGGAGATGGCAAGCTTTTCCATAAACCAGCCTGTATGGGGTTGTGCCGATGGAGGTTTTAAATGCAGTGCGGTAAGCCCAAAGTGCGTCGCCCAATTTGTGTGACCAATCCTTCCTTGAGGCGCTAATCGTTTTTTCAAGAATGCTTTTTATTTCTCTATTGGAAACTTCCACTTGGCCGCTGGTTTGAGGGTGGTAAGCGAGGGCAACCTTGTGATGAACCCCATACTTTTTCAACATCGCCTCGAATTTTCTTTCAATGAAATGACTCCCTCCATCACTTATAATCGTACGGGAGACTCCGAAGCAGGGGAAGATGGTGTTCTTGAAAAACTTGGCTATTATCCTTGAGTCGTTTATTGGGGTGGCTATGGCTTCCACCCATTTTGAGACGTAATCAACAGCAACTAAGATATACTTGTTGCCATTATTCGATGGGAAGGGCCCCATGAAATCGACGCCCTAGCAATCAAATAGTTCTATCTCTATGATGCCGTGGAGAGGTGTCTCATTCTTCTTCATGATATTCCCAGTCCTCTGGCATCTGTCGCACTTCCATATGTACTCATTAGCATCCCTGAATATGGTGGGCCAGTAGAATCCACTTTGAAGAATTTTTGCCGTTGTTTTGGTCATCGTAGCGTGCCCACCGCATGGTTGATCATGGCAATGGGACATGATAGAAGTTGCTTCTTCTTTTGGTATACATCGCCTGATGATCCCATCGGCGCACGTTCTGAACAAATACGGGTCGTCCCAAAATTAACTCTTGGCATCATGCAGGAACTTCCTCCTTGAATAAGTTGCTAATACATGCGAACTATCCCACTCACCAAATAATTCACTATATCGACGTACCAGGGACCTTCAGAGGTACCTGCAACGAATAGTTGTTCACCGGTGAACGAATCGTCAATCGGTAGGCTGTCATCCACGTGCCTCTGAATAAGCCGTGACAAGTGGCCTGCTACCACATTTTCTTCTCCCTTCTTATCCTTGGTTTCAATGTCAAATTCTTGGAGCAGAAGTATCCAACGTATCAGACGTGGCTTAGCATCCTTCTTGCTTAACAGGTATTTCAATGCCGCGTGGTCCGTGTGGATGATCACTTTGGACCCCAGAAGGTAGGATCTAAACTTCTCTATAGAGTAGACTACAGCTAGCAGCTCTTTCTCCGTGGTGGTGTAATTCTTCTGGGCGTCGTCTAGGGTTTTGCTGGCATAGTATATGGCATGGAGCTTCCCCTCCTTTCTTTGACCAAAGACAACTCCTACCGCTTGATCACTAGCATCACACATAAGCTCAAATGGCATTGTCCAGTCTGGTGGTTGTATAATCGGTGCCGAGATAAGAGCTTCCTTTAACCTGTTGAAAGCTAGCAAACAAGCAGCAGTAAACACAAAAGGAGCGTCCTTAGCCAGGAGCTCCGTGAGAGGGCGAGCAATATTGGAAAAATCTTTTATAAAGCTTCGGTAAAAACCGGCGTGCCCTAGAAAACCACGGATGCCCTTAAGGTTGGTAGGTGGTGGCAAGCTTTTGATAACCTCAACTTTGGCCTTGTCAACCTCGAATCCTTTAGAGGTAATGACATGGCCAAGAACTACTCCTTCTGTCACCATGAAGTGACATTTCTCCCAATTCAAAGTAAGGTTGTTATCTTGGCATCGCTCCAAGACCTTGGATAAATTAGATAAGCAACTATCGAACTCAGTGCCATAGACGGAAAAGTCGTCTATAAAGACCTCCATGATATTCTCGATGAAATCAGAGAAAATAGATGTCATGCACCTTTGAAATGTAGCGGGTACGTTACATAGTCCAAACGGCATTCTCCGATAAGCAAAGGTGCCGTAAGGACATGTGAATGTTTTTTTCTCTTGGTCTTCCCGATGCAACGGGATTTGGAAAAATCCGGAGTATCCGTCTAAATAGCAAAAGTATCTATGCTTAGCTAAGCGCTCGAGCATCTGGTATATGAAGGGCAGAGGGTAGTGGTCTTTCCTGGTGGCTTTGTTTAGTTTTTTGTAATCGATACACATACACCACCCAGTGACAGTCCTAATGGAGATTAATTCGTCTTTTTCGTTTTTTACGACTGCCATGCCCCCTTTTTTAGGGACAACCTGAACGGGACTAACCCACTTACTATAGAAAATGGGGTAAATAATGTCAGCCTCTAAAAGTTTCAGAACGTCCTTCTTCACCACCTCCTTCATGTTGCGGTCCAACCGCCTTTGAGGCTCAATGGAGATGGCATCCTTGTCCTCAAGGTGAATCCTATGTGTACAAATGGTCTCGCTAATACCCTTTAGGTCAGAGATGTTATATCCTATCACCTTTCTGTAAGATCTAAGGATTTTTAGGAGGCTCTCTAATTGGGGTTCCGTGAGGGCCGCATTTACAATGACGGGATAAGTGGAATCTTCCCCCAAAAAAGCATATTTCAAGTTAGCGGGGAGGTGTTTCAATTCTACCTGAGGGGGCGTTGTACCCCTGGTGTCTCTTGCTTGTGAGAGTGACGCATCCTGGATCTCGGGTTCGGAAGGCAGAAACTCCTCAATTGTCGAATCATAGGAGGAGTAGGGGGATGATGGTGTGTCAAGGCACATGTCTGCAGTTTCCATTCCCGTAGCGCACCTGTCAAAAGAAGCAAGGCTGTCAGGCATGCGTTCGCTGTCAAACATAAAGTCCGGAGTACTTCCCTGATTGATGTGGCTTTGAGATAAAGGCAGGTCTGGGAACCCTTCATAGGTGTGCCCTTCGCATGCCGAAATCTACGGAGGGACATCCTTATAGAAACATAGCGTGTTTCCCTCGTACCGCACATAAGTTCCATAAGCTATGTCAACACCATCTAGGGTGTCCGCATTATGGAAAGCGGTTGCGATGAAAACTGAGAGCTCTTGCGTAGCTGGGTCGTCTATAGGAAATTCAACTGGGCCATGGGCCCATACGTCAGCTACCACGCTCTCTAAAATTTCAAGCATCTGAGAGTTATGTAGTGATTCCAAGTGAGGAGCTTCTCCCCAGTAGGCATCAATAGGTGGAGCTTCAATGGTTTGAAGGTACATTACATTCACTTTAAAGCTTACTTGAATATCATCTTCGATTGTACCTGCATCAGAAACCTGATTCATTAAATAATCCATGACAAGTTGCTGATTTGTGTTACCTGCAACATAGGTTCCTGAGCCAATAAAGCGAACTGCATCGATCAGTTCTCTAGCCACGCATCCAACCATGGACTCGTCCATGTGCGAGTCTTGGAAGCCATGTAAGTGATAAGGAGAGAAACTGAACTCCTCTGAGTCGCTATCAGAGTCACAGATCCACTGCACTTGCATTACCGTCTCCATTGTGCCTGATCGGTGAGGAGAAAACGGATAGCTGGAGGGGGATGTTAGTAGCAAGGCAGATAAGATAGAAAAAGAGTAAAAATGGCGGAAAGGTGAGAGATGATCAGAATGCTAGCAAACTTCTCAATATAAAAACAAACTGAGACAAAAACACTATTGCCGTCCCCGGCAACGGCGCCAAAAACTTGACGCGCCCGAAATCTACAACTAGGATCCACCTGGCGGTGTCACGGTTGCCAGGCGTGATATGGCTCCTAGGCTACGACTACGGGTTCAATCCGCAAGCGGACGGTGTCGAGTTATAGTATATAAGATAGTCGAATCCCACAGGGACGGTGATAGTGTCCGTGGTAATCTCAGTCTATTTCTAAATCTAGTAGTAATGTAGTGGTCGGAGTGAAAGGTTTGGGTTGATGATTGTTGTTGTGTAATATAATAAAAGGAACTAGGGCTTTAGGGATCGTCGCTAGGATCTTTGGGGTTGATGTTGGATAGATTCCTTACATCGCATTAGGGTTAGGGAATTAATCCCCCAATTCGTACCACTCTTGTGGATTAGAATTGCGGGGTATTTCGATGGCTCTCATCCATGCAATGGTGGTTGCCATCGACGTAGCGATATAGTTCGTCGATGGATCCCCTCAAGGCGCGAGCCGGGCATGGTCACGTGCCTTGATTGGATCCACCGATTTCCCTATTTGAATCCCAAGATACCCCTTAGGAAAATCAATTCCACAGACCGTGGGCATGATCTCAGTACGGGTTATCTACGGGTTCGGTTGGATCTACTGAAATACAACCCTAGATCCCTAATTCGATGTACGGATCCAGATCTACATTTTCCCCTAAAATCCTAGGGTTCACCCATCGGCCCTAGAGAAGATCTACTCACTCATGGTGATCGAAACGCACGAAAATATTGAATTCACGTTGGAAAACATTTCTTGCAACAAAAGAAATTAGGGCTAAAAATTACTTACAGTGAGAGTGAACGAAGAACAAATCCAGAGAAAGAAGAAAGCAATAATCTTCAATTAACGATCCAGAGTTTGCTACAAAATTAATCTAAAAATATTCCTCCAAAAATTCGCCCTAAACTTCTCTCCAAAAAATCCTAAACCAAAACTCAGAATAGCCTCCCCTCACGCTGAGCCCGCAGTCACGAGCTTCAGCTCAGAAAATCGCGCACATCGTGCATTCAAAAATCTTCCAAAAATACCCCAGGTAGTGCCGGCCGAGTATGTGACTCGGCCCGAGTAGGATCTGCCCGGGCAGAGGTTCGGCCCGTGTCGCATCTTGCTCGGTCTTATAATGGGTGACTCGGTCGGCTACTCGGGGTGTGCTCGGGGTGTGCTCGGGGCGTGCCATCTGGCCGAGCAGATGACCTGCTCAACCCGCGTCGGCCGTATATGCAGCTCCTTCAATGTGTCATGGCTCGGCCCGAGCTGAAGCTGCTCGGGCCGAGCATTTTCTGGGAAAACACCCTGCTGCTGCTGCCTCTCTCTGTCTCCTTCTTCTTTCTCTTTCTTCTCCTCTTTCGGCTCCGAGAACGCAGCAAACTCATCCATAGCCCTGCCAACAAGCTCATGAGCATGTCGGATGTGTCCAAACCCAGGCGGGGGTCCAAATCGCTCCAAAATCATTGAAAACTCAAAATATACTACGAAACTCGAAATATCGTCAGAAATACCAAAATCGCAGTAAAAAGTGGGATTTGGACGCGGGGATGACATGCAATGCGATGGAAATATGATATGAAAATGATGTAAAATATGGACACATCACCAAGCTGAAGTCTGCTACTAAATCTGTGAAGCTTGTGATTCCTAAAGATTGGGAGTCATTCAATAATTTCGACTTGGTGCAAGGGGGCCGTATTATTCTGGGTTTTGACCCTTGTGTCTGGAAAACCGCCCCTATGTCTTGCTCGGGCTAGCATCTCTCTGTTGTGTGTGACAACGTTGGGGGGAGTTTATGCTCTTAACACAATGGTGGAGAGGAGAAATTTGTGGAGAAGCCTTAAAGATGATTCACGCTATGTGAGTAATATCCCTTGGCTAGTTGGGGGGGATTTCAATTTTGTGTTATACACCTGGGACAAGGTAGGGGGAAGGCGGCTTGATGTCAATATGGTTCGGGATTTCTATGATTGTATTAATGGGTGCTTGATGAAGGAGCTAAAAACGGCCGGTAATAGTTTCAGTTGGTGTAACCATGGAGTTGGTAACGAGCGGATCACGGCGAGGCTGGACAGAGTTTTTGGTAATGCTAAATGGACAAATAAGCTTTCGGATTCGTATCTTGTTTATCTTGAAGCATACACTAGTGATCATTCCCACATGGTACTTCAGCTTCACACCCAGGTACCCCCGGAACCTAAGCCGTTTAAATTTTTTAACTACTGGTCCACTTGTCCAGGGTACCTAGATATTATCTCTACTAGTTGGGTGGTATTGCAGGAGGGCACTCCCATTTTTCGACTCGTACAAAGACTCAAGGACCTAAAGATTAATCTGAGATGTTGGGCTAAGAAGCATCAAGTAGATAAGGTGGTGGTAATATGCAGAACTGAGCTTGAGGAGATCAGAAATAACCCAGGCCTTCACAATGATATCTCCCTCCAAAAGAGGGAATCTCGTCTGATTAAAGATTTGGCCCTTGCTCTAAAGCTGGAAGAAGACATGTTCAGACAAAAAAGTCAGCAGGATTGGCTGACCCTTGGCGACAGGAATACGAAGTTCTTCTTTAATGCTATGAAATCAAGAACTAGTCGTAATAATCTGAGTCATCTGGTAGATGTTGATGGGAATCAAAACAGGGTTTTATATGAACTGAGTGTGGAGGCACCTAGGTTTTATAAGGAGCTATATAACCAGAACCATTACTTGTCTTCCTTCCCCAAGGTTGTGCCCAAGCGTATTTTGACTAGGGATTCCACTTCATGGCTTATCAGAAGGGTCCTTACTGAGGAGATTAAGGCAACGGTTTTCCAGATTGGCCCTGATAAGGCACCAGGCCCTGATGGATATAATGGATTCTTTTTTCAGCATAACGGGGAACTTATTGGCACAGATGTTACAACTGCTATTTAATCCTTCTTCAGGTCGGGTTCCCTCCTTAAGCAAGTTAACCATACGTTCCTCATCTGGTGCCAAAGAATGCCAATGTAACAGGCTTAGGTGACTATAGGCCAATAACATGTTGTAATGTCCTCTATAAATTCATCATCAAAATTATCTGTAACAGGATTAACGAGGTGGTGCATGAACTGATAGCACCCAATCAGGACGCATTTCTGAAGGGTATACTTCTTTCTGACTGCACGCTTATCGCCCATGATCAGATCAAAGATTTCAGCAACCCAATGGGGAAGTGCATGTTTGAAACTGAATTTAAGGAAGGCGTTTGATAGTGTGAACCGCGATTTTATCTTCTTCTTCGTGCAGCAACTTGGGTTCCTAGACACTTTTATTTCCTGGATTAGAGAATGCATTACTACACCGACATTCTCGGTTATGGTAAATGGAGCTCCGTGTGGATATTTTGGCAGCAACAGAGGCCTACGCCAAGGTGACCCACTTTCACCATATCATTTTGTTATTATCATGGAAACATTTTCCCTTCTTGTAGAAAAACCCATCATTTCGTAGAAAATCCAGCCTATGAGGAGGACGGGGTCAATCTCTCATCTCCTGTTTGTAGATGATCTTCTGGTCTTCAGTCGGGGTAATAAAACCTCCTTCTTAGGGATCAAAGCCTTGCTCCAAGAGTTTTCCAGTTATACTGGTCTTCAGGTCAACTGGGACAAGAGTGTGGGATTATTTAGCAAGGGAGCAAAACATAAAGATGAATTGGCAGATTTGTTGGGTATCAAAATGTCCTCCACTATCACTACATATCTAGGGTTGCCTCTATCGCTAAAATACCCAACGTCAACAAATTACAAGAAATTGGTCGATAAGTGTAAGAAGTGGATGAGTGGCTGGATATATTCAGTTTTATATGTATCTGGGCGAATCGAGCTCGTCAAGACTGTTATCTACGGTATGGTAGCATTCTGGATGCAAGTGTTCCACATTCCTGTTAGCGTTCTGAGATCTATCACGACGTCCTATATGCGATTCATTTTAGGGAGCTCAAAAGCTTGGGCCTGGGAGGACATCTGCAAACCAAAATCAGAGGGTGGTGTGGGAATTAGATTGTTGGAGGACCTTAATGTTGATGCTGGCGTGCGGCTAACCTGGAGATATCTATCCATAAAAAGCATCTGGGCTAAGCACATGCAAACGAAGTACTGTGGCCCGACGCGATTCTTTGCTGCAAATGGAACTGCGTCGCATTCCGGCACATGGAAGCATCTCCTCCATTACCGGCGAATTTCACAAAAGCTCATCATGTAGACTGTAAGAGACGGGCGCAACACCTTGTTTTGGTAGGACTTCTGGCTAGATGGTGGTCCCCTCAAAGATCGCTTCGCTGTACCGGGTGGATCGGAGTTCAGAACGGTTGCCGACTACTGGGGATCGGCTGGCTGGAGCGAAGATGCTGCTCTTGAGCCCTTCCAGGCCATGCTCAATAAAACCATCTTACAGCCTGGGGTGGATGGCTGGAAGTGGGTTCCGGGCGAAACATTTAGCTTTAAGCAAGCTTGGGAGGGTGTTCGAAGAAGATCTGAGCAATTTCCCTTTCACAAGCTCATCTGGTACCCTAACCACATCCCGAAGATGACGCTAACTCTTTTGAGAGCATTGAAGGGCAAACTATTAACAAGAGACAAAATTTACCGTTGGGGGATACAAACTACTTCAACTTGCGAATTTTGTGATGACAACAAGGAGGAGAATGTCAACCACTTATTCTTCGAATGCAACTACACTAGATATATTTTGAGCAGGGCATTGCTGAAGTTTAAGGTGACATCTCCCATCCCACTCTCTCTCCCTGATGTTAGGAAATTATTTCTTTCAAAATTTGGTGGGAAGGGATGTTTGAGTTTGCTGGCTAGACCTTGCCTTGCGTCTATGGTATGGCACATCTGGAGGGAAAGGAACAGAAGAGTTTTTGACAATGAAAATAGATGTAAGACCGTACTTTTTGAAGAGATTTCAGCTGACATCAGAGCTGCCTTGCATAACCAAGACCCATCTACGGAAGAAGAAGTTGAAGCATTCGAGAATTGGGGATTCATAGATAATGGCTAATGCCTTCTCAGCTACTTTTTATATTATTTTAGTTTGTTTTGTTTTGTTGTGTATTTGTATGTTCCTAGTGTGGTTGAGGGTTCTTCTAGTTGGGAGTGACGGCGCTTGTGCCCTATCCTCTCACTAGTAAGTTCCCCCTTCCATACGAAGACTATTGTATTTTGTACATTACTCAATAAAAATCTCACGCTAACTTTACATACATACATACATACATACATACATACATACATATATATATATATATATATATATATATATATATATATATATATATATATATATATATGATATTGCAGTTTCACACATTGTATAATTGCTTATTTTATCTGTGTGATATTTGTGATATTGTCTCCATGAATGATATAGTCTCCTCTGATATATTTTTGTGACAATATTGGACTTGATATTGGATTATACATATTATATGTGATGTGAGGCATTTTTGTTGATATATATATTTTCTTCGTATATCTAAAATGTTGATATTGGACTTCCATTCCTCTATTCACATAAGTTTATGATGTAGTTCTATGAGTTTTGGTTTTATAAATTCTTAAACTCTCTGATTGTTAATAGTTCTTAGTTAGCATATTATTATTGTTGTTTATACTCCCACCTTTTTGGATAATGCCATAGGGAGAGAGAAATAAACACATAGATTCATAATGAATGTACTAAGTATGTCCTAATAACACTTGAATATAATATTGAAGTTGCCTTAGATTCAGGGGGAGTAAGATACAATGAATAGGGATTTTAAATCCTAGATTTCTTGTATTAAATTCATGTCATTCATGCATATCTTACTCATTTACTTCAATTGATATATAGATGCCCTATTATTTGTTGACTAACTTGATTGGCATCTATGTATGGGAGTAAGTTTTTATTAAGCACAATTATTTATCTTTTTGTTTAGGTTTGTTTGTCATCATCAAAAAGGGGGAGAATGTTGAGTATTGGACTTCTCCTTACTTGGTGTTAATGATGAGCAAACATAAATACTTGTGACTAATCCCCTATTTTGTAGTTAATCCATTGCCTAAGCTTATTATGAAGATCTACTTGCAATGGATGACACTCAAAGATCATTGAAGGCAAATGAAATGGATTGGATGATCGTACATGGTGATTGAAGCTCCTCGAAGACTTCAAGCTCATGCGTTGAATAGAAGAGAGTTTGTCAATGTAAATTTCTTTTATCTCTTCTAGTATGTAGCTTAGAAGTAGAACTTTGTTGGAGCACACACACATCTTCTTTTCAGTTTAGGACATCATTAGATCAATCGTCCTTAGACTCCAATTCATTTCTTTATTGATTGTGCTTGTATTGTATAAAACAGTCGACTGTTGAATGTTTTACAGTCGCCTGTCTAAAAAACAGTCGACTTTGTTTTGTTCTACAGTCGCCTGTTATGCACAAACTTTTACAGTCTAGTTTTGGGCTTCTTTGTTTTAATTCCCACAGGCGACTTATGAACATTTCACAGGCGCCTGTCCAAGTGACAGTCGACTGTGTTTCGTTAATCAGTCGCATGTCTGTCATTTGCCCAAAATCTATTGATCTGTCTTTTATGGCCAGTCGACTTATGTTGGATTTACAGTCGACTATCCATTGGATCAGTCGACTGTCAATGCTGCATTAGTCGTCTGTCTATAAGCCAAATTATTGACTCAACTCTCTGGAACTCTAAGGGTTTTGACAGTCGTTTGTATAAGGAATTACAGTCATCTGTTCTGATTAACAGTCGACTGTCTTCTCTTCATCAGTCGTTTGTCCTGTTATCCCAGATGTTTTCCAGAATTCTTTAACTTACCCAACTTACGGCCAGTTGCCTGTAGTAGGATTTGCAGTCGCCTGTTGGTTCAACAGTCGACTGTCTATGCTTCATCAGTCGACTGTCCACGTGGTAAGTTACCGTTATGAATTCTCACCCACCCTATCTGACTGTGCAACAATCGACGGTAGTTTCTTCAACAGTCGACTGTCGCGAGCGCAAATTCTATCCGTTGAGGTTTTCTCACGGATTCCAAAAGGGTTTTTTGCTAATTCTGTTTTGAGGATTTGAGAAACATATATAAGGAGCATCTACTGTTCCATTGAGAGGTTACCAAGTTACTCATTCCATTGCAAAATATTTCAAGCTTTCATTCTCAAGATTAAAGCTCTCAA
This sequence comes from Scilla litardierei, assembly GCA_030789695.1. Lineage (NCBI taxonomy): Eukaryota > Viridiplantae > Streptophyta > Magnoliopsida > Asparagales > Asparagaceae > Scilla > Scilla litardierei. The sequence goes on from CM061139.1 coordinate 5,290,122, forward strand.
ATCCTAAAGCCCTAAGAATTCCTATCTTCAATCTCTTGCTCTCCAACCTAGAATCAAAGAGACATCTTCTAGGCATTTGGTGCAGTCAAGAGAAAGGGCTTTTCCTCTCTTCCAAGAGAGTCTTCAACACACAACACACTTCTCCTTCAAGTTCTACTTTAAGGCATAGGTGATTGTAAGTGTTGCTTTCATATTTCATAACTTTCGTTATTTGAATTTGCTCTTAAGTTGTGAGAGTGGTTTGCTTGCTCCCAAGTTGTGGGAGTCAAGGAAAATCGATTATATTTCGATTTCACTTGTAGGGTTGCTACAAGTGGGTTTTAAGAAAACCTCAAGTTAGGGTTCTAACTTGAGTATCCAGAGGTATCCGGATGGAAGGGACATAGGATTACCAGGAACAAGTTGGGAAGTGACTTGGGTAATCCGAACCCTTGAAACATCCTTGCGTTTGAATTTTTTTCAATTTGGTTTTAATTTCTATTCCGCATTATTTTGTTGGTTAGCATTTAAATTGGTGTAACTATCGTTTTTAATTTCTTAAACACTATTCAACCACCTTCTAGTGTTTTCTCCATAGCCAGGCTCCTTACAGAAATGACGTTCACTAAAAATCCCACACATAACTACTCTTCCTTATAGTCACAACGACATATCACATCGTATAGTCCGGATCCAAGAAGAGGCCAAATAAAATACGCGTACGAAAAGTATGTACACATATAAAATACGAACGGTCGGAAAGCGGCCGTTACATTCTACCCACGTTAGAAATGATTCCGTCCTCGGAATCACTTATACCAATAGTAATAATATCTATAAACACTTATGCCTACAACTCCCATTTTCCACATAATGATCTCTAATCCTATAACTTCAAACATCGCTCCCCAAATAATCCATCGTAACTCGTCTATTCACCAAATAAATCTACAACTAGAATCACCTTCTAGCTCCTAACTATAAACCCACATTACCGTCTACAAATCAACAATCATCTCGTCCTCAATATACATTCTCCATCAAATCGACTCGTAAATCTAATCTCTATCATCAATGAACCATTGAACCACGTCTATCCTTACCGCTATCATCTAATCTCCTAACCATACCAAATCCGTCTACCTAACCATCCATTCATCTCAACACGTCGTGTTACTTCCAACGTCTTCCCACGCCAACCTAACAATCAGGTCTGGATGCTTTAAATGCTCTACTCATTCTCATGATCACCCTAACTCATACTATACCTTCCTAGCTACTCCTATCTACCACTCGTCCAAGTTTCGGGTCTAATAAGTTCTCATCTCCCCGCATATAATTTCATCCAACCAGAATTCTCCATTGAGTTCATCACACATCGGTATAATAAAAGCAAATCGATAAGTCTTGGACATCTCATTCTCTTCATCCGAAAGAAATCTAATCTAATATCCTTGTGTTCAAAATCAATTAATCATCGCTACAACATATTTCATCTCACTCAATGCCTACCCGCAAACATAATCTTATAGCAATAATAACTAGTAATAACAATATCGTAACAAGAAAAATAACACTCCCGAAGAGGGAAAGAGAAGATAAGAATGTCCAAAAAAACGCGTGGAAAAAACGTGTGGGAAAAACGTGTGGAGTTGTGGTATTGGTTGGGGAGGATAGGGGGTTGTGATCTTGTGTGCTAATTTCAAAACTTTAAAGATTTGATTTAAAAGAAAACGAAAAGGTTTTGATACAATCACATGCAGCCAAAAAAACAAGCTAAACTATAATTCAAAAGACTAAGTCTAAGGAATTGCTTGCAATGACGCTATCCATACCTATATGAATACCGTCATTCAGACAACTCCATACATATATTACGAATAACACTGAGTATACCACATGACACAAGAGACAATCATTAAGATCCTAAAGATAACACACTCATACAGGTCCGCACACTCTGCCTATAAACATACACCACGACGACATCACAAAACCAAAGGGCCCACTACTAAACTAGAGTTGGCACAGGTAACTACAAACACTAATGTCTACACAACAGAAAAGAAGCCGAAACCAAAAGTGTACCGAAACAAAGAGCGGAAGGAACGAGTTCAAACAAGACGAGATAAAGAGATAGCTGGTCGGGTGGGGTAAAAATATTGCTCAAAATAATTAAATAGATGAAAGAAGAATTACGTGTAAAATATGGTATCATATACTTTTATACTTATAAAAATATGTAGAAAAAGTGAGCAGATGGTAGAATATTACAACTTGGAAAAAGAGTTAGACGAAGGAAAAAAAAGAGGAGGGTGAGGTAGCGATTGTTTTGCAATGAAAATAAGTTTACACAAAGATTCTTGAAGTATGAGCACGATGAACATAGGACTGTTATATAAAAAAATTGAAGTTCTTATTTAGTTTAGAAAATATTCTAAAAGTACATATGGTAAGTGGTTAAAATAAATTTCGTAGTTTAGAAAAAGTGATATATTGAATTTTCAAAATGGTAACAAAGTTTTTAAAACTGAAATACGAAAGATACCGATTCAAAAATAAGTACGAGATAGTAACTTAAAAATTACGACCAAAAAGGTTTCAAAACAGTGAAAGGATTTTAACTCAACCGAAAGTAAGAAATTTAAATATATAATAAGGGGTTTTCAAAGAAGTTAAACCGAGCGAAGAATTTAATAAGGAAATTTCGAAAATACTTTTAGAGGAAACAGAATTGCAATGGGAAGAGGTTCGAAGAATTTACGATAATCCTCATGTAGCGATCACGTGAATCGAGGGCAAGGAACATGATCGCATGATGAATATGCCCAAGATATGATTCATGAAGAGCTACGATGGAAATCTACGGGCTGATAATGATTGGAAAGTTGCTAGAAACCCAGGGTTTCTAATTATCGGGCCATCTAAAGATCAGGAGAACTCAGCACTAAGACTCCCTAATGAACTATACTGTAATCAGGATCTCAGGGAAAGGTTCCTAAGAGAATCAAGGTTACGTTCTGTTGGACCCGAAGTCGATGGACCCGAGCGAACGACTAAAAGAAGGACTCTAGAAATCTAACATGGTCAGAGCCAGGTGAGAGGCTACTAGGGTATCCTAAGACGAGTATGACTAAATCTTAACTAAGGCACCTGACTATCAAACCTGGAGGTCTATCTAAGTCTTCCTACCTTCTAGGACAAGGAAAACCTAATTTAGACTTGTACATGGATATTAAATCAATGCAGGTACTCTTATTGTTCCGAACTTTTTGCATGACCTGCATGGGCCATAACTAAAACATGTCATGCCCAGCTTCCCAAAACGACGGAAGCGAAACGTGACTAATGTCTGCTTGGGCCGGAGCTGTGAGGCTCGGACCCAATAAGCGTCTGTAGGGGGTGTACCATTTAAAAGTTACATGTTCTTGCATATATATAATTCGGAACAACAAAAGTACAGAAAGAAAAGGATGCATTCATTTTATAAAAAGAGATAATATCCAACGAGTACAAAAGTCCAAAAAGAATCCCAGCAGGGCTACGAACAACTGAAAGTAAACTAATGGTGCAAGTACCCAACCTAGGCAGAAAAGTAAACGGTGCTACGCACCCAACTAGAAAGTAGGAACCTCTGAAACGGCAACGATGAGGGATCTCTAGGACTGGTCCTCGTCAGGTACGTACTCCAGGTTGATGTCCTCTGGCTCCAGGTACTCAGGTATGTCAGGCTCGTCTATGTACTCTGGCTCAACACCTAACATACATCACCCAAGAGAAAAGGAACTGTACGTCAGGTAAAGTCTACAAGAAAGAGTTAGACTCTACTACAAGTGTAATATGATTAAGAGAAACATTTTACTGGTTGATTAACATGCAGAGGTTATGACATGGCAGAAAGTAAAACGGTGCTGGAAAGTAAACGAGACGGATAGTAGCCGTAGTGTGTGCCACCGGCTACGGGACTAAGCTAGACGGGACAAGACAAGACGAGACAAGACACGTGTGACTCGAAGGGTTCACGCCTTACGGTTTGAGGGCGGCCAGACCCTCTCCCCGTGCGACCGCTTAACCCTACCCCAAACCCAAGTGCTCAAGACAAGACAATACAAGGATCACTCTCGCTGGGGGAGCATCCGAAACGCCCGGAGGCTTTTTGTGTAACAGGGATCACTCTCGCTTGGAGAGCATACAAAATGCCCAGAGGCTTTTTGTATAACACGGATCACTCTCTCATGGAGAGAAGCCAAAACGCCCGCAGGCTTTTTGTAACACAGGGATCACTCTCGCGTGGAGAGAATCCGAAACGCCCATAGGCTTTTTATAACACAAGGATCACTCTCGCGTGGAGAGAATCCGAAACACCCGCAGGATTTTTGTAATACATGGATCACTCTCGTGTGGAGAGCATCTGAAACGCCCGCAGGCTTTTTTGTAACATGGACCATGACACGACAAGTAACAAGGAGTTGTTCATTCTAGGGGGTTCACATGCACGTACACACAGGTGAAACCTATGGTAGCAGTTGTTGTTGTTGATTCTAGGGGGTCTACACGCATGCACAAACAGAATAGCCCTAGGTGTCAGTTGTTGTTGGGCTTAGACTTCATCGTCAAGTCTAAGCTGTCAAGGGGGTCCCGGATGCTATCATTTCACGTCTGGTTCTCTTTAAATGTTCTTTAACTTCCTAAGAAATGGAAGGCCTAAACATGGCCGTAAGAACAGAAGTGTAAACACTTGCCTACGGTGGCGAGAGCGTCGTCTATCCGGAGCGTCCCATCAAAGTGGTACGTCAGCGAGGGTCCGTCTGAAACGGGTCAATGGCGGTGTCATGACATGTTTTTCAACATTTCTATTAGAATTCATTTCTAGGTTCAACGGGGCTATCCTAGCAGTCAAAGTCATGTTTTTGTTTCGGTTCAGCCTAATCGACGATCTATCCTATATGCACAGAATTTCAGTCCTTCTCGATGTCTAATATTTTGCAACGTTTTAAAAGTGCGGAAATAAAATTTAGTTATTGTTGACGATTTTTAGATTAGGTTTTCATTTTGCTAAAGTGAGAGTTTTTACTATGCGTTAGAGGACTAACCTTTGACGTCGATCAAAAAGCGGATGTCGGGTCTGATCAGCGATGGATCGATGTCGCCTGCAATGTCTTGGCCATAGGTAGCATAGCGAGACACCTCTGGACAGCAAGGTGGTGGCACAAACAGCAGCAAGCGGCGTTCTCTCTCTTCCGTTGCGGGTAGCACAATGGATCTTCACGATGGCGGCAACGTTGGGTAGAAACACGTGAGTTCTGTGACGTACATAAACTTTGAGGGTCCAAGAGGGCTGTCGATGTTTCAAGGAGGTCAGTGGGGGTGGCTCGGCTCGGTGGGTGGCCGACGGTGTCAGCGCACGGTGGTGGGCGGCCGTGAGAAGCCGAAGTGGACAGATTCACGCAACAGTCGTTGTCACACGTCTCAGCAGAAAAACGACGATCAAAGGAGTCAAAAAAACATGGAGTAGCTAAAGGGGTTCAAGAGGGATCCAATGGTGGTGGAGTGGTCGTCAGAAGTGGTCGGAGATGATCGTGCACCGGCGTTGAACGGCAAGAGCACAGATCTGTCAAAAACTGCCGTTAGGGCTTGGTTTCAAGGGGATTTCGAGGAGATAGAGATGAGAGAAGTGAGCAAGGAGGGGTGCAATTGATAGGGGGTTCGATAGGAGTCCAACGGTGGTAGAGTGGTCGCCGGCGGTGGCCAGGTGGCCGAGCGGCGGGTTTGAAGTGGCGATGCGCAAACTGTCAAAAACAGCCGCTAGGGCTGAGTTCCAAGGGGTTTTTGAGAAGATAGAGATGTAGGACAAGGGTAAGGGGAATTGCATATGATAGGGGGTCAAAGAGGAGTCAAGTGTGGGTGGTGGTGGTCTCCGACGGTGACGAACGACCGGCGGGCATGAGTTTTCCGATGATGGTGCACAGCTTCATCAATTTTCGGCCAAACTTGAGGGCTTTGAGGGCTTTGGAGAGGAGGAGAGGGAGGAGGAGGAGGAGGAGAGGGTGGTGGCCAAACTTAGGGGGCTGGAGGCGGCCGTCGACGGCTGGAGGAGAAGCAAGGGGCGGCGGCTAGGGCTTGGCCGTGGGTTTTGTAAGTTTCAGCCAGATTGGTTTGTTTTGAAGAGATGATTTGCTAAAGACACTATTAAGTGGGGTATAACTAAGGGGTGACTAAGAGAGAGGGTGAGTGAGGGGGTGTACGAAGTGGAAAAATGTTGGGTGAGGTTAGTGGCTGAATCAAAATTCATGATACGTACAAATCCCCTAATGATTTGATTAGTAACAGAATTTGGATTTGATTTGGGCTTAATGGGCTTGGATTTTGATTAGTGATATGGGTGGGCTAGGAGTGTCAGAAAATTACGAAAAAAATATCAGGACGACCGAGACGAAGAGAGGCTCGGGGATACGGTGGTTGATCATGCGTCTGGTCCATGGAGAACGAACTAAAAATAAAAGATCCGGTGACTAAGTCTAAAGCTACAACGATCCTGCAATCAAACCTGATTTGTGGGAGAACGACCCGTGAAATGACGTTCACCAAAAATGTCACAAATAACTACTCTTCCTTACGGTCACAACGACATATCACATCGTATAGTCCGGATCCAAGAAGAGGCCAAATAAAATACGCGTACGAGAAGTACGTACACGCAGAAAATACGAACGGTCGGAAAGCGGCCATTACAGCCGTAAGTCGAAGGGGCATCGCCTCTTGCCACCGGACAACCATCGTCGGCCATAAGTCGAATGAGCCTTGCCTCTCGCACCAAATGAACTTCATCGGTCATAAGTCGAAGGGGCCTCGCCCCTCGCCATCGAACGACCCTCATAGACGCATATGCCCAAAGGAGCGTGATTCAAGATCTTGGAGGTTATATTCATTAAGTGAATACACCTAACCTATCCATGACATAACTTGCCTAAGGATTTCTATGTTCTTTCAAGTTAGGTCGTCGAGGGGCCATACACATGCAGATATTCAGATAAAAGTCGCAAATTTTTTTCGGTGATTCAAATCAAAGAAATTACAAAAATTGGGTGTTACAAAAGGACCGCCTAAGACCTAAGAAGGAGGGGGTGCTCCCTGACACCAAAAAATTGGTGAAAGCCTCAATCGCCTTCATGAGCTTAGCAGTAAGCTCGGTCTTCTTCTTCGCAGTAGCCTCCTCGAGCTTCGCAACTTTGGCTTGGAGCTTGGCCTTCTCCACCTAGCTAGCCTCTGCCCATCTCTCAAAGTCGAAGACTTTGCCCTGAAGCTCGATCGTCTCCTTTTTGAGGGCATCGAGCTCCTCTTCAAGCTGGGCCCTCTCCATCTGCCACTGGAGCTCGGTAAACTTGTGAACAGATGATAGCGATGAAAGGCTGTCGTTTGCCTCCGTCGCCTCCCACTCGACCCTCGCTTGGTCAGCGAGCATCTTCCCCAAGGCCTCCTCCATCTCCTTTGCCCATGCCTCGAAAAGGAGGCTCTACTCTCTGCTTTCGTCACCCATCGACCTCCATCGATCAAGTAGATAGCCTGGCGATGCAACGCATCCCCGAGAACAGACATCTACAAATAACACAGAGGTCAATCAAGGACGTCAACCAATTAGGGTAACAAAAAGAAAAGGATTAGGCAACATACCTGATATCCGCTCCTTACGAAGAAGTTAGCCATCCGTTCGAGGTCCAGCTTCTGTAGGAAATCTGAATCCTTGGAAAGGATCGAGTTCTCCACTACCCTGGCCGTCATCACAAAGTCCATCAGGGCTGACTCCTCCGTGCCAAAGGCGAAAGGGGACAGGTGAGGCACACCCTGAATCGGCCTCGAAGACCGAGCCGAAAGCCAATTGAGCAGTAGCGCTTGATCGAACTCCCCAGGATCGGGCCGACCAGCAGGACAGGCGGCACGATGTCCCCCCATGGCCACTCATCCACGAGGGGCATCATGGGGCCCTGGGGCATCGACAGGGTCTCTGCCACCTCTAGAGTCTCAAGGGGAGCGGCACCTTGCCTTTCCCCATGGGGCCTTCTTTGTCCACGTGCCTCCCCTTCGAAGACCCCTTTTCCTTGCAAGAGTGCATCTCCCTTTTCTAATCGACTCCCCTAGGCGGCTCCATGAAGTCGGTGGAGTCGACATCGACTGCCTCTGACACTGTTGCAACCATGACGAAGGCCAGTGGAGCAGAGGGCAACATGAGATCTCGGTTAGAAGTCTCCCTCAAAGAGGCTCAAGAAGGAGGCCTGGACGCTGGCCTGATCTCTCCCCCATCAGAGGAGGAACTCTGGTGAACAGGAAGGGGGGACTGAGAATCCAACCCCTCAACACGAGAACTTGATCGTTCGGTCCGGGCGCCTGACCTTCGACCGACTTTTTTCTCTTCCTCTGCTCCCTCTAGACACGGTCCAAGCTCGACTCACCGCTGAGTCGATTGTCATTGGTCATATCTGCAGGAAACGAAGATAACTACTATGAGTGGCAGAGATGAAGATGTGAATTCGAGTTACCTTACACGGGGTCCAAGAAGGATCTTTATCGTATTGTCATCCAGCAAATAATGAATCTCCCTATCTTGCCCTTGTCAACTCAATAAAGTCTTCACTGCCACGGCCTCGGTCGGTGACAACCTGACTCTAACTTTCTCCAAGGACAGACGAGACTCCCTCGCAAGCTCGGGGTTCGGAGAACTCCAGCCGTTGAGCAACGGGCCCAGGTCAGGCAGAGCAACAAACATGAAGGTGTCAATCCACCAGGGGTCAGAAACGGGGAGGTCGTATGTGAGCCTCGTACTTGGGCGAGCAATGATATGATACCACACTCGGCGAGGGTCGGCTATTATCTTAAAGAAGTACCCGAACAACCCGAGGGTCAGATGAACCATATAGAGCTCGCACAGCTTGAGGAAGCCGACTAAGGGAGGGAAGGAGTAAGGAGCAAGCCTATAGATAGAAAGTTCCAAGAAGCATAGGACCTCAATAATGAAGGGGTGAAGGGGGAATCGGAGTCCTAATCGGAAAGATTTGAGATACACGCCAACCTCTTTCTTCCGTAGGAAACACACCCTCTCATCTGGACTAGGCTCCCTAACTCTAAAAGGTTCACAGAAACAGCCTCGCCAAACATCTACGGTCAAATCAAGGGAAACCCTAGGGGCCATGTCTAAGATAACTCCAGGGACCTTCAACTTCCGATCCCTCTGACAAATGGGAATGTCGGGCTCAACCCAAATTCCTTTCCCCTTCCTGAGAACATCCATGCAATGAGGGGGCTGGAGGCTCTCCACTAGCTCCTCAGGGGTCGGCACCTTGAACACTACCGGAGCAAACATATCTGATCAACCTAGAAGAGAATCAAGATTGAAGAGAAGAGATACCTTGAGAAAGAACCGAAGATCTTTGAGAGAAGCGGCAATGGAAGCAAACATGCAAAGCAATGAAGAAGATGAAGCTGAAAAATCTCAACCTCTCTCTTCGAGGTTTATCTTAGGTGTTAAGGAAACCAACCGCCTGACATCTGATGCACGCCACGTGTACAAAGCCAGTAGAAACGGCGGAGATCTCTCCAGAGACGAAAAGGTTTTTGGCGGCACATATCAAATCAAATTTTTTGAAATCAGTGCGCATTTAAGGAGACTACTCATCATTCGGTCCCAGTCAGCATGGCTCCTGGGGAACAAATGATTAGGGCCATTGTTAGTGCACGGAAACGAACTCGAATTGGGTATCCGCATACCTGGCCCATTTAGCATCCACAGCCCATTAACCCTCGCACTCTGAGCGGGGTATGATTGAGTCGAGCGAATGGGTCGTTCGACCGTTGGACTCCCGCTGACATTAGTGGGGCGGAGTTAGGGCAACAGAGTAAATGGGCAGCCGTTAGCTCGAATGCTGGAGAAGATCGTGTCTCCCTCAAAGAGGCTCAAGAAGGAGGCCTGGACGCCTGCCTAATCTCTCCCCCGTCAGAGGAGGAACTCTGGTGAACAGGAAGGGGGGACTGAGAATCCAACCCCTCAACACGAGCGCTTGATCGTTCGATCCGGGCGCCTGACCTTCGACCGACTTTTTTCTCTTCCTCTGCTCCCTCCAGACACGGTCCAAGCTCGACTCACCGTTGCGTCGATTGTCATTGGTCATATCTGAAGGAAACGAATATAACTACTGTGAGTGGCAGAGATGAAGATGTGAATTCGAGTTACCTTACACGGGGTCCAAGAAGGATCTTTATCGTATTGTCATCCAGCAAATAATGAATCGCCCTATCTTGCCCTTGTCAACTCAATAAATTCTTCACTGCCACGGCCTCGGTCAGTGACAACCTGACTCTAACTTGCTCCAAGGACAGACGAGACTCCCTCGCAAGCTCGGGGTTCGGAGAACTCCAGCCGTTGAGCAACGGGCCCAGGTCAGGCAGAGCAACAAACATGAAGGTGTCAATCCACCAAGGGTCAGAAATGGGGAGGTCGTATATGAGCCTCGTACTTGGGCGAGCAATGATATGATACCATACTCGGCGAGGGTCGGCTATTATCTTAAAGAAGTACCCGAACAACCCGAGGGTCAGATGAACCCTATAGAGCTCGCACAGCTTGAGGAAGCCGACTAAGGGAGGGAAGGAGTAAGGAGCAAGCCTACAGATAGAAAGTTCCAAGAAGCATAGGACCTCAATAATGAAGGGGTGAAGGGGGAATCGGAGTCCTAATCGGAAAGATTTGATATACACGCCAACCTCTTTCTTCTGTAGGAAACACACCCTCTCATCTGGACTAGGCTCCCTAACTCTAAAAGGTTCACAGAAACAGCCTTGACAAACATCTGCGGTCAAATCAAGGGAAACCCTAGGGGCCATGTCTAAGATAACTCCAGGGACCTTCAACTTCCAATCCCTCCGACGAATGGGAATGTCGGGCTCAACCCAAATTCCTTTCCCCTTCCTGAGAACATCCATGCAATGAGGGGGCTGGAGGCTCTCCACTAGCTCCTCAGGGGTCGGCACCTTGAACACTACCGAAGCAAACATATCTGATCAACCTAGAAGAGAATCAAGATTGAAGAGAAGAGATACCTTGAGAAAGAACCGAAGATCTTTGAGAGAAGCGGCAATGGAAGCAAACATGCAAAGCAATGAAGAAGATGAAGCTGAAAAATCTCAACCTCTCTCTTCGAGGTTTATCTTAGGTGTTAAGGAAACCAACCGCCTGACATCTGATGCACGCCACGTGTACAAAGCCAGTAGAAACGGCGGAGATCTCTCCAGAGACGAAAGGGTTTTTGGCGGCATATATCAAATCAAATTTTTTGAAATCAGTGCGCATTTAAGGAGACTACTCATCATTCGGTCCCAGTCAGCATGGCTCCTGGGGAACAAATGATTAGGGCCATTGTTAGTGCACGGAAACGAACTCGAATTGGGTATCCGCATACCTGGCCCATTTAGCATCCACAACCCATTAACCCTCGCACTCTGAGCGGGGTATGATTGAGTCGAGCGAATGGGTCGTTCGACCGTTGGACTCCCGTCGACATTAGTGGGGCGGAGTTAGGGCAATAGAGTAAATGGGCAGTCGTTAGCTCGAATGCTGGAGAAGATCGTGCCCCGATCAATGAGGGACGGTTACACATCATCAAGAGGGAGCTACCTATAAATAGGCTGCCAAACGAAGGTAAAGGGGTTCCATCTGGAAGGTACGAGATCTAATACATAGAACTCCATCTTCTTTCTTTCACCATTCTATATTCGAGCTTGCATCGTTAGTCTAGAGACGAACCTCCGTGGATCGATCTCAGCTACGCCGAGCTCCCTCTCTACCTTAAGTTTTCTACTAACTTAAATATCGGAGGGGATTTAGGTCGGAACCCAGATCCGACCCTCCTAACGACTCGCTGTGGTGAAGGTCGACGATCATCCTCCAGTGCCCAAGGTCGACTTCGAGCTCCACAGCTCTCGCACGACCAACGCGACAGTCGCCCTTCGATCGATCCATGGTCGTACCACCATCAGCTACCATCACCCGACCCTGGTTCTTCCAACCAAGGGTCCCACTCCGAAGGCTGACAAGGCTCCAGCTCAGCGCTTCGAGTCCTCGTCAGCTTGACAAATGTCCTGGTCTATTTTGGCCTTAATAATATATATATATATATATACATATATATATACATCTATATTATAAAACAGGGATGTTATCATGGGTTATTGGACAAGAGTTTTTGTATAAGAGATGAGAAATTGGGTATAAATGATGGTTGTTATTAAGAGAAATTAGATAAGATAAGAGAAATTGGATAAGATAAGAGAAATTGAGTTTGAATTTTTAAGTTTGAATATATTTTGGGGGGAAATTTTGTTGGAAAACTTAAAACATTGATAACTCAAATTTGAAAACTCAAAACTTAAATTTTGAGGGGGAAAACAAAACATAGGGGGAAAACAAAACACGGGGTTAAAAAATCAGATAACCAAACAGAAAAGAACAGGCCATGAGTTTCTTCGTCTTGCAGCTCCAGCACACAAAAATGGCGATTTCTCATACAGCTCCACAAAACCCCAAATGATGGTCTCTCCTCTAGGGCGATCTCTTCTCCAGCTCCACAAAACAATCTCTTCCCCTTCTCTCTTTCCATCTGCTCTCTTTTTTGATGCATCAAAAAGAACCGCTGCTATGTTTTCATCGAAAGAAAAAAAGGATCATCCCCAAGTCTCTCTCTTTATGTGCTTTCTCTCTTCCTTCTCCATTTATTTTACATTACAGAATTTTTTTTTTCTCGCAGGGTTGCGAGATCGATGTCCCAGTGGGTTGCAAGATCCGGTGGTTTGCAAAATCGATGTCCTGGTGGTTTGCGAGATCCAGTGCGGCAGAGGATGATCCGGCAGAGGATGATTCGATTTTTATCTGACGTTGTCCCTGTGTGGGGGTGAAGGAACATGATGCTCTGATTTTACCTGAATAGAGGATGATCTAGCTGGGTTATTTCTTCTCTGAGCTGAGGTAAAAAAAATTTAGCTAACGATAAGAAAAATTTAGCTAACGGTAAAAATAATCTGAGCTGAGGATGATCTCTCCCCCCCTCAAAAACCTCAGGCAACATATCTCTCTCCACCCCAAAAAACCAGAAGCATGTTTAATTTTTTTGATATTTAAGCACCACCATGACTTTGAGGAAGAGGAGAACGATTTTCTTTTTTTATATTTTTATAATATCTGAGTATGTTTAATTCGATCAATTTATTGATACCCTATTGATAAAAAGTTGATTTTTGAAGTTGGTAACAACATTATTATACTGCTCTAAATGCAATCCTAAGTGTAAATTTCGTGGTTTTTTGTTGTTATACTGCCGAGAGATTTAAATTTTCGTGGGTGTTTTGATGTTTACAGCTGAGAGATGAAAGATAGGAACTTGGTTGAGATTTCCCTACATTGACCGGTGTCTCCCCTGCAGAACTGATTGCTAGAAGTTTAGTTATTGATTCGGTAAATTTCATTGATGGGTTTTTTGATTTGTTTGAGTCCTAAGTGTAAAAAATAGGATTTTTATTATGCGTTTCTGATTTTGATTATGTTTTTCTGTAAAAAAAATATGGCTGTGTAATGTGGGCAAGAGTTTTTTTGCTATAAATAATGTCACAGCTTTTGCTATAAAAGAAAACTCACAGCTTTTTTGACAGCTTTTGAAAGGCCGCATGCTAATGCTGATCGCCAAATTTCAGGGCAGTGCAAAGGCTTGGACTTGATGAATCTGCTCTCTGGTGAATGCTTGGCTTTGATTATTTTAGTCCAGAGTCTAAAGAATCTATTAGGGTATGTGTTGGGCATTGTTTAATTTCATAGAGTGCAAAGTAATTCTCGGGAAAGTTTAATTACTATGAAAGAATGAGTTTTCTTTTATAATAGTTCTCAGTGTATTTGAAATGGACAGGGCTTTTGTTTAATTTCCTGTTGTCATGGAAAGTTCAGAAAGGCATGCTGCGGCCATTTATGCCGCCGAGGTTTCCATTCATACCAGGTATTCTTCTTCCTTGCAAATGAGACAGAAATTAGATCATGGTGGTTGGAGTAATGGTTGTGTTTCCCAAGGGACAGTAGAGTTTGTAAAATCTAAAATACACCAAGCACGAGTTAACCTTAAGTCAGTTTAAACTCCGCACTCAGTTTAGCATCACAGGTGTTGTGCACTTCATGCGTTCATGTGTGTCATATCTTTGAGCATAATGACATGATCTGTATTGATGAGAACTGCTTGGAAAAATAGACATCGATGTGGTGGGGGAAGTTGTCGTCGTTGGTCCTGGAGTAAATGGATCTAAAGAAGGTGTCAAAGTGATTTCCATGCTTAAAGTTACAGTAAGTATCAAATATTTTTATATATTCATAGCATAATGTTATGGACATAGCATGAATCTTCAATATTGCTGAAAATTCCCCATTCTAACAAACAGTTTCTTGCTTCAAATCCTAATAATGAAAGCGGCTCTAAAATTTATCCTTCATTCTATAACTTACCGTATGCAAAATCATCTACTCTGCCTTTCCTTTCCATTAATATGCATTACTCTCATGTATTTGCAGCATAGGTGAAACCTATATGTGTATTGATCTCACATGATACTAACGCACCGTGAACAACAGCACGGTGGTGGGCTTGCCGGGTATGCTGTAGCGCAGGCGGGCTTAACAGTCATCCGCCCTCCGACTGCCTCTCCTGCCGAAGGTGCAGGCCAGCCCATGGCTTCCGTCACTGCCCTGCAGGGACTGAAAACTGCAGGTGCCAGTTTTGAAAACACCACCACCACCAGTGAGCCACCACTCACTGTCCTGATCATGGCCGCCTCTGGCGACGTCGGCCTGTATGCTGTCTAGCTTGCCAAGCTCGCCAACCTCCATTTTGTTAATCATTTGGGACCTCAATTTTGATTGAGAATCGCTGTACTGGGTTTTTTTTTACAATCTTATTTTACCTTTTTAAAATTGAATTTATAACAATTTCAATGAAATTACAGGGATGGAGTTGAAATGCGAAAAAAATAATGGGAAGATGGAGTTCTAAGAATGAATTTCCCAATTCCACCTGGTTGGAACCAAACTTACCAGTTCCAAATCAAGTATCAGATTGGAAGCCTTTTCTACTTCCCTTCACTTAAGTTCCAAAGAGATTCTGGATGCTATGAAGGTATAACTATTAATAATTGCGATGTTATTCCTGTGCCATTTAACAAGTTGGAAGGAGACCTCACTTAATTTATTTGGGATTGGTACAATAAGAATCATATGATGAGTGGAATTTTTGGCCGTTTGACCTCTTTAGGGTTCTATTGGGTGCAATATGAACTAATTTTGGAAGGATGGCCGGTCATACAGAAAGGGATCACCAAGAACATCATGTAAGGATGGCCGAAGACTTTTCGATCCAGTTTTCTTATTTTTTTGGGGATTTTTGTAGTCTTTTTAGGGGTCGATGGGTTCTTTGAATTATGATCTGTCATGTAGATTATTGGTAATTAGATGATGTCGATGGTGATCAATCAACTCTCAAATGACCATTCGTTCATTAATAACAAGCTACATATGTAAATATCAATGATTTTGTATTATATGTTTCAAATAGTAGACAATGATTAATGGTATGAATTGTTAATTTTGCTAGCATATCATGCTAATATGTTATTCCCCTTGAAAGGATTGCGTATTATGTGCTATTGTTGGTTTTGTTATCAAGCAAGATTGTATATGCACTGTCCAAGTGTTTGATATTAAGCTCTTTTTAATTTTTTTTGATTGAAATTTTTGATTAGTGTTCATATTGGAGACAATTGAATGAACCCAAAGATTCACATAGATTGTTCAGATGCTTTTCTTTGACCTTGGTTTGTTTTGCAGTTGGATACACCATGCTTTAACAAATTCAGTTTTGTGTAGACTCTAAGCATCAACCATACATCATCTCGGACAAGTTTCCCCCCCACAAAATTGTATTCTCTCTTTGATTTATTCGTTAGTCTTCTTCAATATAGATCTGATTTCTGGCAGAAAGATAAGATCTATTGAACATCATTATTGACATCTAATTCATTTTTCATCAAAATGCTTGAAATAGAATGGGCTCCATGCTAAGAAGGTTTTCTCAAAAGCATGACAATGTTTTTCAACTAGCTCCAAACCTGGAGGAGGTCCGAGGAGGTGAAGTCGAAGGTCGATACACGTCGATGGCAAGGTCATGCATGGCATGGATTTTTTATACGTTTGGCCATTTACTATTCAGTACATAGTTTGGATCTTCGTTTTTGTGCTGAGCCTTGATTTTATTGACGCCTGCATAGTTATCGGAGATTGTTTGTGTTCCATATCCCCTTCTTGCTGTTTACTGCTTGGTCCGTCCATTTCAGGCGTTTCGTTTAGTTTACGAAGGTAAAGTTGACATTTTGCACTAATTTTTTTCACTTTTTAGGAGTGAAAGATCTGATTTTGATGATTTTCTGATAAGAACATATGTATTGGACTTCATTGATTGCAGAAATTTTACAGTTGTTATTTCTCATAGGATAATATATTAATGCGAGGTGATGTATACCGAAGTTACAGGATTTTTTAAAGACAGGATACCAACATTTGTATAAGAGCAGGATTTTTTTCAAAGAAAAATTTCTATACATATAAAACTTGCTATGCATCCTGTCAAATAAGTACAGATATCTTTTAAAACAATAAGAGCAGGATACCAACATACTGTGAAATAAGCTATGCATGTTTTTTCAACTGATTTACATGTCAAACACAGTTTTTGCCATCAGTTTCATAAGCTATACATGTTTCATTATATGATTTATAAACACTCTGATTTAGTTTCATAAGCTATGCATGCTTTATTTCCATCAGTTTCATAAGTCATCAGTTTCATAAACACTCTGATTTAGGTTTTTTTAGTTGGAGCTATCACCTGTAGTTTTTTATTTGGAGCTTTCAGCTTTTCTTTTATAATCGATGTTTGTAAGAAATGGAAGTGATTGACTTGAGCACCAGATACACTATAGTTATTTAAAAAGAACAATTGTATTAATGGGCGGCATGTTGGTTTGCATTACCATTTTATGGTTAATACATTCCGCCTTCATGAACATCATTATTAACGTCTACCTCATTTTTCTTCAAAATGCTTGAAATAGAACGGGCTCCATGCAAAGAAGGTTTTCTCAAAAGCATAACAATGTTTTTCAACTAGCCCCAAATATGGAGGAGGTCCGAGGAGGTGAAGTTGAAGGTCGATACACGTCGTGTCAAGCTCATGCAGGGCGTGGATTTTTTTAGCCGCTTGGCCCTTCACTGATCTATTTGTAGTTTGGATCTTCGTTTTTGTGCCGAGCCTCGATTTTATTGATGCCTGCATAGTTCTCGGAGATTGTTTGTGTTCCATATCCCCTTCTTGCTGTTTACTACTTGGTCCGTCGATTTCAAGCATTTCGTTTAGTTTACTAAGGTAAAGTTGACTTTTTGCACTGATATTTTTTCAATTTTTAGGAGTGAAATATTTAACTTTGATGATTTTCTGATACGAACATCTGTATTGGACTTTATTGATTGCAGAAATATTACAATTGTTATTTCTCACATAATAATATGTAATGCAAGGTGATAATACTGAAGTAGCAGGATTTTTTTAAAGAGCAGGATACCAACATTTGTATAAGAGCATGATTTTTTCAAAGTCTATACAGATAAAACATGACATGCATCCTGTCAAATAAGTAATTATATCTTTTAAAACAATAAGAGCAAGACACCAACATCCTGTCAAATAAGTTAGAAACAATAAAAGCATGATACCACCATCCTGTCAAATAAGTATAGAAACAATAAGAGCAGGATGCCAACATTCTGTCAAATAAGCTATGCATGTTTTTTCAACTGATTTGCATATCAAACACAGTGTTTGCCATCAGTTTCATAAGCTATGCATGTTTTATTATATGATTATAAACACTCTGATTTAGTTTCATAAGCTATGCATGCTTTAGTGCCATCAGTTTCATAAGTCATCAGTTTCATAAACACTCTGATTTAGTTTTTTAGTTGGAGCTATCAACTGTAGTTTTGTATTTGGAGCTTTCAGCTTTTCGTTTATAATCGATGTTTTGTAAGCAATGGAAGTGATTGACTTGAGTACCAGATACACTATAGTGATTTAAAAAGAACAATTGTATTAATGGGCGGCATGTTGGTTTGCATTACCATTTTATGGTTAATACATTCCACCTTCATGAACATCATTATTGACGACTAACTCATTTTTCTTCAAAATGCTTGAAATAGAATGGGCTCCATCCCTGTTATGGTGGAATGAAAAGCAACTGAATTTTTTTTATGAGCATGTAATTTCTAATGAATGAGAAATGTGCATGTGAATGAAGAATTTTATTTGACAGCATGCTTCTTTATGTGCCTGTTCTATATATTTAACAAAATTTAATAGGATGCTTCTTTGTTATTCTCATATATTTATCATGTTAAATATAGGATGTTCCCATCTTCCCTTCATCTCCATCTCCCTCTCCCTTTCCCTTCATCTTCCTTCTCTATCCTCTCTCCAAATACAGCCTAAAATTTCTGAAAACTCAATCTTTCCTCAATTTCACCAATACAAAGGGTTTCGAAAGCACATTATAAAAAGCGATTGTGTTTGTTTTTGTTGGAATTGAAGTGAAGTGGATCATCCTGGGAAAGCAAAATTGGTTGCGGCTTACGCGAGGCAGCCCTCTAGCAAGAAAACCGTTCTCTCCGCAGCTCTGGTGGTGAGTTGATTTTTTTTAAAGTTGAATTTTGATGTTTGTTTGTGTTGGGATTGAAGTGAAGTGGGTTTTTGTTTAGATTTATTACTGATCTAAGATCTTTTTTCTGTTCTTTGATGGGTGTTATTTCAAGATGGCGTTACTCACAGAAAATATTTTATCTATTTTCTTTGTGATAATTTTGACGTTTTCTCTGGTGTTACTCTATGAACCACATGTAGCGTGCTCTCTAAAATATTACATCTATTTTCTTTGCTATAATTCTGAGGCCATCACTGTTTTTCAATTACGTATATTTGTTATATAATGTGAAATTGTTAATTTCTTATTCTGTTGTAGTTGTGGATAGCCTACTTCTGTTTAAGAATTATTCGCTGCCCTTATGCTATCTAAAAGTAGTTTTCCCATTATTTCTACCATTATATCTGATCACGAATTATCTTGAATTATCTACAGATTGAACACCTCATTTATCATAAATTGATTTTTATTTGCCATTTCTTTTGGTTAGTTGGGTGACATTCATCTTTACTGGCATATTGTGATGATGCTATCTTGAACTTTCCTTTAATAACACTTGCTGATTATAGTGTCGTGCACGGGTCTAGATTTGTCTTTATCCATAAATCACATTTAGCATCTTCAAATGTAACACAGATATTATGACAATCAAGCAGATTTTGTCTCTCCTCCTCACAGATGTGTCAGCCCTTTGTTTCAAGTTATTTTCCTAATGATTAAGTCCACTTTGATTCTATGCACCATAAGTAAACGACCCATTTTGATTCTTGATATTTACTTTGAAAAAAAATTCGAATTTTTGTAATGCATTTCGACGTATGATATGTAATTCTGTGTTTAGGGGAAGGTTATGAACTGTGGAGGCGGCGGAAGCTGCGGTACATGCATAGTGGAGGTGCATTTTTTGAACAAATTGCAATGAATTATTTTTTATTTTTAGCACGGAAGCTTTAATCAGTAGAGTTTGGTAGAAAATCTTACATATTGTTGTTATTTGCTACAGATTCTTGATGGCAAGGATCTCTTGAACGAAAGAACAGATTACTGAGAAATGATGTTTGAAGAAGGCATGTCCCGGTTTTGCCATTGTATCCGAATGAAAGAGATAGTAGCTAAGGTATTAGATCAGTAATGATGTTTGAACAGATAAAATCTTAGATGGTATTAGAACTGATGAGGACGGGGATGATTCCTAAGTATCTGTTTGAACAGATAAAATCTTAGATGGTATTAAAAATTTTAGACTGTATCTGTTTTCAGTAATGAGTTTTCAGGAAACATCATTCACTCCATATCTTTCAATATTTTCATTTTATCTATTTCAAGATGGTATTAGAACATATTACTGAGAAATGATGTTTGAAGAAGGCATGTCCTGGTTTCATTTTCTTTTAATATTTTCAGTGATTTACTTTTAATACTGAGAAATGATGTTTGAAGAAGGCATGTCACAGATTTCTGTTCTTTGAATACGTTCATTGATCTTTTAATACTTGAATGAAGGTATCCATTCATTTGAAGAAGGCATGCCTCAGTTCAAAAATATGACCCTGCAATTTTGAATGATTATCCAATGCAGAAACCGGAATCATGGAGGCTTGCCTGTCAAAGTATTGTTGGAAATAAAGAAAATGCCGGCAAGGCAAGAAAATATCTGTAAGCTGGATATTTATTTTCCGATTAATATAAACAATGTGCATGTAACAAATCAATAATCAATGCCATGGGATGATTCCTGATGCAAATCAAATTTTGAGGTAAATTTGACTTTTTTGGGTATCATATCCAGTTTTGATAAAAGCAAGGATATGCATCTCCAGTTTAAAAATTGCATATCTATCATTGGCAAATCCAGTTTTGAAATTAGAAGGATTTCTTTTACATTTTCGAAGGCCTCCGCGAACCTGTTTCATTCTTTTGTTGAATTTTAATGGTTTTATTGGGTTGTAGACAAAATATTTGTGGCCATTAATTTCAGTAAGGATGAAATATTTATGGCCATGTAATATTGACAAGTAAAGAAACAAGTTAGTGTCGGATATCTGCTCTTACTGAATTTTGTTGGACATGCATTGGATATGTCTGGAACCACATAGGTGGTAGAATACATAAACCAATATTAGCATATTAGATAACTGCAATTTAAATCAATTTCCTTGGTAGAGGATGCAAATTTCTCATGTCTTAGTTTTCTTCTCTAGCTGAGCCCAGGAAAAATCATATTTGATGACATTTAATCAATATTTTCATACTGAAATCAGTGTTCGCTCTTATTTTCCAATCATTGTAAGCTCTACTTGCCATATAATCCAATCAATGTTGATGGTCTGTCTTTTCTGGTTCAAAGGTAATCAAATTCATCCTTGGAGAACTATTTTAATTGAAGAATGCCAAATATTAAATATTAGATCAGTGGCAGCAAATGTAATGTAACAGAGATTATGGCCCTTAATAGAGCTAAATGGAAAACCGTATTCACATAGCTGGCCCCAAATGTTTGGAATAAAGGCTTTGTTTCAAACATCAGATCCAAATTAAAAGGTCAGACGAAAAATAACCTGGGAGGTGAGTAGGTCAATTGCAAAGTGGTGACCAAACATAAATATGTTTGGATCGTCATCCACAGCCTTCAATAGTGCTTTCTCAATCTCTCTTCCGGTCATGTCTGCAGCATAAACAATTCTATGATGAGAATGTCCACCTTCCCTTGCAAGATGCAGATTCCCATCATCCCCATGATCAAATGATGCGCCAATAGCAATCAGTTCTTTTACTCGATCAGGCCCTTCAGTGCAAACTACCTGTATAGTTGGTGCAGTATATAATGCATCTTTACTCCAAAAAAAGGATTCCCAGTGTAACATCAACAGACGGATCAATGTAAAGAAAGTGGAAGGTTTTTCTGTAACTACACACACGAGTCATAACTTGTGCTCTTAGGGTAAGGGAGATTAAAAATCTTTCCACTCCAAAATTTCAACCCCATTCAAATGTTAAGTGCCGACCTATGGGCTTTCTTAATTTAGTAACAAGCTTTGTTGAAGATATTAGAGAGGGGCTGGAACACCGAAAGAGAAAAGGTTCTCCTTTAAAGATATGGAGTGAATTCTGAATGAAAGAGATAGTAGCTAAGGTAAGAAGTAAATCACTTTCAATATCTCTTGCTTCTTTGGTTAGTTCAATACAAGTAGCAGGCACAAACCGGCGTATGACATATACATATTTCTAAGTAAATAGTAGCAACCCAAGCTTTTGTCAGCAGATGAATGGATTTGGTGAACATTTATTTTTAAGGTTAGTTTAACACTGAGGAGGGCTTCGGCCGTGATGTTGTTTAGTGGGAGGCATACGACTCAAAGTTCAGGCCACTTATTGGTAAATGTGTTAAATTAGGAACTGAGAGATCCCGGGTTGGCTACAGACTATTTTAAGGACATAAAAAAGAGTAAAGTAAAGAGTAGGACTTACCGGTGAAATTAATGAACAAAAATATGACCTTAATATACATTTCCATGATAGAATCTTTAATATTGATATATTAAAGGCATGCATACATTCACATCTTTTAAATTCTAAAATTTTCAGCAAAAGCCTTAGTGGTATCTACTTAAAAGAAAGGCTACAGTGACATCATAATATTGAGAGCTTGAACCTTTTATTTATGAATTTGAACTAATTGTATTTACATATTATGCTAGCCATCTTTGTATCACTTTGAATATCTCTGCACATTTTAAACACATTGTTGCATCAAGGAAAAAGCCTTCAATCTATGTGATGCCAAATACTTAAATGCTGAGAAATCCAACGCAAGCACATGGATGATACATTAGGATATTCCATGGTGTTTTTTCTTATTAATCTTCAATTTTCTGCATGATATTCTGAATTTTCCTTTATTGTCTGTTGGAAAAATGTATTGCAGTTTAGCACAAGGTGCACATTTTAACTTTGCATCATTTAAATGGCAACAAAAACAGAATACGGGTTGGGAAATAAAGCGTCAACTCATGGCGATGTGTTTAGCTATGGGATTCTTTCTGCTTGAAATGTTCGCTACAGGGAGACCTACAGACGATATGTCCAATGGGGGTTGAAGCCTTCGAGACTGTGGTGTTGGTCTTTTCTAAACGAGTCATGTATATCGTGGATGCCCATTTACTCCAAGAGGAAGACAGAGAAGCAATTGACAATGCTCGGAATACTAATGTTGCAAGAACAATGGAGTGTATGGCTTCAGCGTTCATAATCGGCATCCAATGCTCGAATGAACTGTCGATGGATAGAATGAATATATGGGACATCATCAATGAACTGCGCAAGGTTAAGGATGCGACCTCATGAAATCAAAATCAGGGGAGAGCGGGGAGAGCGCAGAGACAATCTTTTAGGCATGCTATAAAGAGGAACCATTTAGGCATGCTTCCTTTGAAAATTCCAGAGACAATCTTTATATTGATGCAACATTATTATGTGTTTTTAATTATTAATCATTGTATAATTTTTTTTGGGGGTGTATATTTGAAGTTCAAACTTACCATGTGCTCTCTGAGAAAATTCAAATTTTGAGCTGTGATCCATAATTTTAGCTATATTTTGTTCTTAAAAAGCCATTTGTATTTATCTTGCTGGGATATTTCATTTACATTCTTTGAAGATTTTTTAGCCTGATGGAATGAATAATCCATGTAAATTTTAAATTATTTATTCTGTCAATTTTCTGGACTTGGTAACATGTATAGTACAAGTCTGTATTCATTGTACTTCCCCATGATTTCTTTACCTTTGTATATAATATACTAATATGCTTCTCATACTAAATATTTAATGGCCGATCATGCACTTAAGATTGATCTGTTCTGACAAAATTTTTGGTGTTCTCATCCACCATGTCGACAGCCTTTTTGGGGTCCATGATATAATATATGTCCCTTAGTTTCACTTCATTCCGTTCGAGTTCGAATTCGAAGTATCTGGAAAATTTTTCCCAGTAAACCTACATCCAGACATTAAATATCATTGATACAGGTTTTGAAAGTAACGACAGTTTGAAGTGAATATATTCAATGTAGGCTTATTTGAACATTTGCACCAGTGACAATGTTAGACTTATTGCAAGGCTTGCCCTTGGCCTTACGCATGTTCTGCCACCTCTTGAACGTGAGCCCGGCCAACATAATTGCCTTGGACGAGCCTACTGTACTGACGACTCCGATTACGGTCTCCGAGTCCCTGAGTGGAGCTTTGAAGAGATGAGCTATCATGTTCAAGCATTCTGCAGTGTTAGAATCAGTTCAGTCCATGTTTTATGCATTTACTGTTGCATTCTTTGCATATGTTTGTTATCTTCAAATGTTATCTATTATGCTCTAGCAAGCATTTTCATTACTCTTATTACTTATTCATAATCCATAAAGATAGCCAGCACTCTAATAAGAAAACGATTAATTATTCAAAAACTAAATTTAACTCTCATTACTCTTATCAAAACCATATTCAACTAAGCCATTCAAAACATTAGCAAAACCTACCTTAAACTTCATTTTCAAACGAAAAGAAAGTTAAAGACAATTTTAAATAATTTATATTTGTAAAAATAAATATTGGAAGCCAATAAGCTGGAGGAGTTCATGGGTTGGATTCTTGCATCGGTTGCGTGTGTATGTTGGGTGATTTGTGCTATGCACCCTAAGTTTCCTTAAAAAATTTAATAATAAAATAATGATCTGAAAACAGATAAAAGAAAGATGCATCGGGAATTCGAAAAAAGATAAAAGATAGATGCATTCGGAATTCGAAAAAAAGAGGACGACGAGGTGCTACATTTAACAAAACTACCAAATACTTTTAAAATTTAAAATTAACAACCAAAAATTCCTCAGATGGAAAATTCCAAGGCAATCCCAACAAGAGGCAAAGAATGCCTCAAAAGGGCAACAATGATGCCGAGCATTGCGAGATCTCAGATCCATGTCTCATGAGTTCATCGATATCCTGGTCCCTTCATTGCAAGTGTTATCTCATGTTAGTTGTTCGAAACATGTTACAAAAATCTAACGAAAAATTTGATCGCAGAATTATGAGTGTCATTATTTCTATAATGCATGATATGTTTTGATGAGACGCATATATGGGAAGAATGATAGAAAGGATGCTTTTGACTACATGAACCCTGAAGTTACATGAGCAAAATGGTGGCAAGCTAAATGTTCCCGTTGACAAAGGATGGTGTTATATATAATATCATGCCTAAGTATAAAATAGCTGCAGTTTTCTAACGATGAAGAACAAGTTCAAAATTTTCACTTAAAATGCCTAACATGAAAAACAAACTGATCTGATTTGAAGAATGCACATAGTGGAGCCTGAGACATACTTGACATGTAAAATGCACATACTTGAGCCACATGTAAGATTTCAAGCACAAACAGAATGCACAAAAAAATTGTTCATTTAACTGCAATTTCAAATTAAGTTTTGTTTTGTTTTTGTTTTTGCACTTTTGTGTGTGAGACATTCTGATTTGTGTATGCTTATTGCAGCACTTAAGTGAATCTGTTGATAGTGCACAGCTTCATGAGATGTTCTTAAACTTTGCAACAATCATGTCTTACAATGTTATGGTTCATGATAGGAAGATCAAAGGGCATGGCTTCGTCAAGACTTTCCACAAGAGCCCAATACCCAAGTGAGGGCTCATCAAGTGTCGCATAGTGGCATTTGTAGTACATATAATCATAGACGTCCTTGCACAAGCTATGCTCCTAGCCGAATTTGTTGTTCTGCGCATTGTTGCTCCCCGTCAAGGCGTCGACGCCGAATTTGTTGTTCTGCACCGAAGGCGCCGACGTCGAATTTGTTTTTAAAGTCGAATTTGTTGTTCCGTGTCGAAGGCGAATGCACCGAATTTGTTGTTTTGCACCAAAGATACTCGCTAATTTTTTTTACGCTAATTTGTTGTTCCACGCCGAAGGCGCCCGTGTCGAATTTTTTGTTCTACGCCGAATTTTTTGTTCCACGCCAAAGGCGCCCACGTCGAATTTTTTGTTCCACGTTGAAGGCGCCTGCGTCGAATTTTTTGTTCCGCGCCGAATGCGTTGTGCCGCTAAATATTTTTACGCTAATTTGTTGTTCCGCGTAATTTTGACTATGGAAATAATTTTTTGAGGAACAACGATTTTGCGGGGGAAAATCTTAATTGAACCGTGCCCGCGGGCACGGGTTATGACTAGTACATATATATATATACATACATAAATATACATACATATATATATACATATATATACATACTAGTCATAACCCGTGCCCGCGGTCACGGTTCATTTAACATTTCCCCCGTGAAATCTTTGTTCCCTGAAAAATTAGTTACACAGCTAAAATTTAACAGAACAATATATTAGCGTAAAAATATTTAGCGTCACGGGCACCTTCGACGCAGGCATTTTCGGCGTGGAACAACAAATTCGACGTCGAACAACAAATTTGGCGCCCGCGCCTTAGGCGCAGTACAAAAGATCTTTGCAAAAAAATTTAGCGCAGCACGGGCGCATGTTATTTCCCCAGCGAAATCTTTGTTCCCCGAAAATTATTTCCATAACCAAAATTTAACAGAACAATATATTAGCGTAAAAATATTAAACGGCACGGGCACCTTCGGTGCGGAACAACAAATTCGGCGTAGGCGCCTTCGGCGCAAAACGACAAATTCGACGTTGAACAACAAATTTGGCGCCCGCGCCTTCGACGCGGGACAACAAATTAGCATAAAAAATTTAGCGCGGGCGCCGGAACAACAAACATCATGGTATTTTCACGCTAATTTATTGTTCTGCTAAATTGTTTTACGCTAAATTTTTTATTTTGTTTAATTTAATGCATTATGATTCTCCACAATCTTTTCCAATGCACTTTTAATTTCAAAGTTTAGGTTTTCAAGACACTTTCCCCCCCCCCCCAAATTTATTCTCTACAATCTTTCCCAATGCACTTTTCCCCCCAAATTTAATTTACACACTCTTTCCCAAGGCACTTCTAATTTCAAAGTTTATGTTACCAAGGCATTTTCCCCCCAAAAAATTTCACAAAATCCAATCTCAACCATTGATTTACTAAGCTCAATTCTCAGCCATTCTTTATCTTGTCCTAGTCAGCCCTAGAATTCAAAAAACTCTGTCAAATGTATAATAGATATATATATATATATATATATATATATCGGCCATTACTTTGGGAGATGGGCCGGATACGTGTGACTGGATCCCCGTTGGGGGCTGTTCTCTTCAGTCTGCTTGGGCCTCGACCTACCGTCTCTCCCCTCCATTTCGGCTGCGTCCTATTGTTTGGTACCCTGGGCATGTGCCTAAGTACGCCCTCTCTCTCCTCTGGGCTCTTGCGGACCACCTCCCACACCTCTCACCAGCTGGCTCGCCGTGGTATCATTGATCAGTCGCATGTGTGCTGTGTACGTCTCATCCTAAGAACGTTAGGCACCTCTTTTTCCGTTGTGAGTATAGTTCCTTTGTGTGGGAGTCTTGTAAGCTCAAGCTGGGCCTTCCTACTAGCTCCAAGTCCTTGCACATCGTTGCTCACCTCCTGCGACGTCGGTTTGGAGCCAGGGGAAGCTCTCTACTGTGGGGCGACTCTCTTTACTGGCTCTCTCTACTACTGTCTGGCACATCTGGAAGGAGCGGAACATCCGCATCTTCCAATCTTAGTCGCTCCCAAGTTCGTCCCACCTTGCCAGGATTTCTTTGGACATAGCTGCTGCGATGCCTCACCTTGCGGACGATAAGACTGTCTAGTCCCATTTTTGGGAACTGGGGGTTAGTCTAACCCCAGTTCGTTGTATAGCTTATAGTTTCTCTTTTCCTGCCTGGAATTGCTTCCTGCTGTTCATGTTTTGGTGACTGCTTTTGCCTCTCCCAGAGATGTTCCGCTTGTTGGTTGCTTGCCTGCTGTGGTTACTTGTACATTTCTTTATGAATATGTATACTCACTTACCTTTTAACAAAAAATATTATTGTGTGTGTATGTATATATGTATATGTATGTATATATATGTATGTATGTATATGAAGAATAGTAATGCTTCATTAACTCAAAAAATAAAATAATGTATATGATCGCTCCGGGATGTAACCCAAAGAACGGTTGTAGTTTTACCGCAAGCGCACGGTATAGCGGCGAGCGGGTTATCGAACACAGGGAGGACGAATGACCGTGCTTGTTCCAATCAACCTGGCTATTTAAGAGAGAAATTTTCCTTTGGCGATCCTGTCACAATCGTCAGACAAAATACGGAAATATCAAATCAAATAAAAGACGTCTAGGGAATGGGGAATTCCCGCTACTCACCGTATTTCATAAATGCAGTTCGTCGGTATCAAAATTGCTAGAATAAGATTTTGGATGAACTAGTTGCAACTGAATGTAGAACCAAGCTCACGCTCTCGCGCTGTTGCCGGTCTATAGCTATCCTAGGCTCGGGTCCAATCTCTTGCAAACCCTAGCCTAGGGAAGCTAGCATTAGGATCAACATCATCGTTCAATCGCGCCCCGAGCCCACTCTCGTGCAAACTCGGGCCACGACCTAGGTTGGGATAGTTCCTACCCGTCCAATCTCTTGCAAACGGGTATTGGCACGGAATTACAACCGGAGATCCTAGTATCGGTCCAATCTCTTACAAACCGATACTTCGAAAATCCGATTCCAACCCAATTCGGATTTCTAGGGCTTCCTATCGAATTGGGATCCAATCTCTTGCAAATCCCAATCGATATGAATACCTAGCCATCCGTAGTAAATTGATCCCAATCTAATCCCTAATAACAATTCTAGCACAATTTCTACCAATTCATCACAAATATGAAATAGGGCTTGTAGGGTTCATCCCCACGCCCCAAGACGTGGAGACTACTCACAAATCATGGCACAATCACAAAAATAATCAATGAAATAGGCAATAGAATTCATCACAATATTGAGATAAACAATAAAAATAGAATTTTTAGGGAAAAGAGATGCAAACCAATGGAGTTCTTCAATTAATCCAACAAAAATCACCTTTTGGTCTCCTCTCCAATCAAAAGAATAAAGCTAAAAAGTTGATCCAAAAAGCTGCAAAAATCTAAGAGAAAAGCTCCCTAAACTAGGGTAAAAACAGGGTTTAAATACCCCTCAAAATCGTCCAAAAACTGTGACCAAAATACCCCTGCACAGCCTGTTTTCCGCAATTTTCGCTACAGGCAGCGCATCGCACTCGGCCGAGTGACAAAAGTCGCTCGGCCGAGTAAGAAACCCTGAAATTTTCCAGTAAGTCTCGATCTTCAGGGGTCTTTACTTCGGGGGCTGCTCGACCGAGTGAGTTGTCGTCACTCGGCCGATGCCTTCTTGGCACTCGGGCGGTCGGGATTATCCACTCGGCCGAGTGGGTCTTCTGAGGTTCAGGCAGCCGAAAAACAGTAACATGGCGATTTTTGAATGGCTACGTCTGGGCGCCACTCGGGCGGACGGGATCTCGTCACTCGGCCGATGTGGTCTTCGGTGCTCGGCCGAGTGCACATGTAAATCGTGTCTGATCTGGTCGGCCGAGCAGTGTCTCGCTGGTAGGCCGAGTGGCTCCTCCACTCGGCCGAGTGGGACACAAAAAATGCCCAGATTGCTTGTTTTGGCCTCCTCGTCGCTCCTGCGACGTCCGTTCTTCTTCCGCTCCTCTCCAACAGCAAAATACCCCTCGGGGAGGTCGTCGGTGACCCTCTGGAGTAGGCGTATCTCGAGATCACTCCAAATCGCGCCAAATCACCTGAAATGCGATAAAAACAACAAATCGTGAAAAGCATCGCAATATCGTCGATATATCGTGAAAAACATGATTTGGGCGATCTAAATGGCATGCAAACATGCGGAAAAAGGTGCAAAATAATGAGTGATCAAAATCCCCCAAGCTTACCTCTTACTCGTCCTCGAGGAAGATAAGTAAAAGGCGAACCCGGTGGATTCGGAAAACGAAATCGGCGAAAAAAAAGAAAAACGGAGAAGAATGAAAAACGAAATGAAAATAAAGAAGAAAGAAAGAAGCGAAGAGGCAAGCTGCTAGATCATTTTCTCAGGACGTGGGTTTCACTTACTCATATAGCATGCTCCGAACGAAAAACACATGTCAAAGAATTTGATTTTGATATCATAGTATAATAGTGCAAGTAGAAATAGAAAACCCACGAACAACGATATAATCATGAAAAACGGAATAATTTTAAAATTAACATCGTCTGAATCATTTAAAGCGGTATACTAATCACAGATTACACACTTTTCAATTGAACGCTTTCTATGAGGAGTATAAGAGTATCACACAATAGAATAGAGAGAATAGAAAAGTATGGATTTCATGAAATGAACGCTAGGCTTAGATTTCTGGATTTCGTAAAGCTAGAAATAATCTCGCCGAGTATAGAATATTACTTAGCCTAGGTTGTCGTGCAACGTCAAGTAGTCACTCTCTCACACATCAATGGATCCTCTCCCCCAAGCTTATCTATAAGCATGGTGGCGCGAAAAATATCTACATCCCCATTTTTAGAAAACTCCAAAAGCAATGAAAAGAGAAGAGAAAGAAAGAAAGTGAGATGGGTGCTTTTATTGAGGATTTTTCCTCTTTTCTTTTTCTTTTTCTCTCTTTTTTTTTCTTTTTCTTTTTTTTTGATATAGCATATATTCACAATGATCCCAACTCAAGAGATATAATGATTTACAAGAATATTTTCTCTCTTTTTTTTTTGAATTATGGAGCTAGGAATTAGTAGCGGGGGAAATGCCATATAATAGAATCGCTAAGGGGAGATTCACCAATGATTTTAAAATAGAGAAATGATGTTCAGGATTTGTGGAGAAAGAAATAAATATATCTCTCGATTCACTCTATAAGACATGCACGACAACTTCAGTAAGGTAATTTAATCTACTCAGTTTCGATCACAAAAAACCTAACTAATCCAGATTTATCATAGCTAACATCATTCAATCATCCTGAAGTGAAATGTACAATTCATGCATATAGAAGTGATATAGGAAAAAAAGAGATCGGTACTCCAGATATAGGCATTCAATGCGTGAATCTTGGTGTGTTCTCTGTGATAGCATACATATGAATATTCAGACTCAGCTAATAATAAAACTTCATCCATTTTCATGTGGAAAAGTGTGGGTTACCAATTCTAAATGCAAGGCAAGTCACAGCATATGATATCAGAAATAAAATCTAAGACATGACAAATATATCATGCATATAGAATAAGCTAGCTCCACATAGTCATCATCACAGAAAAGTCATCTCTAGCATGAGATGAAAAAGAAATAAAGATAAAGGGAAAATAGAACTATTTACAATGCGGCACGCAGAAAAATAAGAAAAACGTGACGCATGGTAAAATGAGGAAAAAAAATGAAAATAAGTGCAAAAGCGGAAAATGGTGTGAAAAAAAAACTAAAAATAAAGGTGGCAAATCGAAAAAGATCGTGAGAACTCACTCCCCCAAGCTGAATGGCACAGTGTCCTCAATGTGCAAAGTGTGGCACACCGAGAGACAGGTAAAGGGAGGGGCAAGTGAGGATGCATGCATGATAAAAAAAAGGGAAAGAAAATATAAGAAAAAAAAGAAAAATATGAAAGAGAAATATGATGCGGAGTGATACAGATATAAAGGTCGGGCACCAAAAACTCTCCCTCTCTCCCAAAAAGATATAAATAGATACGATCAGAATGAGAATCCCAAAACAAGTGAGGGGAGGGGGTGGACAAAAATGCATTAGGACCCAGGAGAAACGGGCAGCACAACGGCAAAATAGTCGATGGCATCAAGGGTGCCTAAGAAGGTGGGTCTGCACCGTCTCTGTCCTGAGGCGGAGGTGGTGGTGGTGGCTGCTTAGCCGCGGTGGGTGTGGGTGTGGAAGCAGGCTGAGTGTGTGTGTGGGTGTGGGTGGGAACGGGTACGCGGGGGAGACGCTCAAGGACCTGGGTAAGACAGTAGTGAATCTGAGGGAGCATGTCAAAGCGGCCAGCCAGGTCGGAGACGGTGGTGGACAGGGTCCTAAGGTCACCTCTGAGGCCACTCACCGCCACCTCGAGAGCACGAATGCTCTAAAGTACAGTGTCGGGGTGAGGTGGTGCAGAGGGACGAACCGGTCTGTGCTGTGTGGGTCGGGGCTGGCGTACTCTGGTCGCGTAGGTGATGGGCTCAGCAGGGAAGGGAACGAAAGGTGCTGCGCCCGCAAACATGGGCCTGGCCTCAGTGTGAGGCCGGGGCACCGGCTGGTGAGAAGTGGAGGCGGCAGCAACGAAAGAAGAATACAAAAGAGGCAGCGAGGCGGCCAGAGAGGTCAGTGGCACAGAAGTGTGGACAGACGCCACGACACTCTCGAAAAATACAGCAGTGGTGGAGACAGAGGGCTCTCCGCACTCAACTATGGTCGGCGGGCGCTCGGGTGGGGCAGAAGAAATGGGCTCAGCAGACAGAGGGCCAGTGGTGGTGGTGACAGCCTCGGAAGCAGTGGGGGTGGGCGTGGTGGAAGCGGTGGAAGTGGGCTCAGCTAAGGTACTCGCGACACCGACAGAGGTGTCAGGAGAAGCGGAAACGTCGAG
The DNA here is from genome assembly GCA_030789695.1 of Scilla litardierei. Lineage (NCBI taxonomy): Eukaryota > Viridiplantae > Streptophyta > Magnoliopsida > Asparagales > Asparagaceae > Scilla > Scilla litardierei. The sequence goes on from CM061139.1 coordinate 5,322,563, forward strand.
TATAGGCTGAGGGGCCACAGGGTCAACAGGGGCAGCAGGCTCGGCAGGGTGCGCAACAGGGTCTACGGGGGCAGCCTGGGCAGCGTGGGCAGCGTGGGCAGCGTGGGCCTGCTCGGCCTCCTCGGACTCGAGCACGTAAGCAGCGGGGATGAGAACATCCATCGCAGGGAGCCAGTCCACGTGGGCTGGTGCAATCTGAGTCCGAGCTGGGCTCGGAAGAATCATGTAATCGGCCTTGTAAGGGCCGTGCAACCAGACCCAGTGGCGCTCACCGTGCGGACGAAGCATCTTCATCCGGGCCATAACATCAATCGACAAAGAAGTGGGGCCCGGTGCTCGTCACAGGTCGTCAGGAAAGTCCTCGCCGGTCATAAGGGCAAGCAAGGTGATCAGGCCGCCGCAGCATATCGGTGAGCGAGCGCCCACCGATACAATGATGCGGTCCAAAAACCAAGCCGCGACATCAATCACCACGGCGGGGACAAGCTCGTCGCCATCCCTAGATAGAGCTCTGGGCCGTGTCATCGTGTAGAGCATGTAGAGCTCTGGCGTAGACATCGTGCCCGGCTCATATCTGGCCAAAAAGGTCGTCGCCATAAGGCGCTGGGCTATACGGAGGCAGGGGTGGACAATGGCCGAGGCCTTGGCCCTACTAGGGTCAAAGGCAGCGTGAAGACCCGTAATCCGGGCCCAGAAGGCACCGGCGTCGAAGGAAGGTGGGGGGATATGGGTAGGGGCATAACCGCGATCGGCTCCGGGGACAGCGGGCCACGAGAAAAATGCTCTCATCATATCGAGAGTGACCTGGAACTCCCGGTCCATGAACCAAAACGAGCATCCCTCGTCGGTCCGGGCGATCGAACTAAGGACCTCAAGTGTCGGACGGGTGAACGTGTCCGCCGACACCTGAAAGAAATCTCGCCAGCCCACATTGTCGTACAACGTGAGCATCCCCTCTAGTACCCCCAGGCGTCCTAGGTCAACGAGGTGTGCAAACCTGGAGGGTACGATCGAGCGCTGGGAGATACGGTCGAAGACGGCGTGGTGTGCGTCGTCTCGAAACGTAATCCCGAGTGGCCCGACCAGTGGAGCCGGAGGTGGTGGCTGTGCAGCGGCAGGGAGAGGCTGTGCGGGCTGTGGGTGCGCTGCAGGCTGTGCAGGGTGTGCGGGGCCTGCAGGCTGTGCTGGTCGGATGGGGTGTGTGGGAGAAGGCGGAGGAGAGTCCTCCACCACGTGGGAGGGGCTGGGCTCGTCCGACCGCTTCCGCTTGGCGGAAGCTCTCCCTGATCTCGGCCGTGTCCGGGGCGGCATATCGGCCTCGAGCGCGCGCCGAAAAACGTGAAAAGTGTGGCGTGTGCAAAATAATGGAAAGAGTGTACCCCGACACGCCGCGAGTGCTAAGCAATGGAAGCGTGCGAAGTCAGCGCCTCCACGAAGCTCAAATCAGTCCCGAGAAGCTCCCCTGGGCTCCCCTAAGCTCCCAGAAACAACCTGCGCATGAAATGGAGATATCAGCGGGTAATATTCAAAACGTATGGAGCATTAGGGGTATAATGGATAGATATAGGAATTGATTTGGGTTAGGGAGTCGTTTAACACATGGATCCTCAAAGAATACACAAAAAGAGGCGAAAAGAGGCGAAATAAGCGATACCGGAGGTGGCCGGAGACACGGCCGCCGACGGCGACTCGGGCGAGGCGCGGCGAGTGGTCGGCCGGCGGTGGCTGGCCGAGCGGCGGCGCAGCAACGGCGGTCAGGCGAGTAGGGGGTGCGAGCGGGCGAGGGAAGCTGAAAGGTCGGGGGGTGCGAGCGGGCGAGGGATTTTTAGCGTTTCGAAAAACGTGCCCCCCTCGACCTCTTATATAGCAAAAGTTACGACTCGGCCGAGTGACTAGGTCACTCGGCCGAGTGATACCAATGAAAATATCCACCTCGCTTACGCTTCTGCCGAGTGGCCTTACCAGCCTCGGCCGAGTGGAGTAAGTCCATTCGGCCGAGTGGCTCAAGCTACTCGGCGAGACTCGCCCTAGGAGCGTATCAGTTTTACTCGGCCGAGTGACAATATATACTCGGCCGAGTAGCAATTATACTGAAATGAGGAAAATAAACAGAGAGTTGGGTACAGCAGACTTCCCTCGTTCGTGAGCAGCTCGGCCGGACGAACTTGTGTACTCGGCCGAGTGACTAGTATACTCGGCCGAGTGAGCCTTGTTTTCTGCTGTTTTTCTTCGTTTTGGCTCTAAACTCCGTATTTCTTCCTCCAGTCAATTTCATCTTGCTCCTAGGCATCGAGCGTCTTCCTGGGGCGCTCCTCGTCGTCTCGTTCATCCTCCTCATGATGGATTTACCTATCTCCTCTCCTGTCAAGAAAAATAGGACCCGTTATCACAAAATTTTTGGGCGAACGACTCAAAACACTAAAAATTTCTAAAACAAAAATAAAGAAAAAGTAAAAATAAAGCAATAACCGTCGGGTTGCCTCCCGACAAGCGCTCGTTTAAGGTCGTGAGCTCGACCCCATATAATTTTCAATCAATGCGGGATGTTTGGTGCATACGGGATGCACCCATCAAACTTTCCGGGGAGAACGCTTGGATTGGGAAGTTTCGGCGGCATGTTCTCCCGCGGTGGTCTCTAGTCTCAAATAGTGTTGGGGGGAGGCTCCCCCAAGCTAGCATTTGCTCCGGTCAACGGCTTTACCGGTGATGCCGATCTCCGTGCCGGTGGAGCTTTCCTTGGAGACTTTGATTTCAAGAGCTTGCAGAGCTCTCGAATCCTTGCGACATCAGCGTCGCCTTCATCATTTTCAGCGGAGAAGTCGGGGGAATCATCTTTCTTCTCATCTTGGCCTAAATCTGGGCCTTCCTCGAAATCCTCATCAAAAAGAGCGCCAATTGAGTGGGGGATCGCTTCTTCGATTACCTCATCAAGGAGGTCCATGTAGTCAAGTTCCTCGTGGTAAGGCATGTGCTTCATAGCCTTAGGAATGTGGAGCTCCACCTCGATGTTGCCGACGTTTAGAGTTAAGGTACCTTCGCGCACGTCGATGATGACTCCGGCGGTGGCGAGGAACGGGCGTCCAAGTATCAATGAAGTGTCTCCCTCCTCCTTAACGTCCATGATAACGAAGTCACATGGCAAGCATATTCCCCCCGGGACTTGTAGCGGGATATCTTCGGCGATCCCTACCGGCCTTGTTATTCGCCCATCGGCCAATTGTATCCTCATGTCGGTAGGTTTCAACTTCGTCCCGGTGTTTAGCCTTAAGAACATGGAGAGGGGCATGAGGCTCACACTAGCCCCTAGATCTACCAATGCCTTTTGAAGAGGGACGCCGCCCAAGGTGCAAGGAATCCTAAAACTCCCCGGATCTTTAAATTTGGCCGGCTCCTTCTCTCTCTTGGTGAACCAAGAGCCCTCCTCGGCTAGCATAATCTTCTCCTTCCTCTTTCTCCCCGAAATCAAGTCCTTTAAGAATTTAGCATATGTGGGGATCTCGACGATGGCGTCAAGGAAGGGAATGTTAAGGCTAACTCCTCTTAGATACTCGAGAAATTTTGCTAGCCTTTTCTCCATTTTCGCTCTAGCGAGCCTTTGGGGGAATGGGACCGGTGGCATGAAGCGCCTTTCCTCAATCAATTGCTCCGCTCTAGATTTCTCCTTGTCTTGTGGCTCCTTCTCCTTTTCAACTTCAACTACCGGCTCAATTGGCTCCAAGCTTTCCTCCACGGGCTACTCGGTAGGAATCATGGCGGGGGTGGTGTCCTTCCCGCCTCTAGTAGTAACGGCAACTACGGCATTGATGTGTCTGGTGTTGCCCCGTGGGTTTTGCTCGGGTTGCGCCGGCAAATGTTGAGTGTTCCGATTGAGCAACGCCAATTGTTCCGATACTTGAGCCACAATGGTTGTAAGGGAGTCTTGCCCCGCCTTCAAGGTAGCATTAACCTTATTTTGCTCAACCATAAACGCCTCCACCCTAGCTTCGAAGTCTGTCACGCCCCGCTTCCCAAAAATATGGAGGCGAAGCGTGAGAAGGTCCGCTCAGACTTGAAGCTACAAAGCTGCAAGTCCGATAAGCGTCAATCAAATTTAAAACTGCAGGTCCTTGCAACGCGAACGAAACAAGATAATAATAATGAAATGAGACAAAAGAATAATCTCAGGATATCCATAAATATAAATTCCAACATCGCAGAAAAGCCACCAGGCTGAAATAAAAGAGAGTCTAAAGGCCCAAACATGGCCAACAAAAGTACAAAGTACAAAACAACGGTGCTACGCACCAACAACTAACAAAAAGCCTAAAGCAAAATAAAGCTCAACAAAGACTCAAAGAATGGTCACCGGTGTCCACCAAAATCCTCATGTGCAATCATGGACTCAGACTCAGCGTCAGCAACACATCACGTACGCAGCAACGATCTCTGGCTCAGGTCTAACATGTGACACCCAAAAGAGCAAGGGGCACATGTCAGCAAGTCTGGAAGACTTGTGCAAGTGAAACTGAAAGTACAAGTAAGAGCAACCTAAAAGTTCTAGCATGATGCAATGACATGGTAGTTAAAGTAATGAGTGCAACAGGTAAAGTAAAGCGAAGTAAGGTACGAGCATGGCATGACATTCACAAGACAAGTACAAGACAAGAAAAGTAAGCACCTCGTGCACAGAGATTCCGTCCTTTGGCTAGAGGGCGGATCAGGCAACTCCTAAGCTCAAGTAACCGTTTATCCCTACCCCTCTACGTGTGTCGAGCCAGGGCCTTACCCCCGAACACGGAATGCTCGCTTCTGGACCACGAGCCAGGAAGTGTGTAAACAAGTATGGCGTAGGGGTGCACCTAGCCGGACAAGTAGTACAAGGACAAGTATTGTAGCGTGTGCTACGAATGCAACATTCAATGCATGGATGACATGGCATGGCAAGTAGTAAAGCATACAGGTAAGAAAAGTAAACGTGACAGTTTAGCATGCATGAATGACAAGTTTAAGGGTTGGATCTAGCTTCGTTGTCAAGCTAGATCATTTAGGTGACGGATCTAGTTTCGTTGTCAAACTAGATCAAGTAGGCGTCTAGCCAGCTATCATTTCACTGACTAGTCTCTTTTACGCTAAAAGCAAGTAAGTGGCCTAAAAACATGGCCCTACACAAGAGTTGGCAAGTTTCACTTGCCTGCAAGTACGACGTCTGAGCACACCGTCCAATGAGTCCAAAAATCACAATTATCCTACGTGCACAAGTCCACCGGCCTAAAGTCCATATTATTAATCTTGATTAGTGAATTTAAAACATTTAAAATACTTTGAAAATACTGATTTTAGTCTTGATTAGCATGCATTGGGTTGGGGGTCCTAGGGGTGCAAAACGTTACCTCAACACGACGTGAAAGCTACACCGGCGTCGGGTAGCGACACCGGGGGTTGGAATAATAGAACGCGCTCCAAGTCCTGATTCCAATATATATTCCTTGCTGGAAAATTCAGAGCTTCGACCGGGGCGACGGTTCCAGATTCCAAAGCTAGCACGTGCGATGACGGGCTACGACGTGCGACGACGTCGTACGCGACGGATCCTCGAAGAGAAAGCACCTAGGTGGGGCCCACAGTACTCCTAGGGGCCTTTGGGGGACCCACAATAACTCTGGAGAACTTGGGGGGCCCACGGTGGCAAGCGGTGCGACGGATGGGGGGTTGCGACGAGTGACTCTCGGTCGTACCCCTCCAATGCGGGAGAATTCCTCGGTCGCTGCGAGAGAACGGGGCTGTGCAGCAGCGGGGGTCGGTCACAGCGGCGGGTGCGGGCGTTTCCTTCGGTCAGACCGATAGGGACCGTCGGTCGTGCGCTTGGGATGCGAGGCTGCGGTGTGCAAAGCTTGGGCGCTCGGTCACAGCGGGCGGGGCGACCGGTCAGACGCGGAGCGGGGCGACGGGGCGGGTCGATGCGGAGCGCTTGTGCGGAGCGGGGCCTCGGTCAGACCGAGGGCCTCTCTCGGCCAAGCGGGGGAACGGGCGTGGGCGGCTGCTGCAGCGTGCGGACGGCGAGGATGCGGGGGCGGCTATCGGTCGGAGCGGGCGGATGCGGTGGGTTTTCTCGGTCGTGCGGGGGGCTGAACGTCGCAACGTTGCGACGATTCGTCGCAACGTCCAATTTCAAGTTTGGAAGAGGCTAGGGCTAATTTCTTTGGAAAATAGGTCTAGCTAGGGGTTGCTTATATAGTATAGATGGGTTGACTTGGTCTAGGGCTAAATCTAATAGGATTAGAAGTTTAAAAAGATTTAAAATTTGAAATTCAATTACTCCATCTCATCCAAGGGTTTGACCTGGTCCAAATGAGCTGGAAATTGGCTCAAAAATTCTTTAAAACGTTTAAAACTTAAATAAATTTTATTTGGCCGAAAATAATTTATAAATTAATTATTAAAAATAATCTAAAACTTGTAAAAATTATAAAAGTGGTCAAATAAACTCCAAAAATTATAAAATAAATATCGGGGTGATCGTGACGACGAATGTGAGCTAACTAAGAAGACGGATCTCAATTTCGACGTCGGACGACGAAACTAAAAATAGAAACGTCTCCCGTCAAGAGTGAGAATCGCCACGTCTCATCGAGTAAATTTAAATTGTGGACAAACGACTCGAGAAGTGTCGTTCCAAGATAGTGCCACTATTTAATACTCTCAGAGACGTTCACAACGGCATATCACACTAAAGTGTTCACAAACAAACAAAGTCTAAAACAAACACGTGCACGGTCAAAAGCACGTGCACGAACAACGTACCACGAGAAGTGGTCGTTACATCCTCCCCACCTTAGAATAAAGTCCGTCCTCGGACTTTCTAATATATCTAGTCGCTCTAATAACTACCCCAGTCAAGCCACATTATAATTTAAACCAAGTATAGTCATTGCAAGTGCTTATATATGCACTAAGTAGTCAAACATTAATACCACCAACACGTATATACATTCACATACGTATACACTTATACCTATTATATTCAGTCAAATTCATACATGTATTTCAATCAGGTATATGAACATACATCCCTTATATAACTACTACTCACAAACAATAATTCAGGTACTCACATAAGAATAGTGTCACACTTAGCAAATACAACCATTGCTCTACATATAGATAGCTACCTATGCACGAACATCAAGAGTATACTTCCCTCTAATATTCATCCAATACCAACATCTCAGCACTTATAGTCACACCATACCATTACTAAATCAAATTCACTATATCTAATATACATTCACCGCTACTATAATTTCACAATATATAGTCATTCAAATACATGCAAATAGTTCACCATATATTCACATCACGTACGGTCCTATAACTGTATTTACGACACGCCACATATACCATAGTCATCAAAACCTATAACTAAGCACATACTTACCCGTGCATGGTGCACACCCATACACGCTAACATTTCATTTACATACACCAATCATACCATTATATTACTAGTACATCCACACACCTAGTTTTAGCTAGTACACATACGTTCACATAACAAGTCCTTAGTAAATAACTATACCACAAGGCCAGCACCTATAACTATATACTGGCGTAGCGACCCACAGTCATGTGCGTAGCACGACCAGGCACAACCACTCCTATCACTATACATACATCAAACATTGCTATATTCAAACTACAAACATTCATTCAATATACTTAGAGTATACCCACTCAAGCTTGGGTGAGACTCAATACACATATCAGAATATTCTATATACGTAACACGACATTCATACCTATACCAATACCACTCCCCTATATATACATCTACCAATACAACCGTATACATTTCATAGATTAATCACACTTAATATTTAGTCAGGCAATACTTACGTAGTTCAATCACTCTATATACCATAATAATAATACAGACATCAGCACACGTATAATTATAATATACTCCTTAGTACAAACATTCACCGTATAGTCACACATAAATAATATATATTCACACCATAGCCTACTACCTATAATTAGTATACTAACACATTCACACATACATAATTAAGATGTGCAATAGTCGTTTATACCTCACGGTATGCACGCATGCAACATCCTGCAAAAGCAAGCAATACCAATCAAAATTATAATCTTACTACCATATGTATATCACCTATATACCCATGCAACAAAACATAAATACTTACGTATAGGCACCATATATATCTACCTACGAGCACATACTCACTCGTAATAATATATGGGTCACTCAATAGGCCTACTTACTTAATTATACGTACACTTATTATTATCACACCTAGCACACACATATCTTTACCAATCATTTTATTTCAACCATTATAAGTATCTCTTACTACATACACAACTTAGATATTCCAACGCTAATTCAAATATACACAAGCATCCCTAGTATAGTATATCTAACCACTCACAAGTCTATACATTCTAGCACACAAACAACTTCATAATATCACGAATAACTCCAAGTACATATATATCACACAATAGGCAAGCATCAATATACCATGGGGGTACACTCATTCAAGCCCACGTACACAACTTAGGTACGTGCACAACGACACCTCACAAGGGTCCAAGGGTCTACTAACAACTAAGGGTTGACACAGACATTGACGGTCCCTAAGGCCTAAGCAATAAAGAGAGATCGAGGGCGAGACGAGGGAAGGATCGACAAGCACGAGTTCAGATAGGACGAATACGAGGAGACGGCTTGGTTGGACGAAACATTGACTCAAAGGTGAGGTTTAGGTTGAGGGAAAAAGGAGATGTAGTGATGCTTGAATAGAGTACAGAAAAGCAACTAGGGTAAATAGCATAAGCTAAAATACGCAAATTGAAAACGGTTGTACTTTAAAATCCTCATCTGAGAAGAAATGTTTGGGGATCGATAAAACGAGTTGTTCAAAATAAATCTGAGTCGAATATTCAAAATAATAGAAAATGGCCTATTGGTTTTTAAAAATCCTTTTAAAAGGAAGTAAAATCATTTACGCGAATATTAAAGACATGGTTTGGAAAATTCTATCCGTCGGTAATTTAATATAATGTTGTCAAAAGTTTTGGAAAGTCAAAGAATGAATTCGAGTAACGGAAGAATTTAAACTCATGTTAAATGCTTTCAAAACTTTTAGGCTATGGAAAATTTAAAATAATCAATTTTGAAAATTCTTTTAGAGAACCAGTGTTTGCCAAAAATCAGAAACTGATTTACATAAGGTTCTTAATATACGAGCACACAAGTCTGGCACGGATAAAAATAGTTGAAAGTAGGTATGGTGCACGGAAAAATAATAATATTGACTTAGTATAAGAATTATCGAAGTCGAATAGTAAGTCTTTAAAATCAAATCACGGAGGGTCTAAATCAGGAAGTGGTTATGAAAATAGTAATTTCAAAAATCTGAAACAGGGAAAACGATGAGCAAAAACCAACTTGCTGAAAGCTGAAATTCCATGTGTCTTGAAAAGTATATTAAAAGTAAACACGATGTGTTATTCGAATGGCATAAATAAGAAGGGAAATTATAAATCGAATTGAGCAAAATAAAAGTACGGTTCAGAATAAAATTAATATATGAAAGAACAACACACTTACACAAGTACGAAAAGCATAGACTGGGAAAATACTATAAACTAGCATTCAAAAATTCCTACAAACATTTTTAAAAATTTAAATCAATGAAGAAGTATGAAGTATAAGTATATTAAAATTTTGAACAAGTTTAAACCTAGGGAAAGAGGAAATCGAAAGATACTTTTGGAAGATTCAAGATTGTAACGGAAAGGTTTGAAAATTGACGACAATCGTCATGAGGCGATCTCGTGAATCGAGGCAAGGGAATTGGTCGGAGATCAGACATTCATAAGCCTAGGATATGAACCAGAGGAGGCTACGGAGAAACTCCTACGGTCGACCAACTAAAGATTAGGAACTAGGCGCTAAGACTTCTAAGGGTTAGACGGTAAAGAAATGCGTTCAGCTTGGTCCGAAATCGATGAACCCAAAAGCGAATGACTAAGGGGATTCTAGAAGCCTAATATGGTCAGGGTTAGGCAAGGACCACTAAGGTAACTCCTATGACGATTAAATCCATTGCTAAAAGGGAGTCTAACTACAGTCAGGGCCTCTAACTAGCAAGCACAGACGTCTAACTAAGTCTTCTCATCACCTAGTGTCCTAAAAACGGCTAGACTCAGGGCTTCTGATTCGGATGTTGCAATTTATTTAATGGACATTCTGTTATTATCGTTGTTCCGTTAATTCACAATTGCAAGATAGGACCTGCATGGGCCACCAACAAAACCTGTCACGCCCCGCTTCCCAAAAATATGGAGGCGAAGCGTGAGAAGGTCCGCTCAGACTTGAAGCTACAAAGCTGCAAGTCCGATAAGCGTCAATCAAATTTAAAACTGCAGGTCCTTGCAACGCGAACGAAACAAGATAATAATAATGAAATGAGACAAAAGAATAATCTCAGGATATCCATAAATATAAATTCCAACATCGCAGAAAAGCCACCAGGCTGAAATAAAAGAGAGTCTAAAGGCCCAAACATGGCCAACAAAAGTACAAAGTACAAAACAACGGTGCTACGCACCAACAACTAACAAAAAGCCTAAAGCAAAATAAAGCTCAACAAAGACTCAAAGAATGGTCACCGGTGTCCACCAAAATCCTCATGTGCAATCATGGACTCAGACTCAGCGTCAGCAACACATCACGTACGCAGCAACGATCTCTGGCTCAGGTCTAACATGTGACACCCAAAAGAGCAAGGGGCACATGTCAGCAAGTCTGGAAGACTTGTGCAAGTGAAACTGAAAGTACAAGTAAGAGCAACCTAAAAGTTCTAGCATGATGCAATGACATGGTAGTTAAAGTAATGAGTGCAACAGGTAAAGTAAAGCGAAGTAAGGTACGAGCATGGCATGACATTCACAAGACAAGTACAAGACAAGAAAAGTAAGCACCTCGTGCACAGAGATTCCGTCCTTTGGCTAGAGGGCGGATCAGGCCACTCCTAAGCTCAAGTAACCGTTTATCCCTACCCCTCCACGTGTGTCGAGCCAGGGCCTTACCCCTGAACACGGAATGCTCGCTTCTGGACCACGAGCCAGGAAGTGTGTAAACAAGTATGGCGTAGGGGTGCACCTAGCCGGACAAGTAGTACAAGGACAAGTATTGTAGCGTGTGCTACGAATGCAACATTCAATGCATGGATGACATGGCATGGCAAGTAGTAAAGCGTACAGGTAAGAAAAGTAAACGTGAAAGTTTAGCATGCATGAATGATAAGTTTAAGGGTTGGATCTAGCTTCGTTGTCAAGCTAGATCATTTAGGTGACGGATCTAGTTTCGTTGTCAAACTAGATCAAGTAGGCGTCTAGCCAGCTATCATTTCACTGACTAGTCTCTTTTACGCTAAAAGCAAGTAAGTGGCCTAAAAACATGGCCCTACACAAGAGTTGGCAAGTTTCACTTGCCTGCAAGTACGACGTCTGAGCACACCGTCCAATGAGTCCAAAAATCACAATTATCCTACGTGCACAAGTCCACCGGCCTAAAGTCCATATTATTAATCTTGATTAGTGAATTTAAAACATTTAAAATACTTTGAAAATACTGATTTTAGTCTTGATTAGCATGCATTGGGTTGGGGGTCCTAGGGGTGCAAAACGTTACCTCAACACGACGCGAAAGCTACACCGGCGTCGGGTAGCGACACCGGGGGTTGGAATAATAGAACGCGCTCCAAGTCCTGATTCCAATATATATTCCTTGCTGGAAAATTCAGAGCTTCGACCGGGGCGACGGTTCCAGATTCCAAAGCTAGCACGTGCGACGACGGGCTACGACATGCGACGACGTCGTACGCGACGGATCCTCGAAGAGAAAGCACCTAGGTGGGGCCCACAGTACTCCTAGGGGCCTTTGGGGGACCCACAATAACTCTGGAGAACTTGGGGGGCCCACGGTGGCAAGCGGTGCGACGGATGGGGGGTTGCGACGAGTGACTCTCGGTCGTACCCCTCCAATGCGGGAGAATTCCTCGGTCGCTGAGAGAGAACGGGGCTGTGCAGCAGCGGGGGTCGGTCACAGCGGCGGGTGCGGGCGTTTCCTTCGGTCAGACCGATAGGGACCGTCGGTCGTGCGCTTGGGATGCGAGGCTGCGGTGTGCAAAGCTTGGGCGCTCGGTCACAGCGGGCGGGGCGACCGGTCAGACACAGAGCGGAGCGGGGCGACGGGGCGGGTCGATGCGGAGCGCTTGTGCGGAGCGGGGCCTCGGTCAGACCGAGGGCCTCTCTCGGCCAAGCGGGGGAACGGGCGTGGGCGGCTGCTGCAGCGTGCGGACGGCGAGGATGCGGGGGCGGCTATCGGTCGGAGCGGGCGGATGCGGTGGGTTTTCTCGGTCGTGCGGGGGGCTGAACGTCGCAACGTTGCGACGATTCGTCGCAACGTCCAATTTCAAGTTTGGAAGAGGCTAGGGCTAATTTCTTTGGAAAATAGGTCTTGCTAGGGGTTGCTTATATAGTATAGATGGGTTGACTTGGTCTAGGGCTAAATCTAATAGGATTAGAAGTTTAAAAAGATTTAAAATTTGAAATTCAATTACTCCATCTCATCCAAGGGTTTGACCTGGTCCAAATGAGCTGGAAATTGGCTCAAAAATTCTTTAAAACGTTTAAAACTTAAATAAATTTTATTTGGCCGAAAATAATTTATAAATTAATTATTAAAAATAATTTAAAACTTGTAAAAATTATAAAAGTGGTCAAATAAACTCCAAAAATTATAAAATAAATATCGGGGTGATCGTGACGACGAATGTGAGCTAACTAAGAAGACGGATCTCAATTTCGACATCGGACGACGAAACTAAAAATAGAAACGTCTCCCGTCAAGAGTGAGAATCGCCACGTGTCATCGAGTAAATTTAAATTGTGGACAAACGACTCGAGAAGTGTCGTTCCAAGATAGTGCCACTATTTAATACTCTCAGAGACGTTCACAATGGCATATCACACTAAAGTGTTCACAAACAAACAAAGTCTAAAACAAACACGTGCACGGTCAAAAGCACGTGCACGAACAACGTACCACGAGAAGTGGTCGTTACAAAGTCGGATCGTTGTTGAGCTTGTGGAGGGTTTTGATTTTGATTTCTCCACCCTTGGTTGTATCCGGGCGGCCTATAAGGTGGAACTTGTTGCTTCGGTTGGAAATTTTGTTGTGGAGGCCCCCTCGGCGGATAGTATTGTTGTTGGGGTGGTGGTGGTCGAGCTTGTTGAGGTGGTTGTTGTGGCGGGTTCAAAGCTCCATCATTGTTGGCGTAAGAGAAACCGGGATGATTTCTTGTGGCCGGATTGGCCCAATAGCCTTGGTTCCCCGCAACATATTGTACTTGCTCCAAGGATTCTTCTCCTTGCTCTCCTCCCGAGTACATGGCTTGAGATTGGTCTTGCCAATCACTCATTTGGTTTGTCGGCGCGGAGGTAGAAGGGGTCCCTTGGGGATCCGTGATAAACTTCTCCAGTCTCTCCACTACCTTGTGGAGAGAATCAAACTTGCTTGTGAGCTCCGCTACAGCCTTCGCCTCATAGATACTAGTCGGCTTCAACGAGGACGTAGAGTGTCCTCGCTCATCGCCCCATTGTTGATTATTGGAGGCCATCTCCTCAATTAGGGCCGTAGCTTCTTCGAGAGTCTTTGATAAAATAGCACCATTCGCCGCGGCATCAATAATTTGCTTGGTCCCCGGTTGGAGACCATTGTAGAAGCTATGAACTAGCTCCCAATCTTCAATGCTATGGTGCGGGCATTGATGCTGCAGATCTTTAAATCGCTCCCAAGCCTCATAAAGCGTCTCTTGGGGTCCTTGCTTGAATGACATAAGAGCGCTCCGGATCTTCACCGTCTTGGAGGGCGGATAGAATTTGTCAATGAATGCATCCGCCAACCCGTCCCAAGAGGTAAAGACTCCATCAGCTTGCGTCCTCAACCAATAGAGTGCCTTGTCTTTTAGCGTGAAGGGGAAGAGGCGCAGTCTGATGGCATCAATGGGGACCCCTGGCATCTGAAATGTGGCGCACTTCGACAAGAATGACTGAATGTGGTAGTGGGGATTCTCGTGGGTGTTCCCATGAAATGGGTCTTGTTGCATCAGAACCACTAATCCAGTCTTCAGTTCAAAGTTCTTGTTAGCCTCCAACTCCGGCACGGCAATGGATGAGGTCGTAGAAGAGGTCTTAGGCCGGAGCCTGTCGCGAATAGAAATTATCCTTGCCATTCTTGCCGCTAATTGTTCCGCAGTTTCCGGGTTGGTCATAAACCTCCCTTCCCGATTTTGTCTCCTCTCCGCTCTAATCCTCCTCGCGGTACGTTCGATCTCGGGATCAAATAATATAGCTTCAGGGTCCGTCGTAGATCTCGTGTATATGCAATGAGAAAACAGAGTTTCAAAGAAATAATTAGCACGATGGAAGGGTTCGGTAGGAAATAAAAATAAAAAAATAAAAGAAAGAAATAGCTAGGATGGTAAGATCAAACGCAATCGCCTCCCCGGTAACGGCGCCAAAAACTTGATCGCTCCGGGATGTGACCCAAAGAACGGTTGTAGTTTTACCGCAAGCGCACGGTATAGCGGCGAGCGGGTTATCGAACACAGGGAGGACGAATGACCGTGCTTGTTCCAATCAACCTGGCTATTTAAGAGAGAAATTTGCCTTTGGCGATCCTGTCACAATCGTCAGACAAAATACGGAAATATCAAATCAAATAAAAGACGTCTAGGGAATGGGGAATTCCCGCTACTCACCGTATTTCATAAATGCGGTTCGTCGGTATCAAAATTGCTAGAATAAGATTTTGGATGAACTAGTTGCAACTGAATGTAGAACCAAGCTCACGCTCTCGCGCTGTTACCGGTCTATAGCTATCCTAGGCTCGGGTCCAATCTCTTGCAAACCCTAGCCTAGGGAAGCTAGCATTAGGATCAACATCATCGTTCAATCGCGCCCCGAGCCCACTCTCGTGCAAACTCGGGCCACGACCTAGGTTGGGATAGTTCCTACCCGTCCAATCTATTGCAAACGGGTATTGGCACGGAATTGCAACCGGAGATCCTAGTATCGGTCCAATCTCTTGCAAACCGATACTTCGAAAATCCGATTCCAACCCAATTCGGATTTCTAGGGCTTCCTATCGAATTGGGATCCAATCTCTTGCAAATCCCAATCGATATGAATACCTAGCCATCCGTAGTAAATTGATCCCAATCTAATCCCTAATAACAATTCTAGCACAATTTCTACCAATTCATCACAAATATGAAATAGGGCTTGTAGGGTTCATCCCCACGCCCCAAGACGTGGAGACTACTCACAAATCATGGCACAATCACAAAAATAATCAATGAAATAGGCAATAGAATTCATCACAATATTGAGATAAACAATAAAAATAGAATTTTTAGGGAAAAGAGATGCAAACCAATGGAGTTCTTCAATTAATCCAACAAAAATCACCTTTTGGTCTCCTCTCCAATCAAAAGAATAAAGCTAAAAAGTTGATCCAAAAAGCTGCAAAAATCTAAGAGAAAAGCTCCCTAAACTAGGGTAAAAACAGGGTTTAAATACCCCTCAAAATCATCCAAAAACTATGACCAAAATACCCCTGCACAGCCTGTTTTCCGCAATTTTCGCTACAGGCAGCGCATCGCACTCGGCCGAGTGACAAAAGTCGCTCGGCCGAGTAAGAAACCCTGAAATTTTCCAGTAAGTCTCGATCTTCAGGGGTCTTTACTTCGGGGGCTGCTCGGCCGAGTGAGTTGTCGTCACTCGGCCGATGGCTTCTTGGCACTCGGGCGGTCGGGATTATCCACTCGGCCGAGTGGGTCTTCTGAGGTTCAGGCAGCCGAAAAACAGTAACATGGCGATTTTTGAATGGCTACGTCTGGGCGCCACTTGGGCGGACGGGATCTCGTCACTCGGCCGATGTGGTCTTCGGTGCTCGGCCGAGTGCACATGTAAATCGTGTCTGATCTGGTCGGTCGAGCAGTGTCTCGCTGGTCGGCCGAGTGGCTCCTCCACTCGGCCGAGTGGGACACAAAAAATGCCCAGATTGCTTGTTTTGGCCTCCTCATCGCTCCTGCGACGTCCGTTCTTCTTCCGCTCCTCTCCAACAGCAAAATACCCCTCGGGGAGGTCGTCGGTGACCCTCTGGAGTAGGCGTATCTCGAGATCACTCCAAATCGTGCCAAATCACCTGAAATGCGACAAAAACAACAAATCGTGAAAAGCATCGCAATATCGTCGATATATCGTGAAAAACATGATTTGGGCGATCTAAATGGCATGCAAACATGCGGAAAAAAGGTGCAAAATAAGGAGTGATCAGTATACACTTCAGATGTACTATAGTGATCAAAACTATTTTTGGACATAGAGGAGAGAGAAGAGACAAGGTCGTCATTGATCGCTCTCGGATATACACCCGTGAAACAATTGTAGTGTTATCGCAAGCACACGGTTAAGTGGTAAGCAGTTTATCCAACACGAGGAGGGACTAATGACGGTACTCTATCTTAATCACTAAGCTATTGGTGGAAAGGTGATTTGGAAATGGTTTAAGAATGTTGGTGTCACAATCGTTCAATTATCAATTCAATTCAATATAATAAAAGTGTCTAGGGCTAGGGAATCCCCACTACGGATTGTCATGCATCCTTGTGAATCACGAATCACAATGTTCCTAGACATGGATTGAGGTGAACTAATCGTAACTAAATAGAGAACCAAGCTCACGCTCTCGCGCTATTGCAGGTCTATAGCGACCTAGATTAGAGCCCATTCTCGTGCAAACTCGAATCTAAGCCACTAGCATTAAGATCGACATCATCATCCAATCACAACTCAAGCCTACTCACGTGCAAACTTGACTTATGATCTAGACTGTGATAGCTCGTATTTGTCCAATCTCTTGCAAACGAATATGGGTATAGACTTATAATAAAAATGCTAGTTGTGGTCCAATCTCTTGCAAACCAAACCTAGTGAATCTTATTATAAATGTAAATCGAATATCTACTTCCCACTGATCAGAGCCCAATCTCTTGCAAACTCTAGATCAATGGAAATTCCTAGCTATCCGTAATAAATCAATCACAAACTAACCTCCTAGTAATTCTAGCAACATATCGATTCATTCATCACAAATCTAACATTAGATCCATATGGTTCATCCCTTTGCCCTAGAACAAGGGATCTACTCACAATTCATCAAAATAATAGCAAGATCAATGATAGAAAATATATTGCAATTTAGATCTATAAGGAAACAATTCATAAAAGTGCAAATATTCAAAAGGATTAGACAAACCAGATCTGAGTTCTTCAATCTCCTTCAATACAAAGCTGAATTCAAATTAGAATTAATCTAAAAACTATTCTAAGGTGAGTCTACCAAGCTGGAATAAAAATTGGGCTAAAATACAAGCCCAAACGTCCAAATAAACTTGGTTTGAACTGCTCCTGCGCAGACCAAAACCCTAGTTTCTAACCCAGGCTGGCGGCACTACTCGGCTGAGTGGAAATCACACTCGGCCGAGTGCCAGATCTGAATAAAAACAGAGAAATTGGAGGGTTTGGGCACTCTGGCACTTTGTGTCACTCGGCCGAGTAGATTTCATCACTCGGGCTAGTGGACTTCCTACTCGATCGAGTGGGTCATCTACTGCGCTCTCCAGAATTCCAGAGAGTCTGGCGTGTTTTCCTTCAAAAAATGTGACCTCACTCGGGGGAGTGTTTTTCTCTACTCGGTCGAGTGGGATTAACCACTCGGGCGAGTACATTATGGCACTAGGTCATGCAGATGTCTTTGTATCAGTCGTACTCGATCGATTATGCTGCTTCACTCGGGCGAGTGACTAGCGTGACTCGTGTTGGAATTTCATAATTCCATATTTCTATTCGCATATGATTTTGATGTGACAAACACATTCAGTGCTACTAACTCTATGTATGCATATACATATCAATGCTGAGTTCCACACAAATCAGATATCTTCATGCATACTCAATCAGATATATCAATCATGAAGATGGAAAGACAAAGGCACCTAATCCACGACTTGGATATATAATCACTTGATAAGGATCTCCTGCAAAGAAGCTTCTCAGATTCAGTTGCAGATTCTATCCTATCTACGGCTTTATGTAATCAATGTAAAAATTTACTTTATTAGAGTCACAAAGCCTTGTGATAATATATCTTAGTCCTAGGTTCCATTCCTCAGAGATATACACTTCCCAATTTCGAAAATTCGCAACTTTGAAAATTGGCAGCCAATAACCCCATTTTGGTCGACCAATTTTAAACCTTCGAATTTGGTTATGGGATTGCATATGCAAACTCCCCTAACCGTGTAGATTCTAGAAATGTCTTCCAACGGTCGAAATTCCCTCTCTAAATTTTGGTCGACCAATGTGTCCTTTTGGTCGACCAATTTCAAAACTAGCCGTTTTGATCCCAAATTTTCAGGGACGGTTCCTGCCCGTTTTCCAACGTTAACTACAGTCCCCAACCGTCCCTAAACACTATAAATAAAGGGGTAGACCCTCTCTTTTCATACACACACTTTCCTCTTCTTTACTCTCTTATTTGTTGGAATCAAGTCTTCTCCTTTCTAAAGCTTTAGGCCATTAGTTGTTCTTTTCTTATTTGTAAGAAGAAATCATTAGATTTCCTTCTTCATTTAAGAACAGAAGAACTTGGTTTTTCAACATCATTTTGGAAAGTTGTTTGTGTTCATAATTGAAGAAGAAATCGATTGATCTCTCTCTCTTCTTTTATGAACCACAGAACTTCAAGTGTTGCGCTTCATTACATATCTTTTACATCTTGAAGCTCTTCTTCTAAAAACACCATCCTTGAATTCATTCTCTGAAATTTATAACAAGGCTATATGTGTTTTTCTATTTCATTATTTTACAGGTTTGCATCTCTGTTAGAGATTGTACAAAGTTTGGGACACGGGGAGTGTCGCCATTTTTGTAAGTTGGTGCTTGCGGGGCAAGTGATTATAGTGGATTGAAAATATCTACGGGGTAGAGGACTGGAGTAGGATCACAAGGATCCGAACCAGGATAAATCTCTGTGTTTGCGATTGATTTAATTTCAGTACTTGTCTTTTTATTTCTGTGCCATCTTTGCAAATATTACTAACATTTTATTTGCGACAATATTTTTTATATACACTATTCACCCCCCCTCTAGTGTATTGATCCTTACAGGCTGAAATTTCATTTGGTATCAGAGCAAGGTTAAGATGGCAGCAAGTTCCTCAAACATGAACGCAGTTCCACACAATTACAATCAGCATCCTGAAGGGCACTCTCAAACTCGTCCTCCTCTATTTGATGTTTCAAATTACTCATATTGGAAAATACGAATGGAGATTCATCTCCAAAGTATGAATTATGAAATTTGGGACATCGTAGAGTCAAGATACGAAAAGCCAACAACTCCTGTTGCTGATTGGACCATCAACGACAAAACTGCAAAAACCAACAACTCAAAGGCCATGAATGCTTTATTTTGTGCTATGGATAAACATGAGTTTAATCGAGTATCTCAGGCCAAAAGTGCTAAGGAGATTTGGCATATACTTGAGGTAACTCATGAAGGAACCAGTAAAGTGAAGGAAACTAAGATTTCCGTTTTGGTTCACAAATTCGAGTTGTTCAAGATGAAGGACCAAGAGACAATTGGAGAAATGAACACCAGGTTTACTAATATTATAAATTCTTTAAGTGCTCTTGGAAAAACTTACACTTCTCTTGAACAGGTTCGCAAAATTCTTAAAGCTTTAACTCCAGTATGGCGTCCAAAGATCACTGCTATTGAAGAAGCCAATGATCTTTCCACATTATCTATGGAAGATCTTATTGGTAACTTAATGGCCCATGAAGTTACACTTCAAGATGAGAAAGAAGAATCAGATCAAAAGAAGAAAGTACTTGCCTTCAACGCAACATCAGATAATGAAGATTCAGATGATGATATGGCATTTTTTACCAAAAACTTCAGAAAATTCTTTCAGAAAGGTAAGTATAATAATTTTAAATCTAAGAATACTGATTCTTCTCTTTGCTTTAATTGCAATAAGCCAGGACATATGAAGAAAGACTGTCCTCTTCTCAAAGCAAAGTTCAAAACTTCAAATAATGATCAATCCAGAAGAGAAAGGAGGTTTGACAAAATGAAAAAGGCATTTGCAGCAACATGGGATGATTCTTCAGATGATGAAGATGATGATCTAAATGAAAGTGCTAACATGTGTTTTATGGCACAAGAAGATGAAGATGGGGTAAGTTATTTTAATAACGAAGAATTACTTGATGCATTAAAAGAGCTATATTCTCGTTTCAAAAAATTGAATAATCAACATAAATCTTTGAAACAGAATAATGATGATCTTCTTATTAAATATCAAGAATTATCTTCTTCTAAGAACACTACACCTATTGAGAATACATCTTCTCAAAATTTAAATCTTAGTAAAGAGAATGATATTCTCAAAACTAAGAATCTAGAACTACATACTCAAATATCCGAAATGGATAAAAATATTTCATCACTAAAAATGAAATACGACGAGATGTCTTCCAATATTAATAAATTTAATAAAGGAAAGACTAATCTTGATAATTTACTAAAAATACAATATCCTGCAAATCATAGAAAAGGTCTGGGATATTCTCATAAGGATGCACCCAAATCTTGTAACACTTCTTCTTCTTGTGGAATAACTACTTTTGTTAAACCTCAAAAGAAGAATCACGCATTTATTTACACAAAGAAAGTAAACATTCCTACTTCTTCTTCACAAAGAAATGTTTCTAACATTTCAAACCCATCTTCTAGGAAACCTACTACAATTAGTATATGGGTTCCTAAGAATTCATGCTTAGAAGATAGAAATGATTATATTTCTCATTATATACATGCTATAGTTCATTCTAATGATTATATTAAAAAGCCAAATTCCACTTGGGTTTGGCTTCCAAAATTCTAATCCCAAGGACCCTCAAGAAGGGGTACCAATGCTTAATGTTTTATCTTTCAGGTACCTAGGAAAGAAAGATGGATTTTGGATAGTGGATGTTCAAAACATATGACAGGAAATGTCAAACTACTTTCAAACGTCAAGTATAAACAAGGAGGCACAGTTACCTTTGGTGACAACAAGAAAGGAAAAATCATAGGCACTGGAACAGTTGGCAATACTAATCAGCCTATCATTGAGAATGTTCACCTGGTTGACGGTTTGAAACATAATTTACTTTCCATTAGTCAGCTATGCGATAAAAATTACAAAATAGTTTTTGAACAGAATGATTGCATTATTTATGATTCAGATATGTCATCTGTTTTGTTTCGTGGTAAGCATAAAAATAACATTTATATTTTATGCATGTCTGTTACCACGAATAATCATTGTTTAATAATTACATCTGATGATACACTTTTATGGCATAAACGTTTTGGACACACTAATTTCAAAAATCTTGCACACATTTCAAAACACAAATTAGTAAATGGAATGCCAAATATTTCTTTCAAACACAAACATTTTTGTGATGCTTGTCAACAAGGAAAAATGCACAAATCTTCTTTTAAATCAAAGGATGTTATCTCAACAAAGAGACCATTAGAACGCTTACATTTAGATTTGTTTGGTCCTTCTAGAGTAGCCTCTTTAAATAGAAGTAGATATGCTTTTGTCATTGTTGATGATTATTCAAGATATACTTGGGTTATATTCTTACAAAACAAGAATGATGCATTTGAAGAATTTTCAATATTTTGTAAAAAGATACAAAAAATCAAATCCTCTAACATTGTCACTATTCGTAGTGATCATGGAGGAGAATTTGAAAATGAATCGTTTACCAAGTTTTGTAATGAAAATGTCATTACTCACAATTTTTCTTTTCCTCGTGCTCCTCCTCAAAATGGAGTAGTTGAAAGGAAAAATAGAACCTTACAAGAATGTGCAAGAACAATGCTTTGTGATAGTAATTTACCGAAATATTTTTGGTCTGAAGCTGTCGCAACTGCATGTTACATTATGAATAAAATTCTCATAAGGCCATTGCTTAATAAAACTTGTTTTGAATTATTCTTTGATCGCATTCCACGTGTATCATATTTTAAAGTGTTTGGATGTAAATGTTTCATTCTTAATACTAAAGATGCACTTGATAAATTTGATTCGAAATCTGATGAAGGTATTTTTGTTGGATACTCAACACGTAGCAAAGCCTACAGAGTATATAACAAAAGAACTTCAACAATTGAAGAATCACTACATGTCTCATTTGATGAGAATCCCTCATCTAATTCTCCCATTATTGATGATGAAGAGAATATATTACCTTTATCTAATTCTTTAGATAATATTACTTTTGATGAAATTGATGCTACTAAAAGTTCTATTGAGTCTATTTCAGATAATACAGATCTTCCCAAGGCATATGCAGAAGTTCCAAATCATCCATCAGAATTAATCATTGGAGATATTACAGATGGAGTTAGAACTCGTCGTCAAATTGAACAAATGGCGCATTGTGCTTTCCTTTCATCCATTGAACCAAAGAACATCAAAGATGCATGTGAAGACAGTTCATGGATTTTCGCTATGCAGGAAGAACTCAATCAATTTCAACGAAATGATGTTTGGGAATTAGTTCCCAGACCAACAAATCATTCAATTATGTAATGCCCTACAAGCTACTGCACAAGTACTAGAGGGGGGGTGAATAGTACTTTAAAATAATAAGGAGTATAATTCAAAATTAAAGTGCAAACAACTACCAAATCAATTTGCGGAAGCTTAAATTGAATGACAACACAAAATTAACAATGCTAACAAACGATGTTAATGGGTTCGGATCCACCCAAGTCTCCCCGACTTGTTCCCGGTGATCCTACGTCCCAACCACCCGGATCCCCTCCGGATACTTGAGTTAGAAACCCTAACTCAAGATTTCCACTATGAATATCTTGTGAAAAACCTTCACAAGATCAAATCATACATGCAATAGCAAAGTGAATCCCACAACCCGGGATCACAACCTTCTCTCACAACCGAGAGAATCACAAAGCAATATTAAATAGTTTAAAATGAAATAAACAATCTTACCACAAAATCCTATACCTTGAGTTTTTCTTACCCAAATGGTGAAATGAAGGATTTGAGGAAGATGAAGTCACCAAGACCTAGCACCAAGGAAATGACCAGCAATGGGTGCCTAGGGATGATTTGGAGACTTGAATCAAGCAATAGCTTGAAGAGCTCACCAAGAACAAGCTTCTCTCAAGATGGATTCTAGATCTAGAATGTGAGAGAATGAGTTTCTTGTGAGGAAGAGAGCTTTTGATTTGAGTGAGAATGGCTATCTCTTTTGATCTCAATGAATCTCTTAATGGCAGCTCTCACCTAGATAGAAATGACCTAGGTTCGTATTTATAGGGTCCCATAAAACAAGTTAGGTCATTCTCCAACGGATAGAAATCTGGGAGAATTAGTCGGTCAAAGAACAATCACTGACCGACTAGTTCATCAACTAGTCGGTCAGTCAAACAGCATGGACCGACTAAGTGAAGATCTAAGAAGAGATAGAATTTCAAACCTAGAAATCTAGTCGGTCCAAGAAGACTTTCTGACCGACTAGTTTCACAACTAGTCGGTCAGTCAGTGAACGTAGACCGACTAAGAGGCAAAATGAAATAGTCTGAATGCAAGTTGACTTAGTCGGTCCAAGAACAAAAGTTGACCGACTAGATAGTCAACTAGTCGGTCACCAAACGTTCTTAGACCGACTAACGATAAACAGTAGCTTAGGAGAAATTTAGTATGAACAGTAAGTCACAACTAGTCGGTCAAAGAAGCATCACTGACCGACTAGTTTACAAACTAGTCGGTCGGTGAGTCAACATAGACCGACTAACTGTAAACAGTAAAGTCCAAGAAATTAAGGAATCAAACTAGTCGGTCCAAGAAGAGTTGCCGACCGACTAGATCACCATCTAGTCGGTCAGTACTTGTTCTTGTACCAACTAACATGCACAATAAAGTCCGAATCGAAGCGCGATGCTTCGAGGAAGTTAGAATGAACTTGTGCAAGGATCCTAGAGCTACGAAATGAGCGTAATGAAGATAGAAACGTAAGATATACTCAAGGTTTAACATTCTATATATCGAAGCTAAAAGACTATAAATAAAACCTTAATAAACGGTCTTCGAGAGCTTCGATTGATTCTTCATAACTTCCAAAACGGCGCAAGAGCTTCAACGAAGCTTTAGGCATGAATACGAGCTTTGGGAAGTGTTGAGATGTCGCTTTGAATGTTCTCGTGAAATTGGCGACGATCTCCAATACTGCGCTCACAAATTGTTAGTTCATGAATTATTTATGTTTGCTCATCATCAAAACCAAATCCGGGGAGTCCAATATTCAACATTCTCCCCCTTTTTGGTGATGACAAACCAACATAAATAATAATCAAAAATAATAATTCAAATGTAAAATACTTACTCCCCCTGCATTGATGACACGTTAATTCTAAAATGAATATATATGAATTGCATCAAGCAGACGAGTAAGATAAGTAAAGAGAATCGATTTTTGAAATATCAGATTTTGAAAATCCTTATATATATCTTAACTCCCCCTGAATCTAACATATCAAACTAGATTCTTTGAAATTGAGTTAAATTTTCATTTGCGCTATTTATTATCATTATCTCTCCCCCTTTGGCATTATCCCAAAAAAAATGGGGGGCATACAACGACAACAATTAGGAAATGGAAATCCAACATCGGGAGTCGTAGACAATGACGATGGACCAAATTGACACCAAGGGAAAAGTGTGGAAATCAAAACAAGGTGTGCCAAATTGTCCATTATCAATAAAAAAATAATCGAAATCATCAAAATACCAAATGTTTATTCATTTCTTGAATAAAGAAACATACTCCCCAATATTCAATATTCTTGGTTAAATTTGTGCATGGAAAACAATTCTATATAATTATAGACTTTCAATCTATTTAACCTAGCATTTAAGCATCGAGCGACGAAATCACATTGCATGGACATTGAATGAGAATTAATGTGCACGACGAAGTTAATATCACAACATGAACATCGATGTATATATAGAAATGATAACATGACGAGTACATCCAAAAAGATATCCAATATAAGAAGTACATCACATCAAGTGCTACACATCATCAAAAAGAAATACATCATACATCATCGATACAACATCATCAACCCATCAACATCATAAATACAACACATGCATCATATCAAAATATCAAACTCCGACATCCAGAATACTCAAAAGTACATCAAAACAACTCACAAACTCCATCCTATCCTAACCGAAAAACACTCTCAAAAAGGTAAATCATCCAATGAGCAGTGGAGAGTCCTCAGAACAGACGATCACGAGGAAGAGGCTGGATCTGCAGCGTCCGTGGGTCCAGTCGACGGAGTGGACTCAGGCTCTGCAGGGAGGAGAGGAGTGTCAACAGACGGGATCGTCGGGGCAGGTGTGGAAATGACTGGCTCAGCAGCAGGGATCTCAACATCAGCAGGGGTCCCAACAGCAGCAGGGGTCTCCACAGCAGCAGGTGAAAGATGTGCAGGCTCGACAGCAGGGTCAGCAGCAGGCTCAGAAGTCTGAACTGCTGAAGCAGAAGGCTCTGGAGCACCGGAAGTGGTGCCATCTCCAGGAGCAGAAGTGGTAGCACCAGCAGCAGCAGCAGCAGTGGCCTCATCGCCACGGGCTAAAGAAGTGACAAGCTCGTCAAGCTCCTCATCGTCCATCTCCTCGGCCTCAGAAACTGAAGGAGGAAGATCAATCCCCATCATCCAAGCCATACGACATACGACCTCCTCAGTACGAGCCAAACGTGAGTCGTGCTGACGGAGAAGGCGTACAACATCGTCTAATGTGGCAGGAGGAGTGGAGGCTGTAGCAGCTGAGGGAGAAGCCTGGGAAGCAGATGCGGTAGACCTCTGCACGTGACGAAGCGTCGCTAGAGATTTCTTCACGGCCGTCGCGTTCAGAGGAGTACCCAAAGGACGCTCATCGTCAGGAGGGAGAGGGACTCGGAAATGTCAGAACATAAGAGTCAACAGGCAAGGGTATGGAATATGCGTAGATTTATTGGTCTTGCGTATACACTCGAAAGAGTCCATCTTATCGAGTATCACGCGAGCCCAATTAATCTCGCATCCCAAGAAAAGAGCGTAGATAAGCTTCAAAAATGGCTGGGAGGGAAGTGAAGAGGGGCCGTACTTGGGAAGCAAGCACGACTTCAGAATGAGATTCAGAAACCAGGCATTAGGCTTAAATGACTTCGAAGGCACTCCAATGAAGGCAGAAGGGATCACATGGAAAATCTCAGAAAGAACGGACTGATCCAAGGAAGATATATCGTCGACGGAAATGTCCGAAGGAAGGAGACCACATGACGAACAGCCAAGAATCTCCCCCAAGATTTCTGCCGTGAGAACTATAGGAGTTCCCAAGACAGTAGTCTCAATGGAGTGACTGGCATCGTACTGGCCTCGAACGTGATTGGCATAGAACAATTTCACGAGGCGAGGATACGGTTTGGGATTGGCCTTAAGATCATAGCGGAGATAATCCAGGAGACCACTATAGGAGAGGAGGTCAGCTAAGCCAAGGAAATCAGAAAACTGTACGTAGTGCTCCAATAGCATCGAGCAGTGTTCAATACGGTTGTAGGCCGCAAGACACATAGGGTCATCGCGACACAACGATATGTCAACACCCCCCGCTGGCATTGGGCCCTTTCCCTTTGGCTGGTGAGTCCTAGACCGGAGTGGTGGAGTGGGTTCCCTATGGCCTTGCTCATCCACAGGGATGAACTCAGTATCGGAGTCGGGAGGAGTCGAGGGTGTGTGTGGAATGGGCTTTTTGGTCTTAGATTTGACGGTCGCCGTCCTCTGTTTCTTCAGAGGAGGCGAAGACGGGGAAGCTTGAGTTGATTTGGCACGACGCTTGGGCTTAGGTGGATTCCTAGGGTTGGAAGGCCCTATGGTCATAGGAGAAGCCCCAGAAGAGGCGATGGGAATCCTCGTCTTAGCCATGGTCGTGGCACGACGAGTACAAGCAATCGATCACGGAGGATCAACAACCCTAAGCACACAACCCTAGAAGCACAAACCCTAACTCACAAGCCCTAAGATGAAAAACTTAAATCCGAAACCCTAGAATACCTAGAAGGTGAAATCGAACCCTAGGGAAAGAAATCGACCTAGGAGGAGGGGGAAGATACCTAGGAGGAGGAGGCGACGGCGGCGGACGGCGGGGATGGCCGGAGTCGACGGAATACGAGGGGGCTCGAGAGGGGTTTGGGGTTTATCGGGCTGGAGCTTAGGTGAAGACCGACTAGAATAAATTTTAGTCGAACGAAAGTGAGTATAAGTCGGTCTGGAATCAAAAAGACACATTTGCCCTAACCCACTTAGTCGGTCACAGTTCAAGCACTGACCGACTAGATTACGATCTAGTCGGTCGGTCAATGAGCTTGAACCGACTAAGTCGAAACAGAGGCAAACAGGAATTTTTAGAGCTAGAATTAGTCGGTCGCAGTATATTCACTGACCGACTAGTTTTCAATCTAGTCGGTCGGTAAGTGTACTGTGACCGACTAACGAAAGAAAATGATAAGAATAAGATAAAGGCTTGATCTAGTCGGTCTGAGTTCACTTGCTGACCGACTAGATGCTCATCTAGTCGGTTGACAAATGAATTGAGACCGACTAGAAGAGTCCAAAAATTGATAATTGATTTCTCTTCACAAACCACTTGGATGAAACATCTTAACACTCTCATTTGTCATCTAAATTACCCCATAAAACGTCGAAATTTTAAATACGACATTGAAATACGAATTCGATCATAAATTCAAACAAATCTCATAAAATTCCCAAAAATTCAACAAATCTAGCATGAAGGAAATATCGCGAAATATAATAGCATGCAAGATGATTGAATTAAATATGAATCCTATATCTCGGATTCACCCATAATCCCCAATTCTCGACGCAACTGCACAAAGGAGTCCTCCTTTAGGGGTTTCGTGAAAATATCGGCGATTTGCTTTTGGGTTTCAACGTACACTAATATGATGTCCTTTTTAGCAACATGATCATCTAAGAAATGGTGTCGGACATCTATGTGTTTGGATCGGGAATGGTGCACCGGATTCTTTGAAAGACAAATAGCACTTTGGTTATCCACCATGATAGGGCTAGTATCACAATGAATACCAAAATCCTTCAATGTGTGTCTCATCCAAAGAACCTGGGCACAAGCGGCACCGGCGGCAATGTATTCCGCCTCGGTGGTTGAAAGTGATACCGAATTTTGCTTCTTGGAAAACCAAGAGACAAGAGAATTTCCTAGAAAATGGCAAGTGCCACTAGTACTTTTCCTGTCGGATTTGCATCCCGCATAATCAGCGTCAATATATGAGACTAACTCATATGTGCTAGATTTCGGATAAAGTAATCCAAAATCTAAAGTGTAACTTAGATAGCGAAAAATACGTTTAACCGCTACTAAGTGAGAATCCTTAGGTTGAGACTGATAACGAGCACATATACATACGACAAACATAATATCGGGCCTACTCGCGGTAAGATAAAGTAAGCTACCTATCATACCTCGATATAGACGAATGTCTACATCTTTTCCGCCCGTATCTTTATCAAGATGCGTTGTAGTGCTCATAGGAGTCTTTTTCCCAGAGGCATTCTCCATTCCAAATCGCTTTAGCAACTCCACCGTGTACTTCGTTTGGTGGATGAAGATTGCATCGTTCAATTGGCGAATTTGGAGACCTAAGAAATATTTGAGTTCGCCCATGTGGCTCATCTCAAATTGTTCCTTCATAACATTAGAAAACTCTTCGCAAAGAGCAAAGTTAGTAGCACCGAAAATGATATCATCAACATAAATTTGAACTAATAAAATATCATTATTCGCATGCTTAATAAAAAGTGTAGAATCGGCTTCGCCCATTTTAAAATTCAAATCCAAAAGAAAATTCTTTAGGCGATCATACCAAGCTCGAGGAGCTTGTCTCAAACCATAAAGAGCTTTCTTTAGTTTAAAAACGTGATTTGGAAATTTTTCATTTATGAAGCCCGGAGGTTGAGAAACGTAAACTTCCTCAACGACATCTCCGTTTAAAAATGCACTTTTAACATCCATTTGAAATAATTTAAAATTCTTATGGCATGCAAAAGACAAAAGTAATCTAATTGATTCTAATCTAGCTACCGGAGCGAAAGATTCTTCGAAATCGATACCTTCCTCTTGTCGATAGCCTTGAGCTACTAACCGAGCTTTGTTCCGGATGACGACTTGGTTTTCGTCGGTTTTGTTCTTGAAGATCCACTTTGTCCCTATGACGGTGTGGTTCTTCGATGGCAAAGGAACAAGCTCCCAAACTTCATTTCTCTCGAATTGAATGAGCTCCTCCTCCATGGCTAAGATCCAAGCGCTATCTTCGCATGCTTCATTAATATTCTTTGGCTCTATCGAGGAGGCAAAGGCACAATGAGCGAAGTAGTTCACTTGCGATCTCGTCTTGACACTATCATAGATATTGCCAATGACTTGCTCATGAGGATGGTCACGAACGGTATGAAGCCATTTGGGAATACCTTGATCACTAGGAACATTCTCAACAACTTCATTAGTTGGGTTAGTCTCAATAGAATCAATAGAATCATTAGACTTAGAATTATCAAACGAATCACATAAAACATCCATAGAATCATTATCATTTGAAATTCTAGTTGGAACAAATCCTTCATTAAATGAGACATGAAGCGACTCCTCGATCGTTGAGGTTCGTTTGTTGAATATCCGGTAGGCTTTGCTACGCGAAGAATATCCAACAAAAATCCCCTCATCGGATCTTGGATCGAATTTGTCCAAACTACCATACGTGTTCTTAATAAAACATTTCGAACCAAAAACACGAAAATGTTTAACTTGAGGCAACCTACCAAACAACAATTCATAACAAGTTTGTTTAGTGCCGGGCCTCAAAAGTATTCTATTAAACACATAGCAAGCGGTGTGTACCGCTTCCGCCCAAAATTGATGGCCAAGTTGGCTATCATCAAGCATAGTGCGAGCACACTCCACTAGCGTCCTATTCTTTCTCTCAACTATACCATTTTGAGGAGGTGCACGAGGGAAAGAGAAGGTGTGTGTAATACCAACTTCATCACAAAATGTCTCAAAAGACTCATTCTCAAATTCACCTCCATGATCACTACGAATAGTGACAATGGTGGTTCCTAAGAGATTTTGTACTTTATTAACAAAAATTGTGAAGTTTTCAAAAGCTTCATTTTTATTACATAAGAAAAATACCCATGTAAATCTTGAATAGTCATCTACGATGACAAGTCCATACCTTGCATTTCCTAAGGAAGCAACTCTAGTTGGCCCAAATAAGTCTAGATGTAATAGCTCTAGTGGCCGTTTAGTAGAAATGCTTTTCTTAGGTTTAAATGAAGATTTAGGAAGCTTGCCGCGTTGACAACAATCACAAAAACTTTTCTTTTCAAAAACAAGCTTCGGAAAACCTTTAATAGAATTCAATTTTGAAAGCTTATATAGTGTTCCAAAGTTCACATGTCCAAAGCGTCGATGCCATAAGTGTTGTTCACTTGTGTTGGCAACGAGACATTGTTCATATGACTTAGGAAGATCCAAAATATAAATGTCTTTATGACGAGTTCCGGAAAATAATAATTTATCATTATCTTTTCTTAAAATATGACACAATCCTTTCGCAAAACTAACTTTGTAACCTTTGTCACAAAGTTGGCTTATTGAAATAAGATTATGATTTAAACCATTAACAAGATATACATCACTAATTTAGGGTTTAGATGGGTTACCCACTTTACCAACACCTATGATGGTTCCGCTCTCGTTGCCACCAAATACGACGCGGTTTCCATTTTTAATGGGAACCACTCCGGAGAGCAATCGAGCGTCACCCGTCATGTGTTTGGAGCACCCGCTATCGAGTATCCAATTCCCTTTGGAGCTAAATTTAAATTTGTTGCTCCTTTTCCTTTTCTTTTCCTTGAGTACCTAGAGATAGAAAATTTCATATCATGGTACCCAAGGTCATTGGGTCCTCAAAGGTTAGACCTTTGGAAGCCAAGTCCAATTGGACTTAGACTTCCCCACATAATTCCTACTATGCACAACATCCGAAAAATAAGCATTCATATACACTTGTTTTTCATCCATGCTTGTGTCCTTTGGGCTCCAAATAGTGAAAATTTTGGGAGCCATCATCCTATTGGGTGCATGCATGCGACGTTGATTTCTACGTGATGCATGTTGTGGATAGGCATACGGGACATGATGGAATGGTGCACAACGAGAATTATTCATATGATGAGGTGGGTGAACATATGCATGTGTGGGAACACGTGTGTGAGGGTGTCTCACATGGTGTGCACGTGCCCGAGAATGTGTTGCATAAAAATCATCATATGTGTGAGACGGTGGAGTAGGACGTGTGTTCCTACCTGGCATGGTATTGGTGTACATATAAGCATGCCCCTTCTTTGGAGGTCCACCCAAAGTGGGTTTCTTTCCGAAAGAGGGTGTGGACGAGGAGGAAGCACCATTGGAAGATGAACTCCCAATAGAGTGTTTGCTCCCACTCGTTGAGGCTTCGGAAGTTGGCCTAACAAAAGTAGTGACCGACTTGGATGAATTTCCCATCATATATCCCAAGCCAATGTGGTGTTTGGCCGGAAGTAAATCTTTTAGGATATTATCCAAATGGCCCTTACCCTTGTTGAATTCGTTGATTCGGCCCAATGTGTTCTCATATTTCTCTTTGAGAGAACGCAAAGAAGTATCCAAAGTGGATATTTGCGATGTGAGCACATAAACACGAGATTTAAGATTCTCGTTCTCAATACTCAAAGTCGAGTTTTGAGAATTTAAATCCGCTATCTTATGTTCTTCCGCATCCTCAATGCTAACATGTTCAAGTTTAGATTTGAGATTAACAATCTCATTTCTTAACTCTTCAACAACAGTGTCGTTGTTGGTGATGATAGTCTTAGGCGAGGTTTGAATGCTAGCTAGGTCATCTTTTACTTTAGTATATCTATTTACTAATTTAGTGTACTTTGACCATAGTTGAGAGTTAGCATTCCTAAGATCATCCATTGTTACCTCATCGCTTTCGTCATTACTATCATCGGAAGAGGATGATCCTTGATCATTCTCCTCTCTTGCCTGAAGCACATGTGCGCTTGCTCCACTTGCTCATCGTCCGACTCTCCGCTTGAGGAATCCTCGGAGTCGGTGAATGTTGCTCTGACAAGTCCCTTTTTGTACCCCTTTTTGTACTTCTTCGACTTGTCGAACTTTGGCGCTTTCCACTTCTCCTTTTGCTTGTTGAGAGGACACTCCGCTTTCATGTGTCCTGGCTTATTGCACTTGAAACACAAAGGAGAGGAAGAGGCGTTAGTAGAACCAAATTTAGCTTTGTTCTTAAAGTTACCTTTTCGGAAGAAACGGTTGAACTTCTTGGCCATGAGTGCCATGGTTTCCAAGTCCAACTCGTTTTCCGATTCTTCATCATCGGTTGATGTGGATGTGGATGGAGCGGCTTTGAAAGCAATAGCCTTCTTCTTTGGCTCGTCTTGCTTTAGGTAAGACTTCATCTTTTCTTGCAATTTGAGCTTGCTATCCTTGCGTACCTCGTACGACATTAAAGTACCCATTAGTTGAACTACGGTGTACTTATTCATGTCATTACCTTCCTCGATGGCGAAGGTACGTTTCTCCCAAGAAGAAGGAAGTCCTTCGATAAGCTTTGAGCACTTCTCCTTTTGAGTGTAGGACTTGCCGAGGGCCTCTAACTCGTTTATTATGTCAACGAAGCGAGCGTAATATTCCTTCATCTTCTCGCCCTGTTGCATATGAAACATTTCGTAATCTTTGTTTACGACTACGAGTTTAGAGTCTCTTACCCTACTCGTCCCTTCATGTAGTATGAGGAGAGAGTTCCAAATTTGTTATGCACTCTTACATGTGCATATCTTATTGAAGTCCTCGGGCTCCAATGCGCATTGCAAGGCGTTCATTGCCTTGGCATTGCTTACCTCCGCAGCGATCTCCGCGGTAGTCCATTTCTCAAAATCTTCTTCTTCGGGCTCGATGTATTCCTTCATTGTGGTCCTCCATAGAGACGCACTCCAGAGGAAGGTTTCCATCCGGCATTTCCAGTACCCGTAGTTGGTACCGTTGAAGAATGGAGGCCTCGTAGAGGAATGTCCTTCCATCACCGAAGATGCTCCTTCACGGTTCCTGAAGGTGTCATAGTTGGAAGGTGGACGCATTGTCTTGTTGTCGTTGGCAGACATAGCTAAGTATCTGGCTCCGATACCAAATGTAATGCCCTACAAGCTACTGCACAAGTACT
The DNA here is from genome assembly GCA_030789695.1 of Scilla litardierei. NCBI lineage: Eukaryota > Viridiplantae > Streptophyta > Magnoliopsida > Asparagales > Asparagaceae > Scilla > Scilla litardierei. Next base: position 5,356,181 of record CM061139.1, read on the forward strand.
AAGGGGGGGTGAATAGTACTTTAAAATAATAAGGAGTATAATTCCAAATTAAAGTGCAAACAACTCCAAATCAATTTGCGGAAGCTTAAATTGAATGACAACACAAAATTAACAATGCTAACAAACGATGTTAATGGGTTCGGATCCACCCAAGTCTCCCCGACTTGTTCCCGGTGATCCTACGTCCCAACCACCCGGATCCCCTCCGGATACTTGAGTTAGAAACCCTAACTCAAGATTTCCACTATGAATATCTTGTGAAAAACCTTCACAAGATCAAATCATACATGCAATAGCAAAGTGAATCCCACAACCCGGGATCACAACCTTCTCTCACAACTGAGAGAATCACAAAGCAATATTAAATAGTTTAAAATGAAATAAACAATCTTACCACAAAATCCTATACCTTGAGTTTTTCTTACCCAAATGGTGAAATGAAGGATTTGAGGAAGATGAAGTCACCAAGACCTAGCCCCAAGGAAATGACCAGCAATGGGTGCCTAGGGATGATTTGGAGACTTGAATCAAGCAATAGCTTGAAGAGCTCACCAAGAACAAGCTTCTCTCAAGATGGATTCTAGATCTAGAATGTGAGAGAATGAGTTTCTTGTGAGGAAGAGAGCTTTTGATTTGAGTGAGAATGGCTATCTCTTTTGATCTCAATGAATCTCTTAATGGCAGCTCTCACCTAGATAGAAATGACCTAGGTTCGTATTTATAGGGTCCCATAAAAACAAGTTAGGTCATTCTCCAACGGATAGAAATCTGGGAGAATTAGTCGGTCAAAGAACAATCACTGACCGACTAGTTCATCAACTAGTCGGTCAGTCAAACAGCATGGACCGACTAAGTGAAGATCTGAGAAGAGATAGAATTTCAGACCTAGAAATCTAGTCGGTCCAAGAAGACTTTCTGACCGACTAGTTTCACAACTAGTCGGTCAGTCAGTGAACGTAGACCGACTAAGAGGCAAAATGAAATAGTCTGAATGCAAGTTGACTTAGTCGGTCCAAGAACAAAAGTTGACCGACTAGATAGTCAACTAGTCGGTCACCAAACGTTCTTAGACCGACTAACGATAAACAGTAGCTTAGGAGAAATTTAGTATGAACAGTAAGTCACAACTAGTCGGTCAAAGAAGCATCACTGACCGACTAGTTTACAAACTAGTCGGTCGGTGAGTCAACATAGACCGACTAACTGTAAACAGTAAAGTCCAAGAAATTAAGGAATCAAACTAGTCGGTCTAAGAAGAGTTGCCGACAGACTAGATCACCATCTAGTCGGTCAGTACTTGTTCTTGTACCAACTAACATGCACAATAAAGTCCGAATCGAAGCGCGATGCTTCGAGGAAGTTAGAATGAACTTGTGCAAGGATCCTAGAGCTACGAAATGAGCGTAATGAAGATAGAAACGTAAGATATACTCAAGGTTTAACATTCTATATATCGAAGCTAAAAGACTATAAATAAAACCTTAATAAACGGTCTTCGAGAGCTTCGATTGATTCTTCATAACTTCCAAAACGGCGCAAGAGCTTCAACGAAGCTTTAGGCATGAATACGAGCTTTGGGAAGTGTTGAGATGTCGCTTTGAATGTTCTCGTGAAATTGGCGACGATCTCCAATACTGCGCTCACAAATTGTTAGTTCATGAATTATTTATGTTTGCTCATCATCAAAACCAAATCCGGGGAGTCCAATATTCAACAAATTATTGGTACCAAGTGGGTATTCAAAAATAAATTGGATGAATCTGGTCAGGTAATTAGAAACAAGGCACGATTGGTTGCACAAGGTTATAATCAAGAAGAAGGTATTGACTACGATGAAACCTATGCACCAGTTGCTCGTCTTGAGTCCATTCGCATGTTGTTATCATTTGCATGTTTTAAAGATTTTAAATTATTTCAAATGGATGTCAAAAGTGCTTTTTTAAATGGATTTCTTAAGGAGGAAGTTTATGTTGAACAACCTCCTGGTTTTCATCATGAAAATTTTGAAAATCATGTTTTCAAATTAAAGAAAGCTCTTTATGGTCTCAAACAAGCACCTCGTGCTTGGTATGAAAGACTTAAAAGCTATCTTTTAAATTCTGGTTATAATATTGGTAAAATAGATTCCACGTTTTTATTAAAAATATTAAATCTGACATAATCATTATTCAAATATACGTTGATGATATTATTTTTGGTTCTACTAATGAATCTCTTTGTCAAGATTTTTCTAAGATTATGCAGAAAGAATTTGAGATGAGTCACATGGGTGAACTCAATTACTTCCTCGGTCTTCAAATTAAACAATTGAAGGAAGGAATCTTCATTCACCAAAGCAAGTACTCTAAAGAACTCATCAAACGTTTTGGTTTAGAAAGTTCTGCAGAAAAACGTACTCCAATGAGTACATCTACATCTCTCGACAAAGACTTAAATGGTAAGAGTGTTGATCAACGTCTTTTCAGAGGTATGATTGGCTCGCTACTCTATTTAACTGCTAGTAGACCAGACATAATGTTTTCAGTATGTTTATGTGCACGTTTTCAGGCAGATCCTAAAGTTTCACACTTAACTGCCGTAAAAAGGATTATTAGATATGTTAAGCACACTTCTGATTTTGGTTTATTTTATCCCAAGTCAAGCACATTTGATTTATTATCCTATAGTGATGCAGACTTTGCTGGTTGCAAATCAGATCGTAAAAGTACCAGTGGTACTTGCCACTTTTTAGGTTATGCTTTAGTATCTTGGTTTAGCAAAAAGCAAAACTCCGTTTCATTATCTACAACCGAGGCAGAATATATTGCCGCCGGTTTAGCATGTGCTCAAATATTATGGATGAAACAAACTATATCTGACTATGGTATTGATTGTTCTACTTGCCCTATTATGTGTGATAATACTAGTGCTATTAATCTTTCTAAAAATCATGTGCATCATTCTCGTACAAAACATATTGATGTACGTCATCATTTTCTAGATGATCATGTTCAGAAAGGAGATATAATTCTTAAATTTATAGCTACTGAACATCAGACAGCTGATATTTTAACCAAACCATTGAAAGAAGATACTTTTATTAAGCTTCGTAGGAATTTAGGGATTATTAGTGAATCGGACTTATGACACATTCTTATTTTTATTTTTTCGAATTTTTCCACATTTTTTCAAATTTTTCTGGGTATTTTTGAAATTGGTCGACCAATTCACCAATATTGGTCGCCAATATTCGAATTTTTTATTATTTTTTAATTTTTCAGTAACTACTTCGTCTTCCCGCTTATTCTCGTTATCCGTTCCCTCCATTTTTAGTTTCAGAAACTGAACCCATCCATTCGTTTTCGAATTTGGGTGGGATTCGTTACTTAAACTTCTCTGTCGATTGGAATTTGTCAGTTCCACCAACTTCCCATAACTATTTTTTTCTCTTATTTAAATTCATGTCTAGGGAATCTCATTTTTCACAAAATATCTCTGCCATTTTCTTCCCCCAATGCAACCCTTCTTTTTCCCCAAAACACCAACCCCGCCGGTCTCTCCCGATTCCTCCTCTCCCTCTCCTCAAATCGCCGGCCTCCTCCCTCTAAATCCTCCGGCGTCTCCCTCCATACCCTCGCCCGTCGCCGATCCTCCACCGCCTCCCTTCAATCGCTCCTTCGTCGCCCTCCTCGGCCGCCTGCTCCTCGTTTTCGTCGGATCCGACCAAGTCTTCGCCGGTGCCCGCCTTCAATCGACGGCTCCTCAAATTTCGTCCGGTTCTTCTTCGACTTCCTTCCCCGATTCCCTCGGATCCCGATGGCTCAGCCCCCTATGGATTTCGTTGCGACCCCGGCTCCAGCCTACTTCCGTTCTCCGGCGGCTTCTCAGCATTTCCGCCTCCTGGAGCGCCTCCTGGAGCGCCTCCCGTTCCACCCTGAGCGTCACGTCGACTTCAACGACCATGGCTTCTCTCGGATCTTGGCCCCTCTGCATTCCGCCGGCCTCGTTGGTCTCTGGTCCACAACAAACCGCACCCCCTACTTTCTGACCCTCGTTCGTGAGTTCTACGCGAACCTGGATTCTTCCAAACAAGCGGGTATGCTCTCCATTTCAACTATCGTGAATGGTTTCTTTTTCCGTCTTACTGGACCTATGTTATCTTCCTTACTGCACCTGCCCTCGTCTGTATTTTTTATGTCTGCCAATTTGTTTTAACAAACCACACTGTGGCCTTCTCACTAATTCCTTTTAATGGTTTGCCTTTTTTTACTGGCCTGCTCCATTACTTGGCCTTCACCCTATATTCTCATACAACTATATTTTTTTTGGCCTACAACTCATTTTTCAACACTGGTCACGTTATGTTCAATTTATATAGGCTATATACTACTTCTTTTACAGCCATTTTTATTTCCTAATATTATCTAACTTCTTTTTCACTAACTATTATTTCCCTCTTTTTGAGAATTCCAAAGGGGGAGAATATATTTCATCTACTCAGGGGGAGTATTCACTAACTCCACATATTCAGGGGGAGTATATCTGATATGTTGAATTTTACCTATATATATATTTTCATGTTTGTCATCATCAAAAAGGGGGAGAATGTTGGAATTTCATAATTCCATATTTCTATTCCCATATGATTTTGATGTGACAAACACATTCAGTGCTACTAACTCTATGTATGCAGATACATATCAATGCTGAGTTCCACACAAATCAGATATCTTCATGCATACTCAATCAGATATATCAATCATGAAGATGGAAAGACAAAGGCACCTAATCCACGACTTGGATATATAATCACTTGATAAGGATCTCCTGCAAAGAAGCTTCTCAGATTCAGTTGCAGATTCTGTCCTATCTACGGCTTTATGTAATCAATGTAAAAATTTACTTTATTAGAGTCACAAAGCCTTGTGATAATATATCTTAGTCCTAGGTTCCATTCCTCAGAGATCTACACTTCCCAATTTCGAAAATTCGCAACTTTGAAAATTGGCAGCCAAGAACCCCATTTTGGTCGACCAATTTTAAACATTCGAATTTGGTTATGGGATTGCATATGCAAACTCCCCTAACCGTGTAGATTCTAGAAATGTCTTCCAACGGTCGAAATTCCCTCTCTAAATTTTGGTCGACCAATGTGTCCTTTTGGTCGACCAATTTCAAAACTAGCCGTTTTGATCCCAAATTTTCAGGGACGGTTCCTGCCTATTTTCCAACGTTAACTACAGTCCCCAACCATCCCTAAACACTATAAATAAAGGGGTAGACCCTCTCTTTTCATACACACACTTTCCTCTTCTTTACTCTCTTATTTGTTGGAATCAAGTCTTCTCCTTTCTAAAGCTTTAGGCCATTAGTTGTTCTTTTCTTATTTGTAAGAAGAAATCATTAGATTTCCTTCTTCATTTAAGAACGGAAGAACTTGGTTTTTCAACATCATTTTGGAAAGTTGTTTGTGTTCATAATTGAAGAAGAAATCGATTGATCTCTCTCTCTTCTTTTATGAACCAGAGAACTTCAAGTGTTGCGCTTCATTACATATCTTTTACATCTTGAAGTTCTTCTTCTAAAAACACCATCCTTGAATTCATTCTCTGAAATTTATAACAAGGCTATAGGTGTTTTTCTATTTCATTATTTTACAGGTTTGAATCTCTGTTAGAGATTGTACAAAGTTTGGGACACGGGGAGTGTCGCCATTTTTGTAAGTTGGTGCTTGCGGGGCAAGTGATTATAGTGGATTGAAAATCTCTACGGGGTAGAGGACTGGAGTAGGATCACAAGGATCCGAACCAGGATAAATCTCTGTGTTTGCGATTGATTTAATTTCAGTACTTGTCTTTTTAATTCTGTGCCATCTTTGCAAATATTACTAACATTTTATTTGCGACAATATTTTTTATATACACTATTCACCCCCCCCCCTCTAGTGTATTGATCCTTACAGGCTGAAATTTCAACTCAGCCAAGTGGCCTGTTTCTGGAATCCTTCCTTCTCCTCCTCGCCTCCTCGTCGATTCTATCGATCTTCTTCTTCTCCCACTCATCTTCCAGTGCCATTAGCTCCTCAATAAGGCCATGAGAGATGCTCTGGCACGTGTGCAAATCCCTTAATCTTATTTATGCTCCAGATCGCTCCATATTTTCTGAAATCCGACAAAAACAAGAAATAGTGAAAAGTAACGCAATATCTTCGAATAATCGTGAAAAACGCGATATGGATGATCAAAATGGTATGCAAATATGCAGAAAAGATGTAAAATATGGACCGATCAAAATCCTCTAAGCTTGCCTCTTACTCGTCATCGGAGAAGATAAGTAAAAAAGGCAAACCCGGTGGATAAAAATAAGGAAAATGAAAAAGAAAGAGAGAAAAGAAAATGAAGAGGGAGGTGCTAGATCATCCTCTCAGGACATGGAGTTGCTTACTCAAATAGCACGCGATGAATTAAACATGCTAAAGATTTTTACCTCGATATCACATCATATATAGGCACATTCGATATAGAAACCAAGAACGTCAAAACGATACGAAATATGAAATCATTCTAGAATTAGCATCATCTAAGGCATTTAAAATGATATACGTAATCATAGATTGCACCTTTCAATTGATCGCTTTCTGCTTGGAGTATAAGAGGTATCACACATTATAAAGCAATAAGAATAGACAGAGATGGTATTCATGAAATGCATACCAAATTTTCAATTCATAGACTTCGTTATACTCTAATTAATCTCCCTAAGTATCAAAAATTACCTAGCTTAGGTCGTCATACACAAATAAGTGGTCTCTCTCTCTCTCTCTCTCTCTCTCTCTCTCTCTTCATTGGATCCCCTCCCCTAAGCTTATCTATAAGCGGGGGGCATCAAATAGAACAATACGGCTTTTTCCCATTTTTTGAAGCTCCAAGGAAAATAAAAGAAGAAAGAAAGAAAGAAAGAAAGAAATGGGATCGTGTATATACAAATGATTTCTTTTTGTTTTGCTTTTCTCTTTTTCTCTTTTTTTTTCTTTTTTTTTTGTTTTTTCATAAGCAATATACACAATAATGATCCCAAATCAAAGAGAGATAGAAAGATATGCATGCATATATATTTTTCTTTTGGGAGGAGCTTATTCTTTTTGGCATGGAGAAGATGCGAGTATATGATTCACTAGGAGAGATTCACTAATGACTATAAGTATAGAATTGATGATCAAGGTATGTGGAGAAAGAAATATAATGCTCGGTTCACTCTTTTGTATGTGCACGACAACTTTCAGTAGGGATGTAATCTACTCAGTTTGACTTTAGAAAGTAAACTAACCTAATAATATCAGAAAAGCATACATTCAATCAACCTGGAAGTTGAGCATACAATGTCATGCAAATAGAAGCGATAGTAAATAACAAAGCAGTACCCCAAGATTAGGCAATCAATGAGTGAAGCTTGGTGTGTTTTCTATGAAAAGTATACGATATAAATTTTCAGACTCAGCTAATGCTAGAATTTCATTCACAATCATATAATAGAGATGGAGGTTCCTATTCTAAAATGCATAGCGATGTATAGCATATGATATCTGAAATAAAAACAATGGCATGGCAAAGGAATACGCATATAAGAGCAAACTAACTCCAAGTCATCGTCATCATAAAGAATTCATTTCTAGCAAAAAGGATAAAATAAATAAAGATAAAGGGAAAATAAAAACGAACTATACATATGCAACGCACGCAGATAGTAAGAAAACGTGGTGCATGAGAAAAAAATGAAAAAGTGGGTGAAAATAAGTGCAAAATAAAGAAAGGTGGAGAAATAAAGATAAAACTGAAGAGAATAAAAAGTGCATGAGGGCACTCACTCCCCCAATCTAAACAGTACAGTGTCCTCAATGTGCTAAGTGTGGCACAAAGACAAATAAAGTAAGGGGTGGGTAGGTACGGATGCATGCATGATAACATAAGAATAAGAAAAGAAAATGTGATGGATATGCATATGATAAGTGCAGCATGCAAATGAAGGATGTGGTGGGCAGGCAGATCATGGGAGCAAAATAATGGATAATATACGCACGAACGATACAAGGTAAGGCCCAGAAATACCACCTCTCCCCCAAACGGATATATACATAGCCCTGCAAAAAGTGATCAAAATATATGGGCATGGAAAGTGGTCGCGAAATCATGGAGCGAGAGGGGGTGCAAAAATCAGCAGCAAAAGTATCAACTAAAACATCGGCAAAAAATATCAGAGGCATCAAGTGTGTGCCTAAGTCGGTGTTGTGCCATCACCTCCCTGTGATAGGGAAGGTGGTGGCGGTGGTGTAGGCTGCTGAGGGATGGGACGGGGTGCTGGTGGTGGGGGCTGTGACAGGCGTGCCAGTATCAGGTTTAGCATGAGCTGAATATCAGGTAGAAGGGTGACGCGTGCCTGCACAAAGCTAACGGTGGAGACGAGAGCCCAAAAATCCGCTATGAGCCCACGTATGTCCCCCTCAACAGCACAGAGATGCTGAACAAGGGTGTCAGGAGCGGGGGCAGAGGGTCGCACAGGAGGAGGTCGGGGCTGACGCACACGGCCACCATAAACGAGTGGGGCCACAAGTGGGTGTGGCTGAGGTGCAGTGCTCGCTAAAAGACGCTCAGCCTCTGTGGGAGACTGAGACGCAGGAATGCTCCTAGGAGTGTGAGCAACGACAAAAGAGGATGAGGTGACGACTGAGGACGAGACAGGCAGAGAGGTCGTAGACACAGAAGTGGGGACATACGTCACAGCACTCTCGGTGAAAAATAGCGACAGCGGAGACAGAAGGGTCGATGACTGGGAGGTCATGAAAGCAACAGAAAATGACTCCCTAGGGGGTCAAGAAATCAGGTGAGGATAGGGTCTCAGCCTTTGAAACTAGGGAAGGCTCACCTCTCTCAAGTGTAGCGGGGGTGGCACTCTCAGTGCTCATGTAAGAAATGGGATCAACACTCAACGACACAGAGGTGGTGATGGTGGTGGTGGTGATAGACACAACAACAGTGCTCTCGACACTGTCAGAAGTGTGGACAAAAGTGCCGGGGGCTGGAATCAGATCAGGTGTAGGCTGTGGGATAGGGATCTTCGGGGCAAGAGGGCCGAGAAGGGGCTCCTGATGGGCGTTCTCGGGCTCGAGTACATATGCAGTTAGGATGAGGGGGTCCATCTTTGGTCTCCATTCCCCACCTGTGGGTCCAATGTGGGTCCGAGCAGGGCTCGAAAGCACCATATAGTCCGCTAAAAATGGACCCTGTAGCCAAACCCAGTGGTGCTAACCATGAGGACGTAGCATCCTCATACGGTCCATAACATCTACAGAAAGAGAAGTGGGGCCCGTATGTCGGAGCAAGCCAGCAGGGAGCTTAATCCCGTACATAGAAGCCAGCAAGGTGATCAGACCACCAAAACAAATCACCGTCCTGGCAATGACAGAGGAAATGATGCTATCAAGATACTAGTTGGCAATATCAATCTGAATGGCAGGAACTAAGACGTTCTCGTCGCCCTCGAAGGCTCTCTCTCGTCATCGTGTAGAGCATATAGAGCTCAGGCGTAGACATCGTCCCAGGCTCATACCTCGTAAGGATGGTGGTCGCCAGAAGGTGCTAAGCAATACGTAAGCAAGGGTGGACGATAGAGGAGGCCTTGGCCCGGCTAGGGTCAAAGGCAAGTGGTGATCCTGTGATCAGGGTCCAGAATGCATGTGCATCAAAGGAAGGAGGGGTGTGGTGCGTGGGAACAAAAGCACGATCGGGGTCTGGGACAGGGGCCAGTGGAAATAGGCTCGGAGCGTATCGAGAGTGATCTCGCACTCATGATCCATCAAGCAAAAAGTGCACCCTCTGGGAGTCCTACGAATAGAACTCATGACCTCTAGGATCGGACCGACGTAGGTGTCCACAGATACCGAAAGAAAATCACGCCACCGTACGTTGTCGTACAACTGGAGTAGCCCCTGAAATACCCTTAGGCACTCAAGATCGGCTATGTGCACGAACCTAGAGGGGACTATCGAACGATGTGAGATTCTCTCAAATCTGGCACGGTATGAGTCATCTCTGAAAGTGGTCCACATCGCGTTGAAGGCCGTGGCAGGCTGTACTGGTTGGGGTGGAATGGGTGTAGTGGGAGGCAGAAGTGTGGGTGCTGAATTGTTAGGAGGCGAAGAGTCCGCTCTAACAAAAGAAGGACCGGGGTCACCGGTCTTCTTCTGCTTGGCAGCGGGCTCCTGCGAACGAGACCTAGTGCGTAAGGGCATCGTGATGCCGTGAGGTGCGCAGACAATCACAACGTGCCAAAATAAAATAAGGAACGGATGTACCAAGCACGATGCGACTCCACATAGCAACCTGAATGAAATACGCCTCCCCTGCAGCTCCAAATCAGCGCTCGATCTCCCCCAAGCTATCCTGAAGCACAAAAACAGTTGATTAGCAATGAATATCAAAAATTGAGGGGTGCATCAAGAGAAATAGGCATAAATAGGGTTTAATTTGGATTCGGGATAGATTTGGGCTTACGAAATGAGAAATAGGAGAATAGCGGCAAATTGGGCATTGGAGGGCTGCCAATCGCCGGCCGGCGGCGAAGGAGCGGCGACGGAATGGGTGGTGGCAGCGGTAGGGTGTGCCGCTTGGGCGAGCGAGAGGGGAGTTCGGGCGCGTGAGAGGGGAGTTTGGGGATTTCGAATCCGAGCGGTCGCGACTTTTGGTTAAATAATGTTCGGTCGGTCGGGTCACTTGGTCGAGTGACATAATCACTCGGCCGAGTGAGAGCAGTTTAGGATATTTTAAAGTTTTTTCGTTAAGTTCCGACTCGACCGAGTAGAAGCTATCAGTCGGCCGAGTAGACAAAGTCACTCGGCCGAGTGGATAGGCCACTCAAAGCATTTGAAGTGCTAAATGTGTCACACCCCGCTTCCCAAAAACACAGAGGCGAAGCGTGACGAAGGCCCGCTTAGGCCAGGGCTAAGAGCCCAGACCCAATAAGCGTCTGTAGTTTTCCATAGCGAAGGTACAGGTCCCTGCAAGTTAGTACGAAATAACAAAAGTACTGAAAGGAAACATTTCATTTTATTCCAAAATTTATCATCAAAGTACTGAGAGTCTAAAAATGCCGTAAACGGCTACAACTGCTGAAAGGGAAACTAATGGTGCAAGCACCCAACCTAGACGAGAAAGTAAGAGTGCAACGAACCCAACTCAAACTGAAATGGAAAATCTCTGGAACAGCAACCGAAGATCTCTAACTATGATCGTCCTCTGGATCGTACACCGGATCAGCGCCCTCCGGCTCCAAGTCAACTGGCAGGTTCGCCTCGTACTCGTACTCTGGCTCCACACCTGACGTACAGCACCAAAAGAAGGAAACTATACGTCAGGAAAAGTCTACAAAAACTGTCAGACTCTACTGCAAGTGTATCAACTTTTAACAATGATTTACTGGTTGTTTTAACATGCTAGGGTTATAACTGAGTAACGAAAAGTAGCGTAGCAGGAAAAGTAAACGTAGCAAACAGTAGACGTAGCGTATGCTACCGACTACGGGACTAACCTACAGGTGTCAAGACAAGACGGGACGTGACGGACAGGACAAGACAAGACGGGACAGGACAAGTAAGACACGAAAGGGTTCACGCCTTACGGTTCGAGGGGGATCAGACCCTCTTGCCGTGTGCACGCTCAACCCAACCCCAAACCCAGGAACTCAGGACAAGATTTACAGGGATCATTTTTGCTAGGGAAACATCCGAAACGCCCGGAGGCTTTTTGTATAACAGGGATCACTTCCGCAAGGAAAGCATCCGAAATGCCCGAAGGCTTTTTGTATCACAGGGATCACTTCCGCGGAGGGAAGCATCCGAAACGCCCGAAGGCTTTTTGTATCACGGGGATCACTTCCGCGAAGGGAAGCATCCGAAACGCCCGAAGGATTTTTGTATCACGGGGATCACTTCCGCGGAGGGAAGCATCCGAAACGCCCGAAGGATTTTTGTGTAACAGGACACGACATGACAGGTGTAGGGAAAGTTATTCTAGGGTGTCCACACGCACGCACACACAAGATAGTCCTATGTTGTCAGCAGTTCATTGTTGTCAGGCTCAGACTTCGTCGTCAAGTCTGAGCCGTCACGGTCATCCCGGACGCTATCATTTCACGTCCGGTTCTCATCACACACAATCTAACAGTTCTACAAACTAGAACTAAAGCACAGTCAAATCACAAGTGGGTACACTTGCCTGAAATAGCGGGTGCGTCGTCTGTCCGGGGCGTCTCGTCCAGTCGTCGCGTCCGCGGTAGTCCGTCTGAAAAGAGATCACGGCGACGGCGTCAAGTCGTGATTTTCGTCAAATCCTATTTAAGTTCATTTCTAGGTTGAACGTGGCTACCCTAACCGTCACGAGTCAAGTTGTCCGATCAGCCTATCCGACGGTTCTATCCTATGTGCACAGTCAAAAGTCCAAACGTCGGTCTACGGTTACACATCGATTTAAGAGAGCAGAAAATAAATTTACTGAGTTAAGTTGCCAGTTTTAGTTAGGTTCTCAGTTTTGCTACCGTGGGGGTTTCGCTACGAGATAGGGGAACCAACCTATCCGGAGTCTGGGGTAGAGCGAACGTAGAGTCTGAACGGCGACCGATCTGATTGGCACGGCTACGGATCGTCTCCTAGCGGTGTATCGGCTATGGGCAGCGTAGCCAGACACATTCTGGCAGTGTGCGGAACGCGTGAACAGCGAGTAGTGCGTCGGGTAGGCGTACTACGGCTTCCGGAGATCTTGCAACGACAACCGAGATGAACGGTTTGTCGTACCCAACGCCTACGACGTCGGGAGTCGTAGGAAGAGTTCGTGACGTCGAGGAATACTCCCAGAAGGTGTAGGAGGCTGTCGGAGGGCTCCAACAGCGAGGAGAGGCGGCGAGATCTCGGCGGCGCGTCGGAACGTCACCAAACACCCAAAACAGCGAGCAACCACGCTGTTACGGGGTTTTCGCAGCCTGGGGTCGCTGTCAACGGCGAGAGGGGGCAGAGGGGGGTTCACGGCGACGGTGTGGAGGCTCAGGCGGCGGCGGCAACGGCGGCGGCGGCCGTCGCGGGCTGCAGCAGCTGCTGCGCGCTTGCTGGCGTTTTGCGGCGGCTACCGGCGGTCTTCGGCGGCGGCCCGGCTCACAGGCAAGAGAGAGGAGGTCGGGGAGTAGGTCGGCGGCGATCAACGGCCTCCGAAGGCGGCTAGGTGGGAGAGAAAGAGGGTTTGCGTGAGTGGGGGGAGTGTTTTAGGGCCGGCGCATGTGAGGAGTTGCGGCTGTGAGAATTTTTAGAAGAAACCTAGGGTTTTCTTATAGGGTGGGGCCCACATGACTAAGGGGAGAGGTTTACACGTGAGGGGCTGCCACCTAGCTAGGTTTAGGGTTAATTAGGGTTTAATAGGGTTAAATAGTTAGGGGTATTCTCGTAATTAACTGGCTTTACTAGTGCACAAGGGTCAAACGGTGCCCAAAAATTATAAGAAAAATACCGGGGCGACCGGAGCGACGAGAGCAAGAAGTCAGAAGAGACGGATTACAATTTCGATGTCAGGAAACAAAATTAAAAATAAAAACACCTCAAGTCAAAAGTACGATACGCGACGTCTCCTCGGAAAAGGTCAAATCGTGGACGAACGGCCTGTGAAATGACGTTGCAAGTCAACACGGCAAATGCATTACCCTCGGAGAGAGTCACAACGACATGTCACACGATAGGGTTCGGAAACAAACAAAGTCTAAAATAAATACGTGCACGGTCAAGCACACGTGCACGAAGAACTTACGATCGGAAACAGACCGTTACATCCTCCCCAACTTAGAAATGATTCCGTCCTCGGAATCAACATCAAGCATCGCTCGGGAAAAGATGCGGAAAGCGCTCCCTCATATCATCTTCACGCTCCCAGGTGGACTCTCCAGGTGACCCGTGACGCCACATCACTCTCACCAGGTCGACTATCTTATTCCTCAACTGCTTCTGTCGACGGTCCAAAATCTGCACGGGCTGCTGGTCATATGTCAGATCCGGGCGAACTGTAATCTCTGAGAAGTCCACAGTGTGCGATGGATCACTGACGTACCGACGCAACTGAGATACGTGGAACACGTCATGAACACCCTCCAAAGATGGTGGTAGAGCAAGGTGGTAGGCCACTGCTCCCACACGCTCTAGCACATCAAACGGCCCAATATACCTCGGACTAAGCTTGCCCTTCTTCCCGAAACGAATAACTCCGCGGTTCGGAGAAATCTTCAGGAAGACGTGATCTCCAGGCTGAAACTCCAAGGGTCTCCTCTTGGCATCTGCCCAATGCTTGAAGCGATCCTGTGCAACTCTAAGCTTCTCCCTGATGTCCCTCACGACATCCACAGCTTCCACTACCATCTCGGGACCCAACAGCTCCCGATCACCGATGTCATCCCAGCTCAGTGGCGAACGACATTTCCTTCCATATAGGGCAGCAAACGGCGCCATGCCAATGCTCGCCTGGTAGCTATTGTTATATGAAAACTCCACCAAGTGAAGATGGTCCTCCCAAGAACCATTCAAATCGAGCGTACAAGCTCGCAGCATATCCTCCAGGATCTGAATAGTCCTCTCGGACTGGCCATCAGTCTGCGGATGGTACGCCGTGCTGAAACTCAGACTCGTACCCAAATTCTCCTGCAGACTTCTCCAGAACTGAGATGTGAACCTCGTGTCTCGGTCAGACACAATGCTCACAGGGACTCCATGTAAGCGTACAATCTCCTGCACGTACACGGTCTACATCACGACCATTTCAAAGAGAAAATCAAAGTGGAAGTAAAAGTAGAAACGAAATTTTACCTCCAGATATTTCCTCGCCAAAGCTTCCGTAGACTGGCCCACTCGGAAAGGGATAAAATGCGCAGACTTGGTCAACCGATCCACGATCACCCAAACTGCGTCGTTCTGCCTCGGGGTCCGAGGTAAACCAGTCACGAAGTCCATCGTAATATGTTGCCACTTCCACTCCCGAATAGGAAGCGGTTGCAGCAACCCGGCAGTACGATGGTGCTCAGCCTTCACCTGTTGGCATATCAGGCACTTGGCAACGCTCCGTGCCACGCTCCTCTTCATGCCAATCCACCAATAATTTAGACGGAGGTCCTTATACATCTTGGTGCCTCCAGGATGTATAGAATAAGGCGAGTTATGAGCCTCGCTCAACAGCTCCTCGCGGACATCACCTGCAGGTACACAGAGTCTACTGCCGTACCGCAGTGAACCATCCTCATGAATCACGAACTCCGTCCGTAGTCCAGCTTCAACCTGCCTCCTGATCCTCTGTAGCTTCGGATCTCCTGCCTGAGCTGCCTTGATCCGATCTATGATTGTGGACTGAATCTGCAGATTCATGAATGAATGAACTACACCAGGTAGGACAACCTCCAAATCCATCTCCCTCAGCTCCTGCTGAATCCTCCAGTCGGCTGTATGCATCATCGTGGCAGGGAGTCTACTCAAGGCATCAGGCACTACGTTCACCTTCCCCGGATGATACTGCAAGTCAATCTCGTAGTCAGCCATGAGCTCTAACCATCGCCTCTGACGCATGTTGAGCTCCTTCTGCGTAAAGATGTACTTCAAGCTCTTGTGATCGGTGAAAATCTTCACACTCTCACCTAGCAAGAAGTGCCTCCAAATCTTCAGTGCGAAAATCATTGCTGCCAACTCCAGATCGTGCATCGGGTAATTCTTCTCATGAGTCCTCAACTGACGAGAAGCGTACGCGACCACGTGGCCATGCTGATGCAAGACGCACCCTAGGCCCTTCCCTGATGCATCACAATAAACCTCGAAGCCTCCGCTTTGATCCGGTACTGCCAACACCGGTGCCGTGGTCAATCTCGCCTTCAAGATACTGAAGGCCTCCTCACAAGCATCTGACCAGAGGAACTCCACATCCTTCCTCGTCAGCTTCGTCATCGGCTCCGCAATCTTCGAGAAATCCTTGATGAACCGCCGATAATAGCCTGCTAATCCCAGAAAATTCCTGATGTCTGATGCTGACTGCGGAGTCGGCCAATCTCTGACTGCTCTGACCTTTTCCGGATCCACAGAAATGCCATCACCGGACACCACGTGTCCCAGGAATGTGACTCTGTCCAGCCAGAACTCGCACTTGCTATACTTGGCATAAAGCTTATGTCTCCTCAGCGTCTCCAGCACTGTCCTCAGATGACAGCTGTGCTCCTCCTCAGACTTCGAATAAATAAGAATGTCATCAATGAAGATGACAACAAACTTGTCCAGGAAGTCATAGAATATTAAATTCATCAAATTCATGAACACAGCCGGCGCATTGGTCACGCCAAACGGCATGACTACGAACTCATAATGTCCGTACTTTGTCCGGAAAGCCGTCTTCTGAACATCGTCCTTCTTTACCTTCAACTGGTGGTATCCACTCCTCAAGTCCAACTTCGAGAAGACTCTCGAACCTCCAAGCTGGTCAAAGATATCGTCGATGCGCGGCAGCGGATACTTATTCTTCACAGTGACAGCATTCAATCCTCGATAGTCCACGCACATCCTGCGGGACCCATCCTTCTTCTTCACGAGTAGAACTGGTGCACCCCACGGTGACACACTAGGGTGGATGAAACCCTTCTGCAACAACTCATCCAACTGCTTCCGCAGCTCCTCGAGCTCAGCGGGAGCCATACGGTACGGCGCCTTTGATATCGGTTGCGCTCCCGGCATAAGATCAATTCCAAACTCTAAAGCTCTGTCGGGTGGCAAACCTGAGATATCCTCAGGGAAGACATCGTCGAAGTCTCGGACGACTGCTGGTCGTTCGATCTCCATCTCCATCGGCATAGCTGCAACAATCGGCACCACCGGCGTGGCCCGATACTTGATGGGTCCAAGCAACTCATCTCTGCTGCGGAACTCGAACTCTGGATGGCCTAGAATCCGAAACACCACCCTCTTGCTGCGACAATCGATCGAGGCGTGGAAATCTCCCAACCAATCGATGCCAAGAACGGCATCAAAGTGTGGCAGGTCGTGGACAATGAAATCTGCAAAGAGCTCGTGTCCACTGACCACCAAAGGAATCGATCTACATCCCAAGTTTACTGTCACCACTCCGTTCCCTGTGGTGATGTCCCAACACTTGGGAAGTGTATGGGTGGGAATGGAGTGTCTTGTCACGAATCTCCGGGATAAGATGCACATGGATGCACCGGAGTCGAACAAGGCCAGGGCCGGGTGAGAAGACACTAGAATGGTGCCTAAGATATTAAAAGAAACTACGGTCAAACCAAGCTACTCTAACAAACAAGTCAGGCAAACAAGACTAACAATTTAAAAGCTAAACTATGAAATGAAAGACTAGAATTAAGGAGTTACCTGCAATGACTCCATCCAGCTCCTCAGTCTCCAAAGCCGTCATGGTGTACGCCGGCCTCTGGGGCTGCGCTACTCTCTGAAACATCTGCCTCTGTGGCGCCAAGGGTGGTCCACGAACGGCAGGTCCTCTCTGAACTGGAGCGGGCGCTCTCATCTGCAGCAGGGCTGGCGCTCCAACTACAGCATGACGGGCTCTCAGACAATCCTTCGCAGCATGCGAAGCATCTCCGCAAACTAGGCACAGCCCCATCTTCTTCCGACAATCCTTCTGAACGTGTCCCAGCTTCCCGCAGTAATGACACGGTCCCTTGCTCTGACTCTGAATGGGTGCTCCAGGCCTCTTAAATGGTACTGTCTGAACTGGCCTCATCGCCGGCCTAGCAGGTGGCCGGTACTGCTCCATAGGACGCTTCCCCTTATCAGCTGGAGGGTCAGGTAGGAGTGAAATAAGCTCATGATTCTTCGCAGCATCCAGCACCTCCCTCATAGTCGTGAAACTCACCGAAGACATAGAAGCCTGAATCTTCGGACGCAGTCCCTGTCGGAAACGATCAGCTCGCTTCTCCTCCTTCTTCACCATATGCGGAGCAAAGCGACTCAGCATCTCAAACTCCGCCTCATACTCCTCGACGGTCATGTTCTCCTGCTTCAGATCTATAAACCTGCTCAGCAGCTCCCTCCTAGTAGTCTTGGTGAAGTACTTCGTCCTGAACATAGACCTGAAAATCTTACAATCCACTGGCTTCTCCAGACGCATCTCCTCAAGGCGCCACCAGTTCCTCGCATTCTCCGTCAGCTGCATCTTCGCTATCTCCACTCGGGTATCGTCTGGAATCTTCGCAGCAACTAACTTCTCCTCCGTGCTCTGGATCCACTCGTCAGCAGCTAGGGGTCCCTCCTTCCCCGAAAATGTCCTCGGCTGGAGCTCGTTGAACTGCTTCACTCCTGGAGCAGCTCGAGGGGCAGGTGGAGGTGGCGGTGGTGCAACTGGAGCAGCCTGGGCAGCACGCTGGGACTACTGAACCAACTGATGCTGCACCTCCAGCATCTCTCT
Organism: Scilla litardierei; assembly: GCA_030789695.1. Classification (NCBI taxonomy): domain Eukaryota; kingdom Viridiplantae; phylum Streptophyta; class Magnoliopsida; order Asparagales; family Asparagaceae; genus Scilla; species Scilla litardierei. Next base: position 5,374,648 of record CM061139.1, read on the forward strand.
CATCACGCCCAGAACCTGACGGAAGTCTCCGCTCTGGTCTTCCTGAATCCCATCTCCAGAGCTCCCCGATCGGGTAACACGTCGTCCTGCCATCCTATTGACAGAAAGACACAGATTAGACTCGTACAATTTCCGGATGATAATAATAAAATGAAATTTAATACTTCTATTATTTCGTACTCGCAGAAGAGGGGACCTGCATGTGCCACCACTAAAACCTGTCACGCCCCGCTTCCCAAAATCACGGAGGCGAAGCGTGACGAAGGCCCGCTTAGGCCGGGGCTAAGAGCCCAGACCCAATAAGCGTCTGTAGTTTTCCATAGCGAAGGTACAGGTCCCTGCAAGTTAGTACGAAATAACAAAAGTACTGAAAGGAAACATTTCATTTTATTCCAAAATTTATCATCAAAGTACTGAGAGTCTAAAAATGCCGTAAACGGCTACAACTGCTGAAAGGGAAACTAATGGTGCAAGCACCCAACCTAGACGAGAAAGTAAGAGTGCAACGCACCCAACTCAAACTGAAATGGAAAATCTCTGGAACAGCAACTGAAGATCTCTAACTCTGATCGTCCTCTGGATCGTACACCGGATCAGCGCCCTCCGGCTCCAAGTCAACTGGCAGGTCCGCCTCGTACTCGTACTCTGGCTCCACACCTGACGTACAGCACCAAAAGAAGGAAACTGTACGTCAGGCAAAGTCTACACAAACTGTCAGACTCTACTGCAAGTGTATAAACTTTTAACAATGATTTACTGGTTGTTTTAACATGATGGGGTTATAACTGAGTAACGAAAAGTAGCGTAGCAGGAAAAGTAAACGTAGCAAACAGTAGACGTAGCGTATGCTACCGACTACGGGACTAACCTACAGGTGTCAAGACAAGACGGGACGTGACGGACAGGACAAGACAAGACGGGACAGGACAAGTAAGACACGAAAGGGTTCACGCCTTACGGTTCGAGGGGGATCAGACCCTCTTGCCGTGCGCACGCTCAACCCAACCCCAAACCCAGGAACTCAGGACAAGATTTACAGGGATCATTTCCGCTAGGGAAACATCTGAAACGCCCGGGGGCTTTTTGTATAACAGGGATCACTTCCGCAAGGAAATCATCCGAAACGCCCGAAGGCTCTTTGTATCACGGGGATCACTTCCGCGGAGGGAAGCATCCGAAACGCCCGAAGACTTTTTGTATCACGGGGATCACTTCCGCGGAGGGAAGCATCCGAAACGCCCGAAGGCTTTTTGTATCACGGGGATCACTTCTGCGGAGGGAAGCATCCGAAACGCCCGAAGGCTTTTTGTGTAACAGGACACGACATGACAGGTGTAGGGAAAGTTATTCTAGGGTGTCCACACGCACGCACACACAAGATAGTCCTATGTTGTCAGCAGTTCATTGTTGTCAGGCTCAGACTTCGTCGTCAAGTCTGAGCCGTCACGGTCGTCCCGGACGCTATCATTTCACGTCCGGTTCTCATCACACACAATCTAACAGTTCTACAAACTAGAACTAAAGCACAGTCAAATCGCAAGTGGGTACACTTGCCTGAAATAGCGGGTGCGTCGTCTGTCCGGGGCGTCTCGTCCAGTCGTCGCGTCCGCGGTAGTCCGTCTGAAAAGAGATCACGGCGACGGCGTCAAGTCGCGATTTTCGTCAAATCCTATTTAAGTTCATTTCTAGGTTGAACGTGGCTACCCTAACCGTCACGAGTCAAGTTGTCCGATCAGCCTATCCGACGGTTCTATCCTATGTGCACAGTTAAAAGTCCAAACGTCGGTCTACGGTTACACATCGATTTAAGAGAGCAGAAAATAAATTTACTGAGTTAAGTTGCCAGTTTTAGTTAGGTTCTCAGTTTTGCTACCGTGGGGGTTTCGCTACGAGATAGGGGAACCAACCTGTCCGGAGTCTGGGGTAGAGCGGACGTAGAGTCTGAACGGCGACCGATCTGATTGGCACGGCTACGGATCGTCTCCTAGCGGTGTATCGGCTACGGGCAGCGTAGCCAGACACGTTCTGGCAGCGGGCGGAACGCGTGAACAGTGAGTAGTGCGTCGGGTAGGCTTACTACGGCTTCCCGAGATCTTGCAACGACAACCGAGATGAACGGTTCGTCGTACCCAACGCCTACGACGTCGGGAGTCGTAGGAAGAGTTCGTGACGTCGAGGAATACTCCCAAAAGGTGTAGGAGGCTGTCAGAGGGCTCCAACAGCGAGGAGAGGCGGCGAGATCTCGGCGGCGCGTCGGAACGTCGCCAAACACCCAAAACAGCGAGCAACCACGCTGTTACGGGGTTTTCGCGGCCTGGGGTCGCTGTCAACGGTGAGAGGGGGCAGAGGGGGGTTCATGGCGACGGCGTTGGGGCTCTGGCGGTGGCGGCAGCGGCGGCGGCGGCCGTCGCGGGCTGCAGCAGCTGCTGCGCGCTTGTTGGCGTTTTGCGGCGGCTACTGGCGGTCTCCGGCGGCGGCCCGGCTCACAGGCGAGAGAGAGGAGGTCGGGGAGTAGGTCGGCGGCGATCAGCTGCCTCCGACGGCGGCTAGGTGGGAGAGAAAGAGGGTTTGCGTGAGTGGGGGGAGTGTTTTAGGGCCGGCGCATGTGAGGAGTTGCGGCTGTGAGAATTTTTAGAAGAAACCTAGGGTTTTCTTATAGGGTGGGGCCCACGTGACTAAGGGGAGAGATTTACACGTGAGGGGCTGCCACCTAGCTAGGTTTAGGGTTAATTAGGGTTTAATAGGGTTAAATAGTTAGGGGTATTCTCGTAATTAACTGGCTTTACTAGTGCACAAGGGTCAAACGGTGCCCAAAAATTATAAGAAAAATACCGGGGCGACCGGAGCGACGAGAGCAAGAAGTCAGAAGAGACGGATTACAATTTCGATGTCGGGAAACAAAATTAAAAATAAAAACGCCTCAAGTCAAAAGTACGATACGCGACGTCTCCTCGGAAAAGGTCAAATCGTGGACGAACGGCCCGTGAAATGACGTTGCAAGTCAACACGGCAAATGCAGTACCCTCGGAGAGAGTCACAACGACATGTCACACGATATGGTTCGGAAACAAACAAAGTCTAAAATAAATACGTGCACGGTCAAGCACACGTGCACAAAGAACTTACGATCGGAAACCGACCGTTACAAAATGTGTCTGACTCACTCGGTCGAGTGACAAAGTCACTCGGCCGAGTGGCGTATAATTTCCAGAGAGGGGTTTTCGAGACTTCCATGTGCAGTACCCTACTTAACCGAGTAGGGTCTTCACTCGGTTGAGTGAAAAGGTCACTCGGTCGAGTGGGCTGATGTTTTCAAGTCAAGACTCTCTGTTTTTGCGACACTTTCTGTTTTCTTTTCTCCCATTAGTTTCTTCCTCCCTTTTGCGTTTGAGCGCATCCCTGGAGTGCTATCCATTGCCATGGCCGACCTCCGTTCATGTGAGCTCCTATCATCCTTTTCCTGAAATGAAAACAGTAGCCCGTCGTCAGATTCTTCCAAAACTCTTGACTTTATAGACTAATAAAGATCTAAAACAAAAAATAAAAGTTAAATTCAACTAAAAACTAAGATAGAACCGTTGGGTTACCTCCCGAGAAGCGCTCGTTTAAGGTATTGAGCTCGACCCCTTAAGATATAACGTTTAGCGCATGATATTTGGCGCATAGGAGATGCACATGTCAAATTTTATGGGGAGGCCTTGAGGGTTCAGTTGTTGCTTTTCGCCGGCTTTCCTCGACTGTGCCTCATCAAAGATAGTAGTGGGGGATGACTCACCCAAGCTTGAGCTCCTGGCGTCCTTCTTATTGACCGACATTGAAGATTTATTCGACGGTGGTGCTTCTTTCACGTGCTTCACCGTAGAGAGCTTGCAGAGCTCTCTAATCCTAACGACATCAGCGTCGTTCTTCTCTTCATCCGTAAGAGGATCTGGTGGGTCTCTAATCATTGTGTTGTCATTGGCAATTTGGACCTCTTCAAGGTCGTCATCGTGTGTGGCTACAATGGTGAATGGCATGGCATCGTCTATGACCTCATCGAGGAGGCCCACATAGTCCACTTCCTCTGGCCAAAGCATAAGCTTCATTGTCTTTGGAATATGGAGTTCAACCGCTATGTTGCCAATGTTGAGGGACAAGGTTCCTTCCCTCACATCTACTATTACTCCGGTAGTGGCTAGGAAGGGGCGCCCAAGTATCAGTGATGTATCACCCTCTTCTCTAATGTTCATGACCACAAAGTCGCACTGCAAGCAAAGTCCACCCGGTATTTGCAGTGGCACGTTCTCAACGATCTCCACCAGCCTAGTGATTCACCGATCGGCGAGTTGTATCTTCATATCCTGGCCTTGAGGTCGGTCCCCATATTAAGTTTCTTGAACATCGTGAGGGGCATAAGGCTCACGTTTGCTCCCAAATCCACTAAAGCTTTTTGTAAGGGGGATTCTCCAGGCGTGCAAGGAATTCGAAAACTACCGGGATCTTTCAACTTGGTCGGCATCTTCTCCGTGTTGGTGACCCACGTACCTTGCTCGGTTAGCATGATCCTTTCCGTTCGCTTCTTTCATGTGATCAAATCCTTGAGAAACTTTGCATAGGACGGGATTTCGATGATTGCATCCAAGAACGGGATGTTCAAGCTCACTCCTCGCAAGTACTCCAGAAATTTAACGAGCCTCTTCTCCATTTTTGCTTTCGCCAACCGTTGTGGAAACGGTACCGGTGGCACATAGATTCGCTCCTTTCGTGGCTCATCCACTTCAGATTTTTCTTCATTATTTGCCACCTTTGGGCTCTACTCTTCATTAATTGTCTCCTTCTCAACCGAAATTTCATCCCTCGGTTCCTTAGCTTGAATCATGGCAGGAGTAGTGTCCTTCCTGTCTGTTACGCCTATTTGACCGAGACCCATAAAGCACGAGCCCAAGAGCCCATCTGCATCCTCAAAGCCCATTCGACAAAGGCCCTACAAGGGACCCTCTCGAAACGTCGATCCGACCCGGCCCCAATAACCCGTTGGTCACTCGCCCACTCCTGCGAAAACCGCTCCCCCGGACACGCGACCACTAAATGGCGATAATGGGGAGGTGCTGGCATGGCGGAGAGGGCGGCGGCGAGGGGGGACTGATGGGGCACGATCGATGGCGGGCGTGGGACGTGGGCCAGAGCCAATCGCGCTGGGAGCTCTACAAAAGGGTCAGGAAGACGACGAAGAAAGGGACCCCGCATCTCAGGTAACAAAACCTAAGGTACTCCATCAACGACCTCGTTCCCCCAATTCATCTCCTTCCTCCCCCGCTTGCACCGAGAGACGCCGTTACGATCTCCTCACGAGTCGAACCGTCTCCGCCGGGCCTCCTTTCTCAGATCTCTATCTGACTTAGTCATCGGAGGGGATTTGGCCGGAACCAAGGTCCGGCCCCCTGACGAGCGTTCTCGTCTACGCAGGTGGAAAGCTGATCAACGGGCCGAGGCTACCCCTCGCCCCTCTCCGACCACTCGATCATCTGGACAGTGAGGCTACCCCTCACCGTCAGCCTGCCGAGGCCGAGCACGTCCAACCGAGGCCGAGCGTCTCAGTCGGGCCCGAGTCTCTCGCCACCCCTCGGTCGTGCATCTGCCCGGGCGACTGAGGCTACCCCTCGTCCCCTTCCCAGCCGAGGCCGAGCACGCCAGTCCGAGGCCGAGCGTCTCAACCAGGGCCGAGGCTTCCCCTCGCCCCTTCTGCACCGATTCGAAGCTCCCCAAGGGACCCCCAGCGGGCCCCTTGACCACGTTGACCGGGTTCTCCACGGTCAACGCTTTGTAGTGAGAAAACACTCTGAAACATCTGGCACCGTCTTTGGGATCGAGAAATCATCCCACGAAGCAGAAAACCACACCAACAATGGCACGAGCCAGCAATGGAAGGAAGCGCATGCCCCCCATCCCGGAGGAGGGGAATGGCGCGTCGAACGGCAACCCCGAGGACATGCCCGTCGGCGACCACCCTGCCCTCTCAGCCGAAGAGACCGCCGGCTCAGAACTGGCCACGCAAGGACAGCTCCGCGCCCTGGCTCAGGAGACCAACGCAAGCCTCCAGACGTTGGTCGCGACGGTGCAGCAACTTGTCGGCCCTGCGCCGCCCAACGGAGGCACGTTGGACGATAGCCATAGATGGACAGGGGGTCCCCCGCACTTGCGGTCTGCCGTGGTCGACGACCACGGAGCCCAGAGACCGAACACGGAGCGCCGGTTCACGCTGTCCAGCTCTCGTCAGGCTAGGTCACGCGCCTCCTCGCCCTATCGTGAAAGGAGCCGAAGAGAGACCGAAGGGACGAACGGCGAATTGATGACGGCATCGTCTCGTCGATCACGGTCGTCCCGCCGCAGGAGAATCGAACGACACCACTCAAGAGACCGATCATGGCGGAGCAGGAGCTCCCGCAGGAGGAGTCAGGAGCGTCGGGTCAGCCCGACCCCCAGCGTGGCGAAGGCTGCGGAGCCAGCCCCGCCGGCGCCGGTGCTACCTCCACCCCCGATCGAGCCGGAAGCAGGCGAATACCGCATCCCTGGAGGCATCCACGGGGACCGGTGTCCCTTATCACGGAGAATAACCGACGCACGGGTCCCCTCTCGATTCAGGATCCCGGTGCTGGGAAAGTACGACGGAATAGGAGACCCGGCACACCACGTGATGGACTACGAGGGGGACATGGCCTTCCAGGGAGCTGACGATGACCTGCTTTGCCGGAGCTTCTATTCTACTCTCAGGGGAGCAGCGAGGATCTGGTACCACAGCCTGCCCGGCCGCTCCATCGACAGTTTCGAGCAACTCGCCCAGTTGTTCTGCAAACAATTCATGGCGGGGAGGCTGATCAAACCTGGTGCTGAACATCTGTTCAACATAGTGCAAGGCCCGGCCGAGCCACTCCGGCAGTTCATGCGCCGCTTCAATGCGGAAAGGCTGAACGTGAACAACCCACCCGACCTGGTGGTCCAGACGGCTCTTAAGAAAGGGCTTCGCCACAGGGGCCTCAAGAAGTCCCTACACAACGACCCCCCGAAGGACCTCCCCGGGATCATGGCAAGGGCCGAACGCTTCATGCTGACCGAGGAGGCCTTGGCCGAGGATGCAGGAAAAGCCGCTCGAGGGACCAATCGTGGCGACGGCGGACGAGTTAGCCCCGAAGGGTACTGGACCGAGAAGAGGCAGAGGAACAGGCAGCGGGGAGAAAGCGCGAGGGACACCACCCCGGACGCCATTCTCGCCCAAGTACAGAAGGAAGAGCGAGCTGATCGCCCCCCACTGAAGGCTAAAAGAGGCGGGAAGAACAGGGAGAAGTACTGCAAGTACCATAAGGACGATGGTCATGACACAGAAGATTGCTGGCATTTGAAAAAGGACATTGAGAAGCTGATGAGCCGAGGGCACGCCAGGAATCAGGCCGACGAGCCGGCCCACGGAGAAGGGACCTCCACACAGCCAGACAAGGGGAAGAAGATCAACACCATCCAAGGCCCCCTCCGCATCATAGAGTGAGCGGGCGACGTCTCTCCCTCCGGTAGCGGCCTAGAATGAGGGAGTTATCTAGGTTTACATCCCTCTGTCTAGCTTCATTTCCTTTTTTCCATTTCCTCCAAATGTACCGGTCCGACAGGACACTTGAGAGTACAAATGCATTCCTTTTGTTGTCTTTATTTAAAACCCCGACGGAGTTGACATGACACCAATAGCACGAAAGGTTGGGGACCGCCGCCTCACTGGAGGAGGAAGAGGAGCTTTGCCCTCGCCGACCGACTCCAGCACCCATAAGTCCGGGGGCAATTCCCCCAGCAGGCACGGACGCCAACCGGTCCTAAGCTGAGGAGCTTGACCCTCGCCGACCGACTCTGGCGCTCATAAGTCTAGGGGCAATTCCCCCCGCAAGCACGGACACCGACTGGTCCTAAGCCGAGGAGCTTGGCCCTCGCCGACCGACTCCAGCGCTCATAAGTCTGGGGGCAATTCCCCCAGCAAGCGCGGATGCCGACCGGTCCTAAGCCGAGGAGCCTTGCCCTCGCCGACCGACTCCAGCGCTCATAAGTCTGGGGACAATTCCCCCAGCAGGCACGGACGCCGACCGGTCCTAAGCCGAGGAGCTCTGCCCTCGCCGACCGACTCCAGCGCTCATAAGTCTGGGGACAATTCCCCCAGCAGGCACGGACGCCGACCGGTCCTAAGCCGAGGAGCTTTGCCCTCGCCGACCAACACCAGCACTAATAAGTCTGGGGGCGATTCCCCCAGCGGGCACGGACGCCGACCGGTCCTAAGCCGAGGAGCTCTGCCCTCGCTGACCGACTCCTGCGCCCGTGAGTCTGGGGAGAATCCCCCCAGTCAACGCCAACTTCGTCCATTCCTAAAGCCAAGAACAAGGCGACAACGCAAAGTATACAAGAAATCCAAGTAAGTCGATTTCGTTTGTAATAGTTAACCAGAGTACAAAAATGCGTCTTGTTTACAGGGGATCAAGGCGAAGGAAATACCCTACAAACAATCTACTCACGACGAATGACAGAGTTCAGCACCGACAAAGCAAAATTGGTTGACAAAAGACCCAAAGTAGGTAGCCCAAGCTAACATCCACGCAACCAGCAATTATTGGCCGCGGGACTGAAGGAGATAGCGGGGACCAGGGATCCATTTCAAGTAGACTGGCCCAAAGCGAAGCGGATGCTAAAAAAATTGAGGATAAAGCCGGAGGGGCAGCTCAGCGAGCCCGAGCTCGAGAGGACACATCCTCGGGCACTTCGCCCTGCTCAGAGCGAGGGGACTCGACCGGCGGAGGGGCTTGCCGGACACGCTCCGCACATTCCCGGAAGGAAGACTGGACGACTTCGACGATCCGGGGGGCGATGATGTCTACATACTTGCCGAAGGCCTCCCTGAGAACCTCGAAGATCCTCTTCCCCAGGGTCTCGACAACGCCCTTCTCCACCTCCTCCGCAAGCCGCATCACCTGACGCCGGTCCGACAGCTCCCTCTGAAGCTCCTCCCTCTCCAGGCGGAACGACTCCGCCGCTTCCTCAGCCGACTGATGAGCATCCTCCAGTTTTCCCTCGAGGTCACCCACTTGTCCCTCCAACGCGGCCACACGGAGGGTAAGGCGCCGAGACTCCATCTGGGCCTCCATCATGGCCACCTCGGCCGCCCCGGCTCGCTCCTGAGCCTTCATGGTGGACTCCTCCAGCTTCCTCAAGAGGATGCCTCGCCGCTGCAGCTCCACGGCAAGCGTCGACCCCTGGAAAACGGGACATGAGCTAAGAAGGTTGTGAAGGGAAAGAAAGGACTGCGAGAGGGCCGAACCTGTTGAAGGGCCCAAACCAAAGAATCCGACACCTTGTCGGCGGGAATCTTCTCGAGGGTGCTGCGATCCCGGGGGAAGACAGAGCTCTCGGCCACCTGCTGGGCCAGGGCTCGGTCGACGAACACCGAACTCCCGGGGACAACATCGAGGGAAGACATATGGCTCGCCAATAGCGCTCCGATTCCTGGGGACGGAGGCGGCGACGTCGCGATAGGGGTGGTCGTCAGAGTCACCTGAAGACCCCCGGTGGTGTCGGCAGGAGGCACAGAACTGGCCGAGCTGGGGGACTCCACATCCTCCTTCCTCTTCTTCCCTCCGTGAGGCTCCACGAGCGCCGGAGGGGAGCGCTTCCGCCTTGCCCCATCTCCACTCTCGAGGACGGGAGGGGACGCTCCGAGGGCAGGGGGGGCTACACCGGACCCGCCATCAGCCCCTGCCACTACCTTATCCCTGGAGGGCTCGGCTCGGCGCACATCCTCCTCAACTACCTTGCCCACGGAGGGCTCGGCTCGGCGCACCTCCTCCTCAACGGTCCGTCGAGGCGCCCTTCCGGAGGTACTGCCACGGCTCCGAGCAGCTCCACGACGGATCAGCTCATCAACGTCACGAACGAACTCGCGGCCTGCCATCCCTGCTAAGGAAACCGAAATCAGGATGAGTCACAGGGCAGTCCGAGGAAGAAAAAGCGACCTACCCAGGGACCACAAGATGGCCTTCAGGAGTAGGTCATCCAACAAAGAGCCGATGGACTTCGATTCCAAAGGAAGAGCCGACAGCATCGCGGCGGCTGTCTGGTCAGCGTCGGAAAGGGCTAACGGTGAGCAAGGCTGGACAGACGCGCCCCAGCCTGTCAGGATCTGGGCATCACCCAAAAAGACCACAAAGACATAATCCGAGCTCCAATCCCCCGACCAGCGGGGAAGCCCTATCAAACATTCCCTCCTTGAACAGGCACGGAGGTGCAGCCAGGACCCCGGCCCGACCGCCTGGATCTGATAAAAGTGGAAAAGGAGGGGGAGAGACGGCTCCAGACCGCGGATGCAACAGAGCGTTACGAAGCCCGTCAGTACCGCGATCGAACACGGGGTGAACTGACACAGGGACACCATGAGATGTTCCATGACTTGGATGAAAAAAGGATGGAGCGGGAAGCGAAGACCCAGGCGGAACATCTCGACGTAGGCGCCGACCTCATTGCTCCTCGGAAGGCAAATCCGCTCGTCGACAAATGGAACTCGAACCTCGTATGGGAAGCAGAGATATCTTTCCCGGATCTCCGCGGCAACCGAAGGAGGAGTCCTCGACTGAGTACGGAGGACGACCGGGGGACATTAAGCCGCACGGCAGCCGACGCAACATCGTCACGGGCGTAGTCTGGAAAAAGTTTCCCCTTCCCCTTATCTTGAAGAGAACGACTCCCGACGGGGGAACCCAACTCCCCTGGTCGGGGTTCACCCCGCCCGGACTCCGGAGGACCCCTCGCCCTCCGACCAGAACCGCCTATCCTAAGAGCAGCCATAAGATGAAAGCAAGAGAGGAATTACCTATTTTCAACTAGCTCGGAGAAGGCAAAGAAGCGAAGGCGACGGGGAACTCCGAGTTGCTGAAGGCTTTGAATACCGGGAGGAGCAAGGGAGAAGTGGAAATCAACACAACTGGGGATCTTATATGCCAGGGGCGAATTCGAAGCGCCTGACAAGAACACGTAGCGAGGCTCGAAGAGTCGGCGGCGTTCCGAAATTGGCGCCAGTCGAAGTCTAATCGATCCGCCTCATCATGACCTACATTTATGGCCTCGCCTCGATTGAAGCGCCGCTCGGAATCCCAGGAGGCACAACGGTCGATCTGAGCGTGCCGAGGCTGATCGACCCCACCAATGGCGGCTCACGAACCCTTCGGCTTCTCGAACTTAAGACGACTCTGCGAGCGGCAGGGATAAGCTTGCCGCTACACGTGGCAACATCTGAAGGCCGACGGCGCTTCGGAACCCGCGCCTTAAAAACATCGAACGGGCTAACTCATGATGACGACTAATAAATGAGTCGGCATCGACTGGAGAGCCTGTCAAAATTGGCAGAGGTCACATCGGCCGAGCCGAACCGGCCGAGGCCGATCAACCCGACCGATGGGGGCAATTGTTACGCCTATTTGACCGAGACCCATAAAGCACGAGCCCAAGAGCCCATCTGCATCCTCAAAGCCCATTCGACAAAGGCCCTACAAGGGACCCTCTCGAAACGTCGATCCGACCCGGCCCCAATAACCCGTTGGTCACTCGCCCACTCCTGCGAAAACCGCTCCCCCGGACACGCGACCACTAAATGGCGATAATGGGGAGGTGCTGGCATGGCGGAGAGGGCGGCGGCGAGGGGGGACTGATGGGGCACGATCGATGGCGGGCGTGGGACGTGGGCCAGAGCCAATCGCGCTGGGAGCTCTACAAAAGGGTCAGGAAGACGACGAAGAAAGGGACCCCGCATCTCAGGTAACAAAACCTAAGGTACTCCATCAACGACCTCATTCCCCCAATTCATCTCCTTCCTCCCCCGCTTGCGCCGAGAGACGCCGTTACGATCTCCTCACGAGTCGAACCGTCTCCGCCGGGCCTCCTTTCTCAGATCTCTATCTGACTTAGGCATCGGAGGGGATTTGGCCGGAACCAAGGTCCGGCCCCCTGACGAGCGTTCTCGTCTACGTAGGTGGAAAGCTGATCAACGGGCCGAGGCTACCCCTCGCCCCTCTCCGACCACTCGATCATCTGGACAGTGAGGCTACCCCTCACCGTCAGCCTGCCGAGGCCGAGCACGTCCAACCTAGGCCGAGCGTCTCAGTCGGGCCCGAGTCTCTCGCCACCCCTCGGTCGTGCATCTGCCCGGGCGACTGAGGCTACCCCTCGTCCCCTTCCCAGCCGAGGCCGAGCACGCCAGTCCGAGGCCGAGCGTCTCAACCAGGGCCGAGGCTTCCCCTCGCCCCTTCTGCACCGATTCGAAGCTCCCCAAGGGACCCCCAGCGGGCCCCTTGACCACGTTGACCGGGTTCTCCACGGTCAATGCTTTGTAGTGAGAAAACACTCTGAAACACTGTCCCTTGTAGTTATCGCCATGACCGCATTGATGTGGCCGATGTTTCTCCGTGGGTTTTGTTTCGGTTGAGCCGGCAATTGTTGATTAGCCTTGTTGAGCAATGTAATTTGCTTCGCCAATTGTGCTACGACAGTGTTGATGGATTCTTGTTGAGCCGAAAATTTTACATTAATCTTCTTTTGATCGGCCATGAATTCTTCAACCCTTGCTTCGTGCTCCGTCCTTGGTGCGCTTGTGGGGGGTTGGGTGTCCTCCATCCTTGATTATATCTCGGGGGTCTATATGCCCCGCTTGTTGCCTTGGTGGGTAGTTTTGTTGTTGGGGCGGCCTTTGTTGATACTGCAGCTGTTGAGGAGGCCGGGCTTGTTGTTGTTGCGGCGGTGGTTGTTGTTGTGGTGGAGTCAAGGCTCCATCATTGTTGGCGTATAAAAATCCGGGATGACCCCTAGTAGTCGGGTTCACCCAATAACCGCTATTGCCAGCATTGTATTGAGCTTGCTCCATAGCTCCGTCTCCTTGCTCACCTCCAACGAACATAACTTGGCTTTGATCCTGCCAGTCACTCATGCTTCCTCCGGATGTAGATGCGTTGGAAGCTCCATTTGGCTTGCTTATCAACTTTTCTAGCCTCTCTACATGTTTATGAAGAGAGTCAAATTTGGTAGAGAGTTCCGCCAATGCTTTTACTTAATAAATGCTCGTCGGCTTCAAAGATGACAAAGATTGTCCCCTTTCGTCGGCCCATTGCTGATTATTTGAGGCCATCTCCTCAAGTAAGGCCGTATCGGCATCCGGTGTCTGTGCCAATATATCTCCATTGGCCGTCGCATCAATTATTTTCTTTGTGCTTGGTTGAAATCCATTGTAGAAGTTATGCACAAGCTCCCACGCTTCAATGCTATGGTGAGGGCATTGGTGTTGGAGATCCTTAAAGCGCTCACATGCCTCATATAAAGACTTTTAATGGCCTTACTTGAAGGACATCAAGGCGCTTCGTATCTTCACAGTCTTCGATGGCGGATAGAATTTGTTGACAAATGTGCTCGTTAGCTCATCCCAAGTAGTGAAGATCCTCTCGGCTTGCGTCATTAGCCAATATAAAGCCTTATCACGAAGAGTGAATTGGAAGAGACACAGTCGAATAGCATCCACCGACACGCTAGGCATCTGGAAAGTGGCGCACTTCACCAAGAACATTTGCAAATGGTAGTGCAGGTTCTCTTGAGGATTCCCATGGAATGGGTCTTGTTGCATCAACACTATGAATCCTGTCTTTAACTCAAAGTTCTTGTCGATCGCCAACTCCGGCATCGCTATAGAAGAGGTGGTAGATATGGTCTTAGGCCGTAGCCTATCCCAGATGGAGACAAGCCTAGCCATACGTTGTGCTCGCTCTTCTGGTGTTTCAGGCGTAGCCATTTGATTTTCCTCTATAGTAGATCTCCTCTCGGCTCTAAGCTTCCTTGTTGTATGCTTGATCTCAGGATCAAATAATATGTTTTCTTGGGAAGCCTTTGATCTCATGTAAATGCACAAAAAGAGAGAGTCTAGATAGAATTGTTAGCACAATAGAGGAATAAAAGAGTGAAAATAAGAAATAAGAATAAAAAAGGAAAAATAGATAGGTAAAGAAAATAAAATATCATCGCCTCCCCGACAACGGCGCCAAAAACTTAATCGCTCCCGGATATACGCCCAGGAAACAATTGTAGTTTTACCGCAGGCGCACGGTTAAGTGGTAAGCAGGTTATCGAACATGAGGAGAGACTAATGACGGTGCTTTATCTTAATCACTAAGCTATTGGTGGAAAGGTGATTTGGAAATGGTTTAAGAATGTTGGTGTCACAATCGTTCAATTATCAATTCAATTCAATATAATAAAAGTGTCTAGGGCTAGGGAATCTCAATACGAATTGTCATGCATCCTTGTGAATCACGAATCTCAATGTTACTAGACTTGGATTGAGGTAAACTAATCGTAACTAGATAGAGAACCAAGCTCACGCTCTCGTGCTATTGCATGTCTATAGAGACCTAGATTAGAGCCCACTCTCATGCAAACCCGAATCTAAGCCACCAGCATTAAGATCGACATCATCATCCAATCACAACTCAAGCCCACTCTCGTGCAAACTTGAGTAATGATCTAGACTGTGATAGCTCGTATTCATCCAATCTCTTGCAAACGAATATGGGTATAGACTTATAATAAAAATGCTAGCTTTGGTCCAATCTCTTGCAAACCAAACCTAGTGAATCTCAATTATATATCTAAATCGAATATCTAGACCTTCCCATTGATCAGAGCCCAATCTCTTGCAAACTCTAAATCAATGGAAATTCCTAGCTATCCGTAATAAATCAATCACAAACTAACCTCCTAGCAATTCTAGCAACATATTGATTCATTCATCACAAATCTAACATTAGATCCATAGGGTTCATCCCTTTGCCATAGAACAAGGGATCTACTCACAACTTATCGAAATAATAGCAAGATCAATGATAGAAAACATACTGCAATTTAGATCTATAAGGAAACAATTCATAAAAGTGCAAATATTCAAAAGGATTAGACAAAACAGATCTGAGTTCTTCAATCTCCTTCAATACAAAGCTGAATTCAAATTAGAATTAATCTAAAAACTATTCTAAGGCGAGTCTCCCAAGCTGGAATAAAAACTGGGCTTAAATACATGCCCAAAACGTCCAAATAAACTTTGTTTGAACTGCCCCTGCGCAGCCCAAAACCATAGTATCTAACCAAGCTGGCGGCGCTACTCATTCGAGTGGAAATCACACTCGACCGAATGCTAGATCTGAATAAAAACAGAGAAATTGGAGGGTTTGGGCACTCTGGCACTTTGCGTCACTCGGCCGAGTAGAGTTCATCACTCGGGCGAATGGACTTCCTACTCGGCCGAGTGGGTCTTCTGCTGTGCTCCCTAGAATTCCAGAGAGTCTGGCGTGTTTTCCTTCAGAAAATGTGACCTCACTCAGACGAGTGGAGTTCTCTACTCGGTTGAGTGGAATTAACCACTCGGGCGAGTACATTGCGGCACTAGGTCATGCAGATGTCTTCGTATCAGTCGTACTCGGCCGAGTACGCTGCTTCACTCAGCCGAGTGACTAGCATGACTTGGCCGAGTGGCCTGTTTATGGAATCCTTCCTTCTCCTCCTCGCCTACTCGTCGATTCTATCGATCTTCTTCTTCTCCCGATCATCGTCCAGCACCGTTAGCTCCTTAATAAGGCCATGAGCGATGCCCCGGCACACGTGCAAATCCCTTAATCTCATTTATGCTCCCGATCGCTCCATATTTCCTGAAATCCGACAAAAACAAGAAATAGTGAAAAGTAACACAATATCGTCAATTAATCGTGAAAAGCGCGATATAGGCGATCAAAATGGTATGCAAATATGCAGAAAAAAGTTGTAAAATATGTACCGATCAGTCATCCCCAACTAGCTAATTCTAGGATAGAATATCTGTAGTCCCTTAAACATGCCAAAATTTCAATACAAATTAAAATCAAATCCCTAAAGCTACATGAAAGATTTGCCTCCCTTCATTCCATCTGATTGAAGAACTAAGTACTCAAATATCTTCATAAATTTCTCGAAAGATGATAACATTGTGCTTACTAATGTTGTTGAACACCATTCAATTCATTTCATACCATGAATGACATATCACTGAACATATAGCCAGACAAGCGATAAACGAAATTTTTACTTTATTCTTGAACCAATCACGAATTAAGAGCACTTCTTCTATGAGAGTCCCAATAGGTTTAGTGGATAGACCAATTTCCACATATATGATGTAAAGGTCACTCAAAAATGGTTTGTAGATTTCATAGAATGCTGACAGAGTACACCGGAACTATTGGAAATAGTGTTGTGTGTGTATCAGAGTAGAATTTCGGGGTTTTAATGATTTGAAGTGAAAATTACAGTTCTCAGTTTCTGTTAAAAAATTAATTAATGTGCATGACACCAATTTTAATTAGGTTTTGAGAGATCAATATATACAAAATCTAATGAATTGCAAAAATAAAAATGATTAAACAGAAACATGTAGATTGGTTGAATTTTGGTGGATCGAACCTCATAGACAGTGGATCGCAGTAGATCAGCAGTGTATCAGAGGCTGACTGTGGCGGTTAAGCGTGGATAAGCGTCTGATCAGCAGATCGGTGTCGGATCAAAGTTGACCGGTGTCAGATCAGTGGAGCGACGGATCGAAATCGAATCGAAGTGGATCGGCATCGGATCAAGTAAAATCCACGATACGAGAGAAAAGATCACGTAAGAAACTTCCAGTTAGTTGAGAAAATCCCTTAGATATCTCAACTAACAGGTCAGGTGCTAAACGTGCCGGGTTTTGTTTGATTGAGACATAGCAAGCCAATACCCATACAACAGCGCGTGCCAAGTTCGTCATGCCACGATCGAGTTTAGGCATAGCAGGGTGCCTGATCATCAAACAACGGTCATGGGTGCAACTAAAGGTGTAGGATGTGTTTTGTTGCATCACATTCTTTCGGTCTGTAGGCCATCGATAAGAAAAATCAATGTATGGAAATCCATCGAAATTGAAATAATCGAAATTCAAACACCCGTATAAATGGCCTCTGGACTTATGGGGGTTCAACATTGCGTCAGAGTTTGAGCCCACGAGTGATGTGGACCCAATTTATGGGCCTAATATGCCCAGCCCAATCGCCAAGCCATTGGACTCTTCGTATAATTTGATGACACGAAATCATATTGTACACAGAGTCATACTCAATGGCACCCCCCATTCGGATCCCATCTGATATTAATCAGACGGCTGTTATCTTTAGATACATACATTGAAGCAGCAGCACTCGACTTTACTTGGAGAAGGAGGGAGAAGAAAGCAACGTATTCCAGAATACGAGCATACATCCTGAATTTGTTAAGATATTTTGATGTTTACATATGTGTATCCTGTGATTTTCCTATTAGAAAATATGGAATACGACTTAGGTGTCCCGAGCCTTTCTAGTCATCTATTGACTTAAGCATCGGAGAAGATGTCGGTTGGAACCCAGATCCGACCCCTCTGACGATCTTTCATGTGTTGTAGGCCTATCAAGACAGCTCGGAATTAAGTCAGGCTTCGATCCAATAGCTCATGCCTAGCTCTCATCGACCCAGGACCACACTTCCTCGGGTCCCACTCTTCGGCTGACGGAGAGCCACGTCACCGGAGGCGTCCTCATCAACAAATACTCATTGTTGGCGGATTTACCCATCAATAGTTGGTGTCGTCTGTGGAAACCCGAGTCAAAATCCACGTCACATTCTACCATTTTCGATTCGACTCGCGCCACCTGTCTGGGGGCTGAAAAGGAACGTCCTCTTCACCAGTGACACCTTGACCCAACCTGATGCCTATGTCATTAACGTGTTATCAGCAAACGGATTAACTGCCTCCTCTCCAAGTTTGTATGCTTGGAGGGTGATGACCACAACCATGGGGCAAAAACGACTGAGAGATAATAGACCTGCAATCTCCTGTTCAAACGAAGATCTAGATGGTGTCAAGCTACCGCATGATGACGCCATCGTTATCAGCACCATCATTCGCATGACTAAAGTAAGGCAATTGCTCATCAACGCGGGAAGTTCATGCGACATGCTCTTCATGACTACGTGGAATAGATGGGGCTTGGCTCGTCCGACTTAGAAAGGTGTTCGGGACCCATTATCGGCTTTACCGGGCATGTCGTCCTGGTCGTGGGTATGATTGCAATGTCAGTCACACTCGGAGAGTACCCATACCAAGTCACCTACATGACCAAGTTCAAAGTGGTAAAAATTAACTCCTCGTACATTGCAATTATTGGTCAACCACTCCTTAACTTAGTTGAGGTGGTGGCCTCCACGTTCCACCAGATGATTAAGTTCCAGACTCCGTAAGGAGTTGGAGAAAGGAAACCAAGTTCATTGTAAGTCATGCTACCTCATGTCTAGCAAAACAGTAGGGCCGGGAAGACATATTCGGTCGAATTTCTCGACAACATGAACGACTTCGTAGATCGACGAGCTACTCCAATTGAAGACTTCGAGCTAATCCCAGTGTCAGAAGACGAAGAAAAGATTGTTTCCATTGGGTCGAGACTTCCTCCGGACCTAAAGGAAAAGTTGATTGCTTTCTTAAAAGCCAATGCAGATGTTTTTTCTTGGTCATTGGATGACATGCCAGGCATTGATCACCAGGTGATTGCTCACGAGTTGCATGTTGACCCAACCTTCAAACTAGTGAAGTAGTAGAAGAGGAACATCAGGGTGAAAACATGAAGGCAGCTGTAGAAGACGTAGATTGACGGCTAGAAGCCGGCTTCATCAGATAAGTTTGATATTCAAAGTGGTTGGCTAATGTGGTGATAGTGAAAAGAGCAAATGGTAAATGGTGGATGTGGGTGACTTCGCCAACCTCAACAAAGTCTGTCCCAAAGACAGCTTCCCTCTACCTCAGATCGACCGTCTTGTTGACAATGCCTCGGGATACGAACTCTTGAGCTCATGGATTCTTTCTCTGGTTACAACCAAATCGAGATGGCTCCTGAAGATGAAGAAAAAACCCCATTCAACATAGATTAAGAAATTTTCTGTTACAAGAAAGTGTCATTTGGTTTGAAGAATTTTGGAGCGACCTACCAGATAATGGTATACAATGTCTTCAAATCTTAGATTGGGAGGTGTTGGTAGCAACGATCTGTGAACTTCATATTTGATGATAACAAACGTGTGTGAACGTTGTTAACGTGTGTATTGAGTGTTTCAGGAACGACGAACGTATGATTTACTCATGGAGGGACTTGGTCAATGTGCAAAGGAGAACATGGAAGTACCAAATTTTATTATATACTTATATGCCATGTTTTTGTTAAGCTAATCACAAAATGCTCTCACATTTTAAAATGAGAATGGGCCATGTTTTTTTATAAGCTAATCACAAAATGCTCTCACATTTTACAACGTGCCTGGGCCTTAATTTTCTTAAAGGTATGTTGACAAAATTGTTTTGATTGCTCTTTTTAAGAAGGCCTGCACATGAAAAAAAGAGAATCAGAGAGCACATGCTAGTAGTAATAAAAAGCCCTTTGATAACCAAGCCGTACTCTCCGTACTCTCCTGTTTTGATTAAAAAAATGCTGAACCCTAAGAGCCGCACTTCTCATATATTTAATATTGATCAAATATTTACGAGGAGCAGTGCGCCGCATTTTTTTACGCATCATCATCTCTCCTTTTAAACCTAGAGAGAACCGAAAAAAGGAGAGAGCCTGAGCCGTTTTTTTGGTGAGAAACCCTCCTATTTAAGTACCCCTTGGGGAGCCGCATCTCACCTTGGGGGCCAAGTTTTTAAAAAAAGGGTGTCTCCCTCTGAAAACCTAAAGGAAGCCGCCAGTTCATAGAAGAAATTCTTTGAGGAGAAACACAAAAAAATTCCGAACGCCAATAAAAACTCCAGTGCCGCACTTTTGTTTTTAATCTCCAAACCCCCTCCGAAAGTTAGAGAGGTTTTTTTTTGGCCGCATGACCTTGATGGTCTTTGGGGAAATATAATACATGGCGTTTTTTTTGGGGACAGCTGCAACTTGAAGGAGACCAAGCCGCAGGAGCTCTCTTCCGAATTTCTAAAGGGAAGAAACGAAAATTCCTTTGTCCCCTGTTTGTTGCAACACTTGTTTTAATATCTCTTACACATACTTTTGATTGTTGCAGGCACGCATAAAATTGGAGAAGCATTTTCAGCCGTCTTCATTGACCAAGTGCCGCACCTCTCTGTTTTTGCCAAGTGCAAACAACAGGATTCATTTTCTTGAGGTCTTTCGCAGGGAATCAACAAATAAGTGGAGAAGGAGAGCCTCATTCATCAAACAAAGAAAAACAATTCCACTGAGGTTTTCCTTTTAAAATGTTTCATCTTGATTAAAGGGTTAAGCCTCCACTTTTGTGTTTTGCAGGGAAAAGCAATTTTGGAATAAATAGAAGCATCTTGATTAAAGAATTAAAGGGTTCCTCTCTCCTTATCACAAAGGCACGCAAGTACACAAAAGCCAATTGATTCATTGTGTCAGAATGTGTGCCAACCATTCTTCAACAATCACTTGCCGAAATTATTTTCTGTGAGGGCGCAACATCAGAGAGCCGCAACCTGAGTTGCACGTCGAGACGACGACTACTTGTCAGATTGATCTGATCTGCGCTTATTGGCAGAGACGACTACACAGACACGATCTGAGCATCCCTAAACTCCATACTTTATATCTATGTTATTTGTGTATCGATCTCTGTTAAGGGAAACTTTTACCTTTTGTGTTACTTTTGGGGACCTGACGACTTAGGAGTCGTCACGGACGGAGAGCATATGACTAGATTGATAGTGTAGAGCACGTGGTGTGCGTACGAGCTAGGTGAGAGTAGATTTGGGATCTTGACTCATTGTAGCTATACAGGATTACATATCTATCTAGTATTTGCTTTCGGGGGCTGGAGTAGGTCGTGGGGACGACCGAACCAGGGTACATCTGTGCGTATTCTGTAATTGCTTTTTATTACCCTGTCTGTGCCTATAACTGCGTGGGATTGTTCGTGGGTTGCACGAATATTTTTTATTAGCCTATTCACCCCCCTCTAGGCTACGATCCAGATCCAACAAGTGGTATCAGAGCCAGTTTAGAGGATCTAGTCTAGATTTTTAGATGACCATGAATATATTTGATTGTGCTTTTGCTGAAGGTCAGTCTAAAGCCCGTCCCCCTAAGTTTAACGGTGTAGACTTTGCATATTGGAAGGCTAGGATGAAAATCTATTTGGTGTCTGTAGATTATGATGTGTGGAATATTGTTGAAAATGGTTATAGTCTACCCACTATTAAAATTGAAGACACTGTTATGATTAAGCCTAAAGACAAGTGGGATTTAGCTGATAAGAAACTTTATACTCTTAATGGTAAAGCTATGAATGCACTTATATGCTCTCTTGATAAATCTGAGTTTAATCGTATTTCACATTATCTAACTGCGCAGGAAATCTGGCATACGCTGGAGGTGACACACGAGGGAACATCGTAAGTGAAGGAATCCAGACTTGCATTGCTTTGCACAGAATACGAGAGCTTCCGCATGCTACCAACAGAATCTGTGAAAGAGATGTTTGCGAGGTTTACGGACATAGTCTACAAATCCAGTTCCCTTGGTAAGCCATACTCTAGCCATGAACAGGTACGAAAGATCTTAAGGGCACTACCAAGCTCGTTTAGGCCTAAAGTCACCGCTATTCAAGAAGCTAAGGACTTATCAACAATGAAAGTGGAGGACTTGATAGGCAACCTGATGTCACACGAGCTTGAGTTGCAGAGTATAGAAGCCAGAGTGTCATGACCTGCTTCCCTAAAATGGAGGCGAGACGTGAGAAGGTCCGCTCAAGCGTGGAGCTGTGAAGCTGCACGCCTGATAAGCGTAATTTTAGTATAAGCAGGTCCCTGTAATTGCAAACGGAACAATAATAATAATAATAATGAGACGGATATAAAATACCAATCCCACAGTTTGTCCACAAAATATTCAACATCACAGAAAAGCCATCAGGCTAAAAGAAAGAGTCCAAAGGCCCAGAACAAGGCCAAACAAAAGACGAACATAACAGAGTATCAAACTAGGTGCCACGCACCGACAACCCAAAAGATCTAACAAAACTAGACGTAGACACTAAGACTGATCTCCAGTGTCTACGAAGTCCTCGCCCAACTCGGGTGCAAGCTCGGCGTCCGCAAACACCTCACCCTCAGCAGGTAACTCGGGCTCAAGGTCTAACATGCGTCACCCAGAAGAGAAAGGGGCACATGTCAGCAAGTCTGAAAGACTTGAGCAAGGAAACTGAAAGTAACTAACAACCTAGCACTTGTAACATTAAGCAATGACATGGCAGTTAAGTATGATGCAACAGTTTAAAAGAGAGGCAAGCATGCACAATGTAGCAAAAGCTACCAAATCACTAATCACTTATCATTTAACACTTATCACTTAGTGCATAGAGAGTCCACCTGCTGGCCAGCTCGTGGCTCAGTCCGCTTATCTCTATCACTATTAAACACTTATCACTTATCACTATTAACTTATCACTTAGTGCATAGAGAGTCCACCTGCTGGCCACTCGTGGCTCAGTCCGCTTATCTCTATCACTATTAAACACTAGAGATTTCGCCTGCTGGCCGGAGTGGCGGATCAGGCCAACTCGGGGCTCAGGTGGCCGCTTATCTCTTACCCCACCCATATGTGTCGAGCGTTGGGGTTTCCAACTACATGGCTCGCTTCTGGAACACGAGCCAGGAAAATACTAGTGTTGTAGCGTGTGCTACGCAATCACGATAAATAACCACTATGCAATGACATGAACAAATAATTGCGTACCGTTAATAGAATTTAAACATGATAGGAAAAATGCAATGACGTGAACATATTCGCGTACCGTTTATTTAAAGTAAATGTGACATACAAGCATGATGAGGGTGACGAACCAAGCTTCGTTGTCAAGCTAGGTCAATGGCGTCTAAACGGCTATCCTTTCACCGTTTAGTCTCTTTTACGCTAAAGCAAGGTAAATGGCCTAAGACATGGCCCAAATCAAGAGATGCAAGTTTCACTTGCCTGATACCGGGGTTGACGAGCAATGAAGATCGTCACAAGCTAACTACGGAATAGATCGCTGTTATGGCAAAACAATCATTAGAACCATGATTCTAAATCGATTTCTTATTAGAATCCTAACTTTCTAATAATCCATTTTATTAGGGTTTCACACATGTCAATGTGGTTTAAGCTTAAACTAAAGGAATCGAGTATTACCGTGAAGAGACGGAGGAGCGATACCGAACAACCACGGCGACGGAAGAACGATCCGGCTCAGATCTGGAAATGGGGAAAAATCTGGAGAAATGGGTTTGGAGGTGGAGTTTGGGGTTTTGATGAAGGTTTGGGGAAGATGAGAGGTAGGATGTGTGAATGGATGGTTTGGATGATGGATTTAGGGCTTGGAATGAAGGAATGAAGCTTGGAGGAAGATGGGGGCTCAATGGGGGAGATTTTAGGGTTTTAGGTCGTGAGGGAGGAGAAGAAAACGTTTGGAGGGGTATTTATAGGGTTTGATGTCGGCTAGGGCAAAACTAGGGTTTACAGCACTAGTTAGTCGGTCAAAGAACAACCACTGACCGACTAGTTTGGCAACTAGTCGGTCGGTCGACCAACGTAGACCGACTAAGTGTAAACAGTAGCTCAGACGAAAATTAGGATTTAGATTTAGTCGGTCGGAGAACAAATACTGACCGACTAGTTTAACATCTAGTCGATCGATGAACGTTCTTAGACCGACTAAGAGTAAACAGTAGCTAGTGTCAAAAATAGTTGATGAGTTAGTCGGTTAAAGAAGCATTGCCGACCGACTAGTTTGCAACCTAGTCGGTCAACAAACGTTCTTAGACCGACTAACGATAAACAGTAGCTTCAGATTAAATTAGAAAGCCAACTAGTCGGTTCAAGAAGGATTTCCGACCGACTGGATCGTCATCTAGTCGGTCGGTGGCCCTTCTTATACCGGCTAATTAGCACCAAAAGTTCCGATACGGAGCGCGGAGCTCCGGGATCGATTCCTAAGACTCCTAGGCTTGATCTAACAGTAAGATACGACCGTTATGAAGTCCGTCACGAATGACATACTCCGAAATCGACGATCCTAAGGAAGAAACGAGAAAACACGACGAAACGATCGAAAATGAAAGTCGAGGAGACGAAAACCACGCATGAGGAGAAAATCCACCAAAACATATATTATAATATAATATATCCAGATACAAGAAAACCAGTCGTTACATCCTCCCCAACTTAAGAAAAATTCTGTCCTCGGAATTTCCAAACACTCACGTGTCCGGAAACAAAAGCGGGAAACGCTCTCGCATCTCACTTCTCTTTCCCAAGTAGACTCTCCCGGCGAACCGTGCCGCCACATCACTCTAACAAGATCGACGACCTTGTTTCGAAGTGACTTCTGACGCCTGTCCAGAATCTGCACTGGATGCTGGTCATACGTCAAATCTGGGCGAACGGCGATCTCCGAGAAATCCACGGCATGAGACGGATCGCCAATGTATCGACGAAGCTGCGACACATGGAAAACATCGTGAACTCCTTCCAAAGACAGCGGGAAGGCCAAGCGATAAGCTACCTCGCCGACCCTCTCCAAAACATCAAACGGTCCAATGTATCGCGGGCTCAACTTCCCCCGCTTCCCAAAACGAATCACACCACGATTCGGGGAAATCCTCAGAAACACATGATCGCCCGGCTGAAACTCCAAAGGACGACGCTTAGCATCCGCCCAATGCTTATAACGGTCCTGAGCAATTCTCAACCTCTCCCGAATATTCCTGACGATCTCCATAGCCTCAACAATCATCTTAGGTCCC
Organism: Scilla litardierei; assembly: GCA_030789695.1. Lineage (NCBI taxonomy): Eukaryota > Viridiplantae > Streptophyta > Magnoliopsida > Asparagales > Asparagaceae > Scilla > Scilla litardierei. Next base: position 5,399,558 of record CM061139.1, read on the forward strand.
AACAACTCCCGATCACCGACGTCATCCCAACTCAATGGCGATCGACATTTCCTCCCATAAAGAGCGGCGAAAGGCGCCATGCCAATAGACGCCTGGAAGCTGTTGTTGTAAGAGAACTCCACCAAGTGTAGATGGTCCTCCCACGAACCCTTGAAATCCAACATGCACGCTCTCAGCATGTCTTCCAAAATCTGAATCGTCCTCTCGGACTGGCCATCCGTCTGCGGATGGTACGCCGTGCTGAAACTCAGACGCGTACCCAAGCTCTTCTGCAAACTCTGCCAGAACTGAGATGTGAACCTCGTGTCTCTATCGGACACGATACTCACGGGGACTCCATGAAGTCGCACAACCTGCTGCACGATTCACGTTACATCACTATCCAAACTAGGAAAAGGAATTAAAAATGGAGAGTAAAAGAATTTTACCTCCATATATTTTCTCGCTAGCGCCTCAGTGGACTGTCCCACTCGGAATGGAATAAAGTGCGCGGATTTGGTCAATCGATCTACGATCACCCAAATCGCGTCATTCTGCTTCGGACTCCGAGGTAGTCCAGTCACGAAGTCCATAGTGATGTGTTGCCACTTCCACTCCGGAATCGGAAGCGGTTGTAGCAACCCGGCCGTACGCTGATGCTCCGCCTTCACTTACTGGCAAACTAAACACTTGGCTACACTCTGAGCCACACTCCTCTTCATGCCATGCCACCAATAATTCAGACGAAGATCCTGGTACATCTTGGTGCCACCAGGATGCACAGAATACGGCGAACTGTGTGCCTCCACCATCAACTCCTCTCTAATATCCCCAGCCGGCACACACAACCTGGCTCCAAACCTCAGCGAGCCATCCTCATGAATCATAAAGTCAGTCCGTAGACCGGCTTCCACCTGCTCCCGAATCTTTACCAATTTCAGATCTCCGGCCTGACTTGCCTTAATCCGATCCACGATCGTTGACTGCACCTGCATGTACATCAACGAAGAAGCCTCCCCAGGAAGAACAATCTCCACTCCAGACTCGCAAAAATCCTGCTGCAATCTCCACTGTGAGGTCAAAATCATCACCGCGGGAAGCCTACTCAAAGCAACAGGAACCACATTCACCTTGCCAGGGTGAAACTGCAAATCAATATCATAATCCGCCATAAGCTCCAACCATCGACGCTGTCACATGTTGAGCTCCTTCTGAGTAAAAATATACTTCAATCTTTTGTGATCGGTGAAAATCTTCACTTTCTCACTCAGCAGGAAGTGCCTCCAAATCTTAAGAGCAAACACAACGGCAGTCAACTCCAAATCATGGGTCGGGTAATTCTTCTCATGAACCTTAAGCTGACGAGACGCATACGCCACAACATGTCCGTGCTGATGCAACACACAACCGAGACCCTTGCCAGAAGCATCGTAAAAGATCTCAAATCCACCGCTACGATCAGGCACAACAAGAACAGGGGCAGTCGTCAACCTCTCCTTCAGAACACCAAAAGCATTCCCACAATCACCCGACCAAACAAAAGCAATATCCTTCCGTGTCAACCTGGTCATCGGCTCAGCAATACGGGAAAAGTCCTTAATGAAACGCCGATAGTAACCAGCAAGCCCAAGGAAACTCCGAATCTCAGACGCTGACGACGGAACGGGCCACTCTCTGATGGCCCTAATCTTCTCGGGATCCACAGAAATACCATCTCCAGTCACCACATGCCCGAGAAAAGCAACTCTATCCAGCCAAAACTCGCACTTCGAAAATTTAGCATACAACCGATGCTTCCTTAGAATCTCCAATACCGTCCTCAAGTGCGAGGCATGCTCTTCCTCCGACTTCGAATAGATCAGAATGTCGTCAATAAAGATAACGACAAACTTATCCAAAAAGTCGTAGAAAATCAGGTTCATCAGATTCATGAAAACTGCGGGCGCGTTAGTTACGCCGAAGGGCATAACCACAAACTCATAGTGTCCATACTTCGTCCTGAAAGCCGTCTTCAGAATATCATCCCTCTTCACCTTCAACTGATGGTAACCACTCCTCAAATCCAATTTAGAAAACACCCTCGAACCTCCGAGCTGATCAAAAATATCATCGATGCGAGGTAACTGGTATTTATTCTTAATGGTCATCACATTCAACTCCCGATAGTCCACGCACATGCGACGCGAACCATCCTTCTTCTTCACCAACAACACCGGTGCTCCCCACGGAGACACACTGGGATTGATGTAACCCTTCTGCATAAGCTCATCCAATTGCTTCCGCAACTCTTCCAATTCTGCAGGTGCCATACGATACGGCGCCTTCGAAATCAGCTGCGCACCCGGAATAAGATCAATAGAGAACTCCAAAGCTCGATCAGGCGGTAAACCAGACATCTCCTCGGGGAAGACGTCGCCAATTTCACGCACCACAGCTGGCCACTCCAGCTCCATCTGCATAGCCACAACCTCCACCGGTCTGGCCCGAAATCTGACAGGACCAAGCGAACTGCTACCACGACTGAACTCAAATACTGGGTGTCCGGGAATCTCGAACACCACCTTCTTTCTTCGACAGTCAATCGTAGCATAGAAGCTCGCAAGCCAATCCATCCCAAAGACCGCATCGTAGTTGGTGATGTTGTGGACAATAAAATCAGCATAAAGCTCATGCCCACAAACCACCACAGAGCAAGGACTACACCCACGATGCATCGTGACTACTCCGTTCCCTGTAACGATGTTCCAACTCTTGGAGAGAGGGGACGTCGACAAGGAATGCTTCTCCACGAAGCTCTGGGCCAAAATGCACATCGATGCACATGAGTCAAAGAGGACTCGGGCAGGGAACGTGCAAACCAAAACCACACCTAACAACAGTCTAATCAATCAAATTTTACCCTAGCAACATTCATACACAAGCAACCAACATAATTTTAACAATCAACTAATTTAGGAAAGAACGACTAGTTGGAAGTTACCTGCTATGACCTCATCCATGGCCAAAACCTCCTCCTCGGTCATCAGGAACGCCTGCCTCCTCGGCGGAGCAGCCTGCCGAAAGGCATGCCCTTGCGGAACAAGGGGTACCCCACGGCCAACGGGCACCGGGGCTCTCTGCTGCAACGGCGGGGCAGCAATAGGTGTCCTCCAAGGCTGCTTCAGCCTCGGGCACTCCCTGAGAGTATGGGCGGGATCTCCACAAGCAATACATTGCCCCAGGAACTTCCTACACGATTCCTTGATATGGCCCTCCTTGCCACAGAAATGGCAAGTCCTCCGAACAGGCCCTACTGGCCTCTTAAACTGAACAGGCTGGTTCAGCCTGAATCCAGGTCTAACCACAGCCCTCGCCTGTTCCACAGGCCTCTTCCCAGCACCAACAATAGACCCCCTCCTCTGGTTCACGAGCAGCTCCTGCCTCTTGGCTGCTACCAAAACCTTCTGATAAGATTCCCGGTCAGAAGAAGTCACAAAACTCTGGAGCTCCGAAGCAAGCCCCTGCAGGAACCTCTGAGCTCTCTCCTCAGCGTCCTGCACCATCTTCGGTACAAACCGACTCAGCCTCATGAAGTCTTAGTGATACCGGTCCACCGACGAGCTTCCTTGCTTCAGATCAATAAAACGCTGCAGCATCTCTTCCCTTGCAGCTTTTGGGAAGAACTCACTATCAAATCTGGCCTTGAAGGTAGCCCAGACGATCGGTTCCACCAACATCTTTTCTTCAGCATCCCACCAATTCCTGGCGTTATCCCTCAGCTGGCGCTTCGCCAAGTCAACCCAACTAACTTCGTTGACCTTGGACATCTTCAGATTGTCCTCAATATTCCTCATCCACTCATCAGCAGCTAGTGGACCTTCAGTTCCATCAAAATATGCAGGACCCAGCTCTCTGAACTGCTTCGCCCCGGGCTCAGAGCGAGGGGCTTCCACCACCCGAGCAGCTCGAGTCGCCGGAGCATTCTGTACCTACAGAAGCACACCCTGCTGAACCTGCATCATCTGCATCATCATCCGCATCATCTCTCCGTTAGTGGGCTCCCGCTCAGGCTCCTCGTCATGAGGGAGCGCACCACTACCACCACCACAGGTGATTCGCCTTCCTGCCATCTAATGACACAGAAAACGAAACAATTAGACTCATAGCTTAGGGCTCAGATGTCGAACTTATTTGTTGGACATTCTTATATTATTATCATTATCCCGGTAAGTGCAGTTATAGAAGGACCTGCATGGGCCACCACTAAAACCTGTCACGACCCGCTTCCCTAAAATGGAGGCGAGACGTGAGAAGGTCCGCTCAAGCGTGGAGCTGTGAAGCTGCATGCCTGATAAGCGTAATTTTAGTATAAGCAGTTCCCTGTAATTGCAAACGAAACAACAACAATAATAATAATAAGACGGATATAACATACCAATCCCACAGTTTGTCCACAAAATATTCAACATCACAGAAAAGCCACCAGGCTAAAAGAAAGAGTCCAAAGGCCCAGAACAAGGCCAAACAAAAGACAAACATAACAGAGTATCAAACTAGGTGCCACGCACCGACAACCCAAAAGATCTAACAAAACTAGACGTAGACACTAAGACTGATCTCCAGTGTCTACGAAGTCCTCGCCCAACTCGGGTGCAAGCTCGGCGTCCGCAAACACCTCACCCTCAGCAGGTAACTCGAGCTCAAGGTCTAACATGCGTCACCCAAAAGAGAAAGGGGCACATGTCAGCAAGTCTGAAAGACTTGAGCAAGGAAACTGAAAGTAACTAACAACCTAGCACTTGTAACATTAAGCAATGACATGGCAGTTAAGTATGATGCAACAGTTTAAAAGAGAGGCAAGCATGCACAATGTAGCAAAAGCTACCAAATCACTAATCACTTATCATTTAACACTTATCACTTAGTGCATAGAGAGTCCACCTGCTGGCCAGCTTGTGGCTCAGTCCGCTTATCTCTATCACTATTAAACACTTATCACTTATCACTATTCACTTATCACTTAGTGCATAGAGAGTCCACCTGCTGGCCACCCGTGGCTCAGTCCGCTTATCTCTATCACTATTAAACACTAGAGATTTCGCCTGCTGGCCGGAGTGGCGGATCAGGCCAACTCGGGGCTCAGGTGGCCGCTTATCTCTTACCCCACCCATATGTGTCGAGCGTTGGGGTTTCCAACTACAGGGCTCGCTTCTGGAACACGAGCCAGGAAAATACTAGTGTTGTAGCGTGTACTACGCAATCACGATAAATAACCACTATGCAATGACATGAACAGATAATTGCGTACCGTTAATAGAATTTAAACATGATAGGCAAAATGCAATGACGTGAACATATTCGCGTACCGTTTATTTAAAGTAAATGTGACATACAAGCATGATGAGGGTGACGAACCAAGCTTCGTTGTCAAGCTAGGTCAATGGCGTCTAAACGGCTATCCTTTCACCGTTTAGTCTCTTTTATGCTAAAGCAAGGTAAATGGCCTAAGACATGGCCCAAATCAAGAGATGCAAGTTTCACTTGCCTGATACCGGGGTTGACGAGCAATGAAGATCGTCACAAGCTAACTACGGAATAGATCGCTGTTATGGCAAAACAATCATTAGAACCATGATTCTAAATCGATTTCTTATTAGAATCCTAACTTTCTAATAATCCATTTTATTAGGGTTTCACACATGTCAATGGGGGTTAAGCTTAAATTAAAGGAATCGAGTATTACCGTGAAGAGACGGAGGAGCGATGCCGAACAACCACGGCGACAGAAGAACGATCCGGCTCAGATCTGGAAATGGTGAAAAATCTGGAGAAATGGGTTTGGAGGTGGATTTTGGGGTTTTGATGAAGGTTTGGGGAAGATGAGAGGTAGGATGTGTGAATGGATGGTTTGGATGATGGATTTAGGGCTTGAAATGAAGGAATGAAGCTTGGAGGAAGATGGGGGCTCAATGGGGGAGATTTTAGGGTTTTAGGTCGTGAGGGAGGAGAAGAAAACGTTTGGAGGGGTATTTATAGGGTTTGATGTCGGCTAGGGCAAAACTAGGGTTTACAGCACTAGTTAGTCGGTCAAAGAACAACCACTGACCGACTAGTTTGGCAACTAGTCGGTCGGTCGACCAACGTAGACCGACTAAGTGTAAATAGTAGCTCAGACGAAAATTAGGATTTAGATTTAGTCGGTCGGAGAACAAATACTGACCGACTAGTTTAACATCTAGTTGGTCGATGAACGTTCTTAGACCGACTAAGAGTAAACAGTAGCTAGTGTCAAAAATAGTTGATGAGTTAGTCGGTTAAAGAAGCATTGCCGACCGACTAGTTTGCAACCTAGTCGGTCAACAAACGTTCTTAGACCGACTAACGATAAACAGTAGCTTCAGATTAAATTAGAAAGCCAACTAGTCGGTTCAAGAAGGATTTCCGACCGACTGGATCGTCATCTAGTCGGTCGGTGGCCCTTCTTATACCGGCTAATTAGCACCAAAAGTTCCGATACGGAGCGCGGAGCTCCGGGATTGATTCCTAAGACTCCTAGGCTTGATCTAACAGTAAGATACGACCGTTATGAAGTCCGTCACGAATGACATACTCTGAAATCGACGATCCTAAGGAAGAAACGAGAAAACACGACGAAACGATCGAAAATGAAAGTCGAGGAGACGAAAACCACGCATGAGGAGAAAATCCACCAAAACATATATTATAATATAATAAATCCAGATACAAGAAAACCAGTCGTTACACAGAGAGAAACCTGAAGAGAAGACCAAATCTTCCACACCATTAGCTCTTCAAGCTAACGACGACGATCTTGATGAAGAGCAAGCTTTAATGGTCAGAAACTTCAGGAGATACATTCAAACTGATCAAGGAAGAGCTGAGATGGGAAAAAGGTTCATTCGTTCTAATAATTCTAATTTTGGTAGAAATTTCTCTGATCAGAAAGCTATTAATAGAAATGAATGTTTTAAATGCAGGAAGAAAGGGCACCACATAAAAGATTGCCCACAACAACACACAGCTCAAGTTGCAAAAGGAAAAACGAAAGTGCTGACGTGGGACATGGATAGCGAAGCTGAGGAGGAGGATGATGAAAATGAAGCCCACTCCTGCATGGCATTAATGGCCAAACACAATGAGGTAGAATCTCCCACTAAAGCTGAATTCTTAGAAATCTGTAAAGGAATGCAACATAGAATTGATGAGCTTGAAGCTGATGTGGAATGTTATAGGAATGATAATTTTGATATGCAACAAACTGAGTATGGCATGTCTATAGAAATGAAAAATCTTAAACAAGAGCTTGTTGCATGCAAATCTACCATCACCATTTTAGAAAAAGAGAAAGCTAGCTTGCCTGAAAAAATTGATTGTCTTTCATGTCCCTCTTTATTAAAGGATATTAGCATGTATAAGCTAGATAAGATAAAGCTTGAAACTAAAAATGAATTGCTTTCTGAAAAGATTAACATGCTAAATCTTGAACTTAAGAAAAAAATGAGGGATTTTGAAAAGAAAGAAGAGGAAAACAAGCGAGCTTTCGTTAGTAAATGCACTTTGCTTGTGAACGAAAATGATCATTTGAAATCCAAAGTTGATAGTTTAGAATTGTCATTAAAGAGATTTTCCATTGGTAAATAAAATTTGGACATTATACTTGGAAATCAACTTTATGGCAATAATAGGCGAGGACTAGGATATGGTCTTAAAAATGTTGAAAAATCAAAATATAGAAAAGTTCACATTGAATCAACAAAGGTTGGAAATTTTCATGCTAAGTGCTTTACATGTGGATGCGTTGGTCATACTTCATATCATTGCAAATATAGGAACAAAAATATTAAGTTCAAACAAATATGGGTTCCTAAATCTTTGATGACTAATGTGAGTGGACCTTGTTGGATTCCAAGGTCACACACGACACCTCTTTTGTAGGTGGATGGAAATTTGACGTGGAGCGATAAATTGAATGTCTCATTACTTTTTAGCTCCTTAGTCAAACGGCGATGCGAAGGTATATCTCATTCTTTGAACTTAATGAATATCTTCATAGTTTTTTTTTGTGCATGACTTTTCTTTGTTTGAGTGCTAGTAGTTGCATTGCTATGTGTGCATGATTCTTTTTGTTTGTGTGATTGCATCTCATGTTTGCTTTAGTACTTCATGCATTAAAAAAAAAATAATAAAAATAAAAAATAAAAAATAAAAAATTTGGTGCTTAAATGCGTATCTTTCACTTTGATTCATTAAAAGGAATTCATGAATGATTTTCATATGTATGTAGAAATTGGTGTATTATTGCTTTTGCCACATGCGCATGTTCATCTTTCTAAATATTCATGGCATATTCAATGAGTGAAAATAACTGGATTTCTACACCACCTACTTCACTTCCACATGTATTATTATTGTTGCACATTTGGAGATATCGTTTATGAAGTATGGAAAGTGAATGTAGGAGGAAAACTTAACTGAAAATCTAAGGGATATGATATACCTTGCCATGGATAAAAATTGAGCAAAAGAAAGTGTTGTTATAAGTATTTTAAAAAAACGAAAAGGAAGAATAATTGCTCTGTATGAAAAATGGATACAATCCGTGGCAACGGTATTACCCACGAGTATCCAACATAAGCTTTATGGGTAAACTTTAGCGTTGGTGTATTTACTCGTCAAGCAATGCCACCCCCACATCTAAGAGTCCTTTTAGGCTATGTTTTGGGGTGTGGTACCTTGAACTCATTTTTAATGAGGTGGGAAAAATCAATCCTAGGTGATAGAATGTTATTTGGAAAATGTGGATTGGTTCCGGTTGACTTTCTTAATGATTCTCCCTATGTGCTTCAATTTTAATCGTCACACTTTACATGTTGGTGTTGAAGTTTTAGTTATTTAATTTCATCGGAATTTGACATGATAATTCTATGATTATATGCATGCAATTGTTGGTAATGGTTAATAATACTCTCTTTTTGCATGGTATATGTTTTTGACTTCGTGTTATAACTTTTGATGATAACAAAGGGGGAGAAAAATTTGGGAAGATTTGGTATATGGTACTATGTGAAATTGTGGTATGTGATATTAATGCTCATGAACATATGAATGCTTGATTAAGGGGGAGCATGCATATTGTTCACATCGGTGTTTGCACATCATTGTATCGTATTGTATTTTATATCATCATTGACACTTCCACACACACTATTTGGAACTTTATTGTGCAAATCTTATACTTAGTTTGTTATCATCAAAAGGGGGAGATTGTTGGTAGCAACGATCTGTGAACTTCGTGTTTGATGATAACAAACGTGTGTGAACGTTTTTAACGTGTGTATTGAGTGTTTCAGGAACGACGAACGTATGATTTACTCATGGAGGGACTTGGTCAATGTGCAAAGGAGAACAGGGAAGTACCAAATTTTATTATATACTTATATGCCATGTTTTTTAAGCTAATCACAAAATGCTCTCACATTTTAAAATGAGACTGGGCCATGTTTTTTTATAAGCTAATCACAAAATGCTCTCACATTTTACAACGTGCCTGGGCCTTAATTTGCTAAAAGGTATGTTGACAAAATTGTTTTGATTGCTCTTTTTAAGAAGGCCTGCACATGAAAAAACAGAATCAGAGAGCACATGCTAGTAGTAATAAAAAGCCCTTTGATAACCAAGCCGTACTCTCCTGTTTTGATTAAAAAATGCTGAACCCTAAGAGCCGCACTTCTCATATATTTAATATTGATCAAATATTTACGAGGAGCAGTGCACAACATTTTTTTACGCATCATCATCTCTCCTTTTAAACCTAGAGAGAACCGAAAAAAGGAGAGAGCCTGAGCCGTTTTTTTGGTGAGAAACCCTCCTATTTAAGTACCCCTTGGGGAGCCTCATCTCACCTTGGGGGCCGAGTTTAAAAAAAGGGTGTCTCCCTCTGAAAACCTAAAGGAAGCCGCCAGTTCATAGAAGAAATTCTTTGAGGAGAAACACAAAAAAATTCCGAACGCCAATAAAAACTCCAGTGCCGCACTTTTGTTTTTAATCTCCAAACCCCCTCCGAAAGTTAGAGAGAAGGAGAGGAGCAAGTTTTTTTTGGCCGCATGACCTTGATGGTCTTTGGGGAAATATAATACATGGCGTTTTTTTTGGGGACAGCCGCAACTTGAAGGAGACCAAGCCGCAGGAGCTCTCTTCCGAATTTCTAAAGGGAAGAAAGGAAAATTCCTTTGTCCCCTGTTTGTTGCAACACTTGTTTTAATATCTCTTACACATACTTTTGATTGTTGCAGGCACGCATAAAATTGGAGAAGCATTTTCAGCCGTCTTCATTGACCAAGTGTCGCACCTTTCTGTTTTTGCCAAGTGCAAACAACAGGATTCATTTTCTTGAGGTCTTTCGCAGGGAATCAACAAATAAGTGGAGAAGGAGAGCCTCGTTCATCAAACAAAGAAAAAGAGAGCCTCGTTCATCAAACAAAGAAAAACAATTCCACTGAGGTTTTCCTTTTAAAATGTTTCATCTTGATTAAAGGGTTAAGCCTCCACTTTTGTGTTTTGCAGGGAAAAGCAATTTTGGATTAAATAGAAGCATCTTGATTAAAGAATTAAATGGTTCCTCTCTCCTTATCACAAAGGCACGCAAGTACACAAAAGCCAATTGATTCATTGTGTCAGAATGTGTGCCAACCATTCTTCAACAATCACTTGCCGAAATTATTTTCCGTGAGGGCGCAACATCAGAGAGCCGCAACCTGAGTTGCACGTCGAGACGACGACTACTTGTCAGATTGATCTGATCTGTGCTTATTGGCAGAGACGACTACACAGACACGATCTGAGCATCCCTAAACTCCATACTTTATATCTGTGTTATTTGTGTATCGATCTCTGTTAGGGGAAACTTTTACCTTTTGTGTTACTTTTGGGGACCTGACGACTTGGGAGTCGTCACGGAGGGAGAGCATCTGACTAGATTGATAGTGTAGAGCATATAGTGTGCGTACGAGCTAGGTGAGAGTTGATTTGGGATCTTGACTCATTGTAGCTGTACAGGATTACATATCTATCTAGTATTTTCTTTCGGGGGCTGGAGTAGGTCGTGGGGACGACCGAACCAGGGTACATCTGTGCGTATTCTGTGATTGCTTTTTTATTTCCCTGTCTGTGCCTATAACTACGTGGGATTGTTCGTGGGTTGCACGAATATTTTTTATTAGCCTATTCACCCCCCTCTAGGCTACGATCCAGATCCAACAGGAGGAATCTGGTAGTGTACATCGAAGACATGTTAGTTAAATCAAAAAGCTCAATAGATCATATTGCTGACTATCGAATACCTTTGAAGAGAATTGAAGGCACAACCTTAGATTGAATCCTTCTAAGTGTACCTTTGGTGTCCAACGTGGGAAATTCTAGTTTCATGATCACGAACTGTGGAATTGAGGTCAACACTGACAAGATTACAACACTAATTAACATGAAGGATCCTAACACCATCAAGAAATTCTAGAGATTAAACAGGCAGATCGCTGCTCTCAGACACTTTTTGTCTAAATCAGCAAAGAAAACCCTTCATTTCTTCAAAGTTTTGAGGAAGGCCATAGCCCAACCTAAAGGTGAAATGAAGATTATTGAATGGGATAAGGATCAGTTAGCTGGCAACTACTAAGCATTTACTTGGTGACTACCAAGGAAGCAGTTAGCTTGGCCCTGGTCAAATAAGAGTCTGGAGTGCAATGACCAATCTATTACCCTAGCCGAATTCTTAGAGGGGCCGAGGTTAGATATAATTGGATAGTGAAGTTGGCTTACACACTTGTCTTGTCAGTAAGTAGGCTCAGAATGTATTTCCAAGCTCACACCATTCTAGTCTTGATTGATATTGCTTTAGAACAAAATTTGAAAAGACTTGAGCGGTCTGGTGGAATGCTAAATAGGGGAGTTGACGTCCCCTAGTTTTTGATCATGCAAGTGTGTAATAGGATTGGGGATACCAGATTTAAATATTTATACCGCAAGCGCACGGTGTTGTAGTGTGGCTTGGGGGTCGAACACAGGGAGGCATGGTTGTGCTTGTGTCAAAGAGGAACCGGTTCACCCTATGGGTGAGCTAGCCCGAACGATCGATGGTTGTCACGGAAAATAGATGCGAGGGATAAACAATATAAAAGGAAACCTAGGACTTTGGTTTCCACCCTATCATGTGTTCTGGCTATTACGACCTACGTATAGGAATACGATCGGATTTAGGGTTTAGTGGTGAGACGTTGCCTTTAAGAGTGCTACCAGCGTCCCATGGGCCCGATATTCCCGTCGATGCCCAGGATGATACGCTGGACTACCCGGGTTTGGTCGGTGGGCATTGTAGGATCCTGCCAAAACAGAGTTAGGATCGATAAATGAAGTTTAGACTTACGCTTGCGTATGCGGCACGGTAGTCTACGAACTTCGCCTTCGGATTCGACACGACGGATCGAGTCTTCTCACGAACGGAGTAAGGCTACTAAATCCACAATCTAAATCTCTACTTTTAGATTAAGAACTTGGATAGAGGGAGAAGAAGTATTTCGGCAGAGCTTCGCTAGAATGAATATGCATGCAAGAATGCCATGCAAAGTGTAAGAAATGGCTTACCCTTGGGACTTATTTATAGCCCCCAAGGTAGTTATTTTAGGGTAAGTTGTTCCTTTGGAACAACTTAATTAAGGTGTACCATGATACATGGCACATTATAAGCTTAAGTTGTACCATATGCATGGTACAACATAAGCTTAAGATATTCCCCCTTTATTAGCCATATGTCGCATGCACTTATGCATATATAATGCGACTTTCCCACTCATCCAGAGATCCTCTCCGCAAGGGAACAGATTCCCTTCGTACACGACTTCGTGTACGTGACGTTCGAGGTCCGTATTCCCTCGTACATCCCCCACAAGGGTGTACTAACGTCTTCCATATCCAACATCTCCCACTCACACTTGAGGGGATTGTAAGAGAACGTCTTTCTCTTAGTTCTTTCATCTATCATACCGAGAAATATACCGTGCGACCGTCATGCGTGTAGAGTCTGTTGTTGTGCACTTGTTAGAGATACACAACGACCTCGAAGGTGCAAAGTTGAGTAGATCAACGCATGCTTTACCCTAGATTATTTCTTCACATTTCTTATACTTTATATTCAACAATTGAATCCCATCTGGATCACAATTGGCTGGCCAGCTTTGAATCATTAAAGTCCAAATGTGAATATGAAATCAATCTTCCTCTTCTTGCGAACCTTCTGATCTTGATTAGACTCGCTTTTCTAACGTGCCCCGCCGAGCCGAATTATCATAGCCCATAAGTAACACGCTAAGATAGCGATCATCTCGTCAAATCTAAAGGAACCAATTGGAGTCCTTGATGGTAAGAGTTAAGGCCCATATGGCCTTTGAGTCTCACATAATAGCAAACACTATTGCTACTAACTCAGTGGTCGAAATGCATACGTGGTATGAACACGTATTACAACATCGCTCCTTTCCCAGGGAGTGTATGTCTCAATGATGTTGTAAGGATGATGATCAGACACCACAATGTCTGATTTTTAAGTCCCTTATTCTACTCAAATAGTCCTTTGGACTCACATCCCGCATTTAGACAGATAGGATTTCCGAAAAATCCTCTTAGATCTTTTGTAAGCATCCATATGATGCAGATCTTTTATGCGACCATTTTGTTTAAGTCATAACTCTTAAATCATCCGTCTGATGATTTTGACTTCAAACAGGTCTCATCTCTATTCCATCCGTCTGATAGAATAAGGCGGTTGCTCATGTGAGAGAGCCAACCTCAATCTGTCCGACATACTAGAATTCAGCTGAGATTTCAAAAAAATGTACACAAACATTTCTTAAGAAATTCATATGCAATGTTTGAAAAAGAACTTATTCTTTTATTAATTTTGATCATTTACAGACATGGGAATTTACATTGGTACAACTCAGCTCTTACGCAATCCTTGGGATGATAAGTGTTTATAAAACACATTTCTGGGGATCGTTTTCGTAAGCTGATCCTCTATCATCTCATGCGTAGATATGTACCTTATGTCTACCTTCTTGGTTTTATCATAGTCTTTTGCAAATCTGCAGTTCCTTTAAGATACTGCATTATCCTCTTAACCGCTTTCCAGTGTTCTTGCCCTGGGTTGGATTGGTAACGACTTACCATTCCAACGGCAAAAACAGATGTCCGGTCTTGTATGCATCATAGCGTACATAAGACTATCAACTGTACTGGAATATGGAACTTTTTCCATAATTTCCTTTTCCTTTTGGTTCTTTGGACATGATTTCAGATATAAATTATCGCATCTGCTTATAGGAGTATCAATTGGACTTGCAGTCCTACATATTAAACCGTTCTAGAACCTTCTTTAAATAAGTCTCTTGTGAAAGAGAAAGAAGTTTCTTCGAACGATTCCTTGAAATCTTAATTCCAAGGATATATGTGGCTTCCCCATGTCTTTCATCTCAAAACTGATGAAAGTCAAGCCTTGATATCCATCACAAAGCCCTTGTCATTTCTGGTTATTAAAATGTCATCTACATATAGAGACATAATAACATGCTTGCTTTTAATCCTCTTGATATATACGTAGTTATCTTCATCAAGCATGGAAAATCCATTTGATAAGACAACTTCTTGAAATCGTATATACCATTGCCTCGAGGATTATTTAAGACCATATATGGGCTTATGAAGTTTACAAACCTTATGTTCGTTTCCTTCTTTTACAAACCCTGTTGGTTGTTCCATATAGATCTCCTCGTCCAATTCTCCATTGAGAAAGGCAGTCTTTACATCCATCTGATGTAATTCGAGGTTTAAGCAAGCTACCATTGCCAGAATTAGGCGAATCGAGGTAAAACACATAACAGGTGAGAAGGTCTCTTCGTAGTCTAACCTTCCTGTTGCGTAAAACCTTTCGCGACAAGGCGAGCTTTATATCTATCTATAGAGCCATTAGCCTTATGCTTGATCTTGAGAACCCATTTGTTCCCAATTGCTCTATGTCCTCTGGGTAAGTTAACTAAGTCCCAGACTTGGTTAACTTTCATGGATTTTCATTCCTCCTTCATCGCTTCTATCCATTTGTCTTTTGCAGGGACTGATACAGCCTGTTTGAAAGTAGCAGGCTCGTCATCATCTTGTAGTAAAGTCATAAAAGTTTGCGGAAATTCATCCTCAAATATTAGAGGAGCCAACCTTGTATGACTACTACGTCGTATTTGAGATTCTTCAAGTCCTTGTTGACTTGAGTTTAGATCAATTCTAATATCACTCCCACTTGGAATGTCGTTAGAATTGCTCCCACTTGGATCATTATTCCCGTATGGAATAGGATAATCGTCATTCGTATAATCCATTGGTGAAGGTTGAAACGTATTTTCGTTTTCACCAAGAATTCTCCCACACGAATGAGGTAATCCTTCTTGATCATAAATCTCAAATAGGGATAAGTCCCGACTTATCTCGCCCTGTCTTAGAAACTCGTTTTCCAAGAAAGTGACATCCCTCGACTCAAACTCAATTAGCCCACCATTGTCTTCCTGACTAACATAAAACATAACCTTTGGAGTTTTCTGTGTATCGTATAAAGATACATTTCCTTCCCCTTGATCCAAGTTTGCCATACTTATGGGAGGAAATATGTGCGTAGGATGCACAACCCCAAGGTTTCAAAATGTTTAAGTCAGGAGACCTTTGGTTCCACAACTCATAAGGAGTGGAGCTAACTGATTTCGAGGGTACGCGGTTCAAAATGAAAGCGGTCGTCAATAATGCATCACCCCAAAAGGTGATTGGCAAGTTAGCTTGTGCCATCATTGAACGGACCATTTTTCATTAAAGTCCTATTCCTCCTTTCTGCAACACCAATTTGTTGAGGAGTATAAGGCATAGTTACCTGATGTACTATGCCTTTTTCATCACAAAGTTCCTTTAAACTTGTTGATTGATATTCACCGCCCCTATCGGTTCGCACGACCTTAATCTTGCGATCTAATTGATTCTCCACTAAACTCATATAGTTTTTAAAGCAGGTTTAGTGCTTTCACTTTTGTGGGATATCAAATAGATATGACCGAATCGGGTGAAATCATCAATAAAAGTGATGAAATAGGATTTCCCGCGTCTTGTCTTGACATTCATCGGACCACATATGTCCGAATGGATAAGCTGTAATGGAACCTCGGCCCTTGTGCCGGTTCCAACCGGCTTGCGACAAGATTTCCTCACAAGGCAATGTTCGCAGGTCGACATTTCAACCTTTGAAACATTGGATAGAAGGCCACGTTTGGCAAGTCTATCCATACGCGTCGGTCCAATATGACCAAGCCTTGCGTGCCAACAAATTATATTAGACTCATTAGTCAAAGAATTTGTCACAAGGAAATTTTCATTACATGAGGAATCATACATTGTACTTATTACAATAAATCCTTTGAAATACAAACCCAGTACCAATAAAGGAATTATTACAAAATAGGTCCATATTACAATCATGAAGGAACCAACTATAACCAAGACCCATTAAATTGACCACAGTTTTAATATTCCTTTGAATATATGGAATGAAGAGAACATCATGAAGTAGGAGAGTGTGGCCGTTGTCCAAGACTAGCTTGCGAGTCCCAACGCCTTTCACTTCAACACGTGTGTTGTTTTCTACATTGATTCACTTCATTCCTTGGGGTATCCGGTGATACTCCACGAAGGACCGTCTGTCCCTTGTTATGTGATTGGTGGCACCTGAATCAATTATCCCAGAATGGATTAGATTCCTCAAGAAATATTGAACTAGAAACACATATGTAACTAGTATTACAAGTTACCTCGTCACTTCCACTCGTACACGAACGAGCATAGTGACCGAGCTTGTTGCACTTGAAGCACTTGATCCTTTTCAAGTCTTTCTTCTTGTGCCATTTCTTGTGCCCACCCTTATGTTTGGGTTCCTTGGTAGACTCAGGTTGCTTATTATGTTCATTAGAAGACTTCGAACGATCTTTACGTTTCTTTCCCCCGTGTGAGGAACTAGCAACCATGTGCACTTCTGCACTTGGCTTGGCAGCCGCAAGCCGCTCTTCCTCTAATTCGAGGTGCTTCGAAACATCGTTGAAGGTCTTGATGCTCTCATTATGAGTGAGATGCATCTTCATCTGATCCCACCCATTTGGTAGGGAACGTATGACTGCTTGGATTTGTTGCTCATCCGTGAGCACATGACCTGCGTCCTTTAACTCTGAGATAAGGTTCGCCATATGTCGCAGATGTTTCCCCATGGAATGATCTGGACGTTTCTTATATGTATCGAACCTTATAGTTAAGGCACGAAGTTTGGACACCGATGTGCCACCGAACATCTCCTCTAGCTTGGACCATATGTCCATGGCTAGGTCATGTTCTCGGAAGATGCGCATTATGTCATCAGCCATACTGCTTAATAACGTAATGCGCGCTATCTTGTTCTTCCGAGACCAAGCATCAAAAGCTTCCTTGTCTCGTCGGTGTTGGGCCGTAGTGCCCAACTCGGGTTCAATCATAACGTTCTTTAGAGTTTCGAGCACTTCTTGCTCCTCTAGAACGTATTGTATCTTGATAGACCAAAGTTTGTAATTATCACCGTTGAGTTTTTCACCTTTGTTTAACTCAGCGACGATATTCTTTGAAGCAGAAGACATTTTACTTTTAAAATGCTGCAAAAGACATAAAAACCAAAGGTTCGATCAAAAATCATTGCATAAATTTCTTATATACATAGTCATCATACATTTTCATGATTCATTAGTCTCGGCCAGCGGACCGACCAGGGAAATGGCTAAGTCATGGTTCACTACCCCCAGACTAACTGAGGTGTCCCACAAACTAGTCCAAAAGACCACTGGTCGAATCATGATCCATTGAGATAATGAATCAATCGAATGTGAAATTTCAGACTAGTTTAATATCACTCCCACTTGGAAAAAAATCCCACTTGGAATGATATTATTACATTTGATAAGTTACTTTCGAAAAATATTGAAAAATATTACTCTAGAATCGAAAAGGTCACTACGTTTTCAATCACCATCTAGAGTAACTTTCAATATTTCCCCATCACTTTATCAAATAGAAGTACTCGTATAGTACTTTGCAACGGAAAAGCGTTTTTGAAAACGTATTTTTCAAAACGTATGAAAACGTATTTTTCAAAAAAAAATGTATATTTCAACTTAGTACCCTTATGATACTAGTGAATTATTCGGCACTTCGTGACCATTTGTCGGGAATGAGCCGTAGCCGTGCCTAAGTCGGATCCCCCTTTTGGGTTTTTTCTGCAAACTATCGTCGCCGGCTCCCGTATGGATCCAGGCGTTTCCCCCCGTATGAGAGAATTTTGGCGCAGACGACTGTTGCTTGGCCCCGTATGGGCTAGTCGGCACGTTCATGTTCGACCAAGGCCTTTTGCCGAAATTGGTCTGCATCACTCCCGGCCAGGGCCCCTGCCCTGGCCGAGGTTGGCCAAGGGCCTCTACCCTGGCCGGCCAGGGGCGGCCTGCGGCTGCCCTGGCCACTGCCAGGGCCGACCGGGCCACTGGCCTGGCCTCAGCCAGAGGCCGGCCAGGCCTCTGCCTGGCCTGGCCTAGGCCAGAGGCCCCTGGCCGGGGCCAGGGCACCTGCCCTGGCCTCGGCCGGGGCGGCCAGGCCCTGGCCTGAGGCCAAGGCACTGCCCTGGCCTCTGCCAGGGCGGCCAGAGGCCCCTGGCCGGGGCCAGGGCCCCTGCCCTGGCCTCTGCCAGGGCGGCCAGAGGCCCCTGGCCGGGGCCAGGGCTCCTGCCCTGGCCTCGGCCAGGCCCTGGCCGGGCCAGGGCCCCTGCCCGGGCCGCGGCCAGGGAGGCTAGGCCCTAGCCTGGCCGCGGCCAGGGCTCTCTGGCCCTGGCCAGGGCCGGCCAGGGCCGGCCGGCCATGGCCATGGCCGGCCATGGCCCGGCCATGGCTTTATTAGCCTTGACCGGCCATGGCCCTTTGGCCATGGCCGGTCTCCCCCCTTCATAGGGTTGCCGCACACCCCGTCGGAGGGGTGGCCGTGGTGGTTATTGGCCGTAGCCAACCCCCTCCGCATGAGGAGGGGGGTTGCATGGCCTTCATAGCCCATTTGGCCATGGTGCACACGCACTAAAATTCATCTTCCCCGATGGGAATAACTACCATCTTCTTCTACGGTGAAGCACCCGTTCGTCGAGAAAGTAGTTAGCCTCCAATGGTCGTATGCCAAAAAATTAACCCACTTCAAAAATTCGTAAACTACGCGCTCCACATGAAGAGAGCGCCCATTCCCTATGAATGGAGACTCAGCATCCATGAAGAGAGCGAGTTTGACGATATGAACGGTCGGTTCTTCCCGTTACGGAGAGTTCCTGCCATATCCATAATGACAGAAGACCCTAACGTGAAAAGAACAACCGCTGCGTTCTCTCCGTCACGAAGCGTGCCTACCATATCCGTAATGGTAGGATACCCATTCGTGAAAAAGACAACGACTCGTTCATAGTTTCGACGGGGCGGCGGTTTGACCGGGGCGAACCCTCAAATAATGGGAGACGCGGCGATCAGATAGCCGTCCGTTTGAGATTCGACGGTCGTGCAGCAGTGCAATCGAACGAAGAGCAGCTCATTTGAAGCAGGCGATGTGGACGTGCGGGGACCGTTCGATGCTGATCCAACAGAGAGAATAAGGCCCGAACGCGAGTCGAAGAGCGGGCGAAGCGGCCGAGTATTGGCCGTCCAATCCTTGATCCAACGACCGAGAGCTCACCCTGAATCGAATTCGGATCATTCGACGCGAAGCGGGCAGAGCACGATTTTTAAAGCACACGTGGCGTTCCCACGTTGAATCCCGCTTGGATGAGTGGCCTATATTCGCACCGGCCCGATTTAGTGGGTTTTATTCGAAATATAAGCGGGTTTGAACCCGTTAACCCCCTAAAACCTGCAATGCTATTATTTAAGCGTATTCTAGGGTTTTTGGGGGTATCCTTGCGTATTTTAGGGTTTTTGAAGCGGCTACTGTACGTATTTCTCTGAGGGAAGTTGCTGATAAATTCCAGAGGCTATTTTCCTTATTTCCAGAGAGTTTGGGTGTCTATCTTGGAGTTTTGGTGATAAATTCTTGAACTTATACTCCGTATTTGGTGCTTTTTCATTGTATTTCGATACTTGAACAATGTATTCATCTACGAATTGTGATTTTTCTTGCACCATGAATAGCTAATCTTCTTGTGCTATGGTTGTGATGTAATTAGGAGTATGTAATCGTAGAATTTCATGTCTTTACCTTTAAAATCATGTTAAAATTGCTCGCAACATTGATTTCTACATCGTATTTGTTGGGTATTGCTCATTGTCGATATTATTGATGTTCCCAATGGCTAGGTGATGTGTCCATATTTTCTACTATTTTCATATCATTATTTCATTGCATCTCATGTCATTTTCGCATCCAACTCCCTTATTTTACTACGATATTACATTTCTGACAATATCTTCGAGTTTTGTAGTGTTTTGTGAGTTTTCAGGGATTTTGGAGTGATTTGGGACCCCACTTGGGTATGGACACATCCGACATGCTCGTGAGGTCATTGGCGAGGCTCTGGAGGAGTTCGTCACACTTATGGAGCCATTGGAGGAGAAGAGAGAGAGCAGAGGAGAGAGAGACAGCCCCCAGCAGCTCCCCAGACAGTTTCCCAGAAAATGTTCGGTCCGAGAAGCTCAGCTGCTCGACCGAGCAACTTCAATTTGAGAAGAGAGCTGATACAGGTTGATCGGACCGAGCAGTTCATCTGCTCGATCGAGTAGCCTCAAATTTCACAGCTGAAGCAGTCCAGCGACACGGCCCGAGCAGCTGACCAAATCGACCCCTACTCGGACCGAGTAGAGCTTACTCGGTCTGGGTAGGCAGAGCGACGATTTCGAAGATTTTTAATTCCCTGTAGTGCTCGGTCGAGCAGCTCATCTGCTTGGGTAGAGCCATCGAACGAGCAGTGCATTGCTCGACCGAGTCATATACTAGGTCGGTAATTCCAGGGCCATTTTTGGTAAGTTTTCTGAAGCCGCGATGCGCATGATTTTTGCACTGAAAGATCTGGGAGCTGGGCGACTGAAGGGAGGCGACTTTGATTAGAGTTTTTTGTATAGTTTTTGACGGGAGCTTAGGCGATTTTGTAGGGATCAGGAGATTAATTTTTGTAAGCGAATTCTGGATCGAAACTTGGAGAATTATTTACTTTTATTCTTGATTGTTCTTGCGCTTGGGATCTTGGAATTTTTCTGGATCTATAATCTGTAATTTCTATTGATTTCTCGCTGTAAGTCTTTTATCACTATTCTTTCGATTGTTATAATGTTTTCGTCTCTGAGAATGATGTTTTTGTCCGTTACTATTGCGATGTGTGAATAGATTCTTTCTCGGGTTGATGGGTTAGCCCTAGGATCCTAGAGGAAAATATAGATTTGGATCCCTATATTGAATTGGGGACTTAGGGAAGTATTTCGGTAGATCCTATCGAATCCATAGATAACCCATACTGAGATCATGCCCACGGTCTGTGGAATTGATGTGCTTAAGGGGTATCTAGGGATTCGAATAGGAAAATCGGTGGATCCAACCAAGGCTCGTGACCATGCCCGGCTCGCACCTTGAGGGGATCCATCGACGAACTATACAGCTACCGTTGATGGCTACAGCCATTGCGTCAATGAGAGCCATCGAAATACCCCGCAATTCTAACCCACGAGAGTGGTATGAATTGGGAGAGTAATTCCCTAGCCCTAATGCAATGCAAGGATCCTATCCCAACGTCGACCTCCAACGATCCTAGTGCTAACGCCATAGTCCCTTTTATTAATATTACAACATCAACACACAACCAAATCTTTTACCCCGATAGCTGTCTCACTTCAAGACTTAGAAATAAACTGAGAATCCATTGATACTATCACAATCCCTGTGGGATTCGATATCATTTATACTATATCTCGACACCATCCGCTTGCGGATTGAGCCCGAAATTGAAGCCTAAGGGCCATACCATGCCTGGCGATCGTGCCACCGCCAGGTGGAACCTAGGTGTAGGTTTCGGGTGCGTCAAGTTTTTGGCGCCGTTGCGGGGGACAGCAATAGTGTTCTATCTCTGTTTATTTTTATTTTGTGAAGTTTGCTAGCATTCTAATCATTTCTCACCCTTCCATCATTTTTATTCTTTTTATTTATTTTGGTGCTACTGACGGTATTTATCTGAGTTTTGTTGGTGCATGAACACTCGCTACATGGGGTCTACTAGAGAATTATTGTTCGATCCTGAGATCGAGAAGACAGCCAGGGCTTTGAGAGCCTCTAGTAGAAGTTCGTCTCCCTCTGCTCAGATGGCAGAAAACAATCCTCCTCCTCCTCCTCGCACCGGGTCCCCATCAGGGACCACATGAAACCAACTTTTGGGAACAACTCCTCTATTCTCAGACCACAACTGACGGCAGCGAGCTTCGAGCTCAAGACGGGGTTGATTAATCTGATGCAGCAGGATCCCTTCCACGGGCATCCACATGAAAATCCCAACCATCACATTGACACCTTCCTGGCAAAGTGTGATACGTTCAAGGCGAAGGACGTTAGTGATGATGCTGTGAAGCTACGGCTTTTCCCGTTCACTTTAAGGGATATAGCCTCATATTGGCTCCGGGCCCACCCTCCCAACCATTTCACCACCTGGGAGAAGCTTGCGCTAGCATTCGTGAATAAGTTTTATCCACCTCGAAGACGATCCGGATCCGAGGAGCTATTTCTAACTTCAAGCAGCTCCACAAGAGTCACTTTACGAGGCATGGGAGAGGTTCAAGGACCTCCAACATCAGTGTCCTCACCATGGGATCTAGCTCTGGGTTTTGGTGCAGAGCTTCTACAACCGGCTCCAGCCTAGCACCAAGATAATCATCGATGCTGCGGTGTAGGATGCCCTACTTGATAAGTCTCCTGAGGAGGCTATTGACTTGTTGGAGCACATGGCGGCCAACACTCAGCAATGGAACGATGAACAGACTGTTGTGACCCAGACTTCCAAGGTCAAGGTCGCTAGCCACTTGGATTCTCTCATCGAGACCTTGTGCAAACAGGTGGCCTGCATTGAGCAGCGTCAGTACTCCATCCCTGCTTCACCCAGCACATCGTACCATCCTATAGAGGAGTATGTAGATCAGGGATATATCCCTTGTGAGGCCCACTACGATGGTGCTGAGACATCTGAGACCGTACAATATGTCCAAGGAGAGGGACAGAATTAGTGGCAGCATCCAGCTGCCAGGAATCACCCGGGGTTTTCCTACGGAAATCCAAGTGGAGGGTTGCAACCTCCGCAATTCCAGAGACCTCCTCATCCTCAACAACAGCAGCAGAGCCAGCAGCATGGTGGATTTAGGCCAGCTGGGCCCTACCGACCGTCGGGTTATCAGTTCAACCGGTCGCCCCAGCAGAACTATGCCCCCAAATCCACCCAAGTCCAGTCTTGAAACCACACTGGATACTTTCATGAATGGCCAGATCCGCTTCAATAAGGACACTTTGAACCAGTTCAAGACTATAAATTCTTCACTTGATGAACTGATGGGTCAAATGTCGCAACTTTTGAAGAATCAGGGGAGATTGCCCTCACAGCCGAAGACAAACCCGAGAGCCCAAGCAAATGCCGTGGTTTCAGTGACCACACGTGGAGGACGGGTGACTGACCTCGTCATGGTCCCGGTGTTAAATAAGGAGAGATTCAACATTGAAGAAGCCGTCGATGATGGCGATAGAGAAGAGGCCACTGAAGGGCCAATCATTATTAAGGAGAAAGCAGATGCCCCTCCCGTCATACCTACTACGACGCCGCCTCCCGTCGATTCATCCAAGAGTAAAGTATCCTGACCTCCCCCTCCATACCCACAGAGGCTAGCCCTAGCCAAATTGGAAAAGAAATACTCCAAGTTCATGGAGTTATTAAAGGGAATTCAGCTGAACATCCCGTTTATGGACGCCATCACGGAGATCCCGATCTACGCTAAATTTTTGAAGGATCTCATCACGGGAAAGAGGAAGCTCGAAGAAATCAAGCTATTGGAGGATTCCACCTCCGTCATTAAAAATCATCTCTCTCGGAAGCTGCCGGATCCGGGGAGCTTTACCGTGACATGCTTCATTGGAGGGATGCCTATCAGCAGAGCGTTGATTGACTTGGGAGCTAGCATCAGTTTGATGCCCCTCTCCATCTTCAAGAGACTTCAGACGGGGAGTGAGTTAGAACCAACAAGCATGTCCATCCAGCTCGTCGATCATTCCATCACCTACCTGGTGGAGATAGCAACGGACGTCATCCTCCAAATACCCCCAGGACTATGTGTTTCAGTCGACTTCATTATCATGGATATTCCTGAGGGAGGGAGCTCCCAACTTATACTCGACCGCCCCTTCATGGTGACGGCCGGTGTTCTGATAGACATCCGAGAAGGGACCATCTCTCTCAACGTAGGGGATATTGAAGCTGAGTTCCGGCTACAAAAACCGATGAGAGAGCGAGCCCATGAAGAAGGAGCCAGCTATCTGGAGCTTCTTGAAGACGAATCCATTGAGGATTTTACTTCCGAGGGGGTCATGAAGGACCCAATGAAGACAAGCATCGACCATGACGGCGACCCAACTACAACAAAGCAGTCGCCGCATACATCCAAGTATTGGATAAGGAATTTCAACGTCCTTCCCCTAATCACAAAGGACTGGAGACCATATGTTACGTGGAGGAGAATCTTGAAGTAGGCGGAAATCAAATGCCGTTGGATTGCACCATTACGAAGATTGACACGCGACTACTGCGAGCACCAAATGAGAATTGATATATTAGAGGGAGTCGAGCTCATGACTGAAAACGAGTGCTTATTGGGAGGCAACCTAATTTCTTAGATTTTGGATTTTTTTTCTCGGTTTCTTATTTTTTATTTTTATTTCGTTTTTTAAGACAAAACTATAAAAATCACAAAAATTTGATGAGTTCGTCTTTTGTGTAGGATGGACAAGTGGGGGTATGCGTATCGACATTATAAACGGAAGGAAGCTGGAGGAGAACATCAGATTCGAAGATTTTGGGGAGAAAACCAAAGAAATATAAGAGGATGGAGAGACACAGGAGACTCGACCGAGCAGCTTCACTGCTCGGTCGAGCGGTGCAGACATGGAAAAAGGAAGGAAGTTTTGCCATTTCTTCACGGCCCGAGCAGTATCCTGCTCGGTCCGAGTAAAAATTGATTCGGTTTGAGCAACCTACTACTTGGTCGAGTATTACAGGTCACTCTGCCAACCCGACCAGATTATTATCGGCTCGGCCCGAGCAATAGGCGACTCGACCGAGCAGAGTATTACTCGGTCGAGTGCTACATGATTTTTAATTTGAGGAGAAAACGTCACTCTGCCAAACTGACCAGATTATTATTGGCTCGGCCCGAGTAGGCAGTGACTCGACCGAGTAGCACGCTACTCGGCCAAGCAGACGAGGGAGCATTCATCTCATTCTTCCCACGACTTACTCGACTGAGCAATAATGTTGCTCGGTCTGAGCCATCCTATCTCCAACTCACTCGGCCGAGCAATCATGTTGCTCTGCCCGAGTTGTCTGTTGCTCCTTATCGGGCCGCATCGCGTCTGAACCGTGCCTGTATATGTACTTCAGCGTCGTAACCTAACTCCCCTATGCATCTATTCACTCGACCCGACCCTTCCTCTCTTCGGCCGTCGCCACCTCTCCACATACCGTTTCTTCTTCCTCACACAGCCAGTCGCATCTCTCAAAAATTTCGACCTGAGTGACCCTACCACCCCTCTCAGCAAAAATTTGTGTTTGAATATACCGATATTCTCTCTGTCCATATTTCAGGTTCGATTTGCCAATGTCAGAGGACACTTCTTTGAATAGCTTGGGGGATACTTCGAATCAGCAGCAGTCACAACACTGAATACAACACCATATCGTTCTAGTTGGTAAATTTGTTCCCCTATTTGCTCTCATAGTACTTCATTATTCTCCTCTATTTGCACAATGCCTCCACGCCGTGCTAGACCCACCAATACCGGCACATCAAACCCTAGGCCTATCCGGCGTACACGTCGCACACGCTCGCCCACTCGAACCAACACTGTCGCCGAATCATCCACCAATACCCCTACATCACCCACCGCCCTAACCCTCCCTGTACCACATTCCGACCCCCTTTACATAGGCGACACAGAATACGAGGTTACATTCCGTGCCAATGACCAAGCCGACCAGTTCTTCGCCATGATCCTACTAGCAGGATGTGGTGGAGCGATGCCTCAACAGTCGATCGAGCGTGACCTACCCTTCCTCCAGAGCCTCGTTCGTCACTGGAGAACTGACCCACCCCATGACTTCCAGCCAGATCTTCCACCCACCGCTCTTGTCCTCAACAGAGGGACCCATCACCACCCCCAGAGGGTGATGCCTCTGGTTGATGTAGTCCTTACCCGCTTTTGCCTCCCCTATTTGTTTTGTGCCCATCTGTCTGTTTGGGGCCCTACACTTACACAGCTTGGGGGAGGCGCTGTTTATTCTTGAGTTCAAGACTAACGTTGTTTTGATGATGATCAATACATTATGTTAGTGTGCTAATCAATCTTATATTTTAGTCTCAGTTTATCTTAATGATTATATGTTGATGAGACAAAGCATAAGGCTTGGAGGATATTACAAGGGATATCTTAAAGACCTCCAAGAGTGATGGTGTGCTCAAGCTTGGATGAAGTCATGAAGATCATTTAATGAAGCCAAAGCTTGGAGCATGATGATGGATGGACATCTAGAGAAGCATTGTCAAAGCTTGGAGCTTGATGAAGGGAAGCTCATCAAGGAGTGCCAAAGCTTGGAGATGATGGAGAGCATCAAGGTATAGTGAGCTTGAAGACTTAGACTCTAGGAGATGCAATTTGTAATCCATGTAATTTCAATTACTTGCATTTCTCTTTTTGAGTCTAGGATTATTGTAATGCCTTGATACATGGCCATACTCTCATGCTTATGCTTTTAACCATCTTAGTGAGCCTTAGAATTATCATAGAATCCAACCCAATAGGTTCATCTAGCCCAAAGACTCATTTGGAGTCTCTGGCTCTCCTGCAGTCGCCTGCTAAAGGTTTAACAGTCGACTGGGTGATTTTCAGTCGCCTGTCGAGCCTTCTACAGTCGACTGTGATGCACAGCTCAAGTCAACTTTTCTATTGACTCATCTTGCGCTTTTTGCATCAGTCGACTGATGTTCAATTTACAGTCGCATGTACTCTTACAGTCGCATGTGAATTGGTCGACAGTCGCCTGTGCGCTTCTTGCATTTTCTGGGCTTCAACCCAATTTACAAGACAGTCACCTGTTGCTGTTTTTACAGTCACCTGTATATTTACATTCGCCTGTGAAATGTCCTTCAGTCGTCTGAAAGGCATAAGTATGAAATATGCATCTCTCTCTGTCTTTTCTCCATCTTATACTGCAGTCGACTGATGAAGGTATTACAGCGCCTGACTATAAGACAGTCGACTGTATTATTGACATCAGTCGCCTGTATGCTTATCTGGAGAAAGAGTGCAGCTCTCTGTTTCTTGTCCATCCCTGCTGCAGTTGCCTGATGAAGGATATACAGTCGACTGTCTGCTTTTCAGTCGCGTGTGTAGTCTTCTACAGTCGACTGTCCTGGCTCAGATTATAGCCGTTGGGATATTTTCTAGCCATTGATCAGTCGACTGTCTAATGATCATCAGTCGACTGTTTTGTTGAGTATTGATTCCCCGGATTTGGTTTTGATGATGAACAAACATAAATATCGTGAACTAACTCTTTGTGAGCGCAGTTATGGAGATCGTCGCCAAATTTCTATGAACATCGAAAGCGACGTCTCGAGACTTCTCAACGCGCGTGATCGTGTGCTTGAAGCTTCGTTGAAGCTCAATGACCATTATTGAAGTCAAGAGATTCGAATCGAAGCATTTGAACACGGTTCGTCAAGTTTTATTTATAGTCTTCTAACTTCGTTTCGTAGAATGTTAAGCCTTGAGTAGGTCTTACGTTTTAATCTTCATAATGCTCATATCTTAGAGCTAGGATCTTATTAGAAGCCCATAGAAACTTTTCCGAAGCTTCGCGCTTCATTTCGCGGCTTCTTGTGCATGTTAGTTGGTTCAAGAAGAAGAACCAACCGACTAGATGGCAATCTAGTCGGTCAGCAATCCTTCTTGAACCGACTAGAATACCTTGTTCAAATTCAGCTCTTTACTGTTTACAGTTAGTCGGTCCAAGAAGGTTCACCGACCGACTAGTTGTAAAACTAGTCGGTTAGGAATCCGTCTTAGACCGACTAGTTGTGTATTCAGTTTTTCAGCCTGAGCTACTGTTTATCTTTAGTCGGTCTAAGAACGATTGTCGACCGACTAGTTGAGAAACTAGTCGGTTGGAATTTGTTCTCAGACCGACTAGTTCAACTTGTATTCAGCCTATTTGATTTCATCTCTTAGTTGGTCAAAGAACACTCACCGACCGACTAGTTGTGAAACTAGTCGGTTGGCAAGTCTTCTTAGACCAACTAGTTCTATATCCTCTGAACTTTCTCTTTTGGCTGTTCTTCAGTTAGTCAGTTCATGTTGAATCACCGACCGACTAGTTGAGAAACTAGTCGGTCAGTGATCCTTCTTTGACCGACTAGTCTGCTTCAGAATAGAGCCGTTGGAGCATTAAATACCACGATTTTTGCTCTCTATTTCCTCTATCCTATATATACTTGAAGGGCTTCTTTTATAGCATTCAAGGCTGATATTTATTGAAGTTTAGAGAATCAAAGAGAATCTTTAATTCTCATTCAAAGCTCTTTCAATTCTCACTTGAATCTCTCCCTCACTCTTATTTCAAAAGAGAGATTCATTGATTATGAGCCTTCCAAGCCAAGAGCTTGATTCTAGGTCACCAATTCCTCCCTAGGCTTCCATAGCTGGTCAACTTCTTGGAGCTAGGGTTTGGTGCCTTCTTCTCCTCCAAAATCCTCCTTGCCCTAAATCGTAAGTATACTCAAGGCATAGGATTTTGTTGGTAAGTATTTCGTATTTCATTTATTTTGAATATTGCTTGTTTTACTCTCGGTTGTGAGAGTTTGTGTGTGATCCAGGTTTGTGGAAGTCACATTTTCATTTGTGTATGATTTGATCTTGTAGAGGTTTTCTACAAGTATTTCATAGTGCAAATTTGAGTTAGAGGTTTCTAACTCAAGTAGCCGGAGGGGATCCGTGTGTTTGGGACGTAGGATCACCGGGAACAAGTCGGGGAGACTTGGGTGGATCCGAACCCATTATATCGTTTGTTTGCGATTGCATTTTATTGTTGTCACATTTTCATTTCCGCATTGTTGGTTGAGTTTGCAAGATAATTTGGAATTATCTTCTTAATTATTTTAAAGTACTATTCACCCCCCTCTAGTACTTGTGCAGTAGCTATCAGGGCATTACATTTGGTATCAAAGCCAAGTACCTAGTGTTGGATATGGACGACATGTATATACCCATGAGGGGATGTATGAGGGTCTACGGACCTCAGATGTCGCGTACATGAAATCATGTGCGAAGGGAACCTTTTCATGTGTGAAAAGGACCACTCGATAAGTGGAAAAAGTCACATTATAAGTGCATAAAGGCACTTGATAAGTGCATGAAGAAGAGAATAAGCAAGGGTGTTAATATAAGCTAATAAGCTTATATGTAGTTATTTCCTACAATAACTACCCCTAAAGCCTATAAATAGGACCCAAGGGTAAGGCATTTAAGGCTAATCATTCATGCCATAAGTTTGCATAAGGCAATCTTTTTCCTCTTCTCCCTTCCATCAAGTTCTTCTCCTAAAGTGAGATTTAGACGGCGAAAACGCTGCTTCGATCCTCTGTGATGAAGTACCGACCGTTGTGGCGAATCCGAGGGCAAAGTTCAGAGACTACAGCGCAGCGTACGCTAACGTAAGTCTCTCTTCTCATTCGATCCTACATCGTCCTTTTGACAGGATCCTTCATTGGCATCAGAGCCACACGGGTTCGCCCCGGTCTCACCGATGAACGAGACGTTGTCTTTTTCACGAATGAGTTTCCTACCATTATAGATATGGTAGGAGCGCATCGTGACGGAGAGAACGCAACAGTTGTTCTTTTCACGTTAGGGTCTTCTGTCATTACGGATATGGCAGGAACTCTCCGTGACGGGAAGAACTGACCGTTCATCTCGCCAAACTCGCACTCCTCATGGATGCTGAGTCTCCATTCAATAGGGAATGTGCACTCTCTTCATGTAGAGCGTGAAGTTTGTGGCCTCGAAAGTGTGTTATTTTTTTGGCACACGGCCATTAAAACATAACCACTTTCTCGATGAACGGGTGTCTCATCGGAGAAGATGATGGTTACTAAAACTTCTCATTGGAGAAGAAGATTTCCATGGAAGGGCATGGTGCAATGCACCCCCTCCGCATTGGGGATGGGGTTGGCTTCGGCCAATGACAACCACACCCCCCCGAAGGGGGGGGTGGACTCCAAGAAGGAAAGGCCGGCCGGCCAAGGGAAGGCCGGCCGGCAAAGGCCATGGCCGGCCCTGGCATCGGCTAGGGCAGCCGGCCAGGGCCACACTGGCCTCGGCCAGGGCCAAGGCCGGCCCTGGCTGGGCCAGGGCAGAGGTGCCCTGGCCGAGGCCAGAGGGCCAAGGCCGGCCCTGGCAAAGGCCAGGGAAGAGGCGCCCTGGCCTCGGCCAGGGCCATGGCCGGCCAGGGCAGAGGTGCCCTCGCCGGCCAGGGCAGAGGTGCCCTAGCCGGCCAGGGCCTCTGCCAAGGGGCCAGAGGCTGGCCCTGGCCTCTGCCAGGGCCAAGACCGGCCCTGGCATCGGCCAGGGCCGGCCGGCCGGCCATGGCAGAGGCGCCCTGGCCTCGGCCATGACCCCAAAAGGGGGGAGGGCCTACATGGCCGGTTGCGGGATCCCTACTGGAGGAGGAATCCGGCCTTGGCACGGCCACGGCTCGACCCCGGCAATGGCCGGGATAGGCCACTACCTTCCGCTGCAAAATACGTTTGCAAAATACATTTTTCAAAATACGTTTTCAAAATCGTTTTTCCGTTGCAAGTACTATAAGAGTACTATCGTTTGATAAGTGATGGGGAAATATTGAAAGTTGTTCTAGATGGTGATTGGGATCGTAATGACCTTTCCGATTCTAGAGTAACATCTTCAATATTTTTCGAAAGTAACTTATCAAATGCAAGATTTATGCAATGTTTTTGATCGAATTTGGTTTTTATGTCTTTTGCAGCATTTTAAAACTAAAATGTCTTTCGCTACTAAGAACATCGTCGCTGAGTTGAACAAAGGTGAAAAACTCAACGGCGATAATTACAAACTATGGTCTATGAAGATACAATATGTTCTAGAGGAGCAAGATGTGCTTGAAACTCTGACGAACACAATGATTGTACCTGAGTTGGGCACTACGACCCAACACAGAAGAGACAAGGAAGCTTTCAATGCTTGGTCTCGGAAGAACAAAATTGCTCGTATTACGTTGCTGTCAAGTATGGCAGACGATATAATGCGAATCTTCCGAGAATATGACCTAGCTATGGACATATGGTCCAAGCTAGAGGAGAAGTTTGGTGGCACCTCGGTGACCAAGCTTCGCTCTTTAACTATAAAATTCGATTCGTACAAAAAACGTCCAGATCATTCCATGGGAATGCATCTGCGACACATGGCGAATCTTATTTCAGAGTTAAATGATGCAGGTCATATGATTACTGATGAGCAACAAATCCAAGCGGTCATACGTTCCCTACCAATCAAATCGGATAACATGAAGATGCATCTCACTCATAATGAGAGCATCAAGAACTTCAACGATGTTTCTAAGCACCTCGAGTTAGAGGAAGAGCAGCTTGCGGCCGCCAAGCCAAGTGCAGAAGTGCACATGGTTGCTAGTTCCTCACACGGGGGAAAGAAACGTAAACATCACTTGAAGTTTGCTCATGACCATAAAAAGCAACCAGTGTCTACCAAGAAACCCAAATAAAAGGGTGGGAACAAGAAATGGCACAAGAAGAAGGACTTGAAGAAGATCAAGTGCTTCAAGTGCAACAAGTTAGGTCACTATGCCCGTTCATGTGCGGATGGAGGTGACAAGGTAACTTGTAATAATACTAGTTACATATGTGTTTCTAGTTCAATATTTCTTGTAGAATCTAATCCTTTTTGGATAATTGATTCAGGTGCCACCGACCACATAGCAAGGGACAGACGGTCCTTCGTGGAGTATCACCGGATACCCCAAGGAACGAAGTGGATATATGTAGGAAACAACACACGTGTTGAGGTGAAAGGTGTTGGGACGTGTAAGCTCGTCTTAGACAACGGCCGCACTATCTTACTACATGATGTTCTCTTCGCTCCGGATATTCGAAGGAATATAATATCTGTGGTCGTCTTAATGGGTCTTGGTTATAGTTGGTTCTTTCATAATTGTAATGTGGATTTGTCTTGTAATAATTTTGTAATTGGTTCTGGGTATGTTTTCAAAGGATTCATTATATTAAATACGATGTACGATTCCTCAAATTTTAATGAAAATTTCCTTGTTACAAATTCTTCGATTTATGAATCAGATGTAATTTATTGGCACGCAAGGCTTGGTCACATTGGACCAACACGTATGGATAAACTTGCCAAACGTGGCCTTCTATCCAATGTTTCAAAGGTCGAAATGTCGACTTGCGAACATTGCCTTGTAGGGAAATCTTGTCGCAAGCCATTTGGAATCGGCACAAGGGCCGAGGTTCCATTATAGCTCATCCATTCGGACATATGTGGTCCTATGAATGTCAAGACAAGACATGGGAAGTCCTACTTCATCACTTTTATTGATGACTTCACCCGATTCGGACATATCTATTTGATATCCCACAAAAGTGAAGCATTAACCTGCTTTAGAAACTATATGAGTTTAGTGGAAAATCAATTAGATCGCAATAAGGTCTTACGAACCGATAGAGGCGGTGAATATCAATCAGCAAGTTTTAAGGAACTTTGTGATGAAAAGGGCATAGTTCATCAAATAACTATGCCTTATACTCCACAACAAAATGGTGTTCCTGAAAGGAGAAATAGGACTTTAATGGAAATGGTCCGTTCAATGATGGCGCAAGCTAACTTGCCAATCACCTTTTGGGGTGATGCGTTATTGACGACTGCTTTCATCTTGAACCGCGTACCCTCGAAATCAGTTAGCTCCACTCCTTATGAGTTGTGGAATCAAAGGTCTTCTGACTTAAGCATTTTAAAACCTTGGGGGTATGCATCCTATGCACATATTTCCTCCCATAAGTATGGCAAACTTAGGCCAAGGGGGAGGAAATGTATCTTTATACGATACGCAGAAAACTCCAAAGGTTATGTTTTCATTAGTCAAGAAGACAATGGAGGACTGATTGAATTTGAGTCGATGAATGTTACTTTCTTGGAAAATGAGTTTCCAAGATAGGGCGAGATAAGTCAGGACTTATCTCTATTTGAGATTTATGATCAAGAAGGATTACCTCATTCGAGTGGGAGAATTCTTGGTGAAGACGAAAATACGTTTCAACCTTCACCAATGGATGATACGAATGATGCGAATCCTATTCCATATAGGAATAATGATCCAAGTGGGAGCAATTCTAATCACATTCCAAGTGGGAGTAATATTAGAATTGATCAAACTTCGAGTCAACACGGACTTGAAGAATCTCAAATGCGACGTAGTAGTCGTACAAGGTTAGCTCCTCTAAGATTTGAGGATGAATTCTCACAAGCCTTTATGACTTTACTACAAGAAGATGACGCGCCTGCTACTTTCAAACATGCCGTATCATGCCCTGCAAAAGACAAATGGATGGAAGCGATGAAGGAGGAATTAGAATCCATGAAAATTAACTGAGTCTGGGACTTGGTTGACTTACCCAGAGGACGTAGAGCTATTGGGAACAAATGGGTTCTCAAGATCAAGCATAAGGCTGATGGTTCTATAGACAGATATAAAGATCGCCTTGTCGCGAAAGGTTTTACGCAACAGGAAGGGATAGACTACGAAGAGACCTTCTCACCTGTTGTTAGTTTTACCTCAATTCGCTTGATTCTGGCTTTGGTAGCTTGCTTAGACCTTGAATTACATCAAATGGATGTAAAGACTGCCTTTCTCAATGGAGAATTGGACGAGGAGATCTATATGGAATAACCAACAGGGTTTGTAAAAGAAGGAAACGAACATAAGTTTTGTAAACTTCGTAAGTCCATATATGGTCTAAACAATCCTCGAGGCAATGTTATATACGATTTCAAGAAGTTGTCTTATCAAATGGTTTTACCATGCTTGATGAAGATAACTGTGTATATATCAAGAGGATCAAAAGCAAGTATGATATTATGTCTCTATATGTAGATGACATTTTAATAGCCAGAAATGACAAGGGCTTTGTGATGGATATCAAGGCTTGGCTTTCATCATTTTTTGAGATGAAAGACATGGGAGAAGCCGCATATATTCTTGGAGTTAAGATTTCAAGAAATCGTTCGAAGAAACTTATTTCTCTTTCACAAGAGACTTATATAAAGAAGGTTCTAGAAAGTTTTAATATGCAGGACTGTAAGTCCATTGATACTCCTATAAGCAAATGCGATAATTTATGTCTGAAAATGTGTCCAAATAACCAAAAGGAAAAGGAAATTATGGAAAACGTTCCATATTCCAGTGCAGTAGGTAGCCTTATGTACGCTATGATGTGTACAAGACCGGACATCTGTTTTGCCGTTGGAATGGTAAGTCGTTACCAATCCAATCCAGGGCAAGCACACTGGAAAGCGGTTAAGAGGATAATGCGGTATCTAAAAGGGACTGCGGACTATGCTTTATGCTATCAAGGAGATGCCTTGAGGCTCGAAGGCTACACTGATGCTGATTGGGCGGGTGATCTCGATAAGCGACGATCGACCTCAGGATATGTTTTTCTACTCGGATCTGGTGCAATATCCTGTAGTAGCAAGAAGCAATCATGCATCGCACTTTCAACTATGGAAGCCGAGTTTGTGGCATTTAGCATGGCAGTCCAAGAAGCTGTTTGGCTTAGGAGGTTCTTAGACAGGCTAATTGATGCAAGTGACTCAGGTGTTGTACCAATACACAGTGACAGTCAAGCATCTATAGCCTATGTCAAAGATCCAAAATTCCATTGTAAGACTAAACACATTGATATCCGCTACAAATTTGCAAAAGATTTTGATAAGAACAAGAAGGTAGACATTAGGTACATATCTATGCATGAGATGATAGTGGATCCGCTTACGAAGGCGATCCCCAGAGATGTGTTTTACAAACACTTATCATCTCAAGGATTACGTAAGAGTTGAGTTGTATCAATGTATATTCCCATGTCTATGAAAGATCAAATTTAATAAAAGAATAAGTTATTTTTGACATTGCATATGAGTTTCTTGAAAATGTTTGTGTACATTTAAAATCTCAACTATATTTTCTAGTATGTCAGACAGATTGAGGTTGGCTCTCTCACATGAGCAACCGCCTTTTTTATCAGACGGATAAGATAAAGATGAGACCTGTTTAAAGTCAAAATCGTCAGATGGATGATTTAGAGTCATGACTTAAACAAAATGGTCGTATGAAAGATCTGCATCATATGGATGCTTACAAAAGATCTAAGAGAATGTTTTCTTGTCTGTCTTATGCAGGATGTGGGTCCAGGAGATCAATGAGTAGTAAAAGGGACTCAAAGTCAGACATTGTGGTGTCTGACCATCATCCTTACAACATCATTAAGACATACGCTCCCTGGGAAAGGAGTGATGTTGTAATACGTATTCATACTACGTATGCATTTGACCATTGGGTTAGAATAGTAATTGTGTTTACTATTATGTGAGACCCAAAGACCACATGGGTCTTGAATTTCTTATCCTTATGGACTCTAATTGGTTCCTTTAGATTTGACTGGGTGATCGCTGTCTTAGCATGTTGCTTATGGACTATGATCAATTCGGTCCGATGGGGCATGTTAGAAAAGTGAGTCAAGTCAAGATCGAAAGGATCGCAAGAAGAGGAAGATTAATTTCATATTCACATTTGGACATTAGAGATTCAAAGCTGGCCAGCCAATTGTAATCCAGATGGGATTCAATTGTTGAATATAAAGTATAAGAAATGTGAGGAAATAATCTAGGGTAAAGCATGCGTTGATCTACTCAACTTTGCACCTCAAGGAGTGTTGTGTATCTCTAACAAGTGCACAATAGCAGACTCTATGCGCATGACGGTCACACGGTCTATTTCTCAGTATGATAAACAGAAGAACTATTTCCTTACAATCCCCTCAAGTGTGAGTAGGAGATGTTGGATATGGATGACATGTATACACCCATGAGTGGATGTATGAGGGTCTACGGACCTCAGATGTCGCGTGCATGAAAGCATGTACGAATGGAACCTTTTCATGTGTGAAAAGGACCACTCGATAAGTGGAAAAAGTCACATTATAAGTGCATAAAGGCACTTGATAAGTGCATGAAGAAGAGGACAAGCAAGGGTGTTAATATAAGCTAATAAGCTTATATGTAGTTATTTCCTACAATAACTATCCCTAAAGCCTATAAATAGGACCCAAGGATAAGGCATTTAAGGCTAATCATTCATGCCATAAGTTTGCATAATGCAATCTTTTTCCTCTTCTCCCTTCCATCAAGTTCTTCTCCTAAAGTGAGATTTAGACGGTGAAAACACTACTTCGATCCTTTATGACGAAGTACCGACCGTTGTGGCAAATCCGAGGGCAAAGTTCAGAGACTACAGCGCAGCGTATGCTAACGTAAGTCTCTCCTCTCATTCGATCCTACATCGTCCTTTTGACAGGATCCTTCACCTAGCTATGTCTTCCAACGACAACAAAATCGTACGTCCACCTTCAGACTACAGCACCTTCAGGAACCATGAAGGAGCTTCTTCGGTGATGGAAGGACACTCCTCGACTAGGCCTCCTTTCTTCAACGGTACCAACTATGGGTACTGGAAATACCGGATGGAAACTTCCTCCGGAGCGCGTCACTATGGAGAGCTATGTTGACGGAGTACGTCGAGCCCGAAGAAGAAGATTTCGCTTAGTGGACTATCGCGGAGGTCGTCGCGGAGGTAAGCAATGCCAAGGCAATGAATGCCTTGCAATGCGCCTTGGAGCCCGAAGACTTCAACAAGATATGCACATGTAAGCGTGCATATCAAATCTGGAACTCTCTCCTCATCTTGCATGAAGGAACGAGTAGGGTAAGAGACTCCAAACTCGTTGTTGTAGATAAAGATTACGAGTTATTTCATATGCAACAGGGTGAGAAAATGAAGGAGTACTATGCTCGCTTCGTTGACATCACGAACGAGTTGGAGGCTCTTGGAAAGACTTACACCCAAAAGGGGAAAGTCTCAAAGATCATTGACTGACTTCCTTCTTGTTGGGAAAAGCGTACCTTCGCCATCGAGGAAGGTAATGATATGAGTAAATATACTGTCATTCAACTAATGGGTACCTTGATGTCTTATGAGGTACGCAAGGATAGCAAACTAAAGTTGCAGGACAAGATGAAGTCTTACTTGAAGCAAGACGAGCCAAAGAAAAAGGTGTCACGCCCCGCTTCCCAAAACGACGGAGGTGAAGCGTGACTAAGGTCCGCTTAGGCCAGAGCTGAGAAGCTCGGACCCAATAAGCGTCTGTAGGGGTACCATTTTAAAAAAAACTTCAGGCTCTTGCATTAGTAAAGTTTGAAACAACAGAAAGTACAGAATGGGAGTTGCATTCATTAAAGTAGAGATATAATATCCAACGAGTACAAAGTCAAAAAAAGAAGACTAAGCATGGCAACAAAATATCTAAAAGAAAACTGAAAGCAGTAACCTCTGAAAGTGACGACTAAAAAGACCTCAAGGTCTGGTCCTCGTCGGGCACGTACCCTGGGTCGACGTCCTCGGCTCCTCGTACTCCAGTGAGTCTGCATCGTCCATAAACTCTGGCTGAGTACCTGACGTACAACACCCAAGAAAAAGGAACTGTACGTCAGGTAAAGTCTACAAGGAGGGTTAGACTTTACTGCAAGTGCACCGAACTTTAAACAATGGTTTACTGGTTGATTAGCTTGTTGAGGTTCTATTACACAAAGTTTACCGGTTGATTAGCATGCTGTGGTTATAACAGAGTAACACAACAGGAAGTAACGCAGCAGGAACGTAAAACGGGACAGGTAGTAGTCGTAGCGTGTGCTACCAACTACGGGACTAACCTACAGGTGTCAAGACAAGTCGGGACGTGACGGGACAAGACAAGACAAGACAAGTGAGACACGAAAGGGTTCATGCCTTACGGTTTGAGGGGGATCAGACCCTCTTGCCGTGCGCACGCTCAACCCAACCCCAAACCCAGGAACTCAGGACAAGAATTACAGGGATCATTTCCGCTAGGGAAACATCCGAAACGCCCGAAGGCTTTTTGTGTAACAGGGATCACTTTCGCGGGGGAAAGCATCCGAAACGCCCGAAGGCTTTTTGGGTAACAGGGATCATTTCCGCTAGGGAAACATCCGAAACGCCCGAAGGCTTTTTGTGTAACAGGGATCACTTTCACGGGGGAAAGCATCCGAAACGCCCGAAGGCTTTTTGGGTGACAGGGATCATTTCCGCTAGGGAAACATCTGAAACGCCCGAAGGCTTTTTGTGTAACAGGGACATGACATGACAAGTGCAAGGAATTGTTATTCTAGGGTGTCCACACGCACGCACACACAAGATAGCCCTACGGTGTCAAAAGTTGTTGTTTGTTGAGCTTAGACTTCGTCGTCAAGTCTAAGTCGTCAGGGGCGTCCCGGACGCTATCATTTCACGTTCGGTTCTATACATTCACAGTCTAACAGTTCTAGCAATCTAAGACCAAAGCACGGTCAAAAATGCAAGTGGGTACACTTGCCTGCGGTGGCGAGTGTGTCGTCCTCCCGGAGCGTCTCGTCCAAGCGTCTCGTCAGCGGAAGTCCGTCTGAAATAGTGTCACGGCGACGGGGTCAGGTCACGATTTCTATCAAATCCTATTTAGGTTCGTTTCTAGGTTATCGGGACTACCCTATTCGTCAGAAGTCACATTTTGATGTTCAACCCTATTCGACGATTCTATCCTATGTGCACAGTCAAAAAGTCCATTCGTCGATCTACGGTTCCACATTGTTTTAAGGGAGCAGAAAATAAATTTAATGAGTTAAGTTGCCGATTTTAGTTAGGTTTTCAGTTCTGCTATGGTGTGGGTTGTGATATGAGTTAGGGGAAACTAACCTCGTAATGTCGTCCAACAAGCGAAAGTCGGGTCTGAACGGCGCAACGTCGGCGTCGTCTGGAACTCCTTGGCCGTGGGTAGCGTAGCGAGGTACCTCTGGACAGCGGGGTGGTGACGTGAAATCAGCGAGCTAATCAGCGATCTCCTTCCCGTTGCAAGTAGCGCAACGCTTCTTCACGATAACGGCGACGTCGGCTAAAAGTACGTGTGTGCGGCAACGCACGTGAACTCCAAGAGTCCAAGGGGGCTGTTGGTAGATGAATTGGGACCAAAGGAAGATGCTCGGCCTGGTGGATGCCGACGGCGCGAGCGCACGGCGGTGGGCGGCCGTGAGAAGCCGGGGATGACAGATTCACGCCACATCTGTTGTCGCGCATCTCAGTGAAATTTCAGAGATGAACAGAAGAAACGGGAATTTGCAGTGGCTAAAGGACTTCAAGAAGAAGCTAACGGCAGTGGAGTTGTCGCCGGGGGTGGTCGGAGGTGGCCGTGCGCGGACGGCGAAGTTCAGCTTCCAGATCTGTGAAAAACAGCGGATGTGACGTGTTCCGACGAGGATTTCGGGAGCTTCAGGTGGGCTATGAGCATGAGGAAAATTGAAGTTGGTAGGTGGTTTCGATAGGAATCCAACGGCGGTAGGGTGGTCGTCGTAGGTGGCCGGATGGCCGGTGGTCGTGAGTTTTTCCGGCGGTGGCGCAGGTCTGTAAAACTGTCGTTTGGGTTGTGTTTGAAAGCGTTTTGAGGGAGATAGAGATGAGGGAAGAGGGTAAGGGGAGGTGGAGATGCTTGGGGGTCAGAGAGGAGTTGATCGGTGGTGGTGGTCGCCGGAGGGGGTGGCCGGAGGTGGCCGGCCGGCGGTGTTTTCCGGCGGGGCGCAGTTCTGGCCTGGCTGTGTTTTGTGTGGTTTTCATGGAGTTTTAGAGGTCTTGGAGTGGAGGAGATGGGGGATATGATGGTGGAGGAGCTGGTGGTCGGAGAGGGGAGGTTGGGGGAGGCCGTCGGCTGCCAGAGGAGAAGCAAGAGTCGTCCAAAGTTGGGGTTTTCATGGGTTGTTTCAGTTCGGCCTGATTGGGTTTGTTGGGTGTTTTTAAGGGGGAGAGAAGAGAGAGGAGGGAGGAGAGAGAGGGGTGGCGGCCATGGGGTGGCCGAGGGCGCCTTGGATGGCCGGAGAAGAGGGGGGCGGCTAGGGTTTTTGTGTGGTAAGAGGCGGCTGCGTGAGGTTGATGGTGAGGCCTAGGTTTTGCATGAATTGGGTTTTAAAAATGAACATATTGCTAAAAGGCTATAGGATTTAGGGTTAAATGCGGGAGAGAGATAGAGATGGAGGGAGTAGAGTTAAGGGAAAAGAGGAGTGACAATAGTGGCTGATTGATATCCCCTCATACGTTGGAGATAAATGTGGGATTGATTAGGATTTGGTTTAGAATTTGAAATTCAAAAGATTAGTGGCTAATCAACGGTTGAAATTGATTAGGGGATATCTTCCACTACGAGCATCGGAAAAATAATCCGAAAATACCGGGACGATCGTGGAGACGAGAAGTACGGGGCTACAGTGTCCGATCATGCATAACGCCTACCAAGAATTTACGTAAAATTGGAAACGGCGTTTTGAGTCAATTGACTAAAACGCCCCTATCTTTCAAAATCGTTTTGCGAGAAAACGAGCCATGAAAAGACGTTCCCAAAAATTACTATAAAATTCTACACTCCCAAACGATCACAACGGCATATCACATCGCTCATGTCAGAGCTTAGAAAAACCAAATAAAATACGTGCACGAAAAAGTACGTGTACGTAGAAAATACGAACGGTCGGAAAGCGGCCGTTACATTCTACCCACCTTAGAAATGATTCCGTCCTCGGAATCGCTCATACTATCAATAATAACATCTATATAACCTTATACCCTAAAACTCTCATGACTACGCCTATAGATCGCTAATCTTATAACTTCAACCAATGTTCTTTAATTAATCCTTTATAACCCTTCTTTTCACTGAATAATGCCACGACTAATCTCACATCCTAAGACTTAACCATAGACCCATCATTGCTGTTGAAATTTCCAACTCCAAGTCCTCACAAAAGAATAATAATTATCTTCTCATACCATACCACTCTATAAAACATCATCGCTTAAAAACAATCTTTTAACTCTCTATCTCTTCCCAATATTAATCAATCGCTAAAATGATGTTCTAGTCAATCACCAACCCAAAACAAAAACTCTGTCTATCTTATAACACCTTCATAAATCAACAATCGTCGTGTCCTCAATACGTTCCTTGTCATATCTTCCCATAAATTCATCCGCCAAATAATTGAACTACCAAAATCATATCTTATCTTACTCACTATAATTAATCCTAAGCAATATTAAGTCCGACTACCTAACCATCCATTTATCTCGACGCGTCATATCATTCTCAAAGCCTTCTCACGTCAACTCGACAACCAAGTCTTGATGCTTACAAAGTTCTACTAATTCTTGTGATCATCCTGACTCATACTATACTCCGCAGTTACTCCTACCTACCACCCGTCTAAGCCTCAAGTCTGATAAGTTATCATCTCCTCGCATATAATTTCATCCGGCCAGAATTTCCCATTGAGTCCGTCTCACATCGGTATCATAAATAAGTTTT
Source organism: Scilla litardierei (assembly GCA_030789695.1). Classification (NCBI taxonomy): domain Eukaryota; kingdom Viridiplantae; phylum Streptophyta; class Magnoliopsida; order Asparagales; family Asparagaceae; genus Scilla; species Scilla litardierei. The sequence continues at coordinate 5,441,701 of CM061139.1, forward strand.
GGACGGCTCATCTTCTCATCCGAAAGAAATCTATTCCAATATCCTATTGTTCCAAAATCGGTTAATCAATGCTATAACAAATCTCATCTCTCCCTAAGCCTACCCGCAAACAAAATCCTACAACAATAATAGCTAGTCCCAAAACTATAACAACCATAACATAACATTCCAAAATGGAGAGAGAGAAGAGAAAGGGAAACTTAAAACCAGTGACACATTTTTAAAACATTTGGAAAAACGTGTGGAGTCGTGGTAATGGATGAGGAAGGATAATTGATTTGTGATCTTGTGAGCTAATTTCAAAAACTTTAAAGGTTTGGTTTAAAAAAAACAAAGTTTTAATACAATCACACGCAGTCAAAGATAAGCTATTCCATAATCGCGAAAAACTACGTCTAAGGAAATTGCCTGCTATGACCCTATTCATATATGTATGAATACCGTCATTCAGACGACTTCAATCATATCATGGTTAACACTGAGTACACATTCAAGACACAAAAGACAACTATCAGGATCCTAAAGATGACACATGCATATAGGTCTACACACTTTACCTATACTCACGCACCACAACGACATCACCTACCAAAGGGCCTACTCCTAAACTGGAGATAGCATGGACAACTACAAGGACTAATGTCTAGATAATAGAAAGAAAAGGAGACAAGATCAAGAGCGAAATGGAATAAGATCGGAAAGAACGAGTTCCAACAAGGCGGGGTAAGGAGATAGTTGGTTGGAAGAGACAAAATATTTCTCAGAATAATTAGATAGATGAAGGAGATTTACGTGTAAAATATGATATCATATACTTTATACTTTAAAAAAAATATGTAGGGAACAGTGAGCAGACGATAAAAATTATTATAATTTTGGAGAAAGAGTTGAATGAAGGAGATAAAAGTGGGGTGAGGTAGCGGTTGTTTTGCAAATGAAAGTAAGTTTAACAAAGATTTTGAAATGTGGTCGCGAAGAACATAGAACTGGTATAATAATAATAATAAAATAATTGGAGTTCCCTCTAGTTTAGGAAATATTTTAAAAAAGTATGCACGTTAAGTGGTTAGAATTTTTTTTGTAGTTTTTATAAAAAGAATAATATTGAATTTTCAAAATAGTAACAAGTTTTAAAACCAAAATTCGAAAGATAATGATTCGAAAGCGAGTACGAGATAGTAACCTAAGAATTTACGACCAAGAAGGTTTCAAGTCAATAAAAGAATTTTAATTCAACCGAAAAAAACACGAAATTTTAAATATGTAGTATAGGGGTTTTCAAAGAAATTAAGCTGAGCGAAGAAACTGAATAAGGAATTTCGAAAGTACTTTTAGAGGAGGCAAAATTGGCAAAGAGAAAGATTTGAAGGATCTACGATGACCGTCAGGAAGCGATCACGTGAATCGGGAGAAAAGAAAGATGATCGCATGACGGTTACACACAGGATATGATTTACGGAAGCTATGATGGGACTCTATGGCAGATAACACAAAAGTGTAATGATCAAAGGGACGATAGAAGTCAGGGGTCCTAATTATCGGGTCGTCTAAAGATTAGGATAACTCAGCTCTAAGACTTCCTAATGAGCTAGTCTATAATCGGGATCTAAAGATAAGGTTCCTAAGAGAATCCAGGTTAGTTCTGCTGGGCCCGAAGTCGATGGACCCGAGCGAACGAATAAAAGAAGGGCTCTGGAAATTTAACACGGTCAGAGTCAAGTGGCTACTAAGGTATTCTAGGACGAGGATGACTAATTCCTAACCAATGCGTCAGACTAACAAATTGGGACGTCTACCCAAGTCTTCCTACTATCTAAGACTGGGAAACTAATTCAGACTTGTACGTGGATATTAAATGAATGCGGTACTTTTATTATTCCGAACTTTTGCAAGACCTGCATGGGCCACCACTAAAACCTGTCACGCCCCGCTTCCCAAAATGGACGGAGGCGAAGCGTGACTAAGGCCCGCTTAGGCCAGAGCTGAGAAGCTCGGACCCAATAAGCGTCTGTAGAGGTACCATTTTAAAAGATTTTCAGGTTCTTGCATTAATATAGTTCGAAACAACAGAAAGTACGGAAAGGAAGTTGCATTCATTAAATTAGAGATATAATATCCAACAAGTACAAAGTCTAAAAAGAAGCCTAAGCGTGGCAACAAACTATCTAAAAGAAAACTGAAAGTAGTAACCTCTGAAAGTGACGACTAAAAGACCTCAAGGTCTGGTCCTCGTCAGGCACGTACTCTGGGTCGACGTCCTCGGCTCCTCGTACTCCAGTGAGTCTGCCTCGTCCACGAACTCTGGCTGAACACCTGACGTACAGCACCCAAGAAAAAGGAACTGTACGTCAGGTAAAGTCTACAAGGAGGGTTAGACTTTACTGCAAGTGCACCGAACTTTAAACAATGGTTTACTGGTTGATTAGCATGCTGAGGTTCTATTACACAACAGTTTACTGGTTGATTAGCATGCTGTGGTTATAACAGAGTAACACAACAGGAAGTAACGCAGCAGGAACGTAAAACGGGACAGGTAGTAGTCGTAGCGTGTGCTACCAACTACGGGACTAACCTACAGGTGTCAAGACAAGTCGGGACGTGACGGGACAAGACAAGACAAGACAAGTGAGACACGAAAGGGTTCACGCCTTACGGTTCGAGGGGGATCAGACCCTCTTGTCGTGCGCACGCTCAACCCAACCCCAAACCCAGGAACTCAGGACAAGAATTACAGGGATCATTTCCGCTAGGGAAACATCCGAAACGCCCGAAGGCTTTTTGTGTAACGGGGATCACTTTCGCGGGGGAAAGCATCCGAAACGCCCGAAGGCTTTTTGGGTAACAGGGATCACTTCCGCTAGGGAAAGCATCCGAAACGCCCGAAGGCTTTTTGTGTAACAGGGATCACTTTCGCGGGGGAAAGCATCCGAAACGCCCGAAGGCTTTTTGGGTAACATGGATCATTTCCGCTAGGGAAACATCCGAAACGCCCGAAGGCTTTTTGTGTAACAGGGACATGACATGACAAGTGCAAGGAATTGTTATTCTAGGGTGTCCACACGCACGCACACACAAGATAGCCCTACGGTGTCAAAAGTTGTTGTTTGTCGAGCTTAGACTTCGTCGTCAAGTCTAAGTCGTCAGGGGCGTCCCGGACGCTATCATTTCACGTCTGGTTCTATACATTCACAGTCTAACAGTTCTAGCAATCTAAGACCAAAGCACGGTCAAAAACGCAAGTGGGTACACTTGCCTGCGGTGGCGAGTGTGTCGTCCTCCCGGAGCGTCTCGTCCAAGCGTCTCGTCAGCGGAAGTCCGTCTGAAATAGTGTCACTGCGACGGGGTCAGGTCGCGATTTCTATCAAATCCTATTTAGGTTCGTTTCTAGGTTATCGGGACTACCCTATTCGTCAGAAGTCACATTTTGATGTTCAACCCTATTCGACGATTCTATCCTATGTGCACAGTCAAAAAGTCCATTCGTCGATCTACGGTTCCACATTGTTTTAAGGGAGCAGAAAATAAATTTAATGAGTTAATTTGCCGATTTTATTTAGGTTTTCAGTTCTGATATGGTGTGGGTTGTGCTATGAGTTAGGGGAAACTAACCTCGTAATGTCGTCCAACAAGCGGAAGTCGGGTCTGAACGGCGCAACGTCGGCGTCGTCTGGAACTCCTCGGCCGTGGGTAGCACAGCGAGGTACCTCTGGACAGCGGGGTTGTGACGTGAAATCAGCGAGCTAATCAGCGATCTCCTTCCCGTTGCGAGTAGCGCAACGGTTCTTCACGATAACGACGACGTCGGCTAAAAGTACGTGCATGCGGCAACGCACGTGAACTCTGAGAGTCCAAGGGGGCTGTTGGTAGATGAAGTGGGACCAAAGGAAGATGCTCGGCCCGGTGGATGGCCGACGGCACGAGCGCCCGGCGGTGGGCGGCCGTGAGAAGCCGGGGAGGACAGATTCGCGCCACATCCGTTGTCGCGTGTCTCAGTGAAATTTCAGAGACGAACAGAAGAAACGGGAATTTGAAGTGGGTAAAGGACTTCAAGACGAAGCCAACGGCAGTGGAGTTGTCACCGGGGGTGGTCGGAGGTGGCCGTGCGCAGACGGCGAAGTTCAGCTTTCAGATCTGTGAAAAACAGCGGATGCGACGTGTTCCGACGAGGATTCCAGGAGCTACAGGTGGGCTATGAGCATGAGAAAAATTTCAGTTGGTAGGTGGTTTCGATAGAAATCCAACGGCAGTAGGGTGGTCATCGTAGGTGACTGGATGGCCAGTGGGCGTGAGTTTTTCCGGCGGTGGCGCAGGTCTGTAAAACTGTCGTTTGGGTTGTGTTTGAAAGCATTTTGAGGGAGATATAGATGAGGGAAGAGGGTAAGGGGAGGTGGAGATGCTTGGGGGGTCAGAGAGGAGTTGATCGGGGGTGGTGGTCGCCGGAGGGGGTGGCCGGAGGTGGCCGGCCGGCGGTGTTTTCCGGCGGGGCGCAGTTCTGGCCTGGGCTGTGTTTTGTGTGGTTTTCATGGAGTTTTAGAGGTCTTGGAGTGGAGAAGATGGTGGATATGATGGTGGAGGAGCTGGTGGTCGGAGAGGGGAGGTTGGGGCGGCCGTCGGCGGCCGGAGGAGAAGCAAGAGGCGGCCAAAGTTGGGTTTTTCATGGGTTGTTTCAGTTCGGCCTGATTGGGTTTGTTGGGTGTTTTTTAAGGGGGAGAGAAGAGAGAGGAGGGAGGAGAGAGAGGGGTGGCAGCCATGGGGTGGCCGAGGGTGCCTTGGATGGCCGGAGAAGAGGGGGGCGGCTAGGGTTTTTGTGTGGTAAGAGGCGGCTGTGTGAGGTTGATGGTGAGGCCTAGGTTTTGCATGAATTGGGTTTTAAAAATGAACATATTGCTAAAAGGCTATAGGATTTAGGGTTAAATGCGGGAGAGAGATAGAGATGGAGGGAGTAGAGTTAAGGGAAAAGAGGAGTGACAATAGTGGCTGATTGATATCCCCTCATACGTTGGAGATAAATGTGGGATTGATTAGGATTTGGTTTAGAATTTGAAATTCAAAAGATTAGTGGCTAATCAATGGTTGAAATTGATTAGGGGATATCTTCCACTACGGGCATCGGAAAAATAATCCGAAAATACCGGGACGATCGTGGAGACGAGAAGTACGGGGCTACTGTGTCCGATTATGCATAACGCCTACCAAGAATTTACGTAAAATTGGAAACTGCGTTTTGAGTCAATTGACTAAAACGCCCCTATCTTTCAAAATCGTTTTGCGAGAAAACGAGCCGTGAAAAGACGTTCCCAAAAATTACTATAAAATTCTACACTCCCAAACAATCACAACGGCATATCGCATCGCTCATGTCAGAGCTCAGAAAAACCAAATAAAATACGTGCACGAAAAGTACGTGTACGTAGAAAATACGAACGGTCGGAAAGCGGCCGTTTCAAAAGGCGATTGCGTTCATGGCCGCTCCATCTACATCTACTTCTACCGATGATGAAGAATCGGAAGAAGAATTGGACTTGGAATCCATTGCCCTCATGGCAAAGAAGTTCAATCGATTCTTCCGGAAAGGTAATTTCAATAACAAATCTAAATTTAGTTCTTTTAACGCCTCCGCTCCTTTATGTTTTAAATGCAACAAGACAGGACACATGAAAGAGGATTGTACTCAAAACAAACACAAGGAGAAGTGGAAGGCACCAAAGTTCGACAAGTCAAAGAGTACAAGAAAGGGTACAAGAAAGGGCTTGTCGGCACATTCACCGACTCCGACGAGGACTCCTCAAGTGGAGAGTAGGATGATGAACAAGTGGAGCAAGCACACATGTGCTTCATGGCTAGAGAGGAGCATGATCAAGAGTCTTCCTCCGATGATAGCGAGGATGAAGGCGATGAGGTAACTATTGACGACCTTAGATTAGCTAACGAGCAAATTTGGTCTAAGTATTCTAAATTAGTAAATAGTTATACTAAGACTAAAGATGAGTTAGTTAGTCTCCAAACCTCACCTAAGCCTATCACCATCGACAACGACACCGTTGTTGAAGGTTTGAGAAATGAGATTGAAAATCTCAAATCTCAACTTGAGCATGTTCATATTGAAGATTCGGAGGAACACAAGATAGCGGATTTGACCTCTCAAAACTCAAATTTGAGTATTGAGAATGAGAATCTCAAATCTCGTGTTTATGTGCTCACATCGCAAGTGTCCACTTTGGATGCTTCTATGCGTTCTCTCACCGAGAAGTATGAGTGCACATTAGGCCGAATTAATAAATTCAATAAAGATAAGGACCATTTGGATAATATCCTAAATGACTTACTTCCGGCCAATCACCACATTGGCTTGGGGTATAAGATGGCAAATTCATCCAAATCGTCTACTACCTTTGTTAGGCCAACTTCCGATGCCTCAACGAGTGGGAGCAAACACTCTATTAGTAGTTCATCTACCAATGGTGCTTCCACTTCGTACACACCCTCATTTGGAAAGAAACCCACTTTGGGTGGACCTCTAAAGAAGGGTCATGCACTTATGTACACCAATACCATGCCACATAGGAACACACATCCTACTCCACCGGTTTACAATTATGATGATTTTTATGCACCACGTCTACGAGCACGTGCACACCAAGTGAGACACCCTCACGCACGTGTTCCTCCACATGCATTTGTTCATCCACATTATTATATGAATGATTACCATCATGCACCATTTCATATGATGTCACCAACATTTCATCATGTGCCATATGCATATCCACGACATGCATCACGTAGAAATCAACAACGTATGCATGCTCCCAATAGGAATAGGGCTCCCAAAATATTCACTATTTGGGGTCCGAAGAACACCAATATGCATGAAAAACAAACATACATGAATTCTTATTTTATGAATGTCGTGCATAATGATAATTATGTGGAGAAGTCTAAGTCCAATTGGACTTGGCTTCCAAAGGTCTAATCTTTTAGGACCCAATGACCTTGGGTACCATGGAATGATATTTCTATCTTTAGGTACTCAAGAAAAAGAAACGGAGCAACAAATCCAAATTTAGCTCCAAGAATAATTGGATATTCGATAGCGGGTGTTCAAAACACATGACAGGTGATGCTCAATTGCTCTCCGGAGTGGTGCCCATTGCAAATGGGAACCGAGTCGTCTTTGGAGGCAACGAGAGCGGAACCATCATTGGTGTTGGTAAAGTAGGTAATCCTTCTAAACCACTAATAAGTGATGTTTACCTTGTTAAAGGATTAAACCACAATCTTATTTCAATAAGCCAACTTTGTGACAAAGGTTACAAAGTTAGCTTTGCGAAAGGAATGTGTCAAATTTTGAATAAAAATACTAATGATGTATTATTCTCTGGCACACGCCATAAGGATATCTATATATTAGATCTTCCAAAATCACATGAACAATGTCTCATTGCCAACACAAGTGAACAACACTTATGGCATCAACGTTTTGGTCATGTGAACTTTGGAACACTTTTTAAGCTTTTCAAGTTAAATTCTATTAAAGGATTTCCTAAGCTTGTCTTTCAAAAGAAAAGCTTTTGTGACTCGTGTCAACGAGGCAAGCTTCCAAAATCTTCATTTAAACATAAGAAAAGCATTTCATCTAAGCGGCCTCTAGAGCTTTTACATCTAGATCTTTTTGGGCCAACTAGAGTTGCTTCATTAGGAAATGCACGATATGGACTTGTCATCGTTGATGACTTTTCTAGATTTACTTAGGTATTTTCCTTAAGTAATTAAAATGATGCTTTTGAAAACTTCACAATATTTGTTAAGAAAGTACAAAATCTCATTGGAACCACCATTGTCACTATTCGTAGTGATCATGGAGGGGAATTTGAGAATGAGTCTTTCTCAAATTTTTGTGATGAAGTTGGTATTACTCACACTTTTTCTTTCCCTCACGCACCCCCTCAAAATGGTGTTGTTGAGAGGAAGAATAGGACGCTAGTGGAATGTGCTCGCACTATGCTTGATGATAGCAAACTTGGCCATCAATTTTGGGCGGAAGCGGTACATACCGCTTGCTATGTGTTTAATAGAATGCTTTTGAGGCCCGGCACCAAACAAACTTGTTATGAATTGTTGTTTGGTAGATTGCCTCAAGTTAAACATTTTCGAGTTTTTGGCGCAAAATGTTTTATTAAAAACACGTATGGTAGTTTGGACAAATTTGATCCAAGATCCGATGAGGGGATATTTGTTGGATATTCCTTCCGTGCAAAGCCTACCGGATATACAACAAACGAACCTCAACGATCGAGGAATCTCTTCATGTTTCATTTAATGAAGGTTTTGTCCCTACTAGAATTACTAATGATGATGACTCCATGGATGTCTTATGTGATTCTATTGGTACTTCTAATTCTATTGATTCTATTGATGCTAACCCTACTAATAAATCTTTTGAGAATGTTCCTAGTGATCAGGGAATTCTCAAACGGCTTCATACAGTTCATGACCATCCCCATGAGCAAGTCATTGGCAACATACTCGATAGTGTCCAGACGAGATCTCAAGTCAACAACTTCGCTCATTGTGCCTTTGCCTCCTCAATAGAGCCAAAGAATATTAACGAAGCATGCGAAGATAGTGCTTGGATCCTTGCCATGGAGGAGGAACTCATTCAATTTGAGAGGAATGAGGTTTGGGAGCTTGTTCCATTGCCTTCGAAGAACCACACCGTTATAGGAACGAAGTGGATTTTCAAGAACAAGACCGACGAAAACCAAATCGTCGTCCGGAACAAAGCTCGGTTAGTTGCTCAAGGCTACCGGTAAGAGGAAGGTATAGATTTCGAAGAATTCTTTGCTCCGGTAGCTAGATTAGAATCGATTAGGTTGTTGTTATCTTTTGCATGCCATAAAAATTTTAAACTCTTTCAAATGGATGTAAAAAGTGCGTTTTTAAATGGAGATGTTGTTGAGGAAGTTTATGTTTCTCAACCTCCGGGTTTTATAAATGAAAAATTTCCAAATCACGTTTTCAAACTTAAGAAAGCACTTTACGGTTTGAGACAAGCTCCTCGAGCTTGGTATGACCGTCTAAAGAATTTTCTTTTGGATTTGGGTTTTAAAATGGGTGAAGTTGATTCTATATTATTTGTTAAGTATTCGAATAATGATATTATTTTAGTTCAAATTTACGTTGATGATATCATTTTCGGTGCTACTAACTTCACTCTTTGCGAAGAGTTTTCTAATGTTATGAAGGATCAATTTGAGATGAGCCACATGGGTGAGCTCAAATATCTCTTAGGTCTCCAAATTCGCCAAATGAACGATGCAATCTTCATCCACCAAACCAAGTACACGGTGGAGTTGCTCAAGCGATTTGGAATGGAGAATGCCTCAGGCAAGAAGACTCCAATGAGCACCACGACACATCTTGATAAAGATTCGGGCGGTAAAGATGTAGACATTCGTCTATATCGAGGTATGATAGGTAGTTTATTATATCTTACTGCTAGTAGGCCCGATATTATGTTTGCCGTATGTGTATGTTCTCGTTATCAGTCTCAACCTACGGAATCTCACTTAGTAGCGGTAAAACGTATTTTCCGTTATTTAAGTTACACACTCGACTTCGGATTACTTTCTCCAAAGTCTAGCACATATGAGTTAATTTCATATAGTGACACAGATTATGCGGGATGCAAATCCGATAGGAAAAGTACTAGTGGCACTTGCCATTTTATAGGAAATTCTCTTGTCTCTTGTTTTTCCAAGAAGCAGAATTCCGTATCACTTTCAACCACCGAGGCGGAATATATTGCCGCCGGTGCTGCGTGTGCTCAGGTTCTTTGGATGAGACACACTCTTAAAGACTTTGTTATAAACTATGATACTTGCCCTATCATGGTGGACAACCAAAGTGCAATATGTCTCTCTAAGAATCCGGTACACCATTCCCGTTCTAAACACATAGATGTCCGTCACCATTTTCTAGATGATCATGTTGCTAAAAAGGACATCATTTTAGTGTACGTTGAAACCCAGAAGCAAATCGCCGATATTTTCACGAAACCACTCAAGGAAGACTCCTTTGTGCGGTTACGTCGAGAATTGGGGATTATGGGTGAATCCGAGATTTAGGATTCATATCTTCAATAATCTTGCATGATATTAAAATGTTCTTTATATATGCTCATGCTAGATGTGTTGAAATTTTCTGGATTTTGGCTGAATTTTCGGAATTTTTGCTCGAATTATTCATGAACGTCGTACTTAAGATTTTCGATGTTTTATGGGGTAGTATAATGATGTATGAGAGTATTTCGATGTATCGTCCAAGTGCGATTAGGAGAGAACTCAAAATTTCTAAATTTCAAATTTTTGGACTATCTTAGTCGGTCCAAGTTCATTGACCGACCGACTAGATTCAGTTCTAGTTGGTCAGTGAATGAACTCAGACCGACTAACTCTTGCTCAAAATTTGGCTTCAGTTACTGTTTGCACTTAGTCGGTTCAAGCTCATTGGCCGACCGACTAGATCTCATTCTAGTCGGTCAGCGCTTGAACTGTGACCGACTAAATGCACAGGGGCTGTTGCGCCTTTTGGCATTCCAATCGTTTTTATTCTTGCCCGCACCGATTAGAACTCATTCTAATCGGTGCAAACTTTTCTCCTCAGCCCTAACCCCATGACTTCTCTCCTTCCTCCGCCGTCCGACTGCCATTTTCTGACCATCTCCGGCTGTCGATCTCCCTCTCTCCTCCACCTAGGGTAAAGCTCTCACCTTCTCTCAGCTCCTAGGGTTTGTGTTAGGGTTTTAGCTTTCGATTTCTGTCGATTTCGTGCGTTGTTCGTGTTGTCTTGTCTCGATTATGACGAAGACACGTATCCCCATCCGTCCATCTAGTCCGTCTCCCATGACCATAGAGTCTCCATCTACGGACCCCCTCAACCCAAACGCCGAGCCAAATCGACCCATCCCTCTTCTTCTTCGCCTCCTCTTAGGAAGAAGAGAACTACCGTCGCTAAGCCTAGAGCTACATCTCAACCCAAGCCTAGGAAGCAGAGTGTGTCTCCAGCCTCCTTTCGTGCTCCCACTCCTCCTGGTGCTTCTGATTCTGACGCCGAGTATATCCCCGAGTCTGAGCCTACCGATAGGGCTCCTACTCCTCCTCCTCGATCTAGCACTCGTCCGTCTAAGGGGAAGGCTCCCATGACAGTGGGCGGTGTCTATATATCGTTATGTCGCGATGACCCGATGTGTCTCGCGGCATACAATCGTATCGAGCACTGTCCATTGATATTGGAGCACTTCGTTCAGTTCTCCGATTTCCTATATCTCGCCGATCTTCTTTACCATAGCGGCCTACTTGACTATCTTCGCCATGACCCCAAGGCGAACCCTCATCCGTACCCCCGTCTTGTCAAGCTATTCTATGCGAATCGTGTTCGGGGTCAGTATGATGACACCCATTCCATTGAGACGACTGTCTTGGGGACCCCGATTGTCCTCACGACAGAAATCTTAGGGGATTTGATAGGTGTCTCATCTTCTGGCCTTCTTCCTGCCGATATCTCCATGGATGATATCCATGATCTAGACCAGGCCATGCTCACCGAAATGTTCCATGTTATCCCTCCCGCCATGATTGGCGTCCCTTCAAAATCTTTTAAGCCGAATGCTTGGGTCTTGAATCTTATTCTGAAGTCGTGCCTCCTTCCGAAGTATGGCTCATCTAGCTTGCCCTCTCAGCCATTTCTCAAGCTGATCTACGCTCTCTTCATGGGGAGCAAGATCAATTGGGCTCGTATCATCCTCGATAAGATGGACTCTTTTGAATGCATTCACAAGTCCACCAAATCAGCTCACATCCCATACCCTTGCCTTTTGACACTTGTTTTCCGTCGTTTCGGTGTCCCTCTCCCTCCCGATGATGAGCGTCCTCTTGGTCCTCCTCTGAATGCGACAGCCGTCAAGAAGTCTCTTGCGGCGCTTCATCACGTTCAGAAGACGACCCCTTCAGCTTCTGCTTCAGCTGCTTCAGCTCCTCCTCCTACTCCTACTCTCGCGGAGTTTGCCGTTTCCTTGAGACGTGTGGAGTCTCGTGTTTCTCGTTCTGAGGAGATGCTAGCTCGCATCTGTTCTCACTTTGGCATTGAGATTCCTCCGTCAGTTTCTGACGATGGGGAAATGGATGAGGCTGAGCTCCAGGAGCTTGTTGGATCTGCTGCTCGTGCCCCAGAGGGTACGTCTACTGCTGCTGCTACTTCTGCCGGTGCTCCCGAGAGCACACCTGCTGCCACCATTCCTTCGGTGGATACTTCTTCCGGTGCTCCCAAGGCCACTCCTGTTGCAACTCTCCCATCTGTAGACACTCCAGCTGACCCAGTGACCACCACCCCTTCTGCAGAGCTTGCTGCTGCTGCTGACCCTACCTCCACCTCCTGAGCTTGCGTTGGAGGACTCTCCCTATGCACATTGGATGATATATTTTGTAGTGAGAGTGTGGGGTAGGATAGCTTGGGTGGTTATAACTTTTGATGTATTTTTTGATGTTTTTGATGCTACACTTCTGTTGTAAGTTCATTTTGATGTCTGTAACATATGTTGTATGATGTGCTCCGATCTGTCGATCGTTATTATGTATGTTGTCAGATGTATCCATTTTGTTATATATATATACATCGTGTTGACTTTTACTTCAGTGTGCACATTATTTTGTTTGTCTCTGATGTTGACTTCGTCGCTCGACGACTTTCTTGATTTAATAGAAATTATTTCTATGAAAACATAGAATTGTTTTCCATGCACTTAATTCATCAAGAATGTTGATATTGGAGAGTATGTTCCATAACTCAATACGTGAAATTGATTTGAGTTTTGATGATTTTATTTTCGATTATCGACTATGGTCTTGTTGGCACGCTTTGATTTACTTCGTATTTTACTTTGGTGTCATTTGGACCGTGGTCGTATTCTACTACTCCCGTGATTTTATTCGTAGCCATTGTTATTGTCGTTGATCTCCTCCCACTCTTTTTGCTAATGCCAAAGGGGGAGAGAATTAATAATGATAATGTGCTAAATGATAATTTAAAGCACTTTTCCGAGAATCTAATTTGATATGTTAGATTCAGGGGGAGTTAAGATATAAAAATGGATTTAGATCCTAAATTTCGATAATTGGATTCACATTTTATACTTTCCTCGTCTGCTTGATGCTTATGATTATTATTTAATATGGAATTAACGTGTCATCAATGCATGGGGAGTAAGTAAATTACATTTGAATCATTATTTTTGATTATTATTTATGTTGGTTTGTCATCACCAAAAAGGGGAAGAATGTTGAGTATTGATTCCCCGGATTTGGTTTTAATGATGAACAAACATAAATATCGCGGACTAACTCTTTGTGAGCGCAGTTATGGAGATCGTCGCCAAATTTCTATGAACATCAAAAGCGACGTCTCGAGACTTCTCAACGTGCGTGATCGTGTGCTTGAAGCTTCGTTGAAGCTCAAGGACCATTATTGAAGTCAAGAGATTCGAATCGAAGCATTTGAAGACGGTTCGTCAAGTTTTATTTATAGTCTTCTAGCTTCGTTTCGTAGAATGTTAAGCCTTGAGTAGGTCTTACGTTTTAATCTTCATAACGCTCATATCTTAGAGCTAGGATCTTATTAGAAGCCCATAGAAACTTTCCCGAAGCTTCGCGCTTCATTTCGCGGCTTCATGTGCATGTTAGTTGGTTCAAGAAGAAGAACCAACCGACTAGATGGGAATCTAGTCGGTCGGCAATCCTTCTTGAACCGACTAGAATGCCTTGTTCAAATTCAGCTCTTTAATGTTTACAGTTAGTCGGTCCAAGAAGGTTCACCGACCGACTAGTTGTGAAACTAGTCGGTTAGGAATCCTTCTTAGACCACTAGTTGTGTATTCAGTTTTTCAGCCTAAGCTACTGTTTATCTTTAGTCGGTCTAAGAACGATTGTCGACCGACTAGTTGAGAAACTAGTCGGTTGGAATTTGTTCTCAGACAGACCAGTTCAACTTGTATTCAGCCTATTTGATTTAATCTCTTAGTCGGTCAAAGAACACTCACCGACCGACTAGTTGTGAAACTAGTCGGTTGGCAAGTCTTCTTAGACCGACTAGTTCTATATTCTCTGAACTTTCTCTTTTGGCTGTTCTTCAGTTAGTCGGTTCTTGTTGAATCACCGACCGACTAGTTGAGAAACTAGTCGGTCAGTGATCCTTCTTTGACCGACTAGTCTGCTTTAGAATAGAGCAGTTGGAGCATTAAATGCCACGATCTTTGCTCTCTCTTTCCTCTATCCTATATATACTTGAAGGGCTTCTTTCATTGCATTCAAGGCTGATATTTATTGAAGTTTAGAGAATCTATAATTCTCATTCAAAGCTCTTTCAATTCTCACTTGAATCTCTCCCTCACTCTTATTTCAAAAGAGAGATTCATTGATTGTGAGCCTTACAAGCCAAGAGCTTGATTCAATGTCACCAACTCCTCCCTAGGCTTCCATAGCTGGTCAACTTCTTGGAGCTAGGGTTTGGTGCCTTCTTCTCCTCCAAAATCTTCCTTGCCCTAAATCGTAAGTATACTCAAGGCATAGGATTTTGTTGGTAAGTATTTCGTATTTCATTTATTTTGAATATTGCTTGCTTTACTCTCGGTTGTGAGAGTTTGTGTGTGATCCTGGATTGTGGAAGTCACATTTTCATTTGTGTATGATTTGATCTTGTAGAGGTTTTCTACAAGTATTTCATAGTGCAAATTTGAGTTAGAGGTTTCTAACTCAAGTAGCCGGAGGGGATCCGGGTGTTTGGGACGTAGGATCACCGGTAACAAGTCGAGGTGACTTGGGTGGATCCGAACCCGTTATATCGTTTGTTTGTGATTGCATTTTATTATTGTCACATTTTCATTTCTGCATTATTGGTTGAGTTTGCAAGATAATTAGGAACTATCTTCTTAATTATTTTAAAGTACTATTCACCACCCCTCTAGTACTTGTGCAGTAGCTATCAGGGCATTACATTCTTGCCGTAAACTGCCAAAATCTAGTCGTTGCAGATTTCTTCCCTTTGGGGTTTTGGCTGTGTTTATAGGCTCTTCTTGGCTTTCTATATATATGGATTGGCTTAGTTCATTTAGAACTCTTGAAAGGGTTAGGAATTCATAGAAGATCATTTAATCTCTTCTCTAAGTCACTCCTCCCATATTCCCTAATTAGAGCTTCATTCTTATGCTATAGCATCTAAGCTCTAGGGAATTTCTCCAAGGGATTTCAATCTCATTCCTCTTCTTAGAGAACATCTTTCTTCTCTTCATTTCTTACACTCAAGTGAGTAGTGTTAGGATGCATTCCTAGAAGAGAGAAAGATCATCAAGTGCAATCAAAGCCTCATCTCAAGCACTTGAGTTTTCACTTGCATGCCTTCTTCATCGCATTGGTAAGATCATATCAAGGCATAGGTAAGTGTTATTTCGTTTCACCTTTGTGTAACTCTAAATCTCTTTGTGGGAATTAATCTTTATTCTCTTTGTGGGAATAACTCTCTTTGTGGGAGTAACTCTCTTAGTGGGAGTTTGGTGTCCTAGTGTAGGGCTTACCCTAATTCTCTGAGTGGGAGTTGGTAATTCTCTAGGTGGGAATTTGACCCCTGTGTAGGGTTGGTTGGGTCCTTGTGTAGGGCAAAATCCTCTTGGTGAGGTCTCTCTCTTTGTGGGAGTGTATCCCTTTGTGGAATTTGTATTCACTTCTCTTTGTGGGATTATAGTGAATATTGGTGTGGCTGGATGTACCCAAGTTTTGGGGAACCAGGGTAAAATTATTGTGTTTGCGATTGTTGTTGTTGAGCACTCTATTAATTTCTGCTGCTTATTGTGCTTTAATTTTAGTAACTTTTAATTAAGCACTTTGCTTGCTATTACACTATTCACCCCCCTCTAGTGTGTGTGTAGCCCCGCAGGGTCCCTTACAGCTGGTATCAGAGCCTTGGTTTGGTGGCTTTTACAAGCATGCCTTCTAAGTCTCAACAACATCCTCCCAAGTTCGATCCGGAGAACTATAGTCAATGGAGGAGCAAAATGATCAATCACCTCAAGAAGAACAATCTCTTGGATGCGGTGACTTCGGATGTCTCCGATTCAAACTTCGTAATGGACGTCCACGCCAAAAGAGCTTTGTGCATCTCCACGTGTGACCATGAAAATGAAGATGTTGGATGCATGGAGACGGCACATGAAATGTGGAGCTATCTTGAGACCATGTACACTGGAGTGATGAGATTAAGTCAAGCGATGAAGAAGTATCTCAAACTCAATCTTCTTATGAGCATAGTCATACAAGTGATAAAAATTTATTAAATGCTCATAAGTGTAGTGCAAATTCTTTTCATGATGATTCTCATAATTGCACTTCTTTGCATGCTTCACATATTAATATGATTAAATCTTTGCATGCCGATAAAGAAGTTTTTCTTTCTCAAATTCGTGAGTTATGTGAGGAGAATACTTTACTTAAATGTACTCACGTTTCGGATTGTGATTCCGTCATTCTTGAGAGAGATTCTCAAATTGACGCTTTGAGAAATGAGACATCGGCTCTCAAATCTCAATGTCGTAGCTTAGCTCACGTCTATCCGCTAGGGATGACGACATTTCTTCGCTTTCGAAGAAATGTGAGCTATTGTCTACTCAAATTGAAAACTTCAAATTGAGTAAGAACAAGGTTTTGGGATCCTCTACTTTGAAGGTGAACAAACCAAGATCTTCCCCTAGAAGCACCCAAATAAATTTTGTGGGGGAGTCTTCTAAGGGGTTAGTCACATCCAAGTCTTCTTTTGGCCAAAAATCAACTTTGAATATTAAGCCAAAGAAGAATCATGCATATATGTACACCACATTGCATAAGAAGCCTATTCAAAAACATGTTGATGTGAATGCTTCTTCTTTGAATGCTATGCATAATGTTTCTACTCATATGACATCTTATTATTGCTTGCATGCTAGAATGAATGATAAACTGTTGCATGCTTCACATGTTCCTATGAATGGTAGAAATGCTTGTGTGAATGTTCCTAATGCTAAATTGCATGTTTCACACACGGGGCACGCCAATGTTTATGTTCCACCTCATAAGCATGCTCCCTCACCTCCTACTCATGCCTTCATCAAACCTCTTCTTAAGAATCCAAATCATTTTCTTTGTGGATTCCTAAGAATGTTTCTAGGCTTGATAGGAATGCGTATATAGATTCATATGTGCGTAATGTTATATTTTCATATGACTATATACGGAAACCAAACTCCACTTTTGTTTGGTTTCCAACTTGCTAGCTCACTCACATTGTTATTCATTGCTTGGGTACCATGCTTGTATGTTTACATTTTGTACCCACATTTTTGTGAGTGTGTCCATTACTCCCATGTTTGCATGTTTTGTATGATTATGGGGGAGTATGGAATTTTTGCTTGCTAGCATTATTTTTCCATTCATATGTAACATTGAATTTCATTCATATTTTGTTTATGCATATGGGATGGTTATTTCTCTTGCCCTTACTTTTCCTTTTTGGCTATTACCCGTCTTTTTGATATGCCAATGGGGGAGAGAATTAGGTTATGTAAAAATATACTTTGTGCTTGTTTATGCATTATTATCAATTGGTATGTTTTTGCATAACAACCATCAATATGAATTGTGCTTTATATGTTTATATTTTGTGCACATTTGCATATTGATTGGGGGAGTTTGTTAGCACACATTGTTTATTTCAATGTTTATTATATTGTGACATAATGGAATGTCATCATCAAAAAGGGGGAGATTGTTAGTTCTTGAGTTCAAGACTAACGTTGTTTTGATAATGATCAATACATTATGTTAGTATGCTAATCAATCTTATGTTTTAGTCTCAGTTTATCTTAATGATTATATGTTGATGAGCCAAAGCATAAGGCTTGGAGGATATTACAAGGGATATCTTAAAGACCTCCAAGAGTGATGGTGTGCTCAAGCTTGGATGAAGTCATGAAGATCATCTAATGAAGCCAAAGCTTGGATCATGATGATGGATGGACATCTAGAGAAGCATTGTCAAAGCTTGGAGCTTGATGAAGGGAAGCTCATCAAGGAGTGCAAAGCTTGGAGATGATGGAGAGCATCAAGGTATAGTGAGCTTGAAGACTTAGACTCTAGGAGATGCAATTTGTAATCCATGTAATTTCAATTACTTGCATTTCTCTTTTTGAGTCTAGGATTATTGTAATGCCTTGATACATGGCCATACTCTCATGCTTATGCTTTTAACCATCTTAGTGAGCCTTAGAATTATCATAGAATCCAACCCAATAGGTTCATCTAGCCCAAAGACTCATACAGTCGACTGTACTCTTACAGTCGCATGTGAATTGGTCGACAGTCGCCTGTGCGCTTCTTGCATTTTCTGGGCTTCAACCCAATTTGCAAGACAGTCGCCTGTTGCTGTTTTTACAGTCGCCTGTATATTTACATTCGCCTGTGAAATGGCCTTCAGTCGTCTGAAAGGCATAAGTGTGAAATATGCATCTCTCTCTGTCTTTTCTCCATCTTATACTGCAGTCGACTGATGAAGGTATTACAGTCGCCTGACTATAAGACAGTCGACTGTATTATTGACATCAGTCGCCTGTATGCTTATCTGGAGAAAGAGTGCAGCTCTCTGTTTCTTGTCCATCCCTGCTGTAGTCGCCTGATGAAGGATATACAGTCGACTGTCTGCTTTTCAGTCACCTGTGTAGTCTTCTACAGTCGACTGTCCTGGCTCAGATTATAGCCGTTGGGATATTTTCTAGCCATTGATCAGTCGACTGTCTAATGATCATCAGTCAACTGTTCTTGCCGTAAATTGCCAAAATCTAGCCGTTGCAGATTTATTCCCTATCGGTTTTTGGCTGTGTTTATAGGCTCTTCTTGGCTTCCTATATATAGGGATTGGCTTAGTTCATTTAGAACTCTTGAAAGGGTTAGGAATTCATAGAAGATCGTTTAATCTCTTCTCTAAGTCACTCCTTCCACATTCCCTAATTAGAGCTTCATTCTTATGCTATAGCATCTAAGCTCTAGGGAATTTCTCCAAGGGATTTCAATCTCATTCCTCTTCTTAGAGAACATCTTTCTTCTCTTCATTTCTTACACTCAAGTGAGTAGTGTTAGGATGCATTCCTAGAAGAGAGAAAGATCATCAAGTGCAATCAAAGCCTCATCTCAAGCACTTGAGTTTTCACTTGCATGCCTTCTTCATCGCATTGGTAAGATCATATCAAGGCATAGGTAAGTGTTATTTCGTTTCACCTTTGTGTAACTCTAAATCTCTTTGTGGGAATTAGTCTTTATTCTCTATGTGGGAATAACTCTCTTTGTGGGAGTAACTCTCTTAGTGGGAGTTTAGTGTCCTAGTGTAGGGCTAACCCTAATTCTCTGAGAGGGAGTTAGTAATTCTCTAGGTGGGAATTTGACACCTGTGTAGGGTTGGTTGGGTCCTTGTGTAGGGCAAAATCCTCTTGGTGAGGTCTCTCTCTTTGTGGGAGTGTATCCCTTTGTGGGATTTGTATTCACTTCTCTTTGTGGGATTATAGTGAATATTGGTGTGGCTGAATGTACCCAAGTTTTGGGGAACCAGGGTAAAATCATTGTGTTTGTGATTGTTTTTGTTGAGCACTCTATTAATTTTCGCTGCTTATTGTGCTTTAATTTTAGTAACTTTTAATTAAGCACTTTGCTGGCTATTACACTATTCACCCCCCTCTAGTGTGTGTGTGTAGCCCCGCAGGGTCCCTTACAGGGGCCACCCATGCATCATATCTCATTTTGCATTGCATCATTCCATGTTTTTATTTGCTTTTCTTTTTGCACAGTTTTTATTTTATTCCCCCACCCACCCCACCCCTATAGCATCATCTCCCGCTCACGAGCGTTTTCTTAGCAGTGAGGACACTGCTAGGTTTAGCTTGGGGGATGAGCGCTACCGCTTTATTTTTGATTTTTTTCTTTTACATTTTTCTTTCCTCATTTTATTCTTTATTTCATTTTTCCACCATTTTTTTCACGTCATTTTCTTTTTTTCTCATTTTGCATCATATTTTCTATTTTCACCATGCATGCATCTCTTTTTCTTTATTTTCACTTTTTCTCCGCCTCTTTTTCTTTATTTGATAGGGATGTTCTGCATGATGATATCTCTCGTGGCCTTATTAGTCTTTCATGATGCTCATTTTCGATGACATGCTATTAGGGTGAATTTCAGTTTTACTGTCTATATGCATTTCTATTGATGATCTATCTGATTTAATGCCTAAAATGAATTGAAGATCGAATGCATGAATTAGTATCTCGTATGATCTATGTTGGGAAATGTACCTTGGTTCACGCATCACTAGATCACCTGGAGTATCTGTTTTTATCTTATTCACTTCTAATTGCATGCATGCTGCTATGGTACTATTTACTGCATGCAATTTCAGTATTCGTTTAAAGGAATGAAAATATCCATGCTATATATGAGTTTAGTTTGGGTTTTTATTTTATCAAACCGTTGTGCACCCTCTTATGAGTGAACCGAGAGTCCTACTATTTTTCCTTCTCCACATATCTATTCATATCTCTACATATCAGTTGGTTACACCCCCATAGCTATCTTTACCGCATCTCACTTTCCAACCCCAAAAGGAAAAGTTTAGCTTCTAAATGAAAAAAATAGAAAAAAAGAAAAAAATGTGTATATATTCATATGTGAAAAAGAAAAGAAAAAGAAAGAAAATGAATAAATACTGTTTTATATCATTTCATTGGAAGCTATCATTTATTCTGGAAAGAAAAAGAAAAAATTCATTAGCATGTTCTTAGATGCGACGCCTCAAGCTAAGCTTGGGGGGTAAACCAACTGATCACATGAGTGAGCATGACATTAGAGTGGAGACGGTGCATAACGGGGAGATTTAATAATACCTAAACTTTACTAATTGCTTTAGTTTTTGGAGATTTTTCATGGATCGAAATGAATATCTGAATGGCATGAATTTTTCTATTCTCTATGGCATGAATTTTTCTATTTTCTATTGCATGTTGTCTGATTTCTTTATGCTCCTTGTGTATCTATGATTGAAAAGGGCATCGCCAACTGCTTTATACTAGACTCTAGGGATTGAATGAAATTGATATGATTTGATGGCGTTATTTCAGTAGATCCCTATTCTTTGCCTACATTGCATGCTAGTCATATGATTTGTAAAACTAGAAATTGCCAATAGCATGGATGTTTATCATTCAGAGCATCGTGATATACTATTTAGGCCTGAGATCTGACCGATCATCCTTAGCACTCTCCTCTCACTTCTCTTTTTACTTTTCATCTTTTTCTATTTTCATTTTTCTTATTTCTTTTTGTTTTCCTCCCGACGTACCGATTATTCGTCTTCCTCGAGGACGAGTAAGAGGTAAGCGTGTGGGATTTTGATGTGTCCATATTTTCTACTATTTTCATATCATTATTTCATTGCTTCTCATGCCATTTTCGCATCCAACTCCCTCATTTTACTACGATATTACATTTCTGATGATATCTTCGAGTTTCGTAGTGTTTTTTGAGTTTTCAGGGATTTTGGAGCGATTTGGGACACCACTTGGGTATGGACATATCCAACATGCTCGTGAGGTCATTGGCGAGGCTTGGAGGAGTTTGCCACACTTTTGGAGCCATTGGAGGAGAAGAGAGAGAGCATAGGAGAGAGAGACAGCCCCCAGCAGCTCCCCAGACCGTTTCCCAGAAAATTCTCGGTCCGAGCAGCTCAACCACTCGACCGAGCAACTTCAATTTGAGAAGAGAGCTGATACGGGTTGACTCGAACCGAGCAGTTCATATGCTCGGTCGAGTAGCCTCAAATTTCACAGCTGAAGCACTCTAGTGACACGGTCTGAGCAGCTGACCGAGTCGACCCCTACTCGGACCGAGTAGAGCTTACTCGGTCCGGGTAGGCAGAGCGATGATTTCGAAGATTTTCAATTCTCTGTAGTGCTCGATCGAGCAGTTCATCTGCTCAGGCCGAGCCACCGAACGAGCAGCGCATTGCTCGACCGATTCACCTACTCGGTCGGCAATTCCAGGGCCATTTTTGGAAAGTTTTCTGAAGCCGCGATGCACGGGATTTTTGCACTGAAAGCTCTGGGAGCTGCGCGACTGAAGGGAGGCGACTTTGATTAGAGTTTTTGGATAGTTTTTGACGGGAGCTTAGGCGATTTTTGTAGGGATCGGGAGATTAATTTTTGTAAGCGAATTCTGGATCGAAACTTGGAGAATTATTTACTTTTATTCTTGATTGTTCTTGCGCTTGGGATCTTGGAATTTTTTTGGATTTATAATCTGCAATTTCTATTGATTTCTCGCTGTAATTCTTTTATCCCTATTCATTCGATTGTTATAATGTTTTCATCTCTGAGAATGATGTTTTTGTCCGTTACTATTGCGATATGTGAGTAGATTCTTTCTAGGGTTGATGGGTTAGCCCTAGGATCCTAGGGGGAAAATGTATATTTGCATCCCTATATTGAATTGGGGACTTAGGGAAGTATTTCAATAGATCCTACCGAATCCATAGATAACCCGTACTGAGATCATGCCTACGGTCTGTGGAATTGATGTGCCTAAGGGGTATCAAGGGATTCGAATAGGAAAATCGGTGGATCCAACCAAGGCTCGTGACCATGCCCGGATCGCGCCTTGAGGGGATCCATCGACGAACTATACTGCTACCGTTGACGGCTATCGCCATTGCATCAACGAGAGCCACCGAAATACCCCGTAATTCAAACCCACGAGAGTGGTACGAATTGGAGGATTAATTCCCTAGACCTAATGCAATGCAAGGATCCTATCCCAACGTCGACCCCTAATGATCCTAGTGGTGATCCCTAATGCCCTAGTCCCTTTTATTAATATTACAACAACAACACCCAATCAAATCTTTTACCCCGATAGCTATCTCACTTCAAGACTTAGAAATAAACTGAGAATCCATTGACATTATCACCGTCCCTGTGGGATTCGATATCATTTATACTATAACTCGAAACTGTCTGCTTGCGGATTGAGCTCGGAATTGAAGCCTAGTGGCCATACCACGCCTGGCGATTGTGACACCTCCAGGTGGAACCTAGGTGTAGGTTTCGGGTGCGGCCCTAGGCCCTAATAAGGCTGGTTAGTTCATGTTCTCCAATCTGGACATATAATTGCGATCATCGTTTAATGAAATCAACGTTGCTAGTAATGCGTATACAGCTATTTTAACTAGTTTTTATCGATTCATCTTCCGACATCTTCACGCCTTGACTGGGTGAAGCACTGTGTGATATTGAAAGACATGATATTTCAGAGATTATAAACTCCTAATGAATTCACAACCGTAGCATATTCATCTCATTGATAACCAAACTTTCACAACACCGTACTACTTTTTAGGAGTCACACTTTTGATACCGATCGTTAAATCATTTTTCACCTTCACAAAGGTGGTTGCTTTCTCATCCATATATTTTATTTGATAGTTGAATTTGTGTTACCTCAGGTCGACTTGTCCCGTGGATTCGATTCTGGACTCTCCAGGTACTACTTGCACGATCTCCTATGCTTGGGAGTATTAGCTCACACTATTTTGAGTCAGGCATGAGTCTTGTGACCAGGAGGGACACATGCCCTACGAAAGCCATGTCTGTCCTATAAATCTGATGATCGCACAAATGGATGAGAACATGATAGCTTTCTACGTTGAGTGGAATGAGGTACAAGCACGAATACATAAAAATATGGACGAAAACAGCAGGTATCTTTCATCTCTTGAGCCTGAGGGAGAGCCTGAGGACATTGATGCTTCCACCTCTGAGGAGATAAAGACACATGGCACTAATGAGAGAAATACGATGAGACACTCGGGAGGTGTTATTACAGAGCCGGGTTGCACCATCGTCGCTTCCCCACCCACTGATGCAGCTAGTTCATATGATGAGTGGATAGACGGAGAGGATTCAGATGGAGAAGACATTGATGTTATTTACCTCGCATCTGATGATAAATACGATGCATCCAAGGGCGACCCATTCACTTCTATACCCGAGAAGCCTGAGGAGGATATCCATGTTCAGCTTGGGGGAGGTATTATGAGCTTTGATATTGCCACCTCCGGCGAGACTACGACACTTGGTACTACGGAGTCAGCTGTTGAGTATTGGACTTCTCCCTACTTGGTGTTAATGATGAGCAAACATAAATACTTGTGACTAATCACCTATTTTACAGTTAATCCATTGTCTAAGCTATTTATGAAGATCTACTAGCAATGGATGACTCACAAACTTCATTGAAGGTAAATGACATGAATTGGTTGATCGTAGATAATGATTGAAGCTCCGTGAAGACTTCAAGCTCATACGATGGAAAGAAGAGATTATTCATCAATGTAATTTTATTTTATCTCTTCTAGTATGTAGCTTAGAAGTAGAACTTTGATGGAGCACTCACACACATCTACATTCAGTCATGGGACTTCATTAGATCAATTGTCCTTTGATCCCAATTCATTTCTTTATTGATTGTGCTAGGATTGTTTATAACAGTCGACTGCTGAACAGTTTACAGTCGCCTATCTCAAAAACAGTCGACTGTGTTTTGTTCAACGGTCGCTTGTTATGCACAGACCATTACAATATAGTTTTGGGCCTTCTCTGTCTATTTCACATAGACCACTGATGAATGCTTCACAGGTGCCTGTCCTGGTGACAATCGATTGTGTTTTGTAAATCAGTCGCCTGTATATCCTTTGCCCAAACTCTGTTTGATCTGACTTTTACGGCCAGTCGACTAATGCTGTATATACAGTTGACTGTCTCTTGGATCAGTCGACTGTCTATGCTGCAACAGTCGTCTGTCTGTGAGTCATTTCTTGACTCAGCTCTCTGGAAATTTCTCAGGCTTTTGACAGTCGTCTGTTTAAGGATTTACAGTCTCCTGTTCTGATTAACAGTAGACTGTGTTCCTTGCATCAGTCATCTGTCCTGTTACTTGTGAGATTTCTAGTATTAGTCTAACTTACCCATCTCTCGGCCAGTCGCCTGTCGAAGAAATTGCAGTCGCCTGTTGGTTTAACAGTAGACTGTCTTTGCTTCATCAGTCGACTGTCCACATGGTAAGTTACCGTTATGAATTCTCACCTACCCTTGCTGACGTGCAACAGTCGACTGTGGATTGTTCAACAGTCGACTGTCGCGAGTTCAGATTCTATCCGTTGATATTTTTCTCACAGATTTCAATTGGGTTTTTGCCTAAACTGTTTTGTGGATTTGAGAAAACTATAAATAGAGCTTTTACTGTTCCATTGGAAGGTTACTCATTCATTGCAAAATCTCTCAAGCTTTCATTTCCAAAGATCAAAGCTCTCAAATCCAAAGCCCTAAGTATTTCCAAATCTTGTTCTCTTGCTCTCCAACCTAGAACCAAAGAGTGATCTTCTAGGAAATTGATGCAGTCAAGAGAAAGGGCTTCTCCTCTCTTCCAAGAGAGTTCTTCAACACACATCACACTCCTCCTTCAAGTTCTACTTCAAGGCAGAGGTGATTGTAAGTGTTGTTTTCATTATTTCATAACTTTCGTTATTTGAGTTGTGCTCTAACGGCCGGTACCCACTATTCGTAATACGGCTGTGCGTATAGCAATCTCGAGTAACTGATTGGTTTTGTTGCTTTGTATGTGAGTCGTGTCGTTGATTCGCTAGGGCCGTAGCACCTTGGTTGCGTCCTTAGCAAGCCGACCCCCCGACGTGTGCCCAACTTGGAATTACTGTCGCCTTTGGACCCCGCATCCTTTGTTCGCTTTTCGTGCACGTAGTCTTGTTCATGCACGTATTTATTTTAGACTTTGTCTGTATCCGAACCCTATAGTGTGATATGCTGTTGTGACCCTCTCGAAGAATATTAAATTGTGGAATTAATTTGGAACGTCATTTCACGGGTCGTTCTCCCACGATTTGACTTTGTTCGCAGAGGCGTCGCGATTTTCATTTTTGTCTTGAGACGTTTTTATTTTTAGTTTCGTTTCTCATCGTCGAAATTGTGATCCGTCTTCTTAGTTTTGTTTCTTTCGACGGTACAGTCACCCCAGTATTTATCTTATATTTTTCGAGCCCCGTTTATCACACTTTCACAATATTTCCCAATCGGTTATATTTAATTCTAAGTTTATAGATTTTTCTTAAACCCTCTTATTATTATTATTTACATTAGTTACTATCACATCCTAAATTATATTTCTAATAATTCCTTATTAATTAACTTTGACCCTACCCATTTTCTTGAACCCACATGGCCGAATCATGAGGCTAACACACTCCTAGCCCACACACACACAGCACATGTTGGGCTTTTCAATCTTATAAACAATTGATATAGTTGAAACCTATCCCTAGCTAACTTATCCTAGGCCCTACCCACGTGAGCATCTCTCCCCTATTAATAATAAAACCCTAGGTTAGTTTCTCTCCCTACGAAGCGTGTAGCCGCCGCCGCCCCCATATTGATCACGCAACAACACAGCCCCGTAGCCATTCACGCATCCACCGGCCTTCCTCGACCCTTGCCCCGACTCCCTCCACCTGTCTTCGTCGCCGTGGGTCCCATTCCTTATCAGAGTCGCCGCAGAACCGCCGGAAAAAGCCCCTCGAGCAGCAGATCCCGTTGCTGCGAGCAGCCGCTCGCAGCAGCTGCGGCAGCGGCCGCCGTCGCCGCTGCCACCTCCTCTGGTGTCCGTCGACCCCCTCGGCCCCTCGCTGCTGTCTGGGTCCCCCTCAGGCCGTCCAAGCTTGAAACAACGAGTGTTTCAGCTGTTTTGCATTTTTACGACGTATCGACACGTCGTATCGCCTCTTCGAAGTCCCCTCTGCTGTTGGGATCTTTTGACAGTCCTCTACATCTCCTAGGGGTGTTTTCTGATGTCATTATCATCCCCTACGATGCTCAACGTCGTAGTAACCATGTACGTTGATCCGTTTGTCCCAGTTCGTTGTTCCGGCTTCCCAGGAGCCGTAAAAACGTCTATCGACCACTTGCTTGCTGTTTGGACTCTTGCTCGCTGATCTGGTCGTTGTCCAAGGATCGGCGATCATAGGAATCTATTTTGGAATCTGGACTAGGAGCGCGTTCTATTATTTCAACCCCTGGCGTCGCTACCCGATGCCAGTGTAGCTCTCGCGTCGTGTAAGGGTAACTTTCTGAACACTTAGGACCCCCAACCCATGCATGCTAATCAAGATAAAAATCGGTATTTTAATTGTCTGGTAAATCACTAATAAAGATAATTTAATTTGGGACTGTAGGCTGGTGATCTGAGCACATAGGTAGACTGGACTGATTGGACGGTGTATTCAGAACGACTGATTGTAGGCAAGTGAAACTTGCCATCTTGTGTTTAGGCCATGTTTTAGGCCATTCCCTGTTTTAGCATAAAAGATACTATGTCACGAAATGATAAATCACCTAGACGCAACTTTAAGATCTAGCTTGACAACGAAGCTAGATCTGTCACCCTGCCATGTCATTCATGCATTTTTGCCTGTCACGTTTAATTTCCATATCTGTACGCTCTTTACCTTTGTGCTGCCATGCCTGTCACATTTAATTTCCTTATATGTACGCACATTAATTGTACCCATGCCATGCCATGCCATGCATCCTGATGTCAATCCATGCTTGAATGTTGCATTCATAGCACACGCTACTTGTACTTGCTTGTTGAGGCTAGGCACCTGTGTTGGAGGCACAACCCTAGGCTAAATACACTTCCTGGCTCGTGATCCAGAAGCGGGCAACATGTGTTGGTCAAAAGCCAATGCCCGACTTGTTGAGGCTAGGCACCTACGTTGCAGGCACAACCCTATGCCAAATATACTTCCTGGCTCATGATCCAAAAGCGGGCTACATGTGTTGGTCAAAAGCCAATGCCCGATTACATATGGAGGGGTAGGGTTAAGCGACCACTCAGCGTAAAAGTGTGCCCGTACAGCCACTTCAGCTGCAAGGCGTAAACTCTGAGCATGACATGTTTACTTGACTTGTAAAATCCGTGTGAATGTTTTAGTAGCTTTGCTACCCATGCCATGTCATACTTGTTGCCATGTTATACTTGTTGTCATGTTATACTTGCTGCCATGTCATACTTGTTGCCATGTTATACTTGCTGCCATGTCATACTTATTGCATTGTCTCACTTGTTGCATCCATGCATTAAAATGCCATGTCATCACACATTTTAGAACTGCTAAGTTGCTTTCCTTCTTTTAGTTTCCTTGCACAAGTCTCTTGTAGACTTGCTGACACGCGCCCTCGTCTCTTTTGGGTGTCGCAGGTTAGTTGTTGAGCCAGAGCCCGTTGCTGAGGATGAGGTGTTTGTTGACGTTGGGCCTGGGTCCACTGTTGACGTGGAGTACGAGGACACCAGTGACCAGTTGTAGAGACTTAGTTCTGTGTTGCTTTCAGCTTAGTTCTTATTAGGTTGTTGGTGCGTAGCGCCGTTTCCTTTTCTGTACGTTTGTTATTTTTGTTGGCCATGCTTGGGCCTTTTAGACTCTTTTCCTCCTGGTGGCTTTTCTGTGATGTTGGACTTTATTTGTGGACATTTTGAGATTGGAATAAAATTATCTGTCTCTTTTCTTTTGTTATTATTTTTGTTCTATATCGTATTTGCAAGGACATATACTTGGTTATTCCAGACGCTTTACAGACTGGAGCCTCACAGCTCCAAGTCTGAGCGGACTTTTCATGCCTCGCCTCCATTTTAGGGAAGCGGGTCGTGACATGTGCTCTCGGTTGTGAGAGTGGTTTTGCTTGCTCCCTGGTTGTGGGAGTCAAGGAAATCGATTGTATTCGATTGCACTTGTAGGGTTGCTACAAGTTGGCTTTAAGGAAACCTCAAGTTAGGGTTCTAACTTGAGTATCCGGTGGGATCCGGGTGGTAGGGACGTAGGATTACCGGGAACATGTCGGGAGTTGACTTGGGTAATCCGAACCCTTGAAACATCTCTGCGTTTGCTTGTGTTTCATTTTGAGTTGTTTTTCTATTCCACACTATTTGTCGGATTGCATTTTATTTGGCGTAAATTCCTTTTAAATATGCATAAACACTATTCAACCCCCCTTCTAGTGTTTTGCCCATAGACAGGGTCCTTACAACTGGTATCAGAGCACAATGTTATATCTATGGCATCCAACAACAACAACGTATCTCCGCCTCCTTCGTACAACAATCACGATCGTGATGGAGCGTCCACACTTTTCGAAGGTCAATCTACGGTATGTCCTCCACGTTTCAATGGTACTAATTTTGGCTATTGGAAGTGTAGGATGGAGACATTCCTTAGGAGTGCTTCACTTTGGAGAACTCTCCATAAGGAGTACGTCGAGCCCACCGAAGAGGATTTCGAGAAATGGACGACTTCTGAGAAGTCCACCGAAATCAACAATGCTAAAGCAATGAACACTCTTTATTGTGCGTTGGACCCGAATGAGTTCAACAAGATATGCACATGTAAGAGTGCATATCAAATTTGGAACAATCTCATTGTTACCCACGAGGGAACGAACATGGTAAAGCTTTCAAAGTTATATGTTGTCGTACAAAACTTCGATTTGTTTCATATGCAGGATAATGAGATCATTGCATCGATGTACGGACGCTTTATCGACATCACGAATGAATTGGAAGCCCTTGGCCAAATATACACCGAACCTAAAAAGGTAAGGAAGATCATCATGAGGATGA